>JAIUCV010000174.1:0-1200000 GCA_026724425.1 Erythrophleum ivorense
ATTAGGCAGGATTCTGGGGCATCAATCAAAGTTGATAGTTCAGCAACAGAAGGAGATGATTGCTTGATAACTATTTCAACAAAGGAGGTGAATTATTGTCTATTAATTACTAGTGGACCAATTTTTAATTGTTATGGGCATGTGATATAGATTAAAGAATTTTGCTTTAGTTGCAAGATTTTTAAAATTGTGCTCATGCAGTTCTTTGAAGATACATTTTCTCCAACAATCGAAGCAGCTGTGCGATTACAGCCCCGGTGCAGTGAGAAAGTAGAAAGAGATTCGGGAATTATCTCATTCACAACTCGGCTGCTGGTGCCAACCTCACGAATTGGCTGCCTTATTGGTAAAGGAGGAGCTATCATAACTGAGATGAGGAGGCTGACAAAAGCAAACATCCGCATCCTGTCAAAGGAAAGTCTTCCTACAATAGCATCTGAAGACGATGAAATGGTGCAGGTAAGGTCATTGTAGTAGTTTCTTTAGTTATTATTACTGAATTTCTTTGTGTCATCTATAGTTGCTGTTAATCTTCGATAATTCTGAATAATGTTATTGCTTTTATTTATTTCTTTCTTTTTTGTTGATTAGATTTCAGGAGACCTCGATATTGCCAAGGATGCTCTTGTGCAGGTACTTACACGGTTAAGAGCAAATCTTTTCGACAGGGAGGGGGCTGTCTCTGCATTCCTTCCAGTTCTGCCATATCTTCCGGTGCCAGCAGATGGTTCAGATGGTTTAAACTATGATGGTAGAGACAATAAAAGGCATGGACGTGGACATTCTTATTCAAGTGGGTATGGAGGTTCAAGTGATTTAGCTGCTGGTGACGGCTATGGAAGCTACAATGGTTTGCAGGTACTTTTTTACATGCATAGGAGGTTGAAATTCCATGTTGATAAGTTGTGCATGTTCTGCTTTTATTTCTCATTCAGTGATTGCAATATTGTTCCATATATGTGTAGCTTGGTGGTGGTAGTGCTTATGGGGCTTATGGAAGTTATTCTTTGGGACGGACTGGCACTTCTGGGTAACTTAACTTCTTCCATATCTACTATATTTTCTTTATCTGTAGATATTTTAGTGTGCTTTAGTATATTCTACTTTTCCTGAGTGAATGTGTTACATAATTCTGATGTTTATAAGGAATAAAGGTTTTTTTAGACTGTTATGAACCCTATTTGGAACTTCTATGAATCAGAGCTATAAAAGGTTCTTTATGAACCCTGTTTGAAACTTTGTGCTATGAAACCTGCTTGAAACTGTAGGTTTGATTTATGTAGTATGAGACTCCTTATTGTTCCCTGTCCTTGTTGTGAAGAGGTCACTTTACTGATGTTATTATTCTGGATGTTTCAAAACTCATCAGTGCTGATATTTAGTATATGTTACCAGGTTGTCTAGTCACAGCAGTGTTTCTCGGAGGAGAAACCATGCTTACTAAAACTTATTGATGGGTACCTGCAGGTAGACTACAGTTTTCACCAACTCTTTTGTCTTTTATCTGGCAACTACCTATAATTTAGACCACTGACATTAGTGTTTAAAGAGTTTGATATCTTAACCTGACCATTGTCCCATGTAGAATTCTGATGCTGTTGTTTTACCTTTGTTGCCTCTCCCTTCCCACTTAAACAGCTGAGATATGTGAAGCCTGAAGCCTGCCTACCGTTTAAACTTGAAGACCAGATGAACCAGGGTTTGACAAACTCATGCCTACCTTGATGCTTCTACTTAGAGGACCAAACATATGTGGAGACTATTGAAATTGGCCATGTCCATTTTACCTTATTTCCCAAGCTCGATAACTTAAGCTCCCAAGAACCTATAAAGCCGGCCTGCCTTTGTTGCTGCTTTGTGATTCCAGTTCATGTCCTTAGAACTAAAATTACAATGCTTTTATGATCCTTTGGCAGCTGTATAAGCTGACTAGTGCTTTTTTATTTTCCCTTTTGTTTACCATCATTTGCAGTATGAATTTTTGTGTTTATTTGAATTTAATGATGTTGATTCTGGTTAAGTTGACCATATACATAAAAATTTGTCACCGTAAGTAGGTAATATTGGGTTTATATGTAGCTTCAGTTTACCTGTTAAAATACATCCTTGTGGGTTTAGTTTTCAGTATTTGTTGAATTGGAGGTATGAAAACTGTTCTCATTATGCAGCTGACCTTATAATTGAAGCTCATATGGTCAAAATCTGACTGGTTTAAGGACCTGCTTTTGGGTTTAGTTTGAGTATGTGTTGAATTGGAGGTAAGAAAGCTGTTCTCATAATGCGGTTGAATTTACAATTGAAGCTCATATAGTGAAAATCTACCCATGTTAAGAAAGGCAATCTTGGGAGGCATGATACTATTTTGTATGGTGCCCTATTTTTCTTAGTTTCCAATATTCTATATGGTTGGATATTTCAAACTGGATTCATTACATAGGGCTTTGTTTGGGTTTATTTGGCTTCTGGCTGCGTTAAAATGTTCTTCCATTTTCCCTTAAAAAAATGTCTTAATTGTACTCTGATGGCTTGTTAGCAGCTGGTAATATGTTACTACTAAGTATTTTCCCAAAATTAATTGGCCGTAAACTAGGAGGCTAGTAGGACCCACCTTAGTTTTAGATCGGCGTCTTGCACTTTGCTGCATGTTTCAGGTCAGAGTTGGATAACATGATTCAAATGGTTTATGTGCCATTTCGATGAGTTATCGGACTAAAGAAGCTATCCAAGAATGGAGATATTGCGGTAGGTTCTTCATGTTTTTATAAAGATTGTTTTTATGCATATGTTTCTTTAACCAAAAGCTGCTTCATTTCTTGTGAAACTCATCTGGCAGGTCCTCTAATTAGTTATAGAACATATAAGCTCACGGGCTTAGACCATGTAAGCTTGCAAGGTCTTAGTGTGATGTCAGCTGCAACAGCAAATTTAGCTTTCTGATTTTGAGCTGGGGGTTCTTAAATGCATTAAGTTAAAAAAAAATGGAAATTCATTGAAGTGACAGTCATGGGAATTGGGGATGGATTTTTTCTTAAATGCTGCAAGTTATTTGTTTGTCTTATGCTTGGATGTCGGGGAGGATGTATTGAATTTTTTTTTTCAAATAACTTCTCTAAACATAAGTTGCTTTATGACTTTGAGCACAACTTTCACATTTGGGGTTGCCATAGCGTGTTGATTACTTAGTGAAGGTTTACTGAAGACGGTCATTCTAAACATCTGAATGGTGTTGGAGATTGATGAAGGATAGAAGGCTTGCCTTGGAGTGAATTTGCTATGAAGCATGGCTGAAACGTTGTACGGTAGAACAGATTTGTTATGTAAGATGAATAAAACTGCATTTTGTGAAACGATAAACCTAATTTCCTGGGATGCAGAAATTTTTTTTATTTTAATATAAATTGTTGACAAATAACTCATGCTTTGGCCAACTATAAAAATTGGTATTTAATTTGTTATATTGGGGGGGTGTTCAACACTTTTTTTTCACTGCTCTTTTTTGGTTTGTAAACTTAAAATAGGGTTTTTTTAATTCTTGTTTTTAAAATAAAGCAGATGATAAAATTTGTTCGGTGTGATTGTGTTTTGATCATTTTTTAAAATTTATTTTCCCGTGTTCTTTTTTTCCTTATAAAATAGTATTATGATAATATCATTTTATATAAAATTATATAAAGCTTGACTTATTATTTACATACTTTTTTATATTATTAAATCGGTGTTATGTATATTTTAGTATTATAATTTATTAATTGAAGCGAGCAGTTCAAGTTACAGCTGTAAAATTTTAAATCGAGAGGGGAATGGTAATTTCTTTGAGTTAATTCTATAAATGTTTTTTGAATTTTGTTAAAATTATGTAGGTTTTTTTTAATTTATCAAATACGTTTAGATCTTTCATGAAAAGAATATTTGTATTTTAGTTCAATTTTAAATGTGTTGGTTAAAATATTTTTTATTAGTTACTTTTACATGTTTTTATGGTGGTGTTAGAGAAGTTTAATATTTGTAAAATTTAGAAGAGATTTGAATAATTTATTAGTAGGGAATGAATTGAATTTTAGCTTTTTTTAATATATATATATATATATATATATATATATATATATTAGTATCTTATAATTATGGAATGTTAAGTTTTATGCTAATTAGTAGAGGTTAATAATCTTTGTACTTGATTGAAATATGTACACTTTTTCACTAAAATGTAAAATAAATACAAGGGTTTGGTGTGATCTAAATATTTTTTGGGAAATTGATCAAATGCAATGTTGGGATTGTTAGCATGAAAGTTAGAGCAGGCTTATAGTAATTAGACCACTATAAATATTAAGGTTATTTAAGAAAAAAACAACTTGATTTGTAACAATTTGATTATTGTTTTATATTTAATTTTCATAAAATTAGAAGTTACAATCTAAACACAGCATAAATTAAAATATTAAAAAACATAAATGAAAATATAAATTTAGAAGGAGAATATGATGATAAAAGTCTTGGCCAGGTTGTGTAAATTGCACTAGAAATAGCACAATATGATAATCAAAATACATATTAGACCACAATATTCATGACATCAGTGATTATTTATGTCTCTCTTATTTGAGTCCCCCCCCCCCCCCTTCTCTTCTCTAGACTTTATTATGAAGATTTATAGGACACTACTATTGTAGAAAAAATTGTGCCAAATAAACATTTTTTTTAAATTATTGAAAAAAACTGTCTACACTTTTTTTTTAATTTTTTGTTCTTTAAAACAATTTAAAAATTATTTTACAAAACTATTTTAGAAAAGGTAAAACAAAAACAGGAATGAACTGTTTTGAGTTTTTGAAAAAGAAAGACAAAATTAATTTTTTAGTCCCAAAAATGTAGGGTAAAAATTATCAATTCATAGTAAATATTTGTTGTGCTAATTTTATTATATAATTATCAAAATTTTTAATATAATCCTATATGTAAACTTCAATAATTAAATTAACAAAAATTTATTACATAATCCTTATAATTCACTAAAGTAGATTATATATTGCTTACATAATGTTATATTATCTAATCTTATAGCTCTAACTCTTAAACGGTGTTTTTTTTCTTTTTTTTTTTTCATATTTTTTTCGCTAGTTCATTATTGTGTAACCACCCCTTCTTCAAGCTAAAAATAAAAATTGATGAAGTTCTTAACTAAAAACCTAAGATTTGACTAGTGTATGTGTAATAATATATCATTAATTTTTATTAATTTAATTAGTGAACCTTATAATAATATGAAGAAATTTAACAATTGCACGGAAAAAAAATTGACACATTAAAAATATTGATAATAACCTTAAAACTTTTAAAATGGAAAAAAAATTCACAAAAATAAAAATTAAAAAAATTAAGACAAAATCATGATTCAAGAATTTGGATTCTCTCATTTTTAGGTGTTAATATGATGTTATTATGTTGAAGAAAGATAGATTATTTGAACCTTATATACTCTTTCTATCTCTTTTTCTTTTAGTGTTAAATCCTGTAATTTATATCTATCTCTTTCTAATGTGATAGTATTAACCTCAAAAAAAAAAAAAGAGGGGATCCATTTGAATTTAAATTTGCTCATTTTTTTGATGCCAACATAATATTATAGAGAAATAGACTAAGGGATATGAGTCATATATATTTTCAATATTAAGACTTGTTTGGTGCATAGAATAAAATAAAAAATAGAATAAAAAAATGATTTTAAGGATAAATAATAAGTCTCATGTCCTTATTTAAAAAAAATAAAAGATATAAAATTATTAAATAATTATTATAAAAAGTATAATATACTTTGCACACAATTTTAGAAAAGAATTTCCTTTCCCTTTGGCACCCTAAATGGGCCATAGAAGAATGGGAATGTATGAAATTTGCACACAATTGAATCTATCTCTCTAACATGATATGATACGGTGTTTATCTCAAATATAAATGATTTGGATTTTTTTTAATTTTAATATTTTTAATTTTAAATAAAATAAAACATAAAATAAAAATAATCTTTCAATTATAAATTTTAAAAAATTAATAATTTAGGTTAAAAAATGAAAAATAAAAAAACTTAAAACTTAAATCATCTAAATCAATTCTAAATTATTGTTGTTAAATTCTTAGGTTGATTTATTAAATTTATTAAGTTTAAGTTTTTAATTAAAAAAATTATTTCAATTTATTTGTAAATTTGAATTCAGTATAAATTTAATTTAATTTATTTTTGACTTAAATAAATTTAGTTAATTTAGTATTTTTTGAACCAAATTTGAAAAATTATCATATAACTAAATTAAATTGAATTTAAAAATAATAAAAAATTTTAAATCTAATTTAATCCAACAAAAAAGGACACAAAAATAATATTTATATATAAATTTGATTAAAATTTTTATATTAAAAAATTTGAATTATGAAATTTAAATAATTTTTTTTAAATTAATATAATTTAAATTATATTTAAATAAATCATTTTTTATATATTATATTTTATACGTAATTATTAATAAATATAAATTTTTATGAATTTACGACGAAAGTTTACTTTGCCTTGATAAATTTATGTGAACTCGTAACAGCGTTGTTCTACTCCATCCCCCTTCCAAAGATGATCGTAGCCTCTGATGTGATGTGTGGAGAAACCGGACTGGTATCGTGGCGAAAAAATTGAGCAGGGCCAAATTCAACTCATCCTGCTGCCGAGAAAAACTGAAGGGGGAAAGGTGAAATTGTTAAACACGCATTAAGCGACATTGTTTCATCCGCAGGCTTCATTCCCTGTCTTACATCGTCGATGCCACCGAATGCTCCTCCATTCTCGCCTCACTCTGCGTTGCCTCAATCCTTCCTTCAAACAGCTTCCTTCTTCCTTCTCTTCCTTCCCACTCATTCTCTTTAACCATCAATTCTCTGCCATAACTTCTCTAAAAGACCCGTCTGTATCGTCTTTAAGCAAACAAAATCACAAGACCCAATTAGATTTGTCCTCTATTGATTTTCGCGGTATCGCTCAGTCTGTATTATCGAAGTCTTCCTTTTCGGAGAATAAAGTCAAGGACTATGCAACCGCTTCTCTAAAAGACCTTCTTTTGGAGGTATCCGATGTAATCCCTGATATCACTCGTCGATTCTGGAGGGTTTCTGTGTTGCAACCCGAAAATTTACTGGAAATATTACTGGGTCTTCAATCTGAGTCTGTCAAAGATGGACTTCGGGTTGACAAGGTCAGATGTTTGTGGGAAATTTTCAAAAGGGCTAATGAGCAGAATAGGGTTTTCAAGGAACTTTCTCTGTCGTATGAAGTCATGGCTTCCATGCTTGTTCAAGTCAGATTACTTAGAGAAGCTGAGCACTTGCTCTCTACATTGGAGGGTCGTGGAGTTTCATTGGATTGTCATGAGGTTTTCAATAACTTAGTTGAAGGGTATGTTGGTATGAAAGAATTAGGAAGAGCCATTTCAATGTACGACTGTATGAGGAATCGAGGTATAATTCTTTCAAGGTCCTGCTATTGTGTTTTTCTTGATGTTTTGGTGCTAATGAAGAGAATAAAACTTGCATTTCGAATTTCGCTGGATTTGGTGGATTTGGGTCTACCATTGAGTGTTGCTGAGATGAATATATTGGAAAATGTCACGAGATTACTTTGCAGCAATGGAAATACTCTCGAAGCTAGAACTCTGGTCAGGAAGGTCTTACCTTATAATTCTGAGATTAGTAGCTTAGTTCTTGATGAAATTGCTATTGGTTATTGTGAGAAGAGGGACTTGGAAGATTTGCTTAATTTCTTCATTGAAGTAAAACGTGCCCCGACCGTAATGGCTGCCAATAGAGTTATAAATTCTATATGCATCTGCTATGGTGTAGAAAGGGCAGGAATGTTTATGCTAGAACTACAAAATATAGGTTTCAATCCTGATGAAGTAACCTATGGGATTTTAATTGGTTGGAATTGTCGTGAAGGGAAGTTGAAAAATGCATTGGGTTATCTGTCAGTTATGCTGTCAAAAAGCATTTCACCGCTAATATATACTTATAATGCCCTTATAAGTGGACTGTTTAAGATAGGTATGTTGAAGTGTGCCCGTGACATTCTTGATGAGATGATGGATCAGGGAACAATACCTGATATGTCAACTTATAGAGTTCTTCTAGCAGGGTATTGTAAGGCTAGACAATTTGATGAAACGAAAATATTGATCTGTGAGATGGAGAGTCGTGGCTTAATTAAGCTTTCTTCGATGGAGGATCCACTTTCCAAGGCATTTCTGATTTTGGGGCTGAATCCATTGACTGTGAGGTTGAAACGAGACAATGATGTGGGACTTTCAAAAACAGAGTTCTTTGACGATATTGGAAATGGACTTTATTTAGATGCAGACCTTGATGAGTATGAGAACCACATTAATGGGGTTCTTGAAGATTCCACTGTGCCTAATTTCAATTCATGTATCAGGAAGGAATGCATCAACAATAACCTAAAAAGTGCACTGATTTTGGTAGAAGAAATGCTTAGGTGGGGGCAAGAATTGCTGTTGCCTGACTTTTCAGAGCTAGTGAGACGACTTTGCTCATCTAGGTTACAAATCAAGTCGATGACCAACCTTTTGGAGAAAATGCCACAGTTGGTCCATAAACTAGATCAGGAAACGCTCAATTTGGTTGTTCAGGCATACAGCAAGAAGGGCTTACTGAGCAATGCAAAATTTATGCTGGAGGAAATGCTTCAAAGTCAATTTTGTGTTAAAAATGAGACATATACTGCCCTATTAATGAGTTTTTGTAAGAAAGGGAACATGAGGGACTTTCATAATTACTGGGATGTTGCTCAAAGAGATAACTGGTTACCAGGGTTGGAAGGTTTTAAAGATCTTCTCATTTATATCTGCCATCAAAAAATGCTTGGGGAAGCACTGCAGTTTCTTGAAATCATGCTGCTATCTTACCCTTATCAAAGGTTAGATATATGTCACGTGTTCCTTGAAGTAGTTTCTACTACAGGTTTTGCAGGCATTGCCCTTGAGCTTTTAGAACAGCTACAGCTTTGTTTTGTCTTGGATCATGCTAGTTATAATCATCTTATAAGAGGTTTGTGTAGTGAGGGAAAGTTTTCTGTAGCCATTGCAGTATTAAATGACATGCTGGATAAAAATTTGGCGCCCTGTTTGGATGTTTCTGTCTTGTTAATCAATCAGCTTTGTAAGGCTGATTTATATGACAAAGCTATTGCATTAAGAGATATTATTTTGAAAGAGCCTTCTGCATTTTCTTCTTCTGCTCTTTGTGCATTGATACGTGGGTTTTGTAATGCTGGGAACATTGAGAAAGCAGACACTCTATTTCAGGATATGCTGTTGAAAGGACTAATTATGGATGCTGAAGTGTGCAACATGCTTATTCAAGGGCACTGCAAAGCTAGTGATTTGAGGAAAGTTGGGGAACTACTTGGGGTTGCTATAAGAAAAAATTTGGAATTTTCCATCTCAAGTTATCGGAGTTTGGTGCGAATGATGTGTATGACAGGTAGAGTCCTTGTTGCTCTAAGCTTGAAAAACTTTATGCATGTGCAAGGTACATTTGATGGCCATATAATATATAACATTCTTATATTCTATCTTCTGTCATCTGGAAACAGTTTTCTTGTTAATAAGATACTAGATGAAATGGAAGAAAAGAAAGTTTTACTCAATGAAGTCACTTATAACTTTCTTGTCTACGGATTCTTGCAATGTAATGATTTGTGTAGATCTGTGCATTTTTTGACTACTATGATTGTGAAGGAACTTAAACCTGCCAACCGCAACGTGAGGATGGTGATAAGCAGCCTGTGTAATGTTGGGGAACTGCTAAAAGCCCTGGAGTTTAGTCAAGAAATGGAATTAAGAGGATGGATTCATGGTTCAGTCATTCAAAATGCAATAACTGAAGGCCTTCTTTCTCACGGTAAGATACAGGAAGCAGAAAATTTTGTGGACAGGATGGTAGAGAGATTTTTAACCCCTGATAATATCAATTATGATAATCTGGTTAAGCAATTTTGCCAGTATGGAAGATTGGGCAAGGCAGTCCATCTTATGAACATTATGCTGAAGAAACATCAGGTTCCAATTTCCTCCAGTTATGATTCTGTAATTTATGGATTCTGTGCACAAAATAAATTGGACATAGCTTTGGATTTTTATTCTGAGATGTCAATTCGGAGTCTCAAACCAAAAATCAACACGCTGGAAATGCTTGTCCATAGCTTCTGCCAAGATGGAAGAACAGAACAAGCAGAACAGTTCCTAATGGACATGATTCAAAGTGGTGAAACTCCAACAAGAAAAATGTATTGCTCTGTAATCAACAGTTACCGTATGGAAAAGAATCTTAGGAAGGCATCAGAGCTGATGCAAGCCATGCAGCAAATTGGCTATGAGCCTGACTTTGAGACTCACTGGTCTCTGATAAGCAACTTAAGCAATGACAAAGAAAAGGACAATGATAATAGGAGCAAGAGATTTTTGTCAAGGCTTCTTTCTGAAAGTGGCTTTGCTCTAAAGAAATGATTTAAATCCTAGGCTGGAGTGATCTCAGTTTGATTGTATTTGTCACTATTATTTAGCAACACTCTTATGTGAGAGCAAGATGTATTTCTGCTCAATACATGTATATCTTGAGTCTACATTACATATATATGTAGTTCTGTACTAATATTTTGGCAGCTTAATTCAGAGTTTCTCTTAATGATAGGTTTTAACTTCTACTTCGTATTTATGTTATTCTGTCTTTATGGCTTATATCTTTCACCTCGTTTAGTTTCACCGCCCGATAACTGGTGGCATGAAGTGAAGAGTGAACTTCAGATATTTGCTATAAGACATAACAGAATTCTGTGGGATAACGGGGTAAATCGGCCCTGCCAACTGAAAGCAGTGTCAGACTTGGTCATACTTTTTTGACAAAAATTTCAATTTGGTTTTGTAAAGACGACACTGAGCCAAGTCCAAATTTTTTTTGTTTTGGTTCGAGTGGGTACATGAAAGTCCATTTTGTTCCATTTACACCTCTTCAAAAGTATTAAAATAATATCATATAATTTGTTGAAGATCAAATATTCTTGAGTTAAAACAAAGTCAAACTTTCAAATATTAAAGTGTTAAAAAAAATATTTGAGGAACAAAATAGAATTTGAGTATATTGTTTTTATTTATACTTTTGGTTCATAGCAGCTATTGATAATGTGTTTGGATTAGCATTTTCTTTTCCCAAAATGCGGTTTGGCCAAAATAATTATTTATTGCTTTTACATTTTGTAGGTTGCAAACGTGATTTTACACCTCCTCCAACACTAAACCAAATATGCACTGAATAGAGTACTCCTTGTTTTTTCAAGGCAAATTTTAACTATCGAGGAAGTGGATTTTCATTTTCATTGCATCAACACATGCAAGTAATGTAGACAGAAGAAACCTGCAACCTCCTTATTTATTAATTTGGCAGCACATCAAGTACATTTTTTTACGATGTTAGTATTATATTCTTCAATAGAAGCATAACGTCAAAAGTGTGATACTAAACTTTAAAAATGTCACGTATTATATTTTCATTATAAAATTTAATAAAAATATTTAAATAAACTTTGCTTAAGTCTTCTTACTTAAGATTTAGATTTTCTTTTTTTTTTTTTTGAAAGCCCATACCCTGGTGACACTACAACTTTGCAAGGAGCATGTTGGGCCAATCCATTGGACCTCTGGCCTCAGATGCCTTTGTAATAATGGGTCATGTCTTACAAAACTACATTGTTAAAAACATGGAGGCTTCAGATTAAGGCTGATTACAGGCTGATTCCGACATTTAATTTTTGTTAATTTTAAATCAGCTAGAGCCAAATTCAACAAAATTTATAGTAAAATTATTTAAACCTCAGATTAAACAAGAACCTATAATTTGGCAAAACAAAATATTTTTTAATATCAAAATATTTAGTCAGTTCATGCATTTCTTCAAAGCTAAATTCTTCGGAGAGCAGATTAATTACTACGGAAAACATATATAGCAAAATAAAAAACATATATTAAGGTGGCGATTTGTGAATCAGCACAACTACATGTATGCTATTATATAATATTAAATAAAAATGTTAAATTTTCAATATATCTTAAAAATTGTTAAATATTAAAAATTGCATCCAAAGCCATGATTGTCTATATAAATGCAATCACTCCAGTAAGTTATTTGATATAGTAACCTTATGGGAATATATACTTTACATAATCAGGAATTTGTTTAAGGATTCTGCCCAAAAGTCCTGATACATTAGACTGCATAGAGCCATCTTGATAGTGACTGAGTTACACTTACTTATAATTGACGCGTATTTGAACTTCTTTATAAAAAAAAATTTGTTTTCACTATTAAAATCAAATTTGGCATTCTCAAGAGTTAGGAGGCTCATAGATTGACTCAAGACAAACCAGCCAATTAAGATTGTCCACATTCTTCAGATCCTTGCTTATCGAAAAGGATAGCTGGCCACAACTCTTGCACATATATATACATATATATACTCTCACCACGTCTTCAATTATTTTTAGACCAATCTGTTCATGACACGATCTTCAAATAATACGTAAAATAATTTATAAAGTTGGTTAGTTTCCCACTAGCAATTCTATACATTATCCTTTCTTCGAGACGTAAGATTCTCATTTATATTCATCATGTGATACACGTTTTTTCACCAAAATAAAATAAAAATTTTTTTAACCCATTTTGTGAAAAATATATTAGCAAGATATAGCTTTGAGGCGAATACATTATCCTTAAAGTGATCATTGTCTCATTAATTACTGCAGAGTTAAAGACAAATCACTCTTAAGGATTATTTAAAGTACTATAGAGAATTACACATAAGCAATTGTGTAATTCCCCCATCAAGAATAATTTTAAAGACATACAAAAAAATATGTGTATTGAGACATCTATTTCTTTAATATGTGTGCAAAACCTATTTTATAAAAGATTCTGATTCAACTTGACTCTTGGACCAAGAGACATGTTCTTCCAGACATTTAAATCATTAATTTAGTCGAACTTTTTAAATGAAATTATGATACCACAGTCATACTTTTCCATTCTTTTCTTTGATAGTTTGATTTTTGTTGTTACTTCTAAATTAGTGTTTTTGTTATATTAATTATCTTATTTGATTCAGGAATCTTATTATTTTGTTATAGTTGATGAACATGATATATGAAGTGGGCGACGTTATCTCCTTTTTTGAGATTGAGTTTTTTCAATTGATGAATCTCTTGGAGAGTATGTAAAATAATTTGATATTATCGTACACACAAATTTAAGGTAATCCAACAATAAAAAATTCAACCTTCCCTGCATGCATTGTTATCAAACACGCAAGTTAACTTGTAGATTTGAACGAGTTTATGATTTTAGGGTAAGAAACTAGTCAACCGCAATTATATTTGGTGAACTCATGGTAAACTTGTAAAATCTTATGAGTTTATATATCACAACATGAAAATTAAGTTTTTTTTTTTTCCGATCGAATTTGTTTTGAATCTTAATTCAACTAGCCTCCTCCTTCCTTTGATTCTCCCTAACCTAACCCAGCTTAGATGTGAAGAATCTATATATAGATATATATATATATATATATAAACCTCAAAACGCTGCCCATCTTGGTTGAAGTTTGGATCACCCAGCTCCTTCAAGCAATACTTTCGCAACAAGTTAGTCAAGCCCTCCGCAATTTGCATTTAATTCCACCTTTTAACAAAGTTGCAGTTTCTACATTTGCCACAAACTCTCCATCAATACGTTGAAAACGCCTCCTCCTTCTTTCCATTTTTCCTTGAACTCGTGAGTTTGACAATTTTACTTTCACGAGGTCAAGTTTTTATAATAAAATTTTATGTGAAATAGGCAGATACTGTCGTATTTTGCATCACTCGTGATGACAATATTCAATCAAAAAATGTATGTGCCCTGTTTTTTTTTTGGGGGCAAAATATTTGCCTTGTCATCATCGGTCTTTTTTTTTTTTAAATGAAACATATATCTGCGCTCCTTCAAGGGATAAGATTTTATCAATATGAATTAGTTGAATGAAAAAATTGCATGTGTATGTTTATTTTCTATTGTTAGAATTGATAATTGATGAATGAATCTTATTTTTATTATATATATATATATATATATATATATATATTAGTAACAAAGAAAGGATAAGCAATATTTAAATTTTGTTCTCTATTTAAGTTTTGAAAATAGTTTTTATTTGTTGCAGAATTAAATTTTATAAGCTATACATTCAAGCCGTTGCATACAATAGAGAAGATAGGTAATGTTTAAAATCCATTACTTATTTGCATTTTAAGAAGGGTTTTAAAATGTTGTAAAATTAAATTTTATGGGCTATGCATTCAAAGTGTTGCATAAAATAGAAAAGATAAATAGCATTAAAAATCCATTATCTATTTGAGTTTTGAAAATGATTTCAAAGTGTTGCAAAGTTAAATTTTATAAACCATCTATTTAAATTGTTATTTAAAATAAAAAGAATAGACAATGTTTAAAATTATTTCATATTTAAGTTTTGAAAAACATGTTAAAGCATTGCATTTAAATTATACTGTTACATAAAGTATATTCTATTTATAATATTAAAAAATCTCTCCATATTCCCCATTTAAACAACAATTTTGCAATTGTTGCCTTAAAAAAAAATCTGTTGGCAGAGACCCCAAAAAAAAAATCCATGCAGTGACAACAACAAATCAAACAGTTCAAAGACGTAGGTCTCATAGGATCTTAATATCTGTATGTACGTAGTTTAATATAATGAGCTCTTGGGCCACACATCGTCTTAATAAGCATATCTACAAAACAATAATTCCATATCTTGCTAGCTGTAATTTGGTTGGCATTTCTTGATATTATTTTTATTATTCTTCTTTCATAATTTTTGGGTGTAGGGTTACATAATCAGAAACTATAATTTGGGTAATGCTTTTCAATAAAACAAGATGGAAATTAAAAAGAAAATGATTTTCCCTTACATCATCAAGTAATGATAAAGCTTTAATATTATAAAATTTTACCCTTAGAATTGTTTATAGATAGAATAATAAAGTTAAAAAAATTGAAGGTACTCATCACGTTATTTATATATATACACTCAAAATCTTATTTGTAGAAACAAAATTTAGGTACAATTTTTATATTGTTAAGCTTTCTAATAAAAATATAATAATTATATAATTTTTATAGTTTAAGATAATATAATTGAGTTTTTTAAACAAAATTTTACATATGGTATATTTTTATTAACAATTTTTATAGCAAAAATATGAAAAATGAAATTATATAAGGTTTTTTATATTCTTATTGTCAAGTTTTTAGATAAAATATGATAAATATATTATTTTTTAATAATAATATAATAAATATATGATTTTTATAATTTAATATTTTAAAAAATTATACACCTTATAATTTATTGAAAATTTTGATGATAAATATATAAAATAGTGTAACTAAATCTAGTCTTAAAACATATTTATTATGAAATAGTGTCATCTTACGAACCAGGTAATGCCACGTGGCGGGTCGCCAGGCTTGACCTCGTGTTGGAAAGGGGGAAGCAGGTCCAGTGTGATACGTGAGCGATGATGCGTTGTGTTGTCAATTCAAGAGAGGTTTGGTAGCAACTTGAAAATGGACGAATGAGAAATAGCCACGTGGTGAAGTTCGGTATTTTGGGCGTCGGCAACGGCGGCAGTGTCTATTTTTGCTTTTATTGACGTTCATCATCTGTTGTTGAATCTGAGCCGTTGGATCAAGGAGGTTCCCAAACCTCACTGAAATTCCCAAATATAGATCAACCCTCCCGTCACGCGTGCGAATACTATTCAAATAATCAATTTCTTTCTTGAAATGAAAAAGGGTTTGGTTTTGATATTATTGAGCTCGTGATTATGTTACTTTAAAAAAACTTTCATTATTGGAGATGACAATTGAAACCACTACCATGAAGCTGAACTTTTGTACAATTTTCTTTATTATTATATTCATTATTTATGATCTTTTTTTTTCTTTTTTTGAGCCTAAACCTTCGAGAATCACTTAAAAAAATATTGAAATAATTTACATATAATTCTTCTTATCTTTTCTATTAGGATTCTTAATTAAAATTTCACAAAATATATAAATTTTAAAAATAAATATATAGTTTAACAATTAAATTATACACTTATGATGTTGTTATTAAAAAACAATACACATACCATATTTTAATTAAAAATTTGATAATAAAAATATAAAGAATTATATCTAAGTTTGAGCTAAAACATAATGGATGATTGGGCATTAATGTGAAAAAGTTAGATTATGTTTGATAAAGTATAAATATTTTTAAGGAAATAGTAATGAAAATATAATAGAATCTTGTAACTTAAAATTACATCTTGTATTACATGAAAAATAAAAAATAATAATACCATTTTTATTTTGATGTTTGATAAAATAAAAATAGTAGAGGAATAAAAATAAAATATGAGAAAATGACCAAAATACTCTTTGTGTTAAAAAATATTAAAAAAATATTTTTTTTCAATTAACATTAAAAAAAGTATAGTTGATAACCTTAAGTTGAAGCTATTTGTATTAAAAAAAATTTTAAAATTTGAAATTATTTAAAAAGGTTCAATGACCAAGTTTTTTAAATAATGTATAAGAAAATCATAATTTAAAACTTCAAGTAAAAATTTGTTGTCTTTAGGTTTTTTTAAAATAATTTCAAATTTTAAAATCTTGTAGTATAAATATCTTCAAACAAAAATAAAACAATTGTTGTCATTTTTTGGCAAAATAATTGTTTTCTCCTCTTTTCATAGGCAACAGTACCATTCCAGACAAAAAAATGAAGCAATGAAAAATGTCTCTCAAAAACAAGGGAAGGAATCCATCCATGATTCCTTTTCATTGCTACCAAACAAGCTTTTCATGATTTTCCTTTTCATTTTCTTTTTCCTTTTCCTTTCCCTCTTACTTTTCTTTCTCCCATTTTCATTGCTGCCAACACATGCCCTAAGTTTTAACTCATTGTATAAATGAATTGGTTCGCCTTGTATATCACAAAAATTCCTCTTTTTCAAAATTTTTTCAATGACCTAATTAATTTTTTCAAAGGGACACTTCCCCCCCCCCCCCCTATTCTTTTATGTAAAACCTTTATAAATTAGGTAGTTTGGTCCAACGCTAGGCATTTAAGAGTTGATACTTGTGAGAGCCGAGCTGAGCATGTTCTTTCAATAAATAGATAAGATATTAGCATGACTTGACCCTTTATAGGCTGAAAACTAACTTTATGGGTTAATTTTATAAATTTACAGATTTGTAATACAAATCATACAAATTAGCAATGAATAATTTATAATTATTCTTTGTGTAGAATTCAAATATTGCCACAAAATTATATTAAAAAAATTACAGTAATGAAATCTAATGCTAACATGGTTAACATATCAACTAAGAAATAGTAAGTATAAATTATGAATCATTGGTAGTTTCATCTCTACCATTTTTAATCATAATATTTGAGTGTTCCTGATGACAGACTAGCTCTAACACGGTGCTCATCTTTTTGTGCAATTATAAATCATGTGATAGATACTAATAGATAACACGAAACAAAATAGTTAAATGAATTAAACACAAGTAATAATGCAAATGCTGAAACCATTCATTCACCCAAAATAAGTACATATCCCTACCATTGGGGTTATAATAAAAACCATATGATAAATGTTAATGACATATTTTTAAAAGATTTTGTTCGACCCAAGTCCAATCAAGCTTGAGGGTAGATGTTGGGCTAAAAACGAAAAATGAGCTGCATTAATATTGGAACGTAACTCGACCCTATATTTTGAATAGGACGAATTAGGCTTAAGATATCTCTAGTCCTCTTAGTTCATTTATACATGGCATTACTAAAATATTTTGGTTGCTAATTATCTCGTGCATGCATGCTCTTGTCATAAACTTTTTTATATATTAATTGTTTTTAGGTTACTAACCTTTCCGCTTCTTACTTTTATTTTGTGGTGTGTGTCCGTATGTGTATATATATATATATATATATATAATATTCTATTGCTGATTCATATCACTATCTTTTTTTGGTAAATCTAAATTGTTATGGCTTTTGCCTTCAGATCTAGCATTGCCTATAGAACATGTATGACGATGATTCTATAATTATTTGAAGAAAAAAGAGATCGCATCAAGCGTAAATCAATTATTAAAAGGATCTAGCTGTCCTTATAAAATAATGCTCCTTATAACTCTAATTAAAGTTCATAATGACCCCTTTAAAGTAACAAATTCAGCAATAAAATATTTTCTTGAAGAAAAAAGGGGGTGATGTAAGGAGCATCACCCCAAAATAATATGTGCATTTCTTAGAAAATTAGAAATATAACAAATGTATAATTTTTTCAACTAAGCAAGTCAAACATTGAGCAAAATTTTCAATTTTAATGTTGTTATATTGAAATTTCTAATTTTTGACTTCATAATGTTTGGCTTTAGAAATTTGAATATGAAAATTTCAAAATTTTAATGCAAAATCAAGATCTTATTTTGATTAATTTCTATAGATGAGTTGATTTTCGTTATATATAGAGTAATCTATGTTAGTCTCAAAATTTTATTTTTGGCTCAATTCAAAAAAAAAATTTAAAAATTTGTATTTGAGGTCTTAAGTTTGAAAACTAACCATTTTTAACTTTAATTGTTTTATTTAAATTTAACAATTTCAAATGATTTAATTCTTTATAAATTTCTTGTAATACATACTACAAAAATCTTAACATGTAGCAGTCAATATGGCATAGTAGAAAAAAATATAAGACTTATGAAAATTTAAACAATTCAAGTTATGAATTGATATAAGTAAGGCCTAATATCACATGTAAAGTAAATTAGTTGATTATATAAATTTAAAACACTATAATAATACTAAGTGAAAGTGTAACTGTATTTCTCAAAATATAATTAATCCCATGAATGCTTACGCAAATATTTTGAACCCAGTCCTTCTCTCATACTTTCTCACAAAAGATGACTATTTGATAAGGCAAACTAAAAATTACGTTCTTTTAATAAATGGAGATGAGTATTAGCTATTTCATTTCTGTAATTCTAAAAGGCCTATCTATCATATATTTAATAAGAAAAAGACATACATTTAATTGTTTAACTATATTAATTAATAAAAATACGTGGTCCAAAAAATTGATTACTAATATAATTAGATCCAATTTCATTGTCTAATGTAAATTAACAACCCATTTTTATAAAAACATAAAATAATAATTAATGGAAGCTTCTAAAATTCTACTATAACATAAAACTCATTATAAATGAATATACCATTACTTTTGTTAATGATAATTTTAATCCAAAAACTTAAATTATTAAGTGACATTCACATATAATTAATTTTTATTTTGATAATACAAGCTAATTCTTTCAACTTGATGTGTGGACTAGCACAAACACACTATTTGTTGGGCGCTTAAGCGTTTTGATATGGACCATCTCATAATTATTTTAACACACAAACATAAGCATTTAAGTAAAAAACTTGTGATTAAGTTTTATTAATTATATCTTTAACATATACAGTATCATAATTAAGATAAAGATTAAATGAAAACACAAAAAAAAAAAAAGATGTGCTGCAATGTTTGTCAGACAACGAAAAGTAGATAGACATTAAGGTAGCGATTTTTATATATTTCAAAAGAGGTTAAAAAATAAGCGCGAGTGTGTTTTCCTGTTAATGAATTATTATACATGTAACATTATTTTGAATGCAAAATTATATATAAAGTAAGATTTTTTGGTTTAATTTATTCGATTCAAAATACAAATAAAATTTAAGCATAACTCAATTCCACGTCATTCATTTGTTTTAGTACGGAAATATCCTGTTTTGTGGATGGGGATGTCGTATATATCAATATCTCCGATCAATCAATTAATGGCAGCCATGGCAGCCCCGTGTTGAGAGTGCACCCAAACATGACACATTCCACGTGCAGCTGCCTAGCTACATATAAACCCGCCGAAAAAGAAAAAAGAAAAAAGAAGATAAAATTTGTATTTTAATTTTTGACAGATAACATATTTTTAATTTAATCACTTATAAATAAAATTATTACCAATCATACTATTCTATTAATATACTACAAATGAAATTAATATTAGATTGATAAAAAAATATTATTGAGAACTTATCAAAAATGACATATTATAACATATATTAATTTCATTAACAGTAAATTAACATTAGTTGCAACAAAGGGTCTCGTTTGTAGTTTAGATAAATTTGGCAGACTACTTTTGGTTTTGGGTTTCTCTTATTTATTTGTCTGTTTGCATAGCTTTTTTTGTCACAGTAGAACAATCTGAATCCTTTATTATTATTATTATTATTATTATTATTATTATTATTATTATTATTCAGTGTAAATAAAATATCATTCTACGTTAAAAAAATGAAGTGAAAAAAAAAAGTTACACATATTTTTACTTTTTTTATTTTTTTATTTTTATTTTTTTAACAGAATAAAGTACAAAATTGGAGAGTATCTAAATTAAAAGTTAAACAACTTTTCAAAAGCTGCTTGAACTAAATAAATAAATATATATATATATATATATATATATTTTTTTTTTTCTATTTTTAAGGTTTGGTTCCGGTTAGTTATTGTAGTCATTTGAGTGGATAACATGTTCAGAGTTCGGGCGATCTGGCGTTTTGGCCCAGAAGATAAAAGGAAAAAGGCGATGTGGTATGACATATACAACTGAATATTTTATTTTATTTTTATCTGATAATTGTTGAGATAAGGAATATTATTTTCTGTAATAAATATTGAAAACACACATTTTTGGTATGCAAAGTGAAAAAATGAAAGCAATGTTAGCGTTGGAGGCGCCTCCTCTTTGTCGGCCTCAGAGCAAAAGAATTTTCACACACACGCCCACACAACCTTCTACTAACAGACCCAAAAAACAAAAAAAAACCTACTATGATGTTGGCCAATATGCATTATACAATGTCACTAAATCTTGAAAATTAATTCCAATTAATTAATGATACAAATATAATATTTTAACTTGTTAATTTGCATTTAAGTTTTTCAAGAGTGCTCCAAAAAAAAATGAAAATTTAAATATAAAAAATGTGTTAGAAAGAACTATACAACTTAAAAAGGTACAAGTAAATTAATTTAAATACTACTCGGTCACAATTAGAAAAAAAAATACTGATTAATTATGGTCAAAATATAGATCTATTAAACTGATATTTTCTTAGCATGTGGCATAATGTTTTATACTCATTATCAAAATTAAACAGTTCATTACATTTATTGCCAATTAAACAACTCAAGAACATTGACTTATGTAATATCTTTCTTAGGTCTGATTACTAAAAAGGTTTGATGTACATGGGTTTAGTCCTTATCCCATGCCACTCCCAACTCCTAAAACATTGTGTGCCTAACAAAAAGAAAGCTCACCCCAAACAAATATTATCATTAAAAAAAAAGGAAAAAAAAAAGCTAAGATAGCTGCTTTCAATTTTGACTTTATTATTATTATATAATACCCACCCAATCTAATAATAGTAAGTTGTATTTGTTTTTTCTGGGTCACGTTTATTTTTGTTTTACGCCAACTGAGTCTTTTTTTCGGGTGATTTTTAAAGCGATTTTTCTTATATTAATTTGGTTTATTTGAGAATTTATTTTGAAAATAAAATTCATATTAATAATAAAAAATATTTTTTTTAAACGAACTGTACTAAATCCTTTTAGGGCAATTAATACAATAAAAAAAAGGGATAATTAGAGACAAAAGTGTAAACATCAAACGGAGGCTGAACCAGGTGAGTTGTTCCCGGTCATGATAAGAGGAGGGAAGAAGGAAGTTATTACGTAAAAAGTTAAAAGAACTGTAAAAAAGGTACAAGTAAGTTAATTTAAATACTACTTGGTCACAATAAAAAAATATATACTGATTAATTATAGTCAAAATATAAATCTATTAAACTGATATTATCTTAGTATGTGGCATAATATTTTATAATTATTATTAAAATTAAAGAATTCATTACATTTATTACCAATTAAACAACTCCAGACATTGACTCATGTAATATCTTTCTTGGATTTGATTACAAAATATATTTCATATACATGGGTTTAGTCCTTATCCCATAAAACACTCTGCCTAACAGAAAAAATCTCACCCAAAACAAATATCATCGCATAGCTGCTTTTAATTTTAACTTCATTATTATTTAAGATTATTTAGATTTTTTAATTATAAAATTTCTGTAGAGTTTAGACAGAGAATAAGAAAAAATAGGAGTGGGAGAGGAAAAAAATAAACTTTATACATACTTTCACTTTTTGTGTTATTCTTTTTTTTTTTTAATTTTACAATGATTTTAGAATAAATAATTTTAGGAGATCCATAATATCCACACTATCTAATACTAGCAAATTGTATTTGTTTTCTTTGGGTCACGTTATTTTTGTTTTGCGCAAATTGAGTCCCATGTCCAGGTGATTCTAAAGGCGATTTTCCTTATATTAATTTGGTTCATTTAAGAATTTATTTTGAAAATAATATTCAAAAATAGAATCCAAATTAATAATAAAAGATCTTTTTGTTTAAGAATGAATTGTGTTAAATTCTTTTAGGGCAACTATAAAAGAAAAATTAATCTTTTAATCCCTATAATTTATTTTAATTTGTAAGTTAGTCCTCATAATTCTTTTTTTAAAAAAATTGGTTCTTATACTTTCTGAACTTTCAAAATCAATCCCCTAGTTTATTTCCATCATAACGCCATTAATTGGTGATTAGCCTAGTGAATGGATTCCAATTGACAAGCTTATATGGATTAAAACTTGCCACATATTCACCACTTGTCAGTACAGGTGAGAAGCTGCTTTACTGTTTTATAATCCATATAAGCTTGTTAATTAGGATTCATTTGCCATGTTTGCCACCAATTAATGACGTTATGACGAAAATAAATTATGGGGACCAATTCTTAAAGTTTAGAAAGTATAAAAATGAATTTGATTAAAAAAATTATAAGGACTAATTTGGAAATTGATATAAATTATAGGGAACAACATATTTTTCCTCTAATAAAAAAAGGGATAACCAAACAGAAAAGTGTAAACATCAAATGGAGGAAAGAACTAGGTGAGTTGATCCTGGTCATGATAGGAGGAGAGAAGAAGAAGTTATTACATAAAAAGTTAAAAGACAGAGCTGAAATGCCTGAAACCACCCGCGACTTACCTTACGAACCACGGTTCTTTGTATCTTGAAATACCAGTATTTAAGGACAACCTCTGTTTTACACCTTCACTGTCTTTTCTCAAATACCCCCTCACTTCATACTTATCTTCTTCTTCTCTTTAAGTCTCTTCCGTTACATTCATGCTCCTTCCATCTATAACCCCCCAATAACACCTTCTTTTTCTCTCCCACTTCGTCAATCTATCATCTTTTTCAGGCTTCTTCCCCTGTTTTCACCTTTCTTCCCAAATCAAACATCTTTTTTTTCCTTCTGTGATCTTCGGTGCTTGTCAGAGATTCACTGCTTTAGATTGATTTCGGTGATAACTATTTGGGGACTGGGATTTCTTTTTTCTGTCAGAATCACAAGTTGAAATTGATTTTTTTTTTCCTTTTCCAAGGAATGGAAAACTTTTACAGAGCTGGAAAGGAGCGTGATGAGGAGTTTGAATTGCCTCCGGGATTTAGATTCCACCCGACAGATGAGGAACTCATAATTCACTACCTGTCTCAGAAAGTTCTTGACACCTCCTTCGCTGCTAGAGCAATTGGCGAGGTGGATTTAAATAAGTGTGAACCATGGGATCTTCCCTGTAAGCCTCTTGAAGAATGAAACTCTCTCTTTTTTTTTTTTAAATTCTTTCATGGTTTAGCATTATTTTTTGTTTATGTTTGATACAACACACTAACATGTAGTCCAAAATTGTTATTGAATGTGAAGGGAGGGCAAAAATGGGTGAGAAAGAGTGGTATTTTTTCTGCGTGAGAGACAGGAAATACCCAACTGGTCTGAGAACAAACAGGGCCACTGATGCAGGCTACTGGAAGGCCACGGGGAAAGACAAGGAGATTTTCAAAGCTAAGGCTCTGATTGGAATGAAGAAAACTCTGGTTTTCTACAAGGGAAGAGCCCCTAAAGGTGAAAAAGCAAACTGGGTCATGCATGAGTATAGGCTTGAGGGTAAACTTTCCCACTCCAATCTACCCACAACTGCTAAGGTAAAGTTTCTCCTCCTTTTTCCCTTGTTTGCAACTATGATTCAAGGTTCTTTTTTTTTCTTTTTTCTCACGGCTATTCGCAGAATTTGTTTGAATTAAATCCTTTTTTGTATTTAAAATTTTGTATTTTCAAAAAATTAAACTTTAATTACTAAAAAAGATATTAGTTATCCTTGAATTCTGTTTCATTCTCGAACCATATAAATAGCACACGCTTTAATATTATTTTGGTGCATTTAGTGTTTTATCTTAAGAATGATATTTTAAAAACTAAAATTTTCAAATTTCTAAAAAGAGATATTTATCTCTTATTCCTATTTAAGATATTCAAGGTTGATATTTGTTATTACTTAATTTGATTTTTTTTTCTTTTTTTTTTTCCCCAGAATGAGTGGGTTATATGCCGAGTTTTTCAAAAGACTAGTGGTGGGAAGAAA
Organism: Erythrophleum ivorense; assembly: GCA_026724425.1. Lineage (NCBI taxonomy): Eukaryota > Viridiplantae > Streptophyta > Magnoliopsida > Fabales > Fabaceae > Erythrophleum > Erythrophleum ivorense. Next base: position 24,849 of record JAIUCV010000174.1, read on the forward strand.
ATGCAAAATCCAGCTGTTGCTTCTTCTCAATTGCCTCCATTGATGGATGCATCGCCAAATCAAATGGAGTTTGGAGAATCATCTCACGTGACCTGCTTCTCCGATCCAAATCAAAAGGAGGACCGAAAGACACAGGATGACATAGTTGATAGCTTGGAGACTCCGTTCTTGGCCTCTTCATCTTGTTCAAACCCTACTGGTTCATACCAATCTACACCATTAATGGGACCCCAAGAAGGGAATTCACAGTACCCAAATAATTTTCTGGGTCCAGGACAGCTGATGATGACGATGCTGATGGAAAACAATGAATCATGTACAAACCCAACTCAGAAAGCAGTGTTTTGTGGGGAAAATGACTTTGATGGTGATATCTCCTCTGTGATATACAACAACAACGGGATGATTCAGAGATCATTTCAGAATCAAGAATACTCGTCAGCTTCTGCTGGGCCTATGGACTTGGGTTGCCTCTGGAGTTACTGAAGTTAGAAAGTTGAACAGCATTATGTAACGTCATGAAAAAAGACAAAATCATTGGTGTACATAGATTGTGGAAAGTCTAGGAAATGCATGCATTACTAGAAATTAGAAATTCAACTTCTTAATCTTGCATTGTGGTTGACATTAATTTACCTTTTCTCTATATAGCAGTAAAGATATAAATTTGTTGTGTCAGTCTCATGATTATTCTTTTATTTGAAACCAAGGGTAAGAAGAAAAAGTTTTTTTTTTTGGAGAGTTATTACTAAACAATAGTGAATAAAAAAATTTAACTAACTAATGCTTTCTAAATTATTTCTCTTTCATACAAAATTAGAGATTTGAAAAAAATTAAATTAAGTAAATATCAATAAATTAATTTCCTTTCTTCTCTTCTCGATTTCAAATATATTTTTACAAAAAAAAAAAAAGATGTTTGATTTCAAGTTCAATTAGTTCATATTTGACCTTAATAAGAGAAACCCAATTAGTGGTAATACCGTTGCTTCCCCAAATTGAAATGAAATGAATTGAAAGGTTTGTTTGATTTGGTAGATTAGTTAGTGATGATCAGCAATATTATGCGTCATCTTACTCTCTCTATCTCTTTGTTAGGCCACCAACCGATGGTTGCATGGTGAATGGCGTGTGATTCAGAAACACTTGAATGAAAAATCAGAGCCACCAAATGCCCCTTTCCAAAGCCAAAATAATTTGAAATGTGTTTTCGATTTGTATCTGTTCAGCTGTTTTTATCCTTTTCCCTTAATTGCTTGTTATCATTTCGGATAAGATTATTGAATTTGTACGATTTTAGTGTTGTACATCTATTTCAACAGATAATTAAGGTTCTATAATTAAGTGATTATTTAAAGTGTGCAAGCCATCAAGATATTTTAATTTTACCATAAAAATTATAAAAAGTTCCCATTACTTCTGTCAATACTATTGGGGGAAAGAGAGAAGATATCCTATCTAATATTCTGCCTTTTTTTTTATATCTTACACGTAACTTTTTCTATTTTAAAATATACACAACTTTTGTTGTATTTTTAAAATAAATTACATATAACTTCAATTTAAGAATTTTAATATAATTGCTAAAAGTCAATGGTTAATTCTCTATTGTGTATTTAAAAAATCCTAAAAAATCCTTAAATAAACTCTCCTATGTTTTTAAAATCTACAATAATTTTTTTAAAAAAATACACCCATGTCTCTATTTTAAAAATTAATAATAAATTTCTTTACAATAATATTTTATAAACATAAGATTAACATGCCATCACAAAATTTACAAATTAAATTTAAAACTTATTAAGCTTAAAGTGAGACGAATTCAATATTAATATAATAACTATGTTAACGATAAAATTATTATTTTTATAAAATATTAATGCAATACATTTTATTTTATTTTTAAATAGAAATATGTGTTTTTTTTTTAAGGATATGTTATCGTAGATTCCAAAAATATGAAAGAACTCATTTGCGGGTATTTTGAAAATAAGCGCAAAATTATAAAAATAGAAGGACGGTTAGGTTAGAGTATGTTACTTAAAAAAAATCATAGAAATGGTTGGATAGCTTTTTTATGTAAAAGTACGCATACGTGGGATCTTTTGTTTAGAGAATAAAATTCAAGTAGTTATTCTTAATGAAAAAATTAAGACAGTAAGCTATCAAATTGTTAATTAATTACCAAATTGTTTGTTCTGTTTACAAATGTAAATAATGATATCAATAATTATTTATTATATGCAACTTATATTCTCAAATGTAAGTTGCATCTTAAAAGATCTTGACGTATAGAGAGATACAGATAGTCCATAATTCACAATTCATAAATTAAATGGTTTTTCATATCCTACTTTCCACAATATCTTTGAAAACAATGTCTCTCTTACTTTTTTATATGCCCTAAAAAATGTATGTAACCCTTGAAGTGGGTATATGCCAGCTGTTAAAAGGGACAACTAATTTGAAAATTTTAATTATAAATGTGTAAGTATAAAAATGTATTTCAAAGTCTCATATTAAATAAATTTAAAGGTTCTTTTTAATTAAAATATATCTAAATATTTTAAAATTTATATAAATAAAAATTCACACCATATATAAAATAAATGAAAATGTTTAAAATGTTTAATGTAATTTACTAAATATTAAATAATATTTATATTTAAAATACACTTAATACTTAGCACGTGACATAATTTAGATTGAAATAGATTTAATTATTTTTATTTAATTTTAAACAAATTTAATTTAAAAAATACAACTATTCTTTAAAATTTTAAATGGATAAAAGATTTAAAAAAAATACATAACTTTTCATTAAAAAAAATTGTGTCAGTATAAATTCTTGTTATGAATAAGAGTTTGGCATATTAAAAAAGATATATAACAATTAACATATTTCTTCTCTTTCTAAAATTTTTATTCTAAAACTTCAAATAGTTATATAAAGGAAATTCTGAAAATTGCTGTCTTACAATCTCAAAAGTGTTTGAGATAAATGCTATGACTAATTTGCTACATATTTAACAATAAATGTTATAAGAGTAAATATTATCACACAAATTTCATTTTGTACGTAATTTTCTAGATCACCACAGCTTTCTCGATTTTAGAACAAGTACGGATCTGGTGTCACAATCAAAGTCACAAGTAAACTTCCTATGGAATTCTTTAAGATGTCCGTATAATTGTAAAGCGCATTCGCGTTTTCTTCTTGCGGTTAAAATCCTCTTTTCCTATCGCTACACGTAACTCTCTTTAGTATTAAGAGTACGTATAACTATTCATAGTCTTGTTTCCATGAATCAGTTTTAGAGTAATTATGGGTTTTTTAATGCATAAAGAGACAACAACAACAAAAAAAAAAAGGAGTTTGGAGCCATATATATACCTTACTTGGGAATTGGGATTTGGTTTCCAATATAACAGTGCTTGTTTTTGTCCAACACTGCTTCATTCCTTGATAGGTTAAGGTTATGTGCCGGTAACCTTAACCAGTCATAAATTATGCATTTAAATATTGAAAATAAAATTTCTCAACTTTTCTCTTAAATTGACAATATCAATTAATTTTAGAAAGAAATAAATATAAAATATGTAAAATCTGTTACTTAAGTGAATCTTATACTATTAATTTTTTTTTAAGAAAAGGAGATGACGTAAATTTTAATTTGATAGTATTTGAATGGTAATAATTAACAAAAAAGAATTTAAAAGTTTTGGTAAAATTTCTTAGGTGGGTTAATGCAATGGGTGAAGACTTTAGAACTCTTCTATTTTTCGGAACAATAAATGTAAGAACTGAAGCGGTGATCTGAAAATATACATTAATTTCAACTGGTGTCAGGTTAACTATTATTACATTCATTTTAGAAGTTGCTATACCTAGCAATAATTTTGATCATTCACGTCCATAGTACTTATTCTATATATAAACAATTCGTGTCCCACCCTACCCTTCCCTTTATTTATGATTTTGCTATAGTAGGCTCATTGACTTGAAATCTCTAATCGCCAATTAGTGATTATTGAAATATGTATGTAGCTTTATGGCTAAGGCATCTATAGTCTTTGGAAAATGTTATAGCTAGGCTCATGATTGATGTGTTTGTACTACACTAATGAATGGTTAAAATATCATGCACTCCCTCCATCTCGAAGTAAAAGTCCTTTATCTATATTTCATGAAGAATGAAAGTATATGTTTGTTATTTGTCAAAGAGTGCCTTGTAATGTAATTTGACGATAGCTTAATGGGGATATGAATAATATTAAGAGTTTAGATATTTCGACTTATATACACACATGCACATAAATAAACTGTATATATATATATATATATATATATATATTTAATATGGTTATTATACTTATTACCATTAGAGTATAACTAATTAAATTCAACTTGAATTGTTTAAAGAAAAAATAGTAAAAATAAATAAATAAATAAGAATTCAAATTCAATTAAAATACTTTTAAGAGAATGTAAACTTTTAATAACCAAAGCAACTTAAAAGTATAGATAAGATTATAGTTTACACTAATTAAAAATTAGATTAAATTTACATGTACCAATGATAAAAACGTAACATTTGAGTTAAGTCAACTTCGAGTTCTTTTATTCCTCAAACCTTGAGCTTCTCTAAATAGAATTTGAGTTTGGCCAAAGAGTTGAAATTAAATTCATCTTAATTATTTTTTAGGTTACAGAAGAGAAACATTTAGTGAGTTAATCTATAAAGCGTGGTCTAACTAAAATCCTAGCGCATTAATAAGAGGAAACCTCCCTGGCGGCTCAGCTCAAATGTGTAGGTAAGAGGAGAAGTACCTAATATTGCAACTTAATTAGATAAGTAAGTATGCCCAATTCCTGTATTATCACTAATCCCTCAAGTTTAATTTTTCATGCGTTATGCTTAGGAGTTTCTCGACCTCATTAATTAGTATATCGGAGTTGAGACCCAAGCTCGGGCTGGGATAACGGAGACCACAAGATCGAACACCTTAGTCAGGTTATTGATCAATTCTCGTAAATGTCAAAAAAGTTGACAAACCCAATTCAATGCAGCAGCTATACATACTTGTATTGGACAAAAATATAACACAATAATATCTGGATATATATATGTAATACAATGAAACCAATTTTGGAAATAAATATATGGAGGCATTAGAAAATGTTGAGAAAAACAAAAATTAACATATTAGTATGAGTATGAAGTCATCCGAATGAAAGACTTTGAAAATATTGAAGAGACCGTTCAATAAGTTTTTAAATATTTTTGGTATTACTTTGTAGATAATTTGTATTAATTATATAATTTATTTATGATTTTATTCTCCATTTCTGAAATTATCAATGAAAGATGAAAGCTTATTGGAATTAGGCGTGATAAGTTCTCCGATGGGCTGCTTCCAGTGTCTCGTGCTTCTTAAAATATTTTACGTGAAGCAAGGATCTATCGCTTTACTTTGATGCACAGTTTGTTTGCAGCAAGAAGATCTTCATTTTATTATAAAACGTAGAATAAATTATACTAATTTTTTTATATTTGATTAAATTATATATTAATATTATTTTTGTTATAAAAATATCATCTTAGCTTTTTTTTTTTAACATTTGATATATGTTGTAAAAATTTTTATCTAATTTATTTTCTTTAAAAGAAATTTATATATGTTATTTTTAAAAATAATTTTTTTAATTATTTTAATTTTCATATTAAAAATAAAATTATAATTTTATATAAGAGTTTAATATCAATTTAGTTATTTTTACAGTTATATTAATAACAAGATTATAATCTTATATTGTATAAATATTTAATTTTATTGACCAAAAAAGTAATATATTAAATGTCAATGAAGTTTGATATATTTTTAAAGCAAAAAAATTATCCGATGTAATTTAACCTTATAAATAATGATATTTATTGTAAGAGCTATGCAATAAAAATTCCAAAATGAAAATGCAATGCACGTGGAGATGGGGATTTGATTTTTGAAGGGGGTGAGAGGCACGAGTGCATCATTCATCGAGTGGGCTTGTGGCCCATTAACGGTCGAATCGGAGGCTGTGGGCCCACTTGCTTAAGTTGTTTTGTCCTGATCAAAGATGGGACCAGCGTCACGCGGTATGAGTATTTACTTATTTAAATCCTTTAATATTTAAGATATTAAATATAAAAAATACAGTTAAATTGAGAAAGATAGAGGATAGTAGTTATATGGTTTTGAAAACTACTTTTTCATCCTCTTATCTTTTTTTCTATTTAATTTTAAAAATTTGATCTTCTCTGATCATATAATTATATAATTAGAGAAAAAGTAATACAAAATAATGAGAGAATCTATAAAGAGAGAATATGTAATTTTTTTTTCATATCTATTTTTTATTTCTTTTTCACTACATTATATGTAATTAATTTATTACTATAAAAAAAGCTAAACTCTTAATTTTGTCTTTGTATTTAATTTTTTAAATGTAGAGAATCTACACACGTATTTATTGCATCATCTCTAGAATCTAGCCTACTTTTTTTAATATATTTTTTTAATTTTTAGATATTTCTTAAAAAATAAATAACTAAAGATATAATGTCCCAAAAAAATAAAAGATACCTTCTCCAAAAATAAAAAATAAAAAAGACACCATTCTTCTAGAATAGAGAAAAACAGTTTTTAAAAGTTTCTGTTAGGTAGATTTTGAATATTTGATAGCGACAATTTACTCCAATCATTCATTTAAGGTGTAAACTTAATTTGATGCACTTCCCTTGTGTTCATATGACATGTGAAAAAAAAAAAAAACCTTAACTATATGATGATGGACTCTACAAAAAATCTTTTGTTTAAACCCAAAAAATGCACCGATTTTGTCCTTTACATAATAGTATAAATGAATGTTTTATAGTCAGCCATATAAGTGTTGTATTTTTATTACCAAATTTATTTATTCGAGAACTAAAAATCCACTTTTGCAAAAAATTTATTATACTACTACTAGCAAAAAATTCATCAGTAATTAATCTACACTAGCCTTTGTATTTATAAACTTTCAAAAAATTATAATCATATTTTTCGTGGATAAGTACTTTTTTGGGGTAAAATTTTAATTCTAAATAATTATTTGGATACATAGTTTATTAAATAAGTATAGTAATTAACAATTACCATCATTATAATTATGATATATGAACTAGATAAGCGAAAATAAAGTGTTTAGATTTTTTTTTGGCCTATTATAATTAAGTTATGAATTTTACTTAGGTTATTTCTTTTTCCAACTATCAAAAGGAGACATTTTTTTTTATATTAACATGATATATTCAAAACTTAAATCCTAAATATTTAAAAAATAAAAAGTAAATTTTTTTTTTGAGTTTTCCCATAAAGAGATCAAGTTATGACTCATTTGGTAGGTAAAAATAAAAGATAAAAACATAATTTTATAGATAGAAATATTTATAATAATTAAATAATTATTTTTAAAATTATTAAATAATAATTATTAAAATAAAATAAAATTTGTTAAAAATTTTTATTTTTCTCTTATTTTTTTCTCCCCATTTCTCACGCCGAAGGGTCCTTTAGAGTGTGAAATGCAGGAAAAGGGGGGTTATAGAGATTCCAGATGTCCTTGTCCCCAAAAGTGAAAATTAGACAAGATTAAACGCGTTTGGAAAAGAGTTTGAATAAATAAAAAAGAAAAATTCGATTCCCTTCCACTAATCAATTGGCTTGAAAATGAATGTAACGAATGAAGGTGTAGCACCCTAGTTTAACATTTTTTATACGATTCACGTTTTATATTATTTACTTTTCTTCTTTAATAATTATAAGATGTACACCAAATCAAACCGAGTTGATGTTATATGCTTTTTTATTCTTACATTTCCATTTTTTTTAACAAATAAGAAACATGGTCTTAAAAGTAAGAAATAAATAAGAAGGATGGGATACTGATAGAGATTACATTTACGAGCATCAGAAAATTTTGACACATGTATATACAGAGAAGATGTCACTCAAATTAAAAGTTCTTGAGTTATATGTTTGTTTTCAATATAATATTAACTGAATTATTTGCTCATTTAATTTGGTTTAAATAAATCTATACATATATTCTTATACGTGTTTGACCCCTTGAAAAAGTCACTTAAAACAAGAGTTGGCAAGGGGACAAGTTCCCTGTTTCGTTTTTAAAAACATTTATCATGTTCTTAGTCCTAATTTTAAGTAGGTTTGTTAATCCATATTTAAATTCCCGAATACTTTATTAATTTGAGCCCCCCTTGGTCCAATTTAATATATTAAAATGAGCAATTTTATTTTTAAGGAAGCTTATTATTAATTGATTTTTTTAATCTCAAGTTATTAGTATTATATATACTTTAACACACTTTGTCGTTATTGTTGTTGTTATTCTAAACTTATATACGTCGATGTTAGATGTGAAGAGTCCTCGTCCTATGGTCAAACAACGTTAATTTAACTGCCTCTGGTAAGGATGAAGCAAGTCCAGACAAACGGACTGGCCCCAATTGCAGCATACCCTTTCTTGGAACTCATTTGTGTACTTTTATATTTTAAGGTAATTCAACTAACTTATGTACTTGAGAGGCAGAATTTATGCAAAATATAGTTTGTTATTAAAAATTCTGTTATTAAAAAAAATAACACAAGTTGTAGAGGAATTAATGGATCATGATTCTCTCAATTCCAAAAAAAAAAGTGAGATCTATTTGAATAGACTTTATACATACACACACATATATATATTAATTAAGTTACATAAAAAAATTTAATTTTTTGTGAAATTATATATACATTTTATTTATTTTTAAAATCTCTGTTAAAATAAGAAGTAAAATACACAAATTTTTCATGAAATTTTTTTAAAATTACATAACCTTTTTTAATATTTTTAACAAATATTTATGTATATTTTAAAAATAGATAAAAAATTATATAATTTTAACAAAATTTATGAGAAATTTGTGTAATTTATTCTTTATTTTATGAGAAATTTGTGTATATTTTTAAAATAAAAAAAGTTTATGTAATTTCAACAAAATTCATGATAAATTTGTATATATTTTAAAAATATATGAAAAGTCTATATAATTTTGACAAAATTAAAAAAATTGTATAATCTATTTTTTCCTTTTACAATTTTTTTTTTATTATGGGAGGAGATTGTATTTCAAGAACAATAATAGAAAAAAGGGGATGTTAAAATTGAATTTTAGTTAGTGTTGGAAGTGAAAGAAACAGTGTGTGAAAACCAGTGAGAAAGAGGAGTTGGTGACATGTCACAATGTGCAATGTATGCATATTCTTCTTCTTCTTCCCTCAATAATTGTTTAAGTGGTATGATTCAGGAAGTCTCTCTCCTTCTTTTTGACCTTTCTTCGCTTTTCATTTTAACCAAATTTGAAGAGTGTAAGTTTTGCACTCCCAATTCTGTAACCAAGTCTTTATACTCTTAAACAGAAATTGCATATTAATGGCTCGTTTAGTATATAGTAAATTAGGTATAAAAAAAATAAGTGTAGAAATAAAAATAATTTTAATATTTTTATTTTTAATAATTTAATAATAATTAATATATAATATTAGTAATAATTACAAGAGTAAAATAAATATTATATGAATTATTTTTATTTTTATTTTCTTTTTGAGGGCCTAATGTCTTTCACCCCTTGGATTGATTTCTTTTTTGTCTTTTTGGCGTAATTTTAATGTAAGAAAGAGGATATGTCTGGTTTTTGTTTTTGTTTTTGTTTGGGTGTGTGAATGGACGAAGATGAACGCGCATGATTCATGAAGTAAGTAACTAGTGCAATCATTCATGTATATGGCTAAGGCACCTTCAACCTTGTCTTTGTGCAATTTCTAAATTTGCCTTTTGGTAGATACATATACCCCATTAAATTGAAGTGTAATAATTCATTACTTTTGCCCCCTTCTGTTGGCAAATTTCTTCAATAATTTTATTTACATTTTTTGTACTATGTACTTCTCTTCTTTCTAGTAAAATGTGCCATTCTCTTTTTCACTCTAAAAATTAGTATGTTATTGTAACTTGCCATCTGACACAGTCGTTTAGTATATTTTGGTTAAGTCATTGCATTTATGGAGTATTAAATATATGTACTCAAGAAATTTTCACAAATGACCAACTGTTAATTTTGTTAGATTTTCTTTTCTCTTTTTTTTTTTTTGGGATAGATGTTCTGATAGAATTTTTATTTAGATAAAATTTTAATATAAAATTCAAGCACGTTTATTGGTGACATGAATGTCATTCATCTTTAACAAACAATGAGAAGACAAGCAAAACCGCGTTACAGTTTATTGCCTTTTTCATGTTTTACAGAGGAAACCTTAGTTGGGCCCCGTTTGTTTTATTGACTGAAAGGCAAAATAATAATAGTAATAATTTTTTGTGAATCTTTGCAGTAGGAGAGAGAATAATGTAAAAAACATAAAAGTTTATATAAAATTTATTTCCTTTTATTTTAACTAATTCTTTAGTTTTTTAATTTAACTATACAACGTACATTAGAACAGCACAAACTATCGATTCGAGTCTTTCCATTCATTACCATGAAATCCATTTATCAACAAAGATACGAACTGTTGCATTTAATTTCTGAAATAATCTCAAATATTTAAAGGTTCAACATATGAAAAATTCTTAACTGCATGTGATATTTTACGTTATTTATATATTATCAGATTAATAAAGTGATTTAACTATATTTTATTAAATATTATATAGAACCCCTTGATCCATCATTCAAATCTAGATAACAAATCCTTTTTTGTTTCCTTTCAGAAAAGTAGGAATAACAAGAGACAATAAAATAAAAAGAGAAAAGACATACTTTTTAGGGAGGCAATACTATTCAAATTATGAACTTCGTAGGTGGGAATTTAATTAGTGATCATAGGTTTGATTCTCAATTTATTAAAAATATATATAATTGAAAATGATTTAATATAAAAAAAACATGTATTATATCCTTAGAAATACATAGTGATAATTCTATATAAAAAAAAAAACCATAGAGATAATAGAATTGCCACTATAATCATCATTTTGATTTAGCTGTACTGTCTTAAAAAAATTGTTTCTTTTTTTTTTTTTTGAAATAAAAATAGCATCTTATGAGTTATCGTGTTTCCTTTTGGTGTGTTCTGATTTGAGACATCATTCTAAATTTACCAATAACAACATAAGAGAATATGTGTTATGACTCATGAGTACGACGAGGCACTATTTTGCAATGTGACACCAAAAATAAAATTTGTTTTTCCAATTTTTATATTTATCTTTTTTAATTTTTTCGGTGATAAAATCAACAAAGAAGTTGGAAAGAAAAATGTAAAATATCACTTAACTTTTTTATTTGGTCTTCCAATATGTAATCCTCTTAAATTTATTTTCTCAATACTTGTTTCAATCAATTTCCCTTCATCTGTTCAAGTTACAGGCTTAACTTCTCAATTTGGCTTTCCAAAAGAATAAAAATGATTGGAGAAAAATTATTGAAAGACTAAATAAAAAATATTACACTTTAGAAGACTAAATTAAAGAGTTAATAATCTTTTACAGATAAAAACAGTAATTTATTGCAAAAATAAAAATAAATGAATAAAAAAAGCCCAAGCAAAATTTACATTAATGAGATTATTATTTATGAATCTGAGGGCAGCCCCTTATTTTATTAGTCCATGGTTGGAAGCCCGTTTAATTAAATGGTTGGACGTGTGCATTGGGCCTTTGAATTTCAAACTGGCCCACCACAACCCATTATGAAATGGCCCAAATTTAAAATTTTGAGCGCCAGGTGATGCTTGGGCGCGCAAAATCGTTGAGGAAAACATACATCGGCTAGGCGGAACGGGAACGATTAGGTTTTGCTTTATCCTTTTTAACTGTGTTTTGAGCGATTACGAGCGTATGAGTCAGAGACAAAACTCAGTAGCAGACGTAAACATCGAAACCCTAACATTACCAAGTCACGAATGGTTCTTGTCTCTGTCTGCGTTATATTCATTTTTCAGTGTATCAACTAGGAACTGAATTCTTTCTATTGGAGGGGTTTCCATTCGATTTTTTTTTTTTTCTGAATTTGGTGAATTGGATTTTGTCCTTTTTTTTTTCTTTTTTCAAAATAACGAAGACCGCGAAGCACAAAGATGGAAAAAAAGGTGGATTTGGAATTTGATGAATTTGTCAAGGTGGACCAAACGAGGTTGTGCAATTGTTGTGGTTCGCACTAAAATTGGAATAGACACCGAGATCAAGATTGAAGATGTTCTATAGCTCTTAACGTGGTATGTCTGTGTTGTTTGCCTTTTGTTTTCTTTTCGACAAGGCAGGCTGATGTTCAAGAGAGTTAGTATTAGTATTTAGCTTATTGCTTTGTGGTGGAAATTTGGCAATGAGATTTTACAAGATAGGTCATGAGAATAGTCACTTGGTATTAAGAGGTTTAGACGTTGGAACATGGGATTGCTATAAATGGGGAAGTGAACACAAGAAAGAATGCTTTGATAAATGGTTAGGCTAATTTAAAGGAACAAAGTTTTGTGCTAATTTTTATTTAAATTTTTCATTTAACCATTCCTAAGCAATCAATTGGTGAAACAAGATCACGCTTGTCCTAAATTCTTCCTTTAGTTACTTTATTTTCTAGTTGATCTGCTGAAGCTTAGCAGTATTTATTTGCTTTGCCTCTTTGAGAGCAAAGGGGAACTACCTTGTGAATGTTGTGGGGAGTTGGGCATCACAGCTATTCGATGTGGGGGGTTTTTGGTAGTCATATTCTATGAAATCATTTTGATGTCTATGTGTTGTACTTTTCCAAGATGACCTCTACTATAAGACTCGATTTAAGCAATGAATTTCTCTAGTAGGCTTGGAAACTTACACATTGTGATGGTTAATGGATTTCTGATGTCATTTTGGCTCAACTTTCACAAGAAAATGGTTATTCAAGCTAAATGAATCTTACATGAGTGACTATCTCGAATGCTTGATGGTTTTGCTTGTGAGAAAAAAAATTAAGAAAACTTATAATTATGCAATTTTGTGTGATGACCTTAACACTTCAAGGAATTTATGTGTAGGTGATATTGAAATAGTTAGCTCCTTCATTAGAATCGAAAATTTTCAGATACGGCTGTGCTGTGTGTATAGGTGAACCTACTATGCATCTTTTCAAGACCTCAAGATCATTTTCAGATATTGAATGCACGCCTAAAGCTTTTCGTTAGCAGCCAGAGCATTCATCCTAAATTTGGAAACACATTAAGTAGATTAATAATCATGCTCATGAAGGTAGTAAAAGCTGGAACCTACTAAAGTTTAAGCTTAAAAACCTTCAAAAGTCGGTGTCACCAGATGTAGGCATCATTACGCTATTAGAACTGGGAACTATTTTCTCTTATGAAAATGACATCTTTGCTAAAGGCATGGTGTTATGATGTGTTATGACAAATAGCACACTTGCATACCTGCTAAAAACCTCGCCAAAAAAAGAAAAAAAGAGGTCATTTGCTTTTTCCTCGGTTATTCAATGAATTCATGACCCACCTAAGCTATGTTTCCTGCCTAACTGACCCTATAGTGTTATGAAGCTTAAATTCAATTTTTCCTCTTATATTGTCATCGCAATTGATGCATTTTTTTTCTCGTGTACGATAAACTGATGATTCTTCAGCAGTTTGTTTGCCTTTCCTGATAAAGTGGAGACTTTACGATTTGATGTTACTTCCACTGACCCTAAAGTTATGTTCTATAGTCTCAAATTTGGTAATCAGAAAGAGATAAAGTATAATTAAAGTACTCAAAAGAATTTAGTGAACATATTTTCAAATGCTCACTCTTATTTATTGCAATATTGATATCAAACCTCCTATTCCTTTCATACTTGTAATTTGTGATATTGATTCATCAAGATTGCTGGGTTTTTTCTGGTAAGATTCCTTGTAATTCTTCTCTGCTGGCAATATCCACAGAGGATGGTGCTGTGAATGTAGCCTGTGATACGGCTTGAACCCTGAAGAGAGCCTAATTTGGTGGGAAGGAGAGCCTTAAAAATCCGATGAAACTCATAGTATTTCTGGCATGCATACACTGAAACACCTTGAGATCCTTGCCAATGGTTTAACAGAAAAGGTAGAAGGCAACCGAGATCGTATGTGACATTTTTTTTAAGTGGTTTTTGTCGTTGATTTTGATATCTTTCTGTTATTGACCACGTGAGAGTTGTATATCTTTGACAAGTGCAATGGGCACAATTAATTATATCATTAAAACTATGTTGGACCATTACGATGCCTAGAGCTGGCAGAGATAAAAAATTATTTAAGGAGGTGTCCCCACTGTCCTTCGTAGCCAATACGAGTCTTGGATCCATGAAAAATTTGCATCGCACACACCACACATACACACACATTTAAGTCTTTCTATCTAAGTCCTTTTTCATCACGAAACCCTTCTCTTGTCCAATCATGCACGAAATCATTTAAAATGCCCTTCTGCAACCACAGAGCCCCACCATAATAATAATAATAATAATAAATTTCTCCTGTTCCCCCCAAGTTACCAAAATGCCCTCCCAATTTAAATGTTAAGAAAGTTTTCAATAAAATCCCCTTATCAAAGTGACCGCTAATTAGTGTCTACTTTTTTTGGCAGCCCAAGTTTCTGATCTGGGTAACTGATGACTTCAGAGCCATCATCATCTTTTGTGATTCCCAACTTGGTTTATCTTGGTGATCTGCTTTTCTGTTCTCCAATAATACTACTAGTACTTAAATGAATTTGTAGGAAAATAGGATCCTACATGAACTGGGACTGTACGGTCTGATTTTTTTGTGCATTAGCGTCAATCTTAGCTACATTATGTAAAGTTAAAACTTCATAACTCAGCTTTTTGACTCTATTAGGCTTCTGCGGTATCTCATCCTAGTGTTAGATCAGATGCTGCTCATTTAATTTGATACTTTGGAACGGGGCCGCCTTTATGTGACATTATTGAACAATTGACATAAATTAATGGAACAATTATAAGAGATTATGACGATAGGTATGCCTCAACCTTTCAGCAATTTCAGTAATTGCAAGGGCCTAAAAGTAATCATACTCCGTCGCCTTCGTTGCCTGTGTGATGGAACCAGTTGATTTCCCTCTACTGGGCTAGCATCACAGTCCACTCTTCCCCCAGTGATTTCATCAATTGGTGCCGAGAACAGAGAAGCGTTGAGAAAGGCTGACAAGAAATAGGATAATAATTTTTTCCTGTTTGAGTGAATTTTTGAGAAGCAAAAACACATTTGATAAGTATAATATATATTTAATTTTTAACCTTCCATTTCTTTATCTAATAAGCGCCATTGGTCAAGTTGTAAGGTAACTCCTACTTACGAAGCACCCACAACAAAAGTTCTTCTTATATTGTCTCTCTTTTCTATTTCCCCTATCTAACTCTGTTCTCAAATATCTGAAAAAAATGAACAGGGGAGGTTAGAAAGAGATCCTAATAATTAAGCCTGCCAAATGAGGTTATTCTTAGTGTCCTATACTAATCAAGATAAATTAGCCTGTGCTTTGTGATGATATGACATTCTAGCTGACATTATCCCTTGATCTAATTAGCTTCGACATATAAACTTGATTCACCCACTCTTTACCTACAATGGCACATATAAATAGCAGCCACGAACATCAGAACTGGAAATGATTTCTGTTCTCTTGTTAGGTTAGAGCCGATCTCCAGTGTATCAATCTTGTGGGTGGTAGAAATCCTAGATTGCTTAGAAGACTAAGTTAGGATTCACTAGACAAAGTTTCAGTCAACTTTTTGGTCAAACTTCGAGGAAAAGTGCAAAACCGAACTCATGGTAAAAAGCTTAGATGCAGTAAAACATATGCTTTGTACAATTTACACCTTTGAAGGGCCACATAAATGAATCCTTAAGTTAAGATTCACTTAAACTAAACTTAAATTAGTTAACTTAAAATTTGAACTTAAATTAGTTCTAGTTTGCATCACGTTATCGTTCTTCGCTATAAAAATAACCAATAGAAGTTTTGTTATAAAGGATAAGTTTTGATGCTCGTGATGGATGAATAGATAGAAAAACTCCGATGGACCCATATGATGAAAAACATTAAAACCGGCCCTAGCTTTGCCATAAATTGTTGGTGACGTATCAATTGAATTTATGGCTATAACTTGGTAGCTCAGTCTTGTCCACTGAAGCAAAGTTCTACCCCTGCTAATACGAAAAGACAGTGGTACCACCAGATTTTCATTTCTTCGTTTTTTAAAAAATATTTCCATCAAATTATTGCAAATCCACATAGCAACTAGGAATATGCCACAGAAAATTCAGTTGGAAGTTAAGGTACTCTAGCAATTAGTGACAGCTGCATATACGCTACTGTCAAAATAATTTCTTATCCCATCTATACCTCTGATCTTTCTTTTCTTCTCTGACCGCCCATCTCTTCATTTACAAGTCAAGTCCATCTCTTTCCATAGTTTCTCTTGTGCTATATAAAGATGAAGATAAGCTACTACAGTCTTTAGTGCGTACGCTTTTAAAATGGGTCGATCACCATGCTGTGACAAGGTGGGCTTAAAGAAAGGACCATGGACTCCCGAGGAAGATCAGAAACTCTTGGCTTATATTGAAGAACATGGCCATGGAAGCTGGCGAGCCTTGCCAGCAAAAGCTGGTAGTTCATTTTTGCTAATTTTTGTCGTAAATTATAGTAAAATGTTTGATGTTTGCAGTGTAGTTTAAGGTTGTAATTAACTTGAAACTCCGGCTATATTGTACCATATTAGGCCTTCAGAGGTGTGGCAAGAGCTGCAGACTGAGGTGGACCAATTATCTTAGGCCTGATATTAAGAGGGGAAAGTTCAGTTTGCAAGAAGAGCAAACCATTATCCAACTCCATGCTCTCCTGGGAAACAGGTTTTGTATCCTTAATCCTTATGTAGTTAACTATCTATATATGTTGTGTAGTGGTATATATTTTCATAAACTCTTCTGGCGTCAGTGATTTGCATTGGTCTTTAGTTTTTTCTATCCTTAGTTTTTCCTATCATTCTGTTTGTAAGTACAAAGGTACCGGATATAGGTAAAATCCATCATGGTATTTTCCTTTTTTTTTTAATTATCCCTTAAATTATCGTTGATGAAATAATAGAATCTCCTTGTACTGTTTGACACATGAACATCATTTTTTATTCCTATTCTTTCACAGTACTCATTAAATATACTTCTGATTTACAAATTGAAAGCTAAAATTTCTTCGCTTTTCCAACTCCCTTGTTGTGCAGTGTATCTTATCGCATTGGCCTCTCAATTTCTTCAACCACCTATATCTCCCATTCTCAACATATAATATCAAATTTGCTTTCTGCCATTTCCATAAATTTACTCTCTGACGTCCATCAAGTTTGTTTAAGGCGGCTTTAAATGCAAAAGGAATGCATGTGATTTTTTAATGTTTTTGGACGTTACATACAATTTTTATTCTTCTTTCTCAAAATTGGCATTTTAGATGTATTAAACAAATTAACTTAAAAATTTGCTTGTAGTAATTGATGGATACTAGGGTTTGCCTTGGCTTTTGTGATGTGGGTCTCTATTATGCTTTGTCGTCTTGTACTCAGGTGGTCGGCTATAGCCACACACTTGCCAAAGAGGACAGATAATGAGATCAAGAACTACTGGAATACGCATCTTAAGAAAAGATTAGCCAAAATGGGAATTGACCCGGTGACCCACAAAGCCAAGAACGATGCCCTTCTCTCTCGCGACGGCAGCCAATCCAAGAGTGCTGCCAACCTTAACCACATGGCTCAGTGGGAGAGTGCTAGGCTTGAAGCTGAAGCAAGGTTGGCTAGGGAATCCAAACTACGTTCATCACAATCATTTGCATCTTCATCTTCTGCCTCAACTTCAGCTCATCCAGTTCTCAAGGCTTGGAATGGTGGGTGGCTAAAATCCAGTGATCAAAGCATTAATAGTGGCGGTGACCTTGAATCTCCAAAATCTACTCTAACTCTCTCTGAGAACGCCCCACCTATTATGCCTATGATTGAGTTTGTGGGTACTTCAGGTTCTTGTGAGAGAGCAGGAATTATGAAAGAGGAAGGTGATCAGCAAGAGTGGAATAATGATGGTATAGAGAATTCGATGTCTTATACGTCTAGCCTGCATCATGAGTTGACAATGTCCAATATGGAAGGCACATGGACCTCTCATGAGCCTCCTCTTAGGACTGGTACTGGTGTTGAAGCTATTGCTGAGGATCAGGGATTCACCAATCTGTTGCTTAATACAAACTCCGACGACCCGAGCTTGTCGGAGGAGGGCGGGGGAGAGTCTAACAATTGGGATGTTAGTGGTAGTGGCAGTGGCAGTGGCGTCTTGTGTGAAGATAATAAGAACTACTGGAATAGCATCCTTAATTTAGTGAACTCTAATTCCCCTTCTCATTCCCCCATGTTCTGATTCAAAGTGTAAGAGACCAAGCATATTCCTCCTCAAGCAAAGTCAAAAGCCATGCATTGAGATTTTTCTTCCCATAATCGCCGTAGCAAGAAGGATCAGAATCTTTACAGAAAAAATTGTTAAATTTCCATAGTGGTTTTCGTTGCTTTCAGATATTTCTTAGGAATGTATGTAATTGTATTTGTTTGAAAGCGACCAGGGCTCTTGTCGAAATATTCGCTCACTGGTCGTTTTATCACCAAATGTTCATATCGGCTTGTTTTGATTCCACTTTATTTCTTTATCTCTGTATCTACATCAAAGTCTGGATTCTCTGGGCTGAGCATGTGCTTCTTTAGACAAACTGATAGTAGATAATGTGTGTATTGTATGACTTCTATTTTTACCCGTAAGTAATTTCCTGTTTAAACTAGCTACATATCTTGTCTAATAAAAGAAGTATTTAGTGTGGGCTTTATTGCTGTTGGTTTGACGTCATATTCTGACATTTTAAAGATTTTCAATTATTGTTTATTTTTAGGTTATCCTTTTCTTCTCTTTGACAGTTTGCTTATTGTCATATATTTTCAGAGTTTGAATTCTTTGTAATCACAAATTAATTAATTAAAAAGAGACAAAAAGTAAACAAGGAATAACTATGAAAAAAATACTTCAAACATATTCTCATTTCTTTATATTACCTTCTTTGACTCTATAATTATAGATGATCTAATTTCATATCTCAACCCATGTTTCAAGTAAACTCTTGACTTTGAATTTTACTTGTACATATCAAGGCAAAATTTAAACAAGAATATGCACATAACAACATCAGCATCCTGTCCGTTAACTAAACTATATGAAAATTGGGTTACCCATTCATCAAGAGTCCCATGCACTATAGTTTAAGTCTTCGATTTTGGCCAAAAAAAAATCTTTGAATTTTATCTGTTTGTTTAAAAATAATTGCTTGTCCATTAGGCCAACACCTTGATCAAATCCTGCTACTTTTTTTTTGGGGGGGGGGGGGGGGGATGGAAAATTTCAGCCTGCAATATTTGAGGTAAAAAATAGTTAACCAAGAAGCAGGATGGAGAGGGTACAAACTTATGAATTTGGATCTTCTCATAAGATGATGATGATCATGTGATAAACGCTTTCTTTTAAAATGTTTATTTCTTTCCTTGCATGATCATCATATTCAAAATCACTAACTAACTTTCGTTTTCAATTTGGGCTGAGGATAATTTAGATAACTTAACATATACACAATCATATGATTTCTATCTCCTTAGCAAGGATATAGTATTAACCAATGATTGAGTCCATCAATTCCATAGTAAGTGAAGGCTTGATCTTACAATTAGCATCAGAAAGAGCGTACTTGAGGAAAGATTGTTGACAACTCAGACATTCTCCAAAGGGTGAGATAGTGCCTCATAGACACGAGAAGAGACCTAGCCAACTCCTTACATGGTAAAACTAGTCCTACTCTCACTGGAAAACAGGGTTTCCTGTTCACAATGGCAATAGTTTGAATATCCTTTAGGCCCACTTAGCTAGCCCATAATCCATATTACAGTTCTAGCCCACAATGACAAAATCCTTGAAAATGGCAAGAGTTAAGGTTTTTCAACTAGGACCAAAAAGAGAGGCAATCCAGAAAGTTTTTAAATACAAATGACGAAAAAAATTCTGCGTTTTACAAAATTTAAGTATTTCTAAGCTTCATGTATTTTTCATTTACTTGTAAATACTACAATGATGTTTCATGTTCTGAGGCATGTTTTACATGTCATTTTCTTGTATGAACAAAATGTTTCACAAAGGAGCTCATTCTCAGACAAGGCCTTTTAAATTCGTCGGTCCAAGTCCTATTTTGAAAGTTCAGTTCTTTTAAATTCGTCGTGCTTTGTTAAAATATGGCCCAACTACCATTTGGCATTCTGACGTGGTCTCCCTCATTTAGGTGGCATCACATGAATCTGATTTGGCCATATCTTGCATGTACTAAGTGCATGTACGTCCAAATACTGAGTATACGTACATCTAACAATCGCAATTGCTTCGTATAACCACAAGAATATCTTCAGAAATGTTCTTTACTGTATAAGTTTTACAAAATCATCATCTTTCTTTTAGTCGTCATGGTCCTCTTCTCTCCTGATTCTCAGCCGTAATTCATTTCAAATCCACTTTACAATTTTCTTCCTCCTACCCAGAATCTCAACTCAGACCTTCTTCATCTATAAATACCGTAAGATCCCTTTCCCACTCATCCACCCTCTCACACATTTTTGCCCAGCTGGTCACTTTTTAACAACAGAATCAATGCCAATTTAATCCTGGGCTCAACAAAAAAATTTTAAAACCTCATAGATTATATATTTTTAGACTATAAAATAAATTAACTTTACATATATATATAATTTCTTTTAAAGAATATACATGTCTGACGTCAGCCATTTTAAGTCCGTTTTAGAAGCAAAACCAGATAATTTTGGTGAATTTAAAGTTTAATTTGTTGCGTTCCAAACTTAGAGAGTAGAAGATTACAGCATTCTAATTTTGCTTGTTTGGGGGGGGGGTATAGAGGGCCTTTTGTTAATTCTGTTAAGTTTGTTGTATCAGCTTATACTCATGCTCGTGGAATTCATTTTTAATATTCATGTCGGATTGAATATTTTATATGATTGTCATTTATATTTTGTTACATCATTTAATTTAATTTTTTTATATTATCTATTATCTTCAACATATATAATGGATTACATATTCATACATTAATTGCATTTCTTCTCGATCTGCTTAGAATTCTTACACCAGCATTGAATTAATATCCGGTTTTAATTAGACAATTTAACCACACCAGTTACTTATAAAATCTTTCAATTTGTGGGATCTATTCAAGCAAGAAAAATGTAATGGAACATGTTATTAAGCACCTTAACAACATTCTTTAAAATATTTATTAGTAACATATAGCCTAATGGGTCTTCAATATTAATACAAAAAATATGCGTATGTAATTAAACACTTTGATTTTTGAATACACGCCGAGATGTCGCACACGTTAGAATACACTTTTAGTTTTCTGTTTTTGTTCTTTCAATTAATCTTAACTAACATTAGCTCCTTCAACATCATTACTCACAAGGTGACAAGATGGAACCCGAATTTTTCATAGCTGTTGAAAGCATCTTGAAATTTATATTTGATATTTATGAAGCGAATTCAAGAGCTCGATCTTTCAACCCTTTACGCAATAGTCTAACGGAGATTCTTACATTCCCATTTAAATAACACATCATTCTCTCCAGACTCCATTTACTATTTCCACTAAATACAGTACTCTAATAAATAGAATCCTAGAGAGAGGTCAATATCACAAAGAAAAGACAAACAAACACAAAAACAAAACAAATGAGTCTAGTATCGCCTTCTGTAAACACGTACGATTGTACTATTGGGTTTCGGGGTCATTCAAGAAATAAAGTTGTTCGTCCCAGAGGTAAGTGAGAAGCTTCTCCTGTTTCTCACCACCCAAACACCATAAGCTGTCTTCTTCGTCCCCTTCTTTGACGTCATCTAGCAAACTTTCCCACCACTCCCTCGATTTCTCCGACCCCCCTGCTGAAGCTGCACCTGGCGCCTTATCGCTACTACGACTACAATTATTATTATTATTATTGTTAATGGCAATTATAGGCTTCCCTCTATTACTACTATCATCACCATTATTATTGATAATTGCACCTACAGGTTTCCTTCTCAACCATGACGATTTTCTTGAGAAAGTTAGAGGTTGGGGCCTTATTACTTGGTGGGTTTTCATGGTTGCCTCTTGTTTCTCATCATTTTGAGAGGAATGATGCTGCAGCTTCTTGCGCATATGGGTGTTCCAGTAATTTTTCACGTCATTGGATGTTCTTCCAGGAAGCCTTCCAGCAATCAGCGACCATCTACATATATAGGAGTAAACACTAGGTCATCGAGTGCAATTTAACAATCATAAGAACAAGCGAGTGACAATAAGTGGTTTGGTCTTGGAAAAATGGTGTTAATATTAATCTGATGTTCTGATTTTACGCAAGAGAGATATTAAAATGATATTTTATGAGATTGAAATAAAATTATATCTTCGAATAATAAAGTAATACAAAATTTTTTTTACAGTAACCTTAATATTGATGCCTATCTTTCAAGAACTAAAATAGAATTTTATACCTTTATATATATATATATATGTGTGTGTGTGTGTGTAAATTCCGCAATAGCATCAGCCTTCCAAATATTTGTCTTCTAAAGTGAATTGGTATTTTGGTTCTCTAGAGACAGTACATATTGTCTCAGTTTGATTCTCAAAGGTTAAAAGTTTCATTTTACTCCTCAAAGATTATTTTTGTTTTGAAATGATTGTCAAGTTAGACTTGTTAAAAAATAATCAATTGGACATATATATATATATATATATATAGAGAGAGAGAGAGAGAGAGAGAGAGAGAGAGAGAGAGAGAGAGAGAGAGAGGTGACGTGCGGATACCATTATGTCGCCATCAACACATAAGTACTGTTTTAAAGAATTCATTTTATATTATTTTAAAGAGTTTTTATGCAACGTTTGATGGTCATATAAGTGTGTGTTTGGAAAAATGGTAGGAGCTCCAAAACCATGATTTGCAACTCACAAAATGCAAAAGCTATAACTTGTTGCTTTGGCCAAAACCATGGTTTTGGATTTCCAATCATTTTTCCAAACACTCACTAAGTAATTAACGACCATATTATATCCATTTCGATAGGTTAAATCACTTGTTTTGTTAATTATCTATTAATAGACTTTAATGTTAAGAATCATTTTAAAACAAAGGTAATATTTAAAGTATTCAAATAAAAGATTTAATTGGGACCAAAAAAGAAAATTCCAATTCAGTCACATGGAAACCAGATGACTAGTACAAATAAACTCATAAACCTGTTTCCCAAAAGTCTATGGAACCTCATTATCATATCAGCTTCATCTTCAGTGAAGTTTCCTCTCTTGATATCTGGTTTTAAATAGTTCATCCACCTCAGTCTACAGCTTTTTCGGCATCTATTCAAGCCTGCAAAATGCAGCGAGGACATATATAAATTTCTAATAAGCATAATATACATAGTATAAAGGTGTGTTAATGAATCAAAAAATGGTAGAACTATTTTTCTTTTTCTGTTTTTTGATGGAAGGTAGAACTAATGCTTGTATATGTATATGTACCTGCTCTTTGAGGAACTAGGTGCCATTTTCCTTCACCATAACGTTGAATGCAGGCCCTTAGAAGGTCATCTTCTTGTTTAGACCACGCACCTTTTCTTACTCCCAAGATAATCTCCATCAAAAAATATATATAAATATATATCCTCAAACAAGGTATGCTACTCTTAGGTATGTTAAGCTACAAATTAACTACATCAATCCCATATATATATATATATATATATCTAAACTTACTAGGCTACTATCTACCCTACATGCAAAGACTTGGAGGGGAGGGTAACGTGTGGCCACCGTTGTGTCCACAGAACCATGAAGATTTAGGACGACGATTCGCAAGTTGTGATAAGGCTAGATTATTGACTTATTTAGAAACGCCATTCAGGAAAAATTCTTCCCAATCATATGGCATATTTTATTTGTTAGCCAATCAATATATAGCATGTGTAACCCCTTCAGATTTCACTTTCAAAACTAAGAAAAGCTTCGAAGTTCAAATATCAAACTAACCTTTCTCCCCACATGTAATTTAAGTGTAACATCAACAAACAACAACATTGATGGCAGGTCGGGCAATTCCCTCTCGCTCTTAGTTTTAGGTATGTTAAGCTACAAATTAACTACGTCAATCCCATATATATCTCCCAATATTTATGGACTTCCTGAGGCATGACAATTAGAATGGAGACAACATTTGAGTTAATTGGCAATTTGATGTTTTAAAATTTAAACGTTTTATTTTTGGTATCTAAATAGTAGTCCATCAGTGCCCTCATGATGCGTTTAAGTAATAACGGAGTATTTAATTTAATGAGAATGATATTTAAAATACAATATTCTTTAAAATATTGAAATAAAATAAATGAACTTTTGAGTGATCAAATTAAAAGAAAAAGTATCTTTGCGAGATCAAAACGGGGAGAACGACATTATTGGCCACAATTATCTGTTATTGATGAAGAGCACGTAGCATTGGTAACGTTAAGCCAGTTTTTGGGTGAAACTGGTTATAGTTGCCCCGTAGAATATTTCAACTATATATGCATTTATTATTTTGTTTGGTTTGATTGGGCTTTGTTTCTTTGACAAAGAAATTTAACAAAATTTGTGCCTTGTGGAACCGCTTGGGACGGCTTAATTAATGTAATCTTTGTGGTTGTGCGGACGAAGTAGTGTCCACGTTATTATCCCCATCTTTCATATAGGTAGTTCCTCAAAGAGTTGGTGGGAGCTGGTGGGTGTGTGTGTGTGTGTTTGTGTATAGTTTACGTACGTACTAATTAACATCACTCATGGCTTGGCATCAAGTTCCTCAAAGAACAGTACACATATAATAAATAAAAGTGATGTTTTTATATTTAAAAAATAAATAATAGTGAAAATTTAAGTAATTTTTAATTTTTTCTTTTATCAATAACTATAAAATTAGAAAAATACAATAGTGAGAAATTATACTTCTCTCACATCACTAGTATTATATACAAATTTTTTTATACTAATATATATTACTTTGGAATTAATAATGAGAAGGTCCTAAGACCATATATATTAATACATATTTGGAAATATAGATGCTTGGTTTAATAATGAATGCTTTGTAAGCCATACTATTATGTACACACGTTTGTCCTTTAATTGCAGTTAATAAAGCCCCTCTAACTTTCTCAAGAAATTTGAGACGACACGGATAATGGTAAATAAATATGGTGATTAGTGATTTAACAAAAGGTCCATGTTAGCTTGTGAGGTGCTATTTATTGTTTCTTTGTTGTGGTTGCGCAAGGCGCAAAGAAAGCTCCTATAACACTAACGAAACTACGTTTTTAGCAATGATTTTTTGTTGTGACTAAAAATGTCGTGAATAAAATATATTTTTAATGATAACTTTTTTATTTATCATAAAAGATCATTGTTAAAAAAGTATTTCTCATTTTCTCAAAACTTTCAAAAGTAATACAAAAAAAGTCTCCATTAAAAACCTTTCATAGCAATAGAAATATCATCAAAAAAATATCTTTTAGTAACAATTTAAGATAAATCATCATTAAAAGTCCTTTATGGTAGCAAAATTGTTGCTACAAATAACTTTTTAGTAGCAATCTTTCTCTAGTAACCATAAAAGCCTTTCAAATGTCTTGGGTTAGAAAATTAATAAAAAAAATCTTGTAATTAAAACTTTTAATGGCAACATTGAAGGCGGGCATAAAAGCTCTTTTTGTGGCAATAATGATGAGTCATCACAAAAGTTCTTTTAGTTGTGACCTAAGATTGTTATTAAAAGTTTTTTGAGGCAACAATAAAATGGCACAAAATTAGTTTTTGTGGTGATCTAACTAAAGTTAGCACCAAAGGTTACTAAAGGAATATTTCTTATTTTGCCAAAAAATTTATTGGTGACTTAGGAAAAGTCACCACTAAAGTCTGCAGTGCCAACATAAATGTTGCCATAAAAAATTTACTAGTGGTGACTTGAGATAAGTCTTTACAACATCCTTTAAAATTTGATTTTTTCATAAGTTAAAAAAATCTTGATGTCAAAATTTTTAGTGATAATTTTTTGCTTTTTATTGGT
The DNA here is from genome assembly GCA_026724425.1 of Erythrophleum ivorense. NCBI lineage: Eukaryota > Viridiplantae > Streptophyta > Magnoliopsida > Fabales > Fabaceae > Erythrophleum > Erythrophleum ivorense. Next base: position 51,209 of record JAIUCV010000174.1, read on the forward strand.
GACCAGCAGTTGTCACCCTAAAAGCTTTTGTGGCAAGAATGATGGATCACTATAAGAGACTATTTAATGACGATCCACAAAAAGAAAAACTTTTATGGTAGTATTTTAAAATCACCACAAAAGATCTTTAATTTAATGGCAATCTATCGAGTCATGACAAAATATTTTTTAGTGCCAATTTATTATTGCCATAAATTTTTTTTTCAAATATAAAAATATATAATTTAATATGATATAATATAATGATTGATAATGTAATAAACAATAATAAAATATAACTATATAAATACAATAAATATATAAACAAAACAATTAGCATGAAAAAAAAAAGATAAAATAGTGTATCTTAAAATTAAAAAATTTAGAATTATATCCTATTAGCTTTTAAAATTCTTAATCTTAAAGCTTAGATGTTGAATTCTAAAATTTAAAATTAAAATTCAATAGCTAATAATATTATTAAATAATTAAAAATACTATTTAAATTTAATAAAAAATTTAAATTAATTAATAATATCATAAGTAATAATAAAATAAGTTATTAAATAATATATAATATATAATATTTAACAATAAAATAAAATATATAAATATAATAATTATATAATAAAAACCATTAATGAAAAAATATTTAAAATGTTGTCTTAAAAATTCAAAAATTTAAAACTATATACTGTTAATATTTTAAGTTTCCAAATCTTAAAGCTTAAATGTTGAATTTTAAATTTTAAATTTTAAATTTAATAATAAAGATTAACTTAGGAGAAATTAATTACATTAAACAGAAAAGAAATTAAAGTAAATTTAATTAAAAACTAGTCAATTAAAAACCAGAAACTCTCCCTCATGTCTTCCTGTGTTATGCATCTAAATAAAACCCTCAAGTATCAGCCCCTTGGTTCAACCAAAATCCCTAGCAACTCGAGTTTCACTGTTGAGAGCTGTTACCCAATTCCACTATTGAGAGAGCACCAGAAGACCAACAGAAATTATGATTATGCATAAGTTGTTCTGTTTAAAATGTTGACTTATTTGATGCCATATTACTTATATTCATCTAAATATTGTTCATGGGTTGAAAGTCCCAATCATAAAAGAGAACAAGCATTAACTTTTGCATCTCCCTGAGCTTTAACAGCTACCCACAGTTTGAAAAAATAAAATTTTTTTTCATTCAATTAATTTCTCACTAAAATATCAGTAGAGAGATCTTAAAGTGTCCCAAAGTTTTAATATAACGTTGAATTATTTTAATAATAATAAAACTTTTAAGTTAATTTTATAAAGGCATTAAGTTAAAATTAGTTAAATATTACTTTTTTTTTAACTCAGGCCAAGCTAAGCTCGGACCCATTTGCATGTGAACAGTACTAAATTAAATCTAGGTCCAAGTATTTCTACAAATCCAACCCATTTTTATAAAGGCATTAAGTTAAAATTAGTTAAATATTATTTATTATCTTATTGCATTAAAAGTCATTGAAATTATTTTTAATAGGCAATAAAAATTGAAAGAAAATATATTTTTTTGATTGTTAAATATATTTTTTTGTGAAAATTTCAGTTAGAAGTTTGTTATAAGCTATTTTGATAGTAAACTAGATGGATTGTTATTGTTTAATTTGTCTTATTGGCATAACTAGGCAATAGAATGGCAGAGAATAATATATAATTATTTATTCCTATACTTTGATATCATGAATGACTACTTATTTAGATGAATGGATAGTTGTGAATAAATTAAGAAGTATTTATTATAATGAATGGAATAGGAATTAATTTTGTGAGATATACGCTATTTTCAATTTAAAAGTAAAAGACACGGTAAGAGTTTACCTTTCAAGTTATTAAAGGTAATCAAAATTTTAACAACTTGGTTTTGAAAAGATAAAGATCCCTTGTGTTGTTTCACACAAATAAATTAAACAACAGTGGATAAATTGTTTGATTAATTATATTGATGTCATTAGATTCTTATGGTATGTATATGTTTGGATAGTAAATAAAATAAATATGTTTCATCATTTACAAACTACAAGACAAAAAAAAATGCAAGTATTAGTTATTAAAAGTTAAAGATTGTCCTAAGATATATCAAGAGAAATATGAACCTAGGACTAAAATTGTAGATACTTTCATGTAATATAGGGTGGATAAACTTATAATTAGTTGAATAACTAATGTATATGAAATCAATTAACCTATGTCTTATTTTTGTGTTATCCATGTTCAAAGGATAATTATACTCCTATATAGAAAAAGCATGTATAATTCATTCTACCATAGAATAAGAGTTAGCAATATGTAAAACAGTAGACAAAAAGAAAAATGATTAAAAAAATAAGTAAAGAATTGTGGCCACAACCAAAGCCAATCATTTCTTTGTATTATATGTTTGTGAAGTAGTATACTTCTAGTGCATTGTGGATTTCAACAAACATCTAACATATAATATATATATATATATATATATATGTAGGTATAATCACAATTCAACATCTAAGATTAAGTAATAACATGGTAGATATGATTATACAAGGATGTAGAAAAAAAAACTATAAGGGAATTTTGAAGCAAATGATATTAGAATCTCTCTAGAGTTATCAGTTATAAAAACTCAATCTTTAACTAAACTAAATAAAAGGTTCAATGAATAAGTACAAATTACTAATAAGTGGTTGTTGGTACTAGAGAAGTATTTAGCCATTTGAAATTTAGTGCATATTATAAGGATATTTAAGGTGAATAAAACACTTAATGAATTTAAGAAACCTTAAGAAGATTAAATCTTACAAGAATTCCACTTATGTAAACAAGGAGTGGTGCCACTTCTAATTAACAAGATCTTGCAGTTGATTCTTGGATATGTTAATGAAAATCTTAATGTGAAGCACATGGTCATATAAGTGTTAAATTTTTGTGTGAACTTCTCAATTTGAAGTTATGTATAAGATTATATATGTGTGTGGTATTTTCGATGTTAACATAAAAATTGTGGTTCAATGCTTTAAGTAACTTCTTACTTTGTTAATACTTGAAGTACCTATATTAAAAGTAAGTTTAGGTAAAAAAATAATTATCTTTATGCATATCCTTATAAATTAAAAAAGACGTTAAGTTTTTCAAACTAAATAAAACAACTAGTTTAAAAAGAGTTATGTATATGCATCTGTGTTTGGTTGAAACAGATCTAATGGTTCACATTAATTTTAATTTTTACTTTTTTAATTTGTTTTAAAATTTAAATTTCAAACAAATATGACTCTACAAATATAAATACAACTCTTCAAAATAGGGTTGACTCTTCATAAAGAGTTGTGTTTCTACATATTCTTATTATAAATAAGCATGGATTACATAATTAAAAAATTGAGAAAAATAATGATTTGAAAATTAACAACATATTCCTTCTCAATCTCTGAAACTTCATAAAGTTCTTCAGGAGAAATTATAGAAGTCATTGTTACTCATTAATTTTGATATATTTGGGATAAATCTTAAGGGTGATTTGCCATATACCCTATAGCAAATGTCACTTTAAAAACAGTGTGATTTTGCACACATTTTTTTGGCACAATTTTTATCTTTTCCATTCTTCATATTCTTTTATTTAACAAAAATTAATAAGGGTTATTTGAATAGTAATTCTTCATTCGTTTTCTTGTTACATTGTCTAGCTAGTTCCCACTTTGTTTAACCTTTTTTTTAATGTGTTAATGAGTTTTAATTTAATGAAGTCGTTTTTCAAAACTAAAAGATTCGATTTCAAATTTCAATTAAAATTAATAAATGGGGAAAATATTTCTACAGAACCTTATGAGTGAAATAAATGATAAAATCAATAAATAGAAAAAAAACCCTTAGAAGCACAAAGGTGTGCGTTAATGATAAATAATTGTTAATGAATCTTATTTAGATTTTTATGAAGTGGGAGCAACTTGACTATTTTACGGATGTGTAAATTTTTTTTTAAAATTATGTCATCAACTTTTACCCGCTTTGCCCTTAGAGGAACCATATCTCAAATCTAACAAAAGTACCATAAAAAAAAAGAAAAAAAAAACATAGTCAGCCACAGACAAATATAAATGTTATGTTCAATATATCATTCCAAGGAAGTTCAATACTCGAACACGTAACACCAACCCGAATATTAGGATTTTTATTTAGAACCTAGAAACCCAACAACAACAACTCGTGAAGAGGAAGGCTCAAATGCTAACTGTAGCATCCTCAAAAAGTGTTAGTGACTTTAAGAAATGATATAAGATTAAATATTAGGCTTAAAGAGTAGGGTACATGATAGGATAAAAGAAAAGTCAAATTTTCACATATTTAAAAATTTATTTATATATATATATGTATAATTTAAAGAGGCAAAAGATTTAAAAGTTAAAAAAAAATTAATAAGATATATATCTTTAGTTAATTTTAAAATATTTCAAATTATCTAAGAGATAACTTAAAGTTAGTTTTAATAACTAATAGAATAATAATAAAAACTAACAAGATATATATATCTATTTCAAATTATCCGATAGATAACTTAAAGTTAGTTTTAATAACTAATAAAATTTTAAAATATAATAATAATAATAACTAATAAGATATATATATATATATATATATCTAAAATATAACATATTCCTTATTTTTCACTCCTCCATCCGTTTGCTTTCTCTCACGCTGTCAGAAGCCTTTCTTCAAGTAATTCTAACTTGTTCTTTCAATCCCTCTTCGAATATACATCTCCACACTAGGTACAAGAGTAATTTTTGTTCTTTATCTCATATGATTATATATATGTACCTATATATAACCTTCATCCTTTATATATATATATATATATATATGTTATCATAATATATATATATATATATATTCTTATGCAGAAACGCATCCTTTCATCCCTTTATTTTTCTAAAATAAATATACATAGTTATATATATATTTGTAGGTATGTATATAATATGAATTTACGAATATAAATTTAATTTATATTTATATATGTAAATTATAAAGTTTATATGAGAAAATTAAGATTTAAGAATTTGGAAACTTTTGTAAATTTAAGTTAATATAAAATTGACTATTCTAATGAATTAATTAAAATATAAAGAAATATAGATTTAAAGGAGAATTTTAGGTTCTCTATGATAGCTTTTAAGTTTCTAAAGTAGTTTTAGAACAATTTTAGAGCAGTTTAGGATAACATATAAGTAATTTTGAATTATATATTGATATATATTTTATATATATATATGACTTTTGTAGATTTTCATTGAAAGCTCTTACTGCTTAGATTTTCTTGCCGTGTGACTACTTGTAAGCTAAAAGAGAACAGGTAATTCGGGGTTTTTCCATGTGTGTGCAAATTGGTTTATTGTTGTAATTTTAATTAAATAAATAAATTTATCTTGTTGAGCGTGATATAAGTAAATAAGTTATATGGGATTATGAAACAGTAAAAGTAAATGATTGTGAATTAATGGAATTGCTAGAATCCTGTTAAGCATGCTTGCAAATATAATAAAATTTTGATGTAGCATTTTTATTTTCAAGCATGCTTGTGAGCTCAAATTATTGATGTGAAATTTTAGAGTATTATATTCCTTTCAAGCATGCTTGTCAGTCTTATTTGATATATTATATGGGATTCTTTATTTTTCAAACATGTTGTATGAATTTTGGATAAATATGACATGCATAAATGATGGGTTAAGGAGATGTTGGTGAGATATATATGATATGATAACCACGTGGTTTGCCTCCACCTCGCGCAAAGTGGTTGGCTTTTTGTAGGGCCCCGTTCCTCAATACTTACCTGGCCGGGTTTGTAAAGGGGGAACGCGGGATAGTGACACCTCCTGGTTTAGTCTTCTAAGGAGGGAAGCCATAGTCTGGGCTTGAGCTCTATACCTTTGGCCGGGTACATCTCGAGCACTGGAGTAGCTTTGGTCGGTCCAATGTGTGGGCTAGATCGTGGATAAGTTTGTGGCTTCAGTCAGCGGTATAAGGCTGGACGGAGCAATAAGGGAGGTTACACATATTGCATTTTATCATGTTTTGCATATAACTATTTTTAATTATACCTTATGATCTTTTTTGTTAATAATTAATAATAGTGATGTTGGATTTGCATTGAGACTTATTGGACATGGTTGTTAGTTTGTATGCACATGGTAAGACTCTGGATTACTGAGACGTTAGTACTCAACCCATTCTCTTAATATTTTCAGGTGAAGGACTGAATAAGAGATAAGGGAAGTTACTAGAGGAGTGAGCTATTGGCTCTTATACTCCTCGAGCTCATGCTGGGTTATTATTTACTTTTTGCCATGACCATAGGATATTTTTATTTGGTTTTACTATTTGTGAATTTTAAAACATTAATTAGCTAGCAGTTTGAAACTTATAGACCTTTGAATTTAATTTCCTAAAATATTCTAATATATGCTCGAGATGTGGACTGTGAGTCCCTATGTTTTGAATTGAATAAAATGCGTGGAGCCCTTATTGTTATATAATAACTTGAGCAAGTATTGTTGCTTAATAGAGTTGAGCCCTTTTAAGTGAGTATTAACTAGCGTGAGGCGAAACCTCAAGGATTTGTAATTATTTAAGTGTTTGGCATATATTTAGGAGATGGAATCCCTAGCCCAATGATTATTAGAGTAGGTGTTACACTAACGAAGTAAACTGGGATGACCTACATTCACGAAACAGCCACCTGTGTCTTGATTATTCATCATCATAACTCTTGTAGCGACGATGGTTTCTCCTCTCATCATCGTCATCATCGTTAGTATTCTTCTTGTAATAATACTTCTTCCTTTCATCGTCGTCATCATCATAACTCATTTTGCAATGATACTTTTTCCTTTCATCTTCGTCATTGTCATCGTATCTCTTTTTGTAATGATGTTTTCTCCTTTCATCATCATCATCATTATCATCATCATCGTTATTGTATTTGTCATAGTAATGATGTTTCCTCCTCTCGTAGTCATTGTCGTCGTTATCATCTCCCTATTTCATAAAAAGGAAAGATCAATGATGGAATGAGTCAACACTTCTAATGGATTAATTGCTCGTCCAACTTACTCATACACATTAATGGGAAGGAAAAAACATATTTCACTGAGATCCAACATGATAGTCCTATTCCTATAATTCCTATGGTGGTGTTTTGTAGGTCTTTAATTATCCTAATTTTTCAAATGCAAAAATTTTTAGCTTGTGGTACGTTAAAAAAAATTAGCTTTTTTCAAAATCATATATACACTAGAATATTTTATAATTAAATTTTTAAATACTTAAAAAAAATACTCATGTACTAAACACTAATCCAACCTATTCATTCATGAATCATATCAACTAATAAGGTTTGAATGAATATTTAAATTTAAAACTCAAAAAGGTTTATTCAATTGGCAAAAGAAGTTAGTATATCTCCCAATACGGGTTCAATTCTATTAAAGAATACCAGACAAATAAAAACTTCAATGCATCAAACTTATGTGAGAGTCTAGGGTAAGAGCGCAAGCAAGTCCACTTATTGTACAACAATTAAGCTAGTGACTAAAATCTCATTTTGATCCCATGTAAATAATTGAAGTTTTTTTTTTTAATTTAGTCTCTCATAAGATTACTTTTTTTTATTTGATTTTTCATGTGTTAGAATATTTCTTAATTTGATCACTCTTAAATTTTTTTTTTAATTTAACTTTTCATTAATGAGTATTTATTGATTTTATCTCTTATAAATAAAATTGTCATTAATAATGCTTTATATTAATATATTGTAAATAAAAGTAGTCGATGTGATGACATTTTTGATAAGTTATTGCTTAGTTATTATTATATAATATATAGTGTAACAAAAATTTTATTGTTAATTCCATTAAGATAGAAGGTTGTTATTGGTAATGATTTTATATATAAGGAGTTAAATTGAAAAATACTTATATGTGAAGGACCAAATTGAAAATATAATTTTATAAGAGACCAAATTAAGAAATACTCTATTTGTGAGGGGACAAATCAAAAAGATAATTTTATAAAAGAACAAATTAAGAAGTATCAATTTGGAAGAGAAGAAAATAAGATTTAAGCTAATACACTAGACCATAAATCGAATTAGGTAAAGAAATGGGGCAGCCACTCACATTTTTTTTACGTCCTTGTTTCTTTACAGCATAATCATCGTCATCGTCACGCCTCTCATTCCTCCCTCCATAACCATACCCACTATCCTCATCCTGCCGGCCATAGCTAGGTTTTCGACCATCCCCGGATCCATATTGTGAACCCGAAACCGAATAGGAGATGGGATAACAAGTCTCATCGGAGGGAGGGATGGGGTGACCGTAGGTGATATCAATTTTGTATCCACCACCGTATGGCGTAGGATCGTATTCATCGTAATCTTCGACCTCATCATTGTATGACATTTTGTTTAGAAGTTTGCAAGCTTCTGCTCTGCTGATCTTCAAATGTTGAAATATTAATCATAACAGGATCACAATTGCCTTTTATATCTTTCTCTTGTTTTTTAGGAAAAGAGAAAGAGATCCAATTTTATAGATGTTTACAATTAGTTTCAACCATCAAATTATGACACGATAGAAGAATATATTTGAAATGGTCAATAAAATGTTAATTAAAAATTTAATAAGTTACACCTAAATTTAATCATGTTAATTAAGAGTGCCTTTTATGACTGAAATGGTCTTATAGTGACTAAGATGAGCATCCATCAAAATGACATGTACGAAACGAGCCTCTATTCATACCATACAAGAAATATTTAAGAATTTAAAACATTTTAATATTATTTGATATTTTGAATTTATAATCAATATTAAAAATTCATTTTAATTTGTATACTTTCTTTTAAATTTATAAATGTTTAATAATAGAATTAAATCTACAGAATGAGGTAATCAATGAATGCATGTATTCTATAAAAGACTCATATACTCTTGGTGTGTTGTCCAATGCATATTAAGGAATTGATACAACTAGTAATATTTAGTTATGCTACATTTAGTAGAGAATAATTTTTGTAGGACTAAAAATAAGAATAGAAATGAGAATAAGTTTTGATGAAATAAAATTTTGTATGACATGGTAAGGAAGGAGAATATTATTCTATTTCTATTTTGGTTAGATAAAAATAATATAGAAATTTAAAAAATTGAATAAATGACCATAATATCCTTAATGAAAAAAATACTAAAATATTAATTTTTAATTGTTTAACTTGTAAAAAAAATATTGTTTTACATATCCTTAATAAAAAATACTAAAATATTTAGTTATTTTTTAATTGTAAACAAATATTTTTTAAATACCCAAAAGATAACATTTTTATTTTTATTTTTTTAATTGGTACATAAAATTTCTTTTAAATATCCTTAATTAAAAAAATTAATATATTCAAATTTAACCTTTTAATTTGTAAACAAAATTGTTTTCAGACGTTATCATAATTTGGACATCTTAGTTATTTAGTTGGTAATGTCATAGAAACACACACTTTTTTTTAAAGTTTTAACAATCCAAATGAAAATGTAGTTTGCAACTTTGGCTTAATAATTATTGATTTATTACTTTACAGACCTAAAACTAGTTAAAAATCATATTGCAGCATTTTGTTCTACCTAAAAATATATTTGGAAGCTAGATAATGAAGATGAGGACCCGTCTTACATGCCCATATATACATACTGTTAGTGGTCCCCCCGTGTTGCCATCACTTTCCATGCTAGCCCTATAGCATATTGTATGAAACGGTTGCGATCATTTTAGTTTCCCAGTTCTCCAATTGCTAATTAATGTTTTCTTAGACATAGTTTCTCCTTGTTCTTTCTATCTACTTTTAGATTTAGCAGTTCCTATAATGATCTAACAATTTTTTCATTATATAAAGATATTTATACATAAGATACAAAAAAACACTTTTTATCAGCTTTTCTAAAAGTTTGCTAACACACCAAGTTTCCTTATAGCAAGCATGGGCCAAATAACTTCACATTAATTAACAAAATTTAACTTTTCGCCTACTATGTTAAGTTGACACTGAATCTATAAAGTAACCAAAAGAAACAAAGTTGCGTTTAAAGTTAACTCTGTTACACTTAGTTAACTCGATCCATTCCACTTTTAGAATTACTTAATATGTTTTGTAATTAACTCTTTTTCTCTTGAAGTTAGCTCATTTACTTCCTTTTTGGCATACAATTAATTATTTTTTAAGTTAGTTCTAATACTTTTTCTTAACTTTACAGTAGCATATCATCCTAAGATGCTCTTTACACTTCTCAAATTTGAACTTTGGCAATTCTTTGGTGAAGATATTTGCCACTTGGTTTTAAGAATTATAGTGCTTTAATAGCACTTCCTTTTCCTTCTCCACTTCTTAATGAAGTGATACTTTCTCTTGATATGTTTTGTTTTATCACAAAACATATGATATTTTAGCTATAGCAACATCTAATTTATTTTCGCCTAAAACCTTTATTGCTTCCACTTGTTCAGTCCTTCCTACACCATTAGTGAAGCAATAATTTGGTGTACTTTCTTGATCATCATTTAATCCTTATTAGTTATTGTCAATGGTCCACTAACTTTGTTTTATTTACTTTTGAGTGCACATCAAAGTCTTTGGTTTCTTTACCACGTTTGATGATCATTTTAGCATCCTTGAGATGTGCCAAGTTCTTGTGTTCATGTTGCACAAAACCTTTAGATTGTTACTATTCAATTGAAAAATTTTAAGATATCATTTTTACACTCAATATTATGACATCACTTTTGTCAAATGCATTATACCTATCATAATGAAAATGTATTCTATATTTATTCTCTAGCTATTGACTAACATTTAAAAGGTTTTGACTAATTTCAGTCACCAATAACATATCATAAATAATTTTTGTACCTTAGACACTCTTAATGACAATATCACCATTACCTTGTACTTTCACAAAGTCTCCATCTTTTATCTTCACCCTTGATTTGTATCTCATGTCTAGGAACTTAAATAACTTCACCTTAGTTGTCACATGGTGAGCGCAACTATTATAAATCAACCAAGAATCATCTTTGATGTGGACTTAATAGTGTTCTTCAGCTTTGAATGTATAATCCTTCATAAGGTGAAGATTTTTAGCCACTCGGGCCTTTTGTAATTGTTGCTCTTCCTGAGCCTTGCACACCTCCACATATTTAATTGCTTGCATTATACTTTGAGTTTGAATTAACAATATTTTTTTAGATGACCTTCTTAGTGATAATGAGAATAATGTTGAAACTTAACCCTTCTTTCCCTTGAATATGTTTCCTTGCTCACTCTCCTCATCGTCCTTCTCATATACTATTTCTTTCCTCTCTTTTTCTTTATTCTTCCCTTTTGATTTATGTTCTCCATGGCTTGCTTAGTTTTTCCTTTTTGATTTTTCAAGTAACTTCATTTGACTCTTCAAGCCTATAAGCTTTCATGTGCTCCATAGCTTGAAGTGAGTTCACCAGTTCATCTAAGGTTAGTTGAAAAATATCCTTAGAATCTTTCAAATATGATATCTTCGTCTCAAACTTTTTTGGTAGATAAAAACATTTTCTCCATTACTATTTTTCAAGGAGATCTTCACCAAAATAACCTTGTTTGATTCACTATCTTCATAAGCTAATCAGCATATTCCTTCATTGATTCAGCCATCTTCATTTTAAGAAACTCGAACTTTTTACTTAGATTACGTATTTATATTTGCTTGTTTTTCTCACTCTCTTGGACTTCATCTTTAAGTTTGTCCCAAGCCTTTTTCCCTGTCTCACAAGCCATGACTCTTGTAAAAATCATCTTAATCATAACAATATGTATTAGAGACAAAACTTTAAACTTTTTTGTACACTTCTCTAAATAGGCCATAGGGGGATTGTCTCTTAGTGGAAAATGATCCATTTTTGTTTCCATCACATCCTCTATGTTTAAACTTTTAAGGTATGTTTTCATCTTCATAACCTATAGTTGATAGTTTTGTCTGTTAAACAAAAGAGGAGCTTTGAAACCAAAGCTATTGGTTGACATTATCTGATGGCTAGGGAAGCTTCTTTATTTGGGTGGAAGTTATAGCAATGATTTCTGGCTTGCTCTCCTTCTCATAGCCCCTTTAAGATCAAGAAAGCTCTTATACTATTTGTTGGCATAAGAACAATAAAAAAGAAAATGTTACAAAACTCGAATAAGTAATTGAGAAAAGATCTAATATTACATAAAGATATTTATACACAAAATACAAAAAACACATTTTATCTACTTCCTTAAAAGTTTGCTAACATACAATGCTTCTTTCTAGTAAGCATAGCCAAACAACTTTATATTAATTAACAAAATCCAACTTTTTGACTTAAACTCCCTAAAATGATAAAAAAGTTGCGTTTAGAGTTAATTCCATTACACTTGAAGTTAAATCCATTTGGTGTCACCTAATCTACAGTTTAAGGTTAACTTTAATAAATAATACATCAAATATTAAAAATAAAATTGGAGAAATTTGTTAAAATTTCCAATAAAATTATTTTTTACACATCAACTTAAAATTGTTTACTTATTTTATTGATGTGGTAACATTTACTCATAAATTACTTACCTGAAAATAAACCCTTAAACACATAAAAAAATTATTATAAAAAGGCTAGATGTTTTCTAGCTTTGGTATGAATAACTTGACTATTGGTATAGTAATAATTGATTGTTGATTTTGGGTAGAAGTTTTAAATATATCTTAGCCTTGGATAGTAACAATCGGCTATTACAGACCCATAATTCATCTAGTAGTATCAAGTTTCATTTTCTCAACAAAGTTATTGCAGTTAAGTGTGGATTTTAGTTTGTAAATCTTTATCTCTCTATCTCTTTTTTTTTTTTTGTTGGGTAACATAACTTTCTCATTTTAACCATATTTTGAGTGATTGATCATTGCGAAGACTATTGCATCAGATTTCAAATAAAACAAGTTTGAGACATATTATAAATTGTTCGTGAGATATTACCCTTGGTCAAAATTAGGTTGTAATTTAATTCTATTTCTCAATTTTTAAGTAAAATCTAATGCTTTTGGAGCACTATTAATTCTTGAACCAACAAATGTTAATTTAAAGGGGACAATATATAATTCTCTTAAATTATAGTTTTAATATAAAAAACCTCTTTCTGATGAACATTAACTTTTCCTTAAACTTCCTTCCGATATGCTGCTCTCAGCATCAACGCTATGAGATTCTCATCTCTTTTTGGTGTTTCTGTCCCTTTATGCTGTTCTCTGTCCGTCTTTCTTCTCTCCTCCCCTTTTTTTCTTGGTATTTCATGTCTTTCTATAATAAATTTGATGAATATTTATCTGTCTTTTTACTTTCTTACTTTGTGGATCTTTTTTTTTTCTTCTTTTGGTTTCATCTAGTCTTTTTATTTGCCGATTATGACAAATCTGAGAGTTTTTTCAGACTTTCAATATGCGTTAGTGAAAAATTTGAAAGATTTTATATCCATATCATGGCGATATGTTTCCTTTTAGGTAGAGTTTTTGTTTGTGTTTACTTTTTAAGCTAAAGGGTCTTATGTTGTTGGGAAATTTGATGAATTTGAGATAAGCTAAAGAGTCTTATGTTGTTAGGAAATTTGATGAATTTGATATTTAAAGAGAACTGAGATAAATGCCTTAATGTAGCAGGGAGCATGGTGATGAATTTAATCCTAATGATCAAATTAGAAAAGTTTTTATATGGATGTTTTACTTTAATATTAGATATGAGAATTTTATGAATTTGGATTCTCTTCATCAATTTTACCATCCTTTGCCTTTCCCCTTAGATTTATCAATCACCCACAATCAATGATAAAAATTTTAAAAGACACAATCTTAACCATCAAATTTTGGTGGAGAGGCAGAGGAGAGAAGAATTGGTGGAGAGAATTTAAATCCAAATTTTACATATGTTGTAATAAGTGCTCTGCTTTACTTAATGGAATGAATTTATGCCTTTTATTTAAAAAAAATTACAACATTAGTACATTAAATTTAAAATATTTTACTTCCCTGAACTATTATAAAATGTGAAATTTCAAAAATTGTTTGAAATTGACGTCTTGTCATGTTGTCCCTCATGTATCAATAATCTTTTCGAAATTTGTTCCTTGCTTAAGGTATCACTTGATAATCAATCAAGTGGTTTTTAAATTTTAGTTTTAATTAATAAGTAATGTTTTTTTTTAAATAAATGAGGAAATGTTCTTTTGAATCCCTAATAGATACATGCATAGACTTTTTAGTCCTTGAAATCTTTATAATACGAGATTTTGTCCTTAACAATTTTGAACTTGCTACTTGTTAATCCCTCGATTGGTCAATCAACTTTGTCATCCCTTGATGGTCCATCTCATGTGGCACATTATTTGCTGACAGGGCACTTTTTTGTTTATTGGTTGCTGAGGATGGGGCCAACAAAATAACTTTCCACTCGCCAACAATAATAGCAATCAATATGCGACATATGAGCTCCTAATTTCTGACCATCACACGCCTAAAACACATTATACTTTCACTTAAACACACAACTCCTAACTTCTAATAGATGTAATAATACCCAAGAACAACAATGGCAATCATTTTGGAACTTGATCAACTTCACATGAACTCTCCTACTCGAAGAATTCACATGTCAAAAGCAATGACTAAGTGCAATATCACTCGCCTTGTAAAGCACCTTGAAGTTGAGGACCACATATAATTTCCTTCAATTCTTGCAGTCAAGAGCAGCAACTTTCTTCCACAATATCACAAACACAAGTGCTCTTCGAAGCATTTATTAGATGCTTTTGGTTTTGGTGAGATTCGTTGTTCAATATATCTTCTCCACAAGGTTAGCTCATACTTAGTTGACTGAATGTCCACTCTTTGAAGCTACTCTAATGCAAATCCTTAAGAATTCGGAGCTACTCTAATCCACTCTTTGGATTGATTTTGAAACATATAGCCCAACCCAAATTATTGCTCATGCATGATGCATCCACTAGTTAGCAAAATTGGACTCAAAGCAAAAGGGAGAACAAAAAAAAAAAAGAGGCAACTAGTCAACAAATATGATGCGTGCCATCGGCAAGTATCGCGCCATGCTAGACAAATGTTAAGGTATGACCAAAAAAAAAAGGACGGAGGGACTAATGGGTACTAAGTTAAAAAATTATCTGAAATTAAGTAGTGTATTATAATAATTCATGATATATTTTTTGAGAATTTAAAAGTAATTTTTTTAAAAGTAAAGATTGTGTTATAAAATTTGTATATTAAAATTATAGACTATATTTCAAAAGAATTACAAGTACGTTCTCCTTATTTAATGGTTGAATTTTATATAAAACTCTCAACTTATGAAAAATAATTGAAGTTTTATGGATCCAAACCTACATTATCTGGAGAAATATTAGTAATCTAACAAATAATAATAATAATAACAAAGAAAGAAGGCCAGCAGGAGAAGCCTGTTGCTGTGCACGTGGACGCGGAATTTCGTCGCCAGCTAAAATGGCGGGAGCAATGTCAATAGTTTTGGGATTCGTACTAATTTTGACATATTCCAAGACTCGAGTACACAAAACCGAACGTCGGTTGCTTTTGTATTCTGCTTGCTTCTGGTGCATCACTCTTTGCGCGGGATTTCCTCTCCAACGAGGTTTTCGCAACTCTTCAACTCTTCTCTCTGTTTTCGTGTTGATTAGGTCTGGATGTGTTTGCACAGTTTCACTATTACGAATTTATCAATTTTGCTTTTTTTTTTTCCTGCTACAGCATGAATTATTAATCAACAATAGATTTGTTTGCCATCAAACGTGGGAAAGTAGTTGCATTAGAATGAACTGTGGAATCTTTCTCTGACTTTTTCCATGGTTGATTGGACTCGCGGTTGGTTTCTTGCACAAATACACACAGCTTAGTGTGTTTGTTTTGATATATTTATGTACGTAACATTTCTGAAAAAGAATTGTAATTGTAAAGTAACTTATCCCTGAATGCCAAGATTCATGGTTAGACTTTATGAATTTGTTGTGAAAATTTTATCCGTTTCAAAACGAATGTTTGATTGATGGTTAAGTGGGAACACGGTTAGGATTGAAAAAGGACGGAAGGAATCGATGGGTTTTTTCACCCTATAATATACATTTTTTCTTACTGAAGTCAACATATCGTGGAATTAGTCTTTTATTCATTCATGATGTTTTGGTGCTTTTCTAGGATGAGAAAGTATCATAGTTTTTGTTTGTAGATTATCAACTTAATAATTGTATTTTAAATCCAAGTGAAAATTTAATTAAATGGTCCACTATGTTGCTTCTATACTATGTAGTTTGTACTATATAGACACACAAGTTGATGGTGCCATATAAGGACGTTACCATAAGAACTAGTGCAATCTGCAAACTTCTAACTTTTGACAGTTCAAAACTTCAGCATCCACTGGAATTCAACGAATGTTAGTTTTTCAACAGTGACCATCCTAAAATTACTGAATTGCGAATTAGTATTTTTTTTCCTTTTCTAAAAGTAAAAGAAGAACTTTATATTAAGAGAGAAGAAAGATACAAATGAGGAGGATTAGGTATCCTCTTAAGAAAACAAAATGCTGAATAAGAAAGCAAAAAGTAAAAGGAAAAGGAATGTTAAACATGCAGCATTAATCCAATTAAGTACTGCAGTCTTGGAAGATTTGACTTTAAGGCTGTCTTGCTTTGCAAAGAGGACTGACAAGATGTTATTTGTCCTGATTCAAACTTTCAGAGAATTAGTAATGTATTGGAAAATATATTCAGAAGTATAGACACGAGAATTGAACAGACAAGTGAAACAATACAGCCCAAATTAGATATCTTCTACATCATCAAGGTTCGAGGAAAACCGGAATCTGGGAAGTGTGAAATATATCTATGGAGTTTGGTGTAAAGAAGAAAGGAAATAGTCTTAAAGAAAGAAATATATCCATCCCACAGATTCTTCCAAAACCTGATAAAGAATTATTACCTAGCTTTAAGCAAACCAAGCATGGTTAAGAGCTATATCCCTGGTCCTGAGGGTAGAATTTCCAAGCGGGTAGTAATTTGCATTTTGTTTCATGCTTATCAATTCACCCTCTTTGTTGGAAACCTTACATATTTTTATTTACCATATGCTAGAAGGAGCGGGGCTTGCTTTGTGATTGTTGCTTGATGGTTAATTGGTTATCTTGTATAGTTATTGTTCGTATATAATTATATATATTATGGATTAGACTTAGGTGCAATTCCTTATATCTTTGCTATCGAGTTATACAATTAAAATATGGCAAATGTACAATTCTCTAATAATATCATAACAAGCGCATAGTTTAATTGTGAAATTATACAATTATTTGCAAAAACTATACACTTATAATGGTATTATTAGAGAATTATACACTTGTCATATTTTAATTGAAGAATTTGATAGCAAAGATATAAGTAATTACATATAAGTTTTTTTCCACATATTATTTATTACTTACAAAGGATATTTAGATGAATTTTGTCCTAAATTTTGTATTAATATTATATTATTTATGTAGGTTGAACTATTAAGAGATTCATTTTTTCATTTTTGCAATTTCAGTTGTGTTAGCAAGTGTGACGAGTTGATCTGCTGCTTTTAAATCAGATTTCAAGAATGATTCTTTCTGCTCTTTTAACTTCTGTTGGAATCAACCTTGGGCTCTGTTTTTTATTTTTCACCCTATACTCTATATTGAGGAAGCAGCCTGGTAATATCACTGTCTATGCACCACGCTTGGTCACCGAAGGAAAATTTCAACAGGGAGATGATTTTAACTTGGAACGACTATTACCTACTGCTAGTTGGGTGAAAAAAGCATGGGAGTGCTCTGAAGAAGAATTGATATCAACATCTGGTTTAGATGCTTTTATCTTCATGCGCATGTTTATCTTTAGGTGATTGAAATTATTTAACTGATTCTATGTTTGAATTTATATCATACTGTTTCTTATAATACCCAAAGCTGTTAGGTAACTGAGCCCTTTTTGTGGTTTGATTCATTCTGATGGATATTTTGTGCATTAAGTGTATCAAGGATCCATTGTCTCAAAAATTTATGTATTTTTATGTAGATTTAAGTGAGCATAGCATAGAGGGTCTCTGTGTGTGCATGTGTGAGTGCATGCGCATGTGGTGAAATACATTTTTTTTTTTGGTTGGCACTAATGCATGTCAAGTATTAACATTTTGAGCCTGTAATTAATACCAAACTTTCACTTCCACAGCCAGCAACTCACTGTATTTATTGTGGCTTACTCGTTGCAACCTTTGCTATTTATGCTGGTAGTACCACTGCCAATGCCTCATCCGCTACAATTGCTGCATCCATGCCACTTTTTTTGTTGTAATTTCGTCACTGTGCTGGTTCATCTCCCTGCCCGTGGAAGTGTTGATCTCACTTGTTTTCTTTGAATGAAGAATCTGGAACTAATGAAAATTAATAAACTACTAATTAATCAGTGAATTACCTTGGCAATCACAAATGATCATGGGAACTGGTCATCATATTTTACAAGGATCCATATTCTACACCATGTAAATGTCTCATGAGGTTAAGATTGTATACGACTCCATTTAGTTTCAATTTAGCTTTCAAATTAGTTATGCACAATTGATTTTGTCTAGCTAGAGCAATTTATTTATTTATTTATTTTTTTAAATAGAAACCAAAACTTTATTAAGGAAGAAAAGAGTTAGAGAAGAGGAGAATAAGCCATACCCAATAGGAACCGTGGCAAGAAATATGAACAGAGAAAAGTAAATGAAAAAAATTCTTTAAATCAAAAGTGCAGCATAGCAGCCCAATCTTTTTTGCTAATCAGAGATAGCAGCCCCTTTAAAAAAATTATTGTTTATTTTATTCCCAAGTATTAGGATAAAAATTCCAAAAGTTGTTTATAGCAGTCAGTATAGTTGCATTGTCAATGACAATTTATTTGCCTACACTGAACTTGTCTTGAATGCATGGCACACTGAGTGGAGCATCAGCATGATTTTTATCATTTTGATAAGAACACTGTTTTTCATTGTGCATGATTCCAATCTAATGATGGTTTCTGTATCACAACATGATACTTAATATTGTTTGTTTTACACATATAAATTTAAATTCATTATATACTTTTTCTCTTTCAATTGACATCTAGCATGGTTGTATAACTGATTTCCTCACATGGAGTGAGTTTTATTTTTTGTATGATATGACGTATCCATCAGTAAACATTAACTACTTGAAGTAACACTTAAAATTTAGCTGCTTGCTGTGGTGTTCGTTTGTTCGTTAGCTTTGCTATCTGAATCGCTTTAATATACTTTACTAATATTATATTGGTCTTGTTTAATATCACCTCTTAATGTATTTTGTTAGAGTGTTCACTTGGTTCAGCTGATCTTTTACCCTCTTTTTGTGATATTATACAGTTTGAGAGTATTTTCTTTTGGTGGAATTGTTGGAATCTTCATACTTCTTCCAATCAATTATATGGGGAGTCAGCTCAGTGATCATTCAGACTTTCCAAACAAGTCTTTGGACTCATTCAGTATTTCTAATGTCAACAATGGTTCAAACAGGTGAATATCTTTAACTAATATGGTCGTAGGCATTATTTGTTTATGATGAAGATCAGTACATATATGAAGTGTTGATATCTGGTTACTGTTACGAGTAACATCAAAGTTGGAAAATATTTTCTTTAATTAATATCCAATGTTCATGCATGAAATATCTGTTATATTAATATAAATAGCTGCTTGCAAGATGCTTTGTAGGTAGTAGAATTTAAGAATACTGGATCAGTGGTAAATTATCCAATGTTCAATGTTCATGCAAGATGCTTTGTTTTATGAAGTTATTTGATTAAACAGCATTGGACCACTGGTTTTGTTCAAAAATTGACTTTTTTTCTTTACTTTGTTTTCTCTCCAATAAAGGTATATTGTTGCAGTGTATATTCAACAGATAACATATTTGTCTTGTCTTGGCTTCAAATCTTTTTCAGTTCTCTCTGTTCCTTTCCCTTAAAATAGCAGTTGAAGTTCTCCCATGATTAACAAGCCTGATTTACCATTGTCATGCATTTACATTGTGAGTTTTTGGATTTAAAAAATTCATTTATTCCCCAACATATGATAGTTTATTCTAACAACTACTGCAGATTTTTATTTATCCATTGTTCTAATTACACACCATTTGTAACTGAAAGATGTGTTTCATAAGTTTCATTTCCTTTTTATTTAGTGCTTTTCTAAGCTGTAACCTGGAAACTCTAATTACTAGATTTGGCTTTTACAAGGTTATGGATCCATTTTTGTGCTGCATATGTTTTCACTGGAGTTGTCTGCTATCTTCTTTATTATGTAAGTTCAAGTTTGCTATGTTAATGCTGTAATAGTTTGTCAATTCTTACATAAAGATAGTAGTTGAATTTCATGCTTGATGTTTACATTGTACTCAGGAGTATGGCTATATTTCATCAAAAAGAATTGCTCACTTCTTTTCATCCAAGCCTCTGCCTCATCAATTTACCATATTAGTCCGCGGTATTCCTGTTCCACCTGGAAGCACCTGCAATGAAACTGTTGAGCGGTTTTTCAAGGAGTATCATCCTTCTACTTATCTTTCACATACTGTAATGCGTCGAAGCAGCAAACTTCAAAGTCTTATTGTAAGCATTTGTCTAGGATTCTATTTGTTTTAATCTATTCCCCTTCGCAACTTAAATAAGAAACCCCCTTAAAAGCCCAAGAGGCAAAGAAACAAGCATATCTCACAGAGATGTGAAGAAAAATAGTCTAAGATTCTGGCATTTTCATTTCAACCAAAATGCACGACAAACCTGCATAGAGATCGCAATGTCAAAGCAGCTTATTCTCTTTTCTACTCAAAAGTGAAAAGAAAACTCCAAGTTTTTAGACATATCCAGCATCTGCAAAGAGCCCAAATAGCACATAAATGGTATGAACTTTTATCTAAACAGAAGTTAGATTTAGGAACTATTATTTGACTACCATGTCACTAATACTGTAGCATTTGCTACTTATTTTGTTCAATGATTTTATGCATCACAGTTATGTTTTATCTTTAATGCTTTGTGTAATTGCCTTGGCGGGTGCACTTTAAATGTGGTGCTTTTTCATAGAATCTTGAAAATGAAGTCTTTTGGAGATTAAAATCCATTATTTGGCCATCAAATAACATTTAAAGCTTTCAGGTTGAATAGTTTCTTGACAAGGCAAATTAGTACGTTTTTTACTGAGTAATTTGGTGATCAGATTCTATGTATCTTGTTCTTATAATTATGTATCCATTGATTTCAAGTCCAACGCAGCTGTGTTAGAGGGTTTATTAGAAATTAATTTCCATTTACTTAGGTTAAGGATGAAGCTTTTAGATTCAATGATGTTTTGAGTCTTTCTTTAATTAGATTGTTCTTGTTCTTTCTTTTATATTACCTTTTTTTTCTTTTTTCCTTTCCCCGGGGGGTGAGACTGGGTTTGGTTTTCACGTTGACATTGTGCATCTTATTCAAGTGTTGAACTTCTAAGAAATATAATCCCATACTTTAACTTCAGTCTTTCTATAATGTTACCTATATTGTATTTTTGACTGCTAAAAGTTTAGCCTTTGAAGAGTGATGCAGAGAAACTGTACAAAAGATTTACACAAATAAAGCATAAAAGTGATGCTGCTCAAAGGCAAAGGCGTGATGGATGTTTGGGACATTTTGGGCATAAAGCTGATAGTTTAGATCATTATGAAAAGAGACTGCAAGACATAGAAGATAGTGTGAGAATGGAACAGTCTTCTCTAGCAGGAAAGGTACCTTTGATGTCTAGGCAATCATAATCTACAAGACTCCTGTGATGAAAAATTTATAGTTCCTGTAGGGCTGTTCAATATCCAGTTTGGTTTACTTCCAAATCTAACACCAAATGAAAGGATTTGGTTTATCATTTTCATTAATATAAACAGAATCAATGTTAGGTACAAATTTAATCTTATTTGTGTCACTAAGATAAAATTTGTTTCAGTGTTACAAAACAGGTTAATTGCTGAAAGATGTGGTAGCAGCACAATAGATGTAGATATACATCTTCATATACCATCTCTAAATGAAATGAGACTGGAGAAAGAAAATACAATGGAGGAAAATAGAAAAACAATTACACTTTTTCATTTTTTTTTCTAAGGTTTTCTTGCTATTTGAAAATGTGGAATATCAAAGTAAAAAGAAAATTATGTTGAGAATGCGTATTCAAAGAAGAAGAAGAAGGAGGAGGGGGAATAACACTTACATGGTGACATCTGGTAAAGGGAAGCAGAGCCAGAAAAGTGGGTATGAATTACTTGCTAAAGCATATGGTTCAGGTATGGACCAATCAGTGTACCATACGAAATTGAATCTACCCATTTATTACTCATAACCAAACATACCCAAAAAAAATTTCTCAGCTTAGTCAGTGTAAGTGGGTATGATTGGGTTTTAGATAGCCTCGGTTACTACATTAAATTTGCCCATTGCCTACTAGATTTGACTTTTATTACATGGACATTTTATCCTACAACAGATGTATTTTTTTAAAGTTAAGCTGATATGAGGATGATATCTAATACATCCACATGTTCTATCATCACTTTCAACTTCAAAGGAAGTTCCAGCTGCCTTTGTCTCATTTAAGTCAAGATTTGGAGCTGCAATAGCTTTACACATTCTAGAAGGTGTCAATCCCACGGAATGGATTACTGAGAAAGCTCCTGAGCCCCATGATGTGCATTGGCCTTTCTTTTCTGTGTCATTCATTAAAAGATGGATTGGCAAGCTGGTGGCTATTGTTGCTTGTGCTGCTCTTACAATTCTATTTTTCATCCCAGTGGCAATAGTACAAGGTCTTACCCATCTGGAGCAGTTGGAAATCTGGTTCCCTTTTCTTAAAAGCATACTAAGAATGTAAGTGGGAAGTTTCACTTGTTGAATCTCAAGCTTCCACAATGAGAGCACGCAAGAGTCAGATCATTTCCCTCTTTACTTAGTGGAAATACAATTTTTTATGCCTTTGAGTCATATTTTCATTATCTATGATGCACCGTTGTCCCTGATTCGATGATATCATTTTTATGTGCTGACATGTAGGATGATTATTTTACTTAAGTAAATTATACAGACCTCTTAAATTTTGTTAAAATTATGCAAATTTCTCATCTATTTTTAAAATATATACTTTAGTCTAATTTTACATTTTTTGACTAAAATACACTTCATAAAAAAGTATTTAAGAGGGGATTTTAGTTTTAAAAAATATGTATTTAGATTAATGGGGGATATTTTAATCAAAAAATTTAAAATTAGATTAAAGTGAACTGCAATTTTTTGTTTCAGGAAATGTTTGTGTATATTTTGAAAATAAAAAGGAGGTCTATGTAATTTCAGCAAAATTAAGAAAAAGTCTGTGTAATTTACTTTTCTACTTATTTATTTTTAGAAACTATCTAGTTTGTCTGGTATGAAGAATGATAGTCATATTTTAGCTCCCCGTGTTTCTTTTACTTACATCTTGCTTATGTTGGCTTTTTCCTTGAAGGGTTCTGTTCCTACCAAATGTTTCAGGATCTGTCATTAGTAAATCGCATGCTAGCTAATAGTTGTTTGCATGTGAATATATGATAGATGGATTTCAAATTCTGTCCAGATATTCAACTTATATCAACTATTGATTCATATCTTGGTAATGTGAAGCAACACATCAAGCTAGAGGCACAATGCACTTCTTTCTTTCTTTCTTTTTTTTTGGGGGGGGGGGGGGGTTCCCCTGATGGCACTTCAGTTAAAATGTAGGAAAGCTTCATGCAAACAATTCATTTGCAAAGACCATATACATGAAGTTAATTAGTGGTTTCCAACTTCTGGAGGGGGGTTAAATAAATGTATATAGCATAATTGTGTATGTGATATGTGAACATGTCAGCAAAAATTCATTTTAGTATTCTGTCCCCCCCCCCCCTTTTTCCCACTTTGTTTCTTTATTTGTCTGTTTGTCCCTACATATATCTCATTTTCTACACTTTAGACTTTGGTTTTGCTTATTTTCTCAATTTAGAAAATTATGAAAAGATTAGTTGTATGTAGAAAATTTTGTTCTCTGTTGCCTCCCAACCCCAGTATAGTATATTGAGAAAATCACATATCCCATTTTTCTTACACTCTTTGAAGTATTGGTTAACGTCCTGCTAGAGGTTAATTAGGTCCAATTTACACTATGATAATATTAAGATTGTGATCATATGTATTCTCAGCGTCTAAAAAAGCTGCATCTGAAATGAGAATGGGAAAAGTGCTTGGTGGTTGATCCACCATTCTCCTTCCAACTTGGAGACTGTCCAGTATTTCTAAGCGGCTTTGAGTTTTTCCTTCTAACTTGAAAGTTTTTCCCTCCATCTATTTAATGTAGAAACTTTGGGTGAGGAAAGGAGTGTAAGTTGTTATGAAGTTGTGCTCTCTTTGCATGTTTCTAGTGCATTAGGCTTGAATCTTTTGGAGGGTTTTCTAGCCTGCACAATCTTTTGGAGCAGACTTGATTTTCTGCTATGGTTTTCTCAGTGGGGTTCATTTATCTGTATGCTAGGCGGTTGGAGAGATCTCCTGAGCTACTGTTCTCCTTCTTTTTGTTTTTGTTCTTCTTACTGGCTTTTCTATACCCATTTATAATGTTGTGCTCTTTGACTCTAACCATCTCCAGTGTTTATGGCTCTTATATGGCAGAACAAAACCCATCGTTCAAATCTCACTTGATATACATAAAAGTAGAACATAAGCCAAGTAGTATGTGTACTGTTTTGCAGTGCCAAAAGTTAATTATATGACTATCTCCAATGCTATAATAATCTTTGTTTTAGTTTATAGCTGGATAAGGTTATTATCAATGATATCTGTGTTCTTTTTTTCACCAGATGATACACCTTGCCATTTGCTGCCCCTTACCCAGGGGATGCTCTATTTATGTTGTCTTAAGTATTTGTTAGAGAATCAGATCCTAATATAATCTTATCCCATTAATTAGGATATTATCTGATTTATATTTGTTTCCTGATTATTAGGGATAGGATATCATATAATTATTGTAATTTATTTTTTCCCTGATTTCCTCCTTAGTTCTTGGACTCAATCAGCTTCTTTGGGTCTTATATATGTATTTGAATACCCCGAATAAGATTGCTTCGGATTATTCTCTCAAAATTGCTCATGGTATCAGAGCGTATCCATTGCATACAGCAAGAATGATCCACTTCGGCACCATGAGAGCATTGAATGTTGAGTTCGATGAAAACTCCACAGTCCACTTTGATGGACAATGCTCAATAGAATATGGGCCGAAACTCTAATGCTTCAGTCGGTGTTGGAGGTTCCTTGTCTACCTTGGGAAGTGCCGAGAACCCATTGCAAGTCATCACAAACCACCGATTCAACGGTGATAATTATCTGCAGTGGTCACAGAGCGTGTTAATGTTCCTGAAGGGGAAGAGGAAAGAAAAATACTTGACCAGCGAGATGGAGCAACCAGCAGCAACGAGCTCTGCATATGAGACTTGGGTCGCTGAAAACAACCAAGTAATGACATGGTTGTGTCAGTCCATGATACCGGAAATTGAGGAGGACTATCTACTTTTGAAAACAGCCCAGGAAATATGGGAAAGTGTGAAGCAAACATATTCCATCATGGAGAACACTGCTACCCTGTTTCAAATAAAGGGTCTGCTATGTGATACCAAATAAGGTGATAAATCAGGAACTTAGTATTACACTTCCCTGGTCAAGCTGTGGCAAAAATTAGATATTTATGACTCCCATCAGTGAAAATGTACAGAAGATATGGCTCTGTACAAGAGACTTGTGGCAAGAGAATATGTCGATGAATTCCTCCTTGGTCTCAGCTCAGTTTATGATGAGGTAAAGGGGGGAATAATGGCATCTAAACATCTCCCATCTCTCTGTGAAATAGTAAACCAAGTCAAGTATAAGGAGAGCCAAAAGCAGCTTGTACAGGGGACACGGGACCCTCCAGACTACCCCATCAGATTCTTCAGCCATGGTGGTTAAGAAAAATGTTGGTCAAGATGATAGGAAGAAGTTTGAAAAACCTTGGTGTGATCACTGTCAGAAAAGTGCACATACCAGGGACAATTGCTGGAAAATTCATAAGAAGCCAGTATATCACAAAAATAAATCCAAGTCCGATGCTAAGGGCTGGCAACTGTAAGTGATGATAAGGTAGAAGATGACACGCCACAACCGACCAAGGAAGAGTTAGATATGTTGAGAAAGATCTTGAGCAGGAGTGAACAAAAATCTGGTAATAATGACAATAGTTGCAGTCTTGTGTAGTCAGGTAAAAAATATCTATTACTTAGCACTTACTTTTCTGCTGACAACACCTAGATAGTGGACTCTGGAGCTAATGATCATGCTACTGGTGATGATAAATTATTTAGTGAATTTAAAAAATGCACAATAAACAAAAGAGTCAAAGTGGCCAACGGTGAATATCCTAAGCTACAAGGGACTGGTACAGTAGTTCTGGCCAATGGTTTAATGCTACGAAATGCATTATTTGTGGCTGAAATTGATTGCAATTTGCTCTCAGTGAAGAAATTCTTGAAAGAGTATAGTTGTGTGGCTGTTTTTGAACCCGATTGTTGTTATTTTCAAGATTTGGAGTCGGGGAAGAGGATTGACAATGCTAAGGAATTCGATGGACTTTACTACCTTGAAGACTCAAGAATAAAGAAGGCAAATGCTGTTTTCCCTCTAAACATTAATGTTATGTTGTGGCATTATAGGTTAGGCCATCCCAGTTTATCCTACATGAAGCAGTTGTATCTTAATCTTATTAATAAAACTTGCATTTCTCTTCAATGTGAGTTCTGTGAATTATCTAAGCACACACGGAATACTTACTTACCCTAACCTCATGAGCCCACCAAACCTTTTGCAATAATACATATTTAGGGGCCATCTAGAATAAAAACTCAACAAGGTTCTAAATGGTTTGTGACCTTTATAGATGACAGTTGTTGGAAGTTGCTAGAGTCTTCATGTTCACACACGATGTCCCAAATGTTTGGAATTGGAACATTTTGGATGGCATCCTGTTTATCAAATAGGCAAAGGTGAGAATTGCCACTCTGTTTTGTTGTGGGGGGTTTACACAGGATGTTTGGTGTATAATTCCATGACTAGTCAGGTGTTGTTCAAAAGATTGGCTCATGTATTCTTTGGCGTATTCTTTGGTATTATCACTTTGAAAAATCTGAATTTTGGCTTGGAATTGATTTTGGACAAGTAGATGAAAATTTTTGAACAACGAAGAGATCTTGGCGGAATTGCCACATACGAAATTGAGCACAATTTTGCAAAGAAATAGCCTGCTTGTTTCTCAAGAAGAGATGGGAAACATGCTTAATATCATTTGATTGAATAGTTGACCCAGCTCCTTGTTGTTTGAAGAAACCCTCCACTTCAATTGGTATTTTTTCATGAAAAGCAAACATGAGATAATAAATCCAGTCTTCCACTAAGATTTCAAATAGCTGTCCCGAATTCAAGTTGATTATGTTTCGCCTCTTCCTCGGAGAAAGACAATTAAACAATTCTCAATCATGGTCCTTGCGGATCGGATCATACATATAATAAACAAAAAGAAACTCCAGATAAATCCAAGTTACACATCTATGGTACTTGAATCATATCCATCTATTCCTTTCTTATCCAATATTCCCCAAAAGATGTTTAGCTGTGTTGCATTTGTGCACAATGATCATGGGGGGAAGCTTGACTCCCATGCACATAAATGCATTTTCCGAGGATACTCGTCCAATCAAAAGGGATACAAATGTTATTCTTCTTCTTTGCACAAATATTTTGTGTCTACGAATATCACTTTTTTTGAAAATCAGTCTTTTTATTGAAAAATTCTTATTCAGGGGGAGACAAGGGGAAGTGAATGGTTCTTTTTGGACCTAAATGATACCTAACAAGAAGCTCTACCCTCTCATGATATTACTCTATCTATTGGACCTGATCCTGAACTCACAAACACTGACCTAAGTCCAGAAATAACCTCCGAAACTGTTCCCATCAGACCTGAACAGACACATAACTCACTTGAAAATGATGCACAGAACTCGAGGAGAAAAAAGGATACAGAACTGGGGTTGGACAGGGGGAGTACAGGTATTTAAAGGTCTATACAAGAAAAAAGGACAAACAGCAGCTGGAAACAATACTAGAACATGAGAAGAACGAAGAGCAGCAGTTGGAGAAAGTACCAAAATCTAAAAAATCCATTGATACTCCTGAACATTGCCATGAATCAGAACCAGAATCAGAACCAGCTTCAAATTCTGAGGATTTGGATCTGCCAATAGCCTTAAGGAAGGGAGTAAGATCATGTACAAAGTATCCAATCAGGAGGTATGTCTCCTATGAGAAATTGTCTCCTCTTATGCATACCGTTGTTGCTAATATATCTGTAGAAAGGATACTAGAGAATTTTCAAGAGGTAGTATAGGACCCAAAGTGGAAGAAGACAATCCAAGAAGAGTTGAGGGCATTGGAGAAGAACAAGACCTGGCACATAACGGATCTCCCACCTAAAAAGTCTAGAGTAGGTTGTAAGTGGATATTCACCATTAAGTACAATCCAAATGGAAGCATTAGCAGACACAAAGCAAGGTTGGTTGCTAAAGGATTCACACAAGTGCAGGGTATTGACTATCAAGAGACTTTTGCTCCCGTGGCAAAGTTTAATATTATAAAAATTCTCTTGTCATTGGCTGCAAATCTAAATTGGCTACTTCACCAATTAGATGTTAAGAATGCTTTCCTCAACGAGGACTTGAAGGAGGAAATGTACATGGATTTGTCACCCGAACTTGAAGATGATAAAGGATCCAATTGAATATGCAGATTACATAAGTCTTTATATGGCTTGAAGCAGTCACTGAGGGCATGGTTCGAAAGATTTACTAAGGTTGTTAAGCAGTTAGGGTTCTCTCAATGCCAAACAAACCACACACTGTTTGTCTATCATGTACAAGAAGGAAAAATCACAATCCTTATTGTGTATGTAGATGATATAGTAATTATTGATAACAACCTAGTAGATATTGATCAATTGAAGAAATCTCTAGCTACAAAGTTTGAGGTGCAGAATTTAGGATACTTGAGGTATTTCCTCAACATGGAGGTTGCAAGATCTAAAGCAGGAATCACAATTTGCCAAAGGAAATACACACTTGATCTCCTTAAAGAAACTGGCATGCTTGGGGCCAAACCGGCTAACACTCCAATGGAGGTGAACTACAAGGCAAGTTTAAAGGAAGAGGGAGCTCCAGTTGATAAGGAGAGGTATCAAAAACTTGTTGAAAAATTGATATATCTCTCTCACACATGTTCTGATATTAGTTTTCCCATGAGTGTTGCTAGTCAATATATGAGCAAACCTCGAGAAGAGCACATAAATGTGGTGTACTGAATCCTTAGGTACTTAAAGATGACCCCAGGAAAGGGCCTATTTTTCAAGAAAGGGGAAGTAAGAAATATTGAGATATTCACAGATGTGGACTAGGCAGGCTTTATGATTGACAGAGGGTCTACAACAGGGTATTGGACATTTTTATGGGACAACCTGGTCACTTGGAGGAGTAAAAAGCAACAAGTGGTAGTTAGAAGCAGTGCTGAGGCTGAATATAGGGTGCTAGCACATGGAATTTATGAAGGAATGTGGATTAAAAGAATAATGATAGAATTAAAGATCCATACTTCACAACCAATGAAGACTTGGTGTGATAATAAAGCTACCATAGGGATCGCAAAGAACCCCATCCGTCATGATTGAACTAAACACATGGAGGTAAATAGGCACTTCATTAAGGAGAAAATAGATTCGGGCTTACTTGACTTATCCTATGTGCACACTAATAATCAAGTTGCTGACTTGCTTACAAAGGTGCTTCTAGGAGCTCACTTTGAAGAACTAAGCCACAAGTTGAGAATGCTAAACATTTACTTCTCAACTTGAGGAGGAGTGTTAGAGAATTAGATCCTAATATGATCTTATCCCATTAATTAGGATATTATCTGATTTATTATTTGTTTCCTGATTATTAGGGATAGGATATCATATAATTATTGTAATTTATTTTTTCCTTGATTTCCTCCTTAGTTCTTGGACTCAGTCAGCTTCTACAGGTCTTATATATGTATTCGAAACACCAAATAAGATTGCTTCGGATTATTCTCTCAAAATTGCCAGTATTTCATCCTACATAGAATATCTCTTACACAAGCCAATACACTCATGATAGTGTGTGCATGCAAGTGTATTTTGTAGGTTTTGTAGGATTACATTGATGTGTTATTTTCCTAATTAGGTGACTACCTGAGTTTGGGATTGCAAGTTGAGAGTATAGTTTACTGTTTTAGTTATTAGCACTGATTCTGCCCTCTTCATGGATAACTACTGCAACTGAAGTAGAGTTTCTCATTATTTATTTGCAGGGCAGTTGTGAGCCAAGTTATAACGGGATATCTTCCCAGTCTAATTCTGCTGCTGTTTCTATCCATTGTGCCACCTATTATGATTATGCTTTCATCCTTGCAAGGATACATCTCATGGAGTCAGATAGAGAAAAGTGCATGTACTAAAGTGTTATGGTTTACCATGTGGAACATATTCTTTGCAAATGTGCTGTCAGGGTCAGCTCTCTATCGGGTGAATGTCTTTCTAGAGCCAAAAAAGATTCCCACAGTACTGGCTGAAGCTGTACCAGCACAGGTGAGAATATTTAGTAGTTTTTGTCCCTGCAAAATAGTTGTATGAAGTTTCACAAGGTGTTCCAATATTTTATAAAGGAAGATTTAATTCTCAGTGGGTTTTAATCTTTGTCAGTGATATTTTATATTTCCTCTCTATAGGCCAATGGCCTGAAGGCCTAGTTCTCAAAATGAAGTTTCATTAATATTTCTGCAAATTGTATGAGAGAAATGAGTCTTTGTCAGGTAAAAAAGGTAGTCAAAGGCAAAAGGTGCCTTAAGGTGCTAGATCTCTGTAACACCTGAGGCAAGAGGCGGTGGAGATGTGTACGCCCCAGTGAAGCAAGGTGCTAAAGTAGAAAAAAAGTATACTATATAAATAAGAAATGGATAAATGTAAATTTGAAATAATATTTGATATATAAATTAATTATTCAAACATAATAATCATCAAATGCACTAGATAAGTCACTAATCATTAAGTCATAACTGATAATAATATTAAGTGCACTTATAGAGTCATTATTTAAGCCATATGTCAGTATAAAGTTAACTAGTTAACTTAAAAAATGTAGTAGCCATGCCAGCCAAGCCTTTGACAAAACAATAAAAGATAAAGTGCACTACTCAAGTCCAAAAAATTCTTAGCCTTTGTGTTTGTTTACAATACCCTAAAAACTAATGGCATAAATAATATTTTAAAATAAGAATGACTATTTTATGCCATTCTTAAATCTTTTAAGGCTGGACTGGACTTCTAAGATTGGGTTTTGTGGTTTCCTGTTCTTTTTTTATTACTATTTCTAAATTTTTGGACTGGGCTTATAAGCTAACCCAGCTCTTTTTATAGCATATTGAATATTGAGACTTGAAGCAGTCATTTTGCATAAGATTTGCCATATTCAGCTTGCTGTTTTTAACTCACGAGTAAATCCAGTTGTTCTGGAACTCTGGCATTTAGTGAGGGCTTTTATTTGGGTTAACATGATGAGAATGTGAATGGGATCATTAAACTAAATTGGCTGAAGTATTTTTGTTTAGGAAATGTGAAGGTTTAGCATAGCCAGCTTGTTGACTAAAACTTACAATTGGATCTGGTTGTTTTGGAACTGACATTTTTTGGAAAGTCCTTTTGTAGTTTCAAGCAAGATGACTGATTGAATCATTCAGCTAAGCTGTCCAGAATTAGGTCAAAAGATTTTCAGACACACTATTGCTCCCCAATGTGCATGGGCATTTAAACAACTAAACCAAAAAATCAGAACACGAAGGTCCTCCAAGACCTATTACTGAATTACTGTAGTAATTAATAAAAAATGGATGGTTATCAAGACAGACCTACCACTGACCTTTATGAGCAAGATAGCTATTCTTCCGTAGTGAAATAGTGACAGCTGATTGGGAAGACCCTACTGTGTATATGAAGCATTATATACCAGCAAAGGTTGTATATTATGGTTATTTTGGAATAGGATCACATTCTATAAAACTATTGGGAAAGTTTACAACTTTTTCAGAACTGGACTTCCTCCTAAAGTAACAATTTTAGCAGTAGTTAAGTTGATAAATGAACTCATATCTGACGTGTCATTGAGACAATCAAGAATGATTGATATTTTTCCAAAATTAGTAAATCAAATGCGTTGGTGACATGAAAAATTGAACTTAGTGGATCACAGCATTTTGAGGGAATACTTTGGACTGAGATGACCAAGGGTTCTTTGTTTGCTGATAGGCTGTGAGGAAAATGTAACATGCTGTTATCTGAGGAGTGGTACCTTATAGAGCTTAATGAGAGAGCTTTCCTATTGGCAGATGTCAGTTTATTTTCCTATTTAATTGATTTCCAATTTTCCTACATGGTTACATACTTGCGTTGTTTATTAATGTAAAATATACACCTAGTGTGTAGGTTCTCTTATGTGCGTGCTATATCTATCTTCCAGAATGATTTGAAAAATTATTTAAGTTTCATGAAGCTTATTTTAGATTTATTGTAGAGAAGAAATTCATTTAGAGAAAATAATAGAATGGAATATCAGAAAAGGATCAGGAATCCTCCTAAAAAAAAATCAGGGAAAAAGCAAATATAATGAGGATATATAAGCTCAAAGGAGCTCCTTGCCTTTGAATATATATATATATATATATATATCGTGAGCTGAAATCCATAAAGAAGTTCAGAAAACTATCCTATTGCAAAGATGCAGGGATGAGGATCTTCTACTTAAGTTTGAAATGAATATTATTTAAAGCAAAGCAGAGAATACAACATATTGTCCATAGATAGATCTTTTAGTTGCTACTACTTGTCATTACTCATATTTACATACAGGAAACCACATCTTTTATCTTATATATAAGATATTATCCCATGCGTGTAAGAGGATATGAAGTTTGTTTCTTCTATTTTATAATTGGTGAAGGCATCATTCTTCATAGCATATGTTGTGACATCTGGATGGACCAATATAGCGTCAGAACTCTTCCAGTTGCTTCGACTTATTTGCAATTTGAAAAGTAGAATTTTTTCTGGGAACAGTGACAATGATTTTGAGGCCCCTTCAATGCCCTACCACAGTGAAATTCCCAGGATTCTTCTCTTTGTTATTCTCGGTGTCACATACTTCTTCCTTGCTCCATTGATACTGCCATTCCTCTTGGTCTACTTTTGTTTGGGATACATCATTTATCGCAACCAGGTTTGCAAATTCTCTTTCTTTTTGCATGTCATTATCTGCATTTGTCTTTCCTTTTTGAATAATGTATGATTTGTCCCCCTTCATAGTTGTATAATATTCATTATGAAAGGTTCCCTGTGCACTATCAAGATATTAATACCCACTTATTTTTATTAGTAGAACTTATAGATGAAAATAATCTGAATGTAATAATCATTTACACCTAGTAACTTGCATGTGGCCTCCTGTAGTAACTTCCAAACTAATTGCTCTTGCTTTCCTAGTTTAGGGAGGTGAGCAGGGAAAGGATGGTAGGTTGTAAACTAAAGTAAATTCTATTCTGCATACTTAATAGTTCAATTTGAGGCTTTCTGAGTCCTTTCGGGTTTTTCTCACTCTTATCCATTGTACAATAATTATTCTTTGTTTACTTCATTGCAGAACATTATACAACCTGTTTGTGAGATAAACTGGTTACCCCTTTTTTGTCATATACAATGCTAAACTGAGAAAGATGATC
Source organism: Erythrophleum ivorense (assembly GCA_026724425.1). Classification (NCBI taxonomy): domain Eukaryota; kingdom Viridiplantae; phylum Streptophyta; class Magnoliopsida; order Fabales; family Fabaceae; genus Erythrophleum; species Erythrophleum ivorense. The sequence continues at coordinate 85,335 of JAIUCV010000174.1, forward strand.
TTATAGAACATAACTATTTGGTAAAACGTCTATCTTATCAAATATGTATTGGTTTCTCTAAAAAAAATTAAGTGCTTCGATGAGAGGGAAATGGATTTTATCAAATGATGTTGCGGGTAAAAATCAATGCATGTTTCTACTGCTGTTTATATCTCATAAAACAATAATTTATTGGACTATGTTCCCTGCTCCCATCACCATAGACCCTGCCTAAAGAAAAAAGAGATAAAACAAATTCTATGTGATCATGTTAACTAATGCTTCTTGTTAAATTTACGAACTCAAATCATGTTATTTTAATTTCTAGTTTTCCTCTCAGAGATGAATTTGAGGCCACAATAAGGTCAGTTCTTGGCCCTATAAGGATGAAACTTGGAAGCATGACTTTATGGTGTCTTGAGTTGAATGAAAGATATTATTTCTTTCACTTTTTGGTCCCAGAATTTCTAATGGTATCTTAATTATCTTTTGGTGACAGCTGTTAAATGTTTATGTGCCAAAGTATGATACTGGAGGAGAATTTTGGTCTGCAGTTCACAACTCCACAATATTCTCCTTGGTACTGATGCATGTCATAGCCATTGGAATATTTGGTCTGAAGAAGCTTCCTCTAGCATCCGGCTTGACTGTACCTCTTCCAATTCTTACACTTCTATTTGATGGGTACTGCCAGAAACGATTCTTACCTTTATTCAAGGATTTTCCTGCTGAGGTACATTGGTTGAAAAATAATGCTGATCTTTTGATTCTTGACTCTGTTTATTATATGTTTTTAAACTGCCCCTAGATTGTTGTTTGAACTTGTGATTGCTATGGATTTCCTTGTATAGTCTCTGGAGAGGAATGATAGGAAGTTAATTCCAGAGACTTCTGAGCTTTCTAAGAAACATTTTTCTTCACATGGTTTGGTACAGAAGATTCAATAAACTGGTACTCAATACCAGAAACTTCTATTCAATTCTTCATCATTCTATCTCTTACACATTTCCTCCCTTTTATATCTCATTCCTTATTCTTTTAGTCACTGACTTCCTAACTAATCTCCTAACAGCTTCTAACTGACTCTAACAAAACATTAACAACAGAACAGACCTCTAGTCACGTTTCTCCTGCTTTTCTTATTAAACTACTTGACACGTATCAATTATTCCCTCCCCTCAAACAACATCCTTGTCCTCAAGGATGAGTAGGAGCAGTAGTATCAGAATCAAGGAATTGTTGTTGAATAGCAACAAGAGACTCCCATGTAGCATCTTTTGGGCTTGTATTCTTCCATTGGATCAACACCTGGGTTAGTGGCAGATTATTCCTCTTCACTACCTTCCTTGCTAGGATGAACTCGGGCTCCATGGAAAGTAGCCATCTTCATTGAGTTGTGGTAGCTCTGAAGTCATTGGGATAGATTCACTGTGATGTTTCTTAAGGAGAGAAACATGAAAAACAGGGTGAGTCCTCGTGCCTAGTGGTAGCTCCAACTAGTAAGCAACCTGGCCTATCCATTTCTACCTCTTAAATGGTCCAAAGTATCAGGCAGTCAAGTCATGCAATGCTGAACTATTGATGGTATTACGACGAAAAGGGTGTAGCTTCAAATAAACCATGTCACCCACTTGAAATTCTCGTTTACTTCTTTTATTTGCTCTCTGTTGCATTCTGTTCCAGGCTCTCTCTAAATGATAGCGAAGTAATTGTCTTATAGCTTCCCTCTCCTTTAAGCTTCTATCTACAATTGCATTATCTCAATCCCCAGCCTAGTAAGGTAAGTGAACCGGAGGTAGAATCCCATAGAAAACTTCAAATGAAGACATTCCAATAGAAGAGTGATGGGTTGTATTGTACCAGAGTTCTGCAAGTGACAGTAGTTTAACCCACTTCTTCTCCTGTCATGCAATGTAAGTAGCATTCAAGAGTTTTATTTAAGACCTCTGTTTGCCCATTTACTTGGGAGTGATAGACTGAAGAATACAATAGTTTCACCTTATTAACCTTGAACAATGCCTTCCAAAAATTCCCACAAAAGATTGGATCTCTATCCATAATAATAGAGGTGGGAAATCCATGCAAGTTAGCAACATTGTTCAGAAAAGCTTGGACTACACCCATGGCTATAAAGGGATGATAAAGGGCAATAAAATGGCCAGCTTTTGTGAGTCTATCCACAACTATTAGTATGGCTGTCTTGTTATAGGACTTAGGCAAGCCTATGATAAAATCCATGCTTAAATTACACCATATATTGTTTGGGATGGGTAATGATTACAATAGGCCAGGGGATGTTACTATTTCATATTTGCACCGTTGGCAAGTTTGACATTCATGCACAAACTGCCTCCCTTCCTTTTCCATCCCCTCCCAGTAAAAGACAGTAGCAAGTCTTTTACAGGTAGAGGTCACCCCTGAATGGCCTCCTAAGGAATCACCATGAAAGTGATAACGCAAGCTTCCCTTTTCTCTTTAAAAGCTGATCTTCCCAAGTAAATTTGGGATTAGAGTCAAGATCAGCTTCTAATTCTTTATTCAGCCTTTTCAGCTTATCATTTGACCTCCAAGAAGTTTCAACCTTGTCATTCAAGCTGGAAATTATGGAAGTAATAGCATAACAGCCCTGAGACACTTGATTCTCATTAGCAAATTGCCGAGACAGCCCATTAGCCACTGGATTGTCCTTACCTTTCCGATAAACAATCTCATATGTAAAACCCCTTAGCTTATTTACCCATTTAAATTGCTCCAGGGTAATTGTTTTTTGCTCTAGTAGGTGCTTTAGTGGTAGATGATTAGTACCGATGGTAAATTTTCTGCTATAAAGATATTGATGATGATGTTTTATAGCAGAACACTATGGCTGTCAAATCTCTCTCACAAGTTGACATAAGTCTCTTTGCTGGAGATGCAAAACAAAGGCTATTGGATGCTCTTTTTGTGATAAAATAGCCCCTATGCCCATGCTAGAAGCATTGGTTTTGACTGTAAAAGGAGCTAAAAATCTGGAAGTACAAGTGCAGGGGTGGAGGCCATGGCATGTTTTAACTACTAAAATGCTTCCTCAGCCTTATCACTCCAATTGAAGGCCCCTTGTTTTAACTAGTTAGTCAGGGGATTACTTATAAAGCCATAGTCTTTAACAAGTCTTCAATAGTAACTTGTAAGCCCAGAAAAACCCGTAAGAGCTCTGATGATTAATGGAGTAGGCCACCCTTTCATGGATTCTATCTTCTTTGGATCTGCTGTAACACCTTGTTTAGAAATGATGTGGCCTATAATGAGTGCTGTCTTGGCAACTGTAGTGTGCTTCGTAGGTGCTATAGATGATCCTCCTATGAACTATTATACACCAAAATATCATCAAAGAAAACCAAGATATATTTTGTCAAAAATTTTCTCAAAAAAGGTTTAAAAACCGTATTCATTAAGGTTTGGAAAGTGGTAAAAGCATTTGTTAAACTAAAGGGCATAACGAGAAATTCGTATAACCCCTCATGTATCTTGAAAGCGGTTTTATGAATATCCTCTGGATTCATGTGGATTTGGCAATACCCCAACCCTCCAATCCAAACCCTCCAATTCATCAATAAGCTCCTCCACAATAGGAATGGAAAACTTATTCTTGATGGTTTGAGCACCAAGTTTCCAATAATCAACAGAAAACTGTCGTGTGTTATTATTCTTCTTCACCAATACTATAGGAGAAGTGAATGCACTGCCATTAGGCCAAATAACACCATTCTTCAACATATTCCTTGCCAACTCTTCCATTGCATCCTTCTATGGAGGTCTATAGTGATATGGTCTGAAACTTAACGGGTTTTTCTTCCTCAAGAGCAATTTTGTGATCAAATGCTTGCGAAGGAGGTAATGTTATGGGCTTCTTGAACACATCTGAAAATTCTTCCAATAACTCCCATGGGGACTGGTCTGTCTTTATTGCCTGCTGCTCAACTACTATTACTCAATTCCACAATCCTTTGTTTTTCTGGTTCATTGATTCTCACAAAGTACAGCTGACCAGCCCCAATCATTTGTTTTGCTGAAAATCCCAATCTTCTAATAATATTTGTGGCCTAGCAACTCCATGCAGCTCATAATATTTGTCACCCACTATGAATATGAATTGATTCTTTATGTCTCGTTTGATAAGTGGATTCCTTGGTAATAGAAATGGAAATAAAAAGATAAATGGAATGTAATGAAAACAAAAATTATATTTGGTAAGAATGAAAAAAGAAAAAAAAACGTATTTCTATTTGCTTGTTTGTTTGAATGAAAGTAGAATGAAATGGAAAATAAAGAGAATGAAAAAACCAACATACCCTTACGTTCCAAAATGATTTCCTTCTACTTCATGTCCATGGCATTATATATGTGTATATTATTTTTTGCAATAAGTCCTTTAATGAAATTATTAAACAAAATATTTTTATAATTCTACAATCTATATTACATAATTATATTTTTATCATAAAATAATTTTAATTCAATTTATATTAACAAAAATTTATTTTTTTAAAAAAATTTATAAATTATTATTTTAATATAATAAATATAATTGTTTATTTCAAAATTTTATAGATATTATTTTAGTATATATTAATTGATTTAAATATATTATATATAAATATAATAAATATTTTTTAATTATATTTATAGATTATATATAATATATTATTATATATTAATATATATAAAAAATTATAATATATATATATATATATATAAAACCCCCCCACACACACACACAATTATGTTATTATTTTTTAAAATATATTTATTATTAATTAGTTTTATAATAAATGTTTTAATGTTTTGATTTATTATTATTATTATTTTTAAAGTAATATTTTTTTTAGTTTATAAAATAAATAATTAAAAAATAATAAATTTATATATTATAACATTATTCATATTTTAATATATATATAATATAAATAAATATAACATAGAGATATATATATAAGATTAACATATAAATATATGTATATATATATATATTGTGATGTAAGGCGATTGGTTGGACAATTCTGATTGCGTTGCAGTCACTTTTTTTTAATATATATAAATTATTATTTTTAATATTAAATATTATTAATTTTGTTAATTTTTAATTAATTTAAAAATATTAAAATAATGTTTTGACTTTATAATTAGTTAAAAATTAATAAAATAATAATATTTTAATTAAAAATAATAAAATCGTAATTTTTTCTTAATCTTAGAATCTTTTTCCTGTTAATAAAATATTATATAATAATTAAAAGTAATATCTAAAATTTTTTTATTTTAAACAATATATATAAACTAACAATTTAAAAAATAAAAATATAATATATGACATAAATAGGAAGAATAAAAATGTCATTTTGTATTTATTTGAAAAACACCGGATAAATATGGTACAAAAGCCAAAAGAAAGTGCACAATCCCGTTTCTGTCCTGAATTCTTGTAACCAAACATGTTTTACATGGATTTTGTTTCATTTTCAGTTTCTTTCAATCATACCAAATGGGGCCTTAGATCCCAAGTGATCCTGTCCAATGTATACAGCCGCTGCACTCTCAATATCATATCATAACCTCCCAAGTGCATGACTAAAAAATCTGATTCAAACAACTGTCCATTCGTACTCCACTATAACTACACACATTTGGCATCTATTATTAGCTGCTATCCATTGGCCACGGATATTTTGGTCCCTTGGTTTTTAGCCTCAACTTTTTTTTTTCCAGGTTAACATCCACCAAATTATGAGTACTCCTTGTGTCTAAGAGCAACATAATTGGATGCCTTTTATCCTTCCCCTGAACTCATTGTAGAATATTCTTTGGACTCTACCATTGACTTTGTCATAGCATTGAAGGATATTCTGGTTTGAATTAATTCCCCTTGTTCTTCTATACCTTCATGAACCTTATCGATATCCATGCTACCCCTTGCTCTTCCTCTACTACCACCAACATAAACAATTGGGAATTCTTACATTTGTGATCAAATGTAAATTTTTCAAGGCACCAATAACACAAGCCCTTTTTTCTCCTCTCATACATCTCCTTCTTGGTGAGTTGTTTAACTGGTTTTTTATTGAAGGTATTGGTTTTGGTTTGGAGCAATGGGAAGAGGATGTGGTGGTTTCTTTGGCAATGGTTATGGTATTCTCTTGAGAGTTTGTTGTATATGTTGTATGGGAGAGAGGTGGTGTTGGTATAGAATTTTGAGGTCACTAGAGTTGTGGTACTGAAAGTGGTGGTAGGATCATAGGCTGTAGGTGGTCTCTTTTGATAGTTTGCTTGTTGGTTTTGCGGTGCATTCACAGAAGCTTCTGTTAACTTGGCAAGATATTTAGTATTAGAGGGGGAATTAGATCAAAACATTCTTGCATATGCTTCATTTTCTGGCTTCAGCCCTCTGAGGAGGCCACTAATGGCATTCTCCTCAAGTGACTCTTTCTGCAAGAAACTCCTCAAATTTCTCCTGATACATCTCCACAGATCCATCTTGGCTCAAATTCTTGAGCTGTCATTGGTTCCACATTGAAGATATCACTGAATCTAGCCTTCAATCCGTCAACATACTCCATCCTCCCAACTTCTCCCTTCTTTCTCTTCTTCATAAAACTTTAGTGCCCTTGCAATGCCTTTCCCTCTAAATGCATAGTCACCAGTTTGATTTGCTGATCTAAATGAGTCTCATCAATTTCGAAGAATTGATTGCAGTGAGGGGAGAAAGAAAAAAAAAATCCCTTAAAATCTGATCCATTGAATTTTGGGAATTCTACACAAGAGAGCTCTATAGGAAACTGGTAACCTGTTGTTTGGTTACCATTGTAAGATCTGAATTGCATAGCTCTAACTCTGCGCATGCTTGTTGCACCATTCATGGTGTTCGCTTCATCCACAATCGCTTCATCCACAATGTTTGTTGTTGCCTATAGAACCTTCGGAGCTAAGTTGCCAATTAGGTTCTCCATCCTCACATTCGACGACTCCAGCTTTGACTCTAATGGTGCGATGGATGTGCCTCTAATTGACTTCTTGCTCCATCTCACGGGAAATGGTTGTTCAAATGCATCTCCTTCACCATCTCTAAGAATTGAAGGTTTTGATACCACTTCAGTACTGAAGATTCGATAAATTGGTACTAAATACCTGAAACGTCTGCTCAATTCATTCATTATTCTATCTCTTACACATTTCCTCCTCTTTATATCTCATTCCTTATTCTTCAAGTCATTGACTTCCTAACTAATCTCCCAACAGCTTCTGACCAAGTCTAACAGAACATTAACAACAAAATAGACCTTTAGTCACGTTTCTCCTATTCTTATTAAACTACTTGACACATATCATTATTGTTATGGCAGTATAGTATGTGTCGAAGTGTAGTGCTCTGAGCAAACCCTAAATGCTACTTAGTTGTTGATAGACCCCCAATTACCAAAGTACATACGCCTAGACTGAAGGGAGGGGTAATTAAACGAACAGCATGTGGGGCAAAACAACAGGATGTGGAAGGAGTTTCTGAAGGAGAGCCACACGGAGGGCTTTATAAGAGGTAGTTATGCTTAAAAGAATAAAGGAGAGCTTGGAAGGGAAGAAGAGAAACTTGGAGAATCTGGTGGAGCACTAAGCCCTCGGAAAGCTATGGAATTTTCTATCTTTGCTGCAAAAGTGTTCTGCTATATTTCAAGGAGCAGGTTCAGGGACTCATCAGCTGTGAACTTCGCTCCTCCTGCTGGGCCAGATATCAGGAAGACAGGAAATAATTGACAATATAACTGGCATCTAACAATAAAGGAATGAAACACGGGGGTTCTAAGTTGGTTCCACATGTACTAGATACTGAAGACAATAATATTATATTCATAACAAATTTATGGGATTTTGCCTGAAATTGCAAGGACATCTGCTTGGAAAGTAGCCCGATGTGGAATTTAATTTTCAACACAATGTATCCTGGTAACAATGGTGATGATAAGAGTATGTTGATACTTTGATTCCATTACATATGTGGGGGGTCATTGTCTGTTTAAAAAAATCACATTAGTTCTCTCGTTTTGATGTTGTTTATTTTCTTGCTGGGTTAACTTAAGCTAACCTGTCAATGCTGACAATTTCTGAACAGCTTGTGCGGTATAATGATTGAAACATATTATGACATATCTTTTGGCATTGTATTTTGCTTCAAGTTGGATTTATCGAGTAGAATTCTATTTTGTTTTAATTCCTCACAAATAGGGTATTTTTCAACTTACTTCATCATAAAATCATCTTAATTTGGTCCCTAACAGCTAGGTGTTTCTCAATTTAGTCCCTCAAATAAAATTATTATCAATACTGTCCTTATATCAATCTAATATAAATGAAATTAAAAGATGTGATGACATGTAAGATATTTTTTGATATGTTATAAATGATTTCCTTCTATTAATCTAGCGTTAATTTTATTTACTGCAAATTGATAGAAAGATATTATTGATAACGGTTTTATCTGGAACGGACTAAATTAAGAAATATCCATTTGTGAAAGACTAAATTGAGAAGGCAAGTCTATGAAAGACTAGCTTGAGAAACATTTTATCTGTAAGAGAAAATTAAGAAGGTAATTTTATGAGAGACAAAATCGAGAAATACCCTATCTGAGGGACTAAAATAGGGTTTTTAACATAAATTTATCCTGATAATTCTGTTATTTACCTGTGAACTGTTGCCTTCTTTGGTTTTTACTTTGTGCAGTCTCATTTATGAATATCATGCTTCTGCAGTGTTTGATAAAGAAAGACAGACAAGACCAAAATGATCCTCACATGTCTGAATTCTATGATAAGTTAACAAATGCGTATGATGATCCAGCTCTGATGCCAATGAAATATACTGGAAGGCATGATGAAAGTCATACCGCTCCTTTGCTTAATAGTTTTGATGTTTAAATTCATAATTATCTTCCTATGGCGGCAGCATCTAATGAAATGTACAGAGTTTGGTAGATGGTTTGTTTATTAAAGGCAATGTGTCTTCAATTTATATATTTCTTTTCAGTTTTAATTTAGCGGTCCTTGCTGCAACGTGTTCTCGTGTACGAAATGAGAACAAATGTTTGTTAAGTTGTCTCCTATAACTTGTGTGTAACTGCAATATTTATGTCAGTAATCGGCTGTTGGATCTGGTACCTCTCTTAACTTTGGAATTCCAGAGTCTTCCCTATAGCTTAAAAACTGATCCTCTTACAGCAAAAAAAAAAAAATTATCTGTAGTTGAATACATTCTGAGTAGTTGTGGAAAGAAATCCCCCTTCTCAGCCCCCCAATTGGCTCTTGTTCTAAACACCACTCTTAATTCTTTGTGAGTAGCATGCTTATGTCTTTCTTGAAGCACCTGATCATAATGTATGCCTTGTAATCTATCCGATGAATATTCCTATTCTCCTATTTTCTGCCGAACATGTCCAAAATGTTATTGATTCCATTACATTGTCTTGGTCTCTTTGATCCCTTTTTCACTCACTCCAATTTACTTGAAAACATGTATGCATGTAATCCCATCATAGATATTTCCCATGCATGGCTAACAACTATAGCACATGTAAGATCCAATAATCACAACATGTCAAAGGTTTTTGGCCCTTAGGGTTGATAAAGGCCAACTCATTTTGTCTTGATGTTCCAAAACTAGGTTAAAATCCTTAAGGCATATTCCTGCATCATTTATATTATTATTACATTGATTTAGTAATTACATCATGAAATTTATAGCATCTAATCTTGGGGACCATATATACCAGTCTGGTAAAATTGTGCACCTAAGCTCAGCCTTTCTATACGTATAAATAGTTTAAATTAATTATGAGTGTAATTTATTTCAAAAGAGTTTATTAAAAGTACATACTAAAAAGATATAATTGATATATGGATAGATATTAATAAATTATTTGTGTAGAAGGATAACTGTCTAAGCTTATAATAAAAATAACTCGCACTTCAACTGTTTTGAACTATTTTGCAATATATTGTTTAGATTAACTTTAATTGATATATGTTTGTAAAGAAGCTAACTCAAATGCATTATATAAATTAAATACATTATATAAATTAAGTTGTTATCAAAGAATAAGTTTTAAATAACCTCACAATATTATATTTACAAACAAACATGAAACTAGCATATAATCAATAAGCTGGGACATGTGTTTTATGTGAAAAATTCAATCCTTAATCGTACGTTTAAGAAATTTTGATTTTTATCTTGATCAATCTACGTCGGCAATTAAAAGTGTTATGGAATTGGTCGAACACTCAACATGAGTTTTGTTTTTAAGGCATGACCACGTAAGAAACTCAAACTTTAGTGATAATTACTAGGTACCAATATAGTGTTCAATATATTGGCAAAATGTCAAATGATATAAAGACAACTAATTCGTCGAGGACCTCCCACTTGGCAGAAGAGGGAAATTGCACATCACCTCTTCCTTTGGATACAATCAGCAGCATGTCTTCAACTTGGAGGGTATAATCAATTTTTTTATTAGTTTTTGCAAAGATAATAAGTACCTCATTCATAACTAAGCATCAAGCAAGTTGAAGCATATTCCATATTATTCTGCTAATTTCGTTATTCAATTGGAGGGTGGATGTATTAAAATGAAAAAGATGAAACAAAGTCTTTGAGAAAGTTCAATTCAACTGCTGAGTCATCAATATTTTATGCCCCCAATTTAGTATGATTCATACAAACTTTTTGGTGATGGAGACTTATGGTCAAATATTAAGAATTAAATAAATTAGGGAGTGTTAAGATCAATGAGACCATTATTAAATAAATAAATAAATAAATAGTAAACCATGTAAAGGCAAATTTTGTCAGTATGTGAGCACCAATTATGCTGTAGGATTTGTTCTCTCTCATATAAAATAATTTATTTTGATGTATTTGTTTCTTCCTATGACTTTAATCCTTGTTTTTATTAAAATTTGAAGACAATTTCCGGTTCTTGCTAAGTCAAAGCAAGTGAAATGAATCCAAATGGAGGGTTTTTCTTTTTGTTCTATTTACCTTAAAGTTTAACAAAAATGTGTATATATTTCAAGACTAAGATAATAAGAATCATTTTCTGGTGTGAATAGCACTTTTTTTAATTTTCCCCTCTAGTAATTGTAATCAATATACTTCACTTTCTTGATGTTTCTTGTGCACTAATGGTCCCAAGCATCAAAACCCTGCCAAATTTTAACCTTTTTCAGCAACCCTTTTATTAGATTTGAATCTAATCTATATTAATAAATTTATAAATAGCATACTAATATTTTGTCCTTTCTAATTTAAATCTTTCACTGGTGATGAATAGTGCTGTGTGTCTGTGTATTAACATGCGTGCATAATAAGAATTTAAATTACCAATATCTTTTTATCCAAAAAAAAAAATTCCAATATTTTAAAATATTGACAAATAGCTGAAAATGATTAATTCTGTAAGATAGGTATGTAAGAGGATCGGAATTTAAATTTTGGCAAAAGATATATAAACAATTAATTAACAAAAACAAATTATGTCTACTTTTCTTTGTATCTTAAAATCAGCATAAATGATCCAAAAATAAAATCAGCATAAAAATTGTTAGTACTTCTGAAATTTGTGAAATTATCAAACGTCTTTCTCTTCTATATTTTTATTTCCTCTTATACTAATTTGAAGGCGAATTCACTGTTAGAAAAATCTGTTATACATAGAATCTGGATCCGGTTGGACTGTTTTGTTACAAAGAAAATGATACAGAAGAAATTAAAAGCAGTGTAACCATAGTAATTTAAAAATTAAAAAAAAATTAATTTAGGAAGTTTCGAGAGAAAGTAAATACGAAGAGAGAAACATTTTTGTAATGTTAATAATAAAGTGACTGAGGTGTTACTTCCTTGAACACTAGTGGCTGATAATTTGTGAAAATGTGATTAATTAGATCCACTTGTTGTAGTAGGTAAGAGAGGCTATGCTCAATTGAATCAAGAGTCCCAAATTAAAATTACTACTCTTAAAACTGTAATTATTGCATATTATATTTTCTATAACATATATTAACAATCCTAAAAGATTATGATGAGGACATTTGTTTTCTAGATGCTCCATTCTCCAATTGTCAACGCCTTAATAAACAAGGATTGTTGGTCAAACTCTTAATATACTAATTCTTCCATTATTTTCAGATGTTAATTATTTTTCTCCCAAAATGTCATAGCAATAAGAAGTGGAGTAAACCATACATTTTTTAAAAATTTTATTAAAATCATACAATCTTTCTCTAAAATAAAAAGATGTACTATATTTTAGTCTAATTTTAGATCTTTTAACTAAAATACTCTCTATTAACTTAAATTAATTTAGTTAATAGACAGTATTTTAATATAAAATAAAATAAATTATATATTTTTAAAATAAAAAACATCTATATAATTTTAGTAAAACTGTAAAGAAATTGGTCTAATTTTACTCTAAAAAAATATAAATTTCAATATTAGTTGAATTAAATGCATCCATTAAAAAAGAAAAAAGAAAAAACCTCTGTGTAATGGGTTACGTTTGGTGATCAAGACTTGTGATCAATATAAAACTTTAAACAAAAAGGCAAAGTTTGTCTCATTCTTAGGCTGCGATCACTATAAAAATTTGTTAATTGAATAAGAAGAAGAAAAAAAAAGATGAAGTTGGTCTCATTTTAAGCTTTGGTAAGATGTCTTATCAATTCGAGTCCTTTATATTTATAGATTGAATATATATAGTGCATATAAGAATGAATATAAATAAAAGAAATAAATTCCATACACATATCATTTTGTATCATTCTCTCTTCTTATATAAATATAAAAAATTGGATTTAGAGATCCTCAATGAAACCGTGTAGTGGGATTTACTTTCTCACGAGTCGCCATAATTTATTTATTTTTTTTAATTTTTTGTTCCTATCTTCTTTTAACTTTCTTATTTGTTATTATTAAGACAATTTCAGATTCTTACAAAGTAAAAAGCAAATGAAAAAAATGAAATGAAATTAAAATAATTTATTTATTAAGTTCAATGGAAACCTTGCGTGGAGAGTACAAAAACTGACTAGTTTTTGCATTAACAATAAGTTAAACCTTAATGGTTAAATGAGGACCTTTATTAAATTTTGTTTAGTTTAAACATTTACTTTAACACAGTCACACCAAAGTCAAGAAAAATTCAAATAAGTGAAAATTTTTGCCGAGATTTTAGAGAGTTTAAAGTGAAGGATTAGGAAAAAAATATTTATATATTTAAGTCAATTTTCTTGGTTTTAGTAATTAACTTGATAAACCATGGAATTTTTCTCGATTACTTATAATGCAAAAAAAAAAAAAAAATCAATCTCAGCTACGTTATGAGCATCTACAGTATTGATTCTTGAGTTGGTCCAGAAAAGTCACAATCTCAGTCTGATAAGTGACGAAGATCCCATAAATGTTCGTAAAACCAAAAAAAAAAAGAAAAAGATGATTTCGTTTAATCAAAGTTTGATAATGACATTGTGTAATAAAAAAGATGAGAAAAAAATTTTTACAATTTTTTTAAGACATGATGTCTTAGTGGGGGCATTGGAGGAATCGTTTTTCTTGAGTTTGATCAGCAATGACGATCAAAATTTGTTGATTTTTTTTTGGGGGTCTGTTTTTGAGTAATATGAAAGAGACTTCAATCTAATCTACTACTCCTACCTCTTGAAAGCTTTCATTTGTTTGCCAGTTTGATGAGTATCTAATGGGCAAAAATGTAAATAAGTTTCTCCAATTTTGCGATTTGTAAATATCTTTTCTTAAACTTTGAAATCGATTCTTTTTAAATATCAATTTTTAGAATGATATTGTCACTTATAGTTGAAACTATTTCAGGACTATTTAATTTGAATTAAGAATTGGGGCTATTTTATGTTATTTAAAATTTAATTTGTATTTTTCTTTAGATGACATCTATATATTATATAAAAGTATAGGAAGTTATTGTTTTGAATGTCTTGTTATGTGGGTTCGTGTAATAACGCGAGATACAAAGCTAGTTGTCACTTATTTATTAACCTATGATGATTAAATTCAATTTCAAAAAGTTTCACCACACTCCGATTAGTTGATTAGAATTAATTATACTCCTTAACAGAGTTAAGGTTTTAAAAGCGTGTTAAGATTAGCAAAAGAGAAAGAAAGTGAAATTTTAATTTTTGATTTTTCTTTTCTTTAAGTTAGATTTAAATTTAATATTTTTTTAAAAAAACATGTTTAAATTAAAGAGAAAATATGACCCAAAAAATAAAAAGAATTATAGTTGAGGACCCCAAGTTAAAAAAAATTACTTTGAAACATCTATTACTATTATTTTAAAATAGATTATCATTGATTTTAAATAAAATTTTTTAAATTTAATAGTAATAAGTTCTCTCGAGTAAATTTTTTTAACTTTAAGTCTTTAATTCTAATTCTCTCAAAAAAATAACAAAGAAAACCTAATACTTTAAAGTAAATTCCAAGCATGTAATGCAACTTGAAATGCCTTTCTATCCCTCCCTGCTCTAGGGTTTGGCTCTTCTGGTTATTTTATTTTATTTTTCTTGTATAATAAACTAATAATTTAATATTTGATTTGCCCAAAACAAAAAACAATTTAATATTTGAATTGTTAAATTTATTTAGTTTATGTTTAAAAAATTTGCAAATATATTAGCTAATCTTAAAAAATTAATAAATTCATTGTACATAATTCTTTTTAACATTTCTAAATCAATTGATAAAATGAGTCTATACATATGTACATGATACCATTTGATTCATTCTAGAAGGGCTACAACCTCACTCTTTCCTGTTAGAATGTTTAAGTCCTCTCTCCCTCAAATCTCCTCGACGCCTTGGATTTAGTAGCAAGAAATAATTTTATAAAAAAATTTATATATTGAAACAAAAAATTCAATATTTTTCACACAGAGACCCAAATCTGTGACAATGACCAATTCTGGCTTACACTACGGAATATAGAATATGACGAATTCTCAAATAAGATTAAAGAAGAGAAACCAAAGGTAGGCTTTGTCCATATCAAAGAAAAATATTCACCAATTACAAAGTGCGAGAAAGTGCCAAATGTTTGGATTTTAAGCCGAAACTATAAACAAAACAAACAACTTGAACGACCTGTTCAACTCTAAAATCTCATTACTTCTTGACATATAAATATCACACACCATCACTTAGCAAAACCATAACCATCAGGCTTCACTACCCTAGATCAGAATCAATCACCAGTAATAATAAAAAGCTCAAGAAGAAATGGCAAGGAAGAGAAAGGCCAGTAGTGTTGAAAAAGTAGTGGAAGAGAGGACTGGTAGTGAGGGAGACATGGGTTGGGATGAGATGGTGATGGAGGCTGCAGCGCTGGGAGGGGCCCGACGAGCCCGGAAACGATTCGTGGGGGTGCGGCAGAGGCCGTCGGGGCGGTGGGTGGCGGAGATAAAGGACACCATACAGAAGATAAGGGTGTGGCTGGGGACTTTTGACACAGCAGAGGAAGCAGCCAGAGCCTATGATGAGGCTGCTTGCTTGCTCCGTGGAGCCAACACTAGAACAAATTTCTGGCCTTGTCAATCTCAATCCAATTCTTCCGCTCCTGCTCTCCCTTCAAAAATCACCAATCTCCTCCTTCAAAGACTCAAAGCAAGAAACAACCATAACCATAACCATGGCCATAACTCTTTCCCTTCTTCTTCTTCTTCTTCTTCTCTTATTGTCAATCACCAACAGAAGCAAGAAGAGGAAAGAACAGAATTTTCAATTGACCAATTCACTAACTTTCTCAATGATACTGATGATTACACCACAACAAGCAATAATAGTGAACAGTTTGATCACATTACTCGTAGTTTTGAGTTGTGTTTGACTGAGAACGATGAGTCCAAGGAGGAAGCAGAGATATTGGGCAAATTAGGAGGGGAAAAAGAGGAAGAGAGTGAGGAAGAAAGCAGTAGTGAGGTTGTTCTGGGGGTGCAGGATTTTGAATTTCTGGACAGTACTGTGGTGCCATCATCATGGTACTACTATTCTCAATTTGAGCTGGCCCAAGAAATGGAGGAGGAGAATGTGGAAGAGGCAGAGAACTATGGTGGGGATGAGTCTTGCATGCTGAGAGCAGCCATGAAGAGGATGAAGTATGAGAGGAAGTTCTCTGCTTCTCTCTATGCCTTCAACGGGATATCAGAATGCTTGAAGTTGAAACTTGGATCAGCAAACTTGAAGGGAAGAGGAGTTTCAGAGCAACTAACTAATCTCCAGATGGCATGTTCTAGTAAGAACAAAATTCAGAATAAGGAGATCAAGGCGAAAGAAGAAGAAAGTCAACAAGCATCAATTGATACTATAGAGTCTTCTTCTTCTTCATCATCTGCAATTGATGGTGAACTGTTGCTTTGGAATTCACTGGATCTTCCTCCAATCTGCTTTGTTAACTAATTCCTGGAGAATATGGTTAGTTAATTAGGGTTATTCATCTCTGATACTTCAAATATGTATGCTAAGCAATGTAGAATGTAATGCCAACCTTTCTAGTAATTGAAATGAGCACAATTTTCTAGTAACCAAAATGTATTATGTAGTTTGTAATTTGGCATTTTTAGTTACAGTATTTCTTATAATTCCCAATGATTGATTGTGAAAATTAAAGTAGCTCATTATCATTAATCAATATTCTACAATGTTTTCCTACCAACCAGCCAACAAGCATAAGGTCATGATAATGTAAATCAAGAAAGTGGACTAATCAAGCATAACTAAGCCAATCACTAAACTTGATGACAAGTGATAAGAAATGTGTCTTGCTTTCTTTTGGAAGCCCCTTCTAAAAAATATAGGGCCATTGATACCATATCCATAAACTATCATATAAATCATCCTTTCACATTTGATATTGTTTTTGTAATCAAGTTACCCATCAAGCAATCTGCAGTCTCCCCATTTTTGGGATTAAAAGTTGTACACCCAATACTTTGCCTATATTTACTTTATTTAAATTTTAGTGTGAACTTTTAGGACATATTTGGTAAGTGGGAGAGTTGAATCTTGAAAAAGAAAAAGAAATAGGATTGAGATAAAAGTACGTTTGGTAAGTAAGAGAGTTTTTTCTTTACGTGAGTTGTTTCCTAATAACATAAAAGACTCCAATCCATCACTTTGTCACGGGAGAGAACTTTATTGAGTGAGAGAATAAAAATTGAGACTATTTTGTCCTTTTCCAAATAATTCTTTTTTTATTAAAGGTAATCAAAAATGATTTTTTAAATTAAAATATTATTTTATTATTTTTTATTGTTATTGATAATTAAAAATAATTATTTTATTATTTATTACTATTAGTAATTAAAAATGAATAGTTCATTACATTTTATAATTACTATTAATTAAAAAATAATTAGAGATATTTTAGTCTTTTAATCCTTTTCTCATTTTATTTTTATCTCATTTTTATCCAACCAAATATAAAAAAAGAAAAGCATTCTTATTTATTCTTATATCACACCAAACATAATTGTAGAGTTGAAGATTCCTTTTCATTCCCAATTTATTTTCAATTCTTATTCCATCAAAAACTTATCCTTCATACGAAACAAAGCCTTAGTGCAATTAAATCTATCTTTGTTCAAAATTTACCATAATTCAATTTAACAGCAGAAAGACAATTTAAAAGAGTGGAGAAAACAATTAAAGATAATGAAATGGGAATGTTAAAAGGAGAAATTTGTTTTTTTAGTAAAAAGTATATTTTTGATTCCTATAATTTTATTTAATTTTTAATTTGATTTTTACAATTTTTTTAATTTAATCCTTCCTATTAAAATTGTGAGTATTTGTTAAATTTTGGTGACATAACTAATTATATATTAACTTATCGCTTTAAATATGTATAATTTATACTAACAAAAGTAATAAAAGTATAGATAATAAAATAAAATTAACTCACAATATTGACAAAAATATAATGGAAAGAATTAAATTAAAAATTATTTAAACTATAAAAATTTAATTAAAAATTTTTAAACTATAAAAACTAAATTAAAAACTAAGTGAAACTTTAAGGACTAAAAATATAACTTTTTCCTTTTTTTTTATTACTTGAAAAGATTATTACAAATCTATATTATAAGACCCTTAACTACAAAAACTAATTTCAGCTTTACATTTACGATGTAAAACTAAAAATATCCGGAGTCTCTGGAATGATCAAAACTTGCATTGATATGAACGGTGATGCCAATGTCCAAAAATCCTCCCACAGATTTTGCAACGTCGCTGGGGCACGAGTACTCAAATGTAGACGCTGGTATTGTAATTTGTCAAAAATGAAAATGCGTACTTGGTAGTTTTGAGGATGACAAATCAACTCCTGACGAGTAAAAAAAAACATACCATGTCGTACTGCCCCCAAATAGACTTCTGAACATGTTTAAGCAGAAAATTGTTTCAAATCCTGAAGAAGATTAAATTTCAGTAAATTAATATAAGCCTAGTACAGACCAATAACCTGAATGTTAATTACAGATGTCGAGCCAACAATCGAAGTTTTTAACGATCTTGTCTTGAATTTCAGTTTCTACATCTTGCCACTAAGAAGGGGGCCACAAAGGTAACCACGTAACCACAACCCACCTCTGGAATTCATCATAGTATTCCCGACCACACTCGTTAATCAAACACCTTGATTTTTAAGATTAGACCCCCGTGATTAATACTTACCCTGCTCACAAGAATTTTTTGAAGAATAAATAAGCTTTCACATGAGAAATCAAAGAATGTATGTTTGGACAGAGAAAAATAAAAGAAAATAAAACTTTAAATTTAAATCCAAATAAAAAAATTGTTTAAATATATTTCATTTCTTTCCTTTCTCCATCGTTCTCTCAATTCAAAGATACTTAACTGTCAAGTAAAGTCAACATGGGCCGTAGAGTGAGAACGATTGTTACGGAAGCCTCCCCACCCGCGGCATCTGAAATTGCTTGCAATGAAATAGGCTCATCTGCAAGCTTACTGGAGATGCAGCGTAGACAGAATTCCTTTGCTTCCCAGGAAGTCATTTAAAACACAGTAGAATGCCATAACATGTATTAGAAAACTGTACTGCAGCCTAATTCTTTCACAATATTACCAGAGATATCAACTCTGAGAAAATTCAAGTCCCAACGGAAAAAGTAGAAATAGTCTAGTACCATGATTAAGGAAGCCAATAATACCGTAAGATTAGCCCTGTATCAATAATCACCCACATAAAAACTGGGGTATACCAGAAACTCTTAGGAGAGAGAGGGCGCGTATATACAATGTAAGCTTCCTATTAACAAAGCAACACAAGACACAATTCAAGTCTCCCAAAGTCATTAACCCCTTTAAAGGACACGAAGTTGTGCAAGGAAAGCAGCACAAAGATCCAAAAAGAGAAACTGTGCGCCCTGGACCCTTTGAAGATCAAGCAGATATTTTTCCTCCCGAGTTTTATAAAGCTGTCAAAAACCCATGAACGAAGCAGAGATGTTAACATAATAGTTTGGGAACACTGATATAAGATTTGGTCTATCGACAAGAGAATCTTAATCGCCCTGTGTATATAATACCATCTGAAAACAATAATGATATAAATTATTGTCTTGGGATGTCCGAAGAAGAATAGCAAAATAGCAATGATAATTTGACAACGGGCAATGAAATTCATCCAAACAATAAAAGCAACGAGTGTAGTACTCAAAACGAGGTGGGAAAAGGAAAATAATCTCAAGATCCTTTACTTGTTGACTTAAACCACTTGAATTCAGAAAGAAATTCTTGTATAATCAGGTCAGTGAAAAGGTAGCAACTAAAAGGCTGTAACATAAACATTTCTTGTTTGTCCAAGTGCATCAATTGGTAACATGGAATTTAAAGTACATTACCTGAACTTCAAACTTGACCACATTTGACTTAGAAACAGCATCATTCTCAATAATGGTGGAATCATCTCTGTAGTAATGATTACCATACAAAGTATTGTCTACCATTCCATCATGATCAGCATTGCCAGCAATCCATCTGCACTTCATGTTGTAGTGTCCAATCTTTTTCCAACACACATTTAATTCTTGCAGTGCTTTAAGGACCTCAGTCATTATTTCGCGAGGATGAGCACGAGACTGATAGGTTAATGAATACAACAAAAATAACCAAAACAAGTTCATCAAAATTCAATATTTCTGATGTCATTCACAGGAAAATTATACTTATACCAAAAGTTAGCTTACCCTGAGAGTACAATGAGGTACAAAATCAACGCATTCATTAAACAAATGCAATAGCCCAAACTCAGAGTAAAGATGGAATAAATTAGATAAACCCACATATCATCATGTCCAACAACGATTTCCTCTCAAACAGCTATGCATCATGAGAGGCAATTGTAGCATCAATTGAATATGCCAAACAATATAGTAAAGAGCTTATTATCAAATCCAGTTCCAGGGCAAAACCAGCTTACAAGTATGTTACTGTACCTGAAGCCCGAGGGCCCATTTTCTCTCGACAGGGAGCTGGGATCTCAATCCTGCTCCTGGATAATCCATAAACCCTGGAAGGCGGTGACCAACAGCTGGAGCAGTAACTTCACTAGGATGAATATGGTTAAAACCAGAATCCTAAGCAGTCAAATCAAATTATAAAAACAAATGAGCTTTGCATTGGGCTTTGTTTCAAAAAGAAACAAACAAGGAAATAAAATATCACTAGGTATATGACACCTACAATTCATCCATGAGAAACCATGCCCAGGTTAGAAAAATGGATCTAATTACATGATTTACACAACTCAAATACAGGGAATGATTAGCAATGCTCCCAGTTCACATGGGGCTACAAATTACAAGCATGTCAAAGATGTTTCTCATGACCATTAGATACAGTAAATCACTTCACTATAAAGAGGTACTAATGAAACTGAAACAATTAAGAGGAAGATAACAAATAGTATGCTACAGTACCCTGAAAACACGGAAGTTACCCACCATTGTACCCTGATAACAATTAAGAGGAAGTTACCCACCATTGTCTCTTGAAACTCAGCTCCAAGATAGCCACTGGAAACACGGAACCGATTGTCCAATAACAAATAGTATGCTACAGTACCCTGAAAAATATAATTGGGTTATAAGACAATTAGCAGTTTTATAAGTAGAGAATCAAGAATGCAAACCTCATTTTGTATCCGGTTGCGGAGAGATTCAACCAGTTGATTCCTGTCAAATCTCATGTTAACTACTTCCTGAAGAATTTCCTCGTCAATCTATTTTTAAAAAAAAATGGACAGGGGTTTACTTCAGTTTTAACACTGCCAATGATTATATATCAAGTAACAAGTACAGATATATGCAAAACCTTTTGCCCGCAAACTCTCACACGCACACATATAATGTGCACAACTTTGAGGGGGGAAAAACAAGACAGCATGCAGCTGAAAGCCTGAAACTCTTCATATGCCATATTTATAAAATTAAAATAAATAACACTTAACTACTACATGCACCTTTTTCACAAAAATGGTGATTGAAAATTATGGAGAAAACCAAACATGAAAGCAAGCATTCTCACTATATTGCAAATAGGAAGACTTCCTTGTTAGTAACACAGGTAAATAAGATGAAAAACATTTCAGTCAAATGTAGGCCCATTACAAAGATCTTGATGGGGAAATAAATGAGCAAAAACCAAAACCTCATGTGGAAAAGAATCAACAAAAAAGTGGAGGTCAAAACCAGTGTAAGAACAACAAACCTTCTTGGCTTGTTGCATTGTATCTGGCGGTGGCACTGCTAAATAACGAGGGAGGTGAACTTGGAACCATGGGTGTTGGCGAATCTCAGGTATGGTTATTCTCTTCATAGGATCAACCACAAGCATCCTTGGTATCAAATCTCTAGCACCAGCCGATAGATGACTAGGAAGAGTATAAATCCCACCCTGTAAAAATAAAAGGCAGTGAGGTACACTCAGGAAGCAAAATTAAATCATTTCAAGATAACACTATTGAAATAACAAATCCGATTTGGATGAAGGAGAGTTCTCAAAAAGGATTAATGAAAATAGAACATCATCTGATTGTTTAATTTCATCAATACAGTCTAAACTCACATTTTCAACCTCCAAAACAATTAGAGGGGAAGTAGCAAAAGGCACCACATCTTTCAAACCCACCAAAAAGAAAAAGGGGAAAAAAAAATAAAAATGTATAAGACTAATCAGCAATACCTTTATTTTCTTAAAAAGGTTTGGAATGTTTTCATCATCAAAAGGAAGAGTACCACAAAGAAGAGCATATAAAATTACACCACAGCTCCAGACATCTACTTCAGGCCCAGCATACAATTTTCCAGATATAACCTGAGAAACATAGCAGTGTATCCAAGAAAAAATTGAATCACAAAGATGGAAAATATACATTCTAAAGTTCTCCAACATATAGTACTACTAACTCATTGCATTACAATCCAAAGAATTCCAAACCTCTGGAGCAGCATAGTTTGGGCTTCCACAACTTGTCTTAAGAAAGTGACCATCACGCATGATATTACTCAAACCAAAATCAGCAATCTTGACATTGCATTTGGAGTCCAAAAGTAAATTCTCAGGCTTAAGGTCTCTATGAACCACCATATTCCTGTGACAGTACTCCACACCAGAGATTATCTGCTTCCAACACATTAGTTAGCTTAAATAATCTGTGATAAGTGTCAAGGACCACTACATCCCAAAAGCTTAAACTGTTAGGGGAAGGTCTAGGATCAGTTTTACTAATATATCTAAAACATCCCCTGATGTGAAACCCTTTGGGCTTGAAGCCAGGACAAGGCACAGACCCACAATATGTTGTTATCAAATTTAATTTAATTAAAAGAATGAGGGCAGTAAGGATTGAACTCCTGACCACTTGGTCATAGAAGCTCTGTTACCATGTCAAAAACCACTTCATCTCAAAAGTTTATGCTGTTACAAGAAGGCCCATGATCGGTTTTATTCATATCTTAAAAAATGAGCATTAGTTGCTGAAATACACAAAATAGAAGTCAATCCTACCTGCTGGAAGAAGTTACGGGCTTCATCTTCTTGCAGCCTACCCTTTTCCACTATGTAATCAAAGAGTTCACCAGATTTTATACACTCCATGACAACATATATGGCTGTTGGAGTTTCTATGACCTCATAAAGTCGTATAATGTGGGGATGCATGAACAATCCTAAAATTTTTATTTCTCTTCTCACTGCAACAAAGTTTGAAGAAAAGAAAAAGAGGCAAAAAATCAAACACTGATAGAGGCATATAAGCTTATGTAATTAACCATGAAGGCCTGAAGCTGGAATTTGAAAACAAAGGCATAAGAAATCAGTTATATTTTTCCCTACATTCCAAAACATTGCAAAAATTATGGATATCACAGCTTCGCAAACCTAACATCCTTGAACATGTAAATCAGAACTTACAGAAAAATTGAGGAAGTTAAAAATCTCAACTCTAATTCCCACAATAAGATGAAAATTGAAGATTATTTGTAAGCAGACATCACAAACCTTTTTCTTCCATTTCCATGTTCTTTATCTTGCGCCGATTAAGGATCTTAATGGCAACTTTATGGCCAGTCAGTACATGCTCCGCAATTTTCACCTTGCTAAAGGATCCAATGCCAAGTGTTTTTCCCAGCTTATAATTTGGTAAAGCCATATCCACACTACTGCCTCGGCCAGTTGAACCATCCATTCTCAAATCTAGAGGCATGGTTAAGAAATAAACAGTATCAAAACCGGACACCTTTTTTGTATGCGAGTATATGTACAAATATAAACAAGAAACAAGGTATTCGTTAGATATCATAGAAACATACTGAAGATGAGATCTCACATAGTCAATTTGCTGTAAGAGTTTTCACAACACTTGTAAAAATTGATTAGGAATTCCAGTTCCAAGGGATAGAAAGTCTTAGATACAAAAATTTTAAGAGATATTAAATTAAATACCAATAACTGTGCATATCAAGAGTGATACACATTGCATTAAAGCCAAGTAAGAAGTAAGCACATTATTCATTTAAAGAGTTTCCATAGAGCCATTACAATTAAGAACAATTATTATCTCATTAATTGTTGTAATCTTTATAGTACTGATACTTCAAAATAGAGATGTATCCTCATCGCATGCGAATCTAACACCACTACACATACAATACAGCCAGAAACATATTCAAGAAGTATTCAGAGTTTTCTAATAAGCTAATATGCCTGAATTTAGGGCCTGGCCCACTGGACTACCTGGAACAGGCCCTATTTAATTCAGGCACGGACTTGATATTTGATTTGAAGAAGTGGGCTTGAACAAAAAATAAAGCCCAATTTAAAATAGCGCTGAGCCTGGACTTCAATTTTACAAATTGGGCTGGCCTAGTTTACATATATAATTGGATTCTAATACAAGTTTCGACTTGATATTTAATCCCTCTTTGACGATTAACAAGGATTAAGATCAACTGCCCAGACAAGGGCAACTTTCTCTCATTCGGTTAAAAGGTTTTTCATGGACAAGGGAGGGTAGTATTTTGTGGCAACAAGCAGTTTTTGTTATGATTTGAAATATTTGGTTCGAGCAGATTGCTCCTATTTTCAAGGATGCTCCATGTTGCTAGATGCATTAGGGGCTAGGTCCGCCAGGATAATGTTTGTGGCTTCTTTTGGTGTTTAGCTCAAGCCCCAAGGATTTTTTTTTTTTTTTAAGGGAGTATCTCTCTGAGATATGTAGAGGGACTAGGCAACTTTGTTGCATGTTTAAGTTTCTATTTTATCTTCTTTTACCATCTTGTTTTGGTTTGATCCTTTACCTTAGGAGTATTTCATATCCTCCTTGTTTAAAGAAAAACCTTCTTTAGACTTCAGCTCTAGGTTCTTGTTTCAAAATTTATGTTAAATGAGGTTTAATTATCTTCAATTCCTGGATTTTATTATCTCTTCAATATCACTGAAGAAAATTCACCCGATGTTATCATTCTACTATACCTTTTTCTTTTTCCCAATTTTCATTTTCAGATGAGTAAATTCATTCTAGTATGTAAATTTGATGAGGTTTGTGGTAACTTCTAGTTGGCAGTTACTACAGATTTAATGCTTGCTTGATTCTTCAGTTATTTGTGCGATACCCGGTTTTGTGGATTGATATGAGACAAATTTTGGCCATAACTGGAGGAAAGTAATAAGATATGTGTGTGCATGCATGTGTATGCACGCGCGCAAGAGAGAGCCGGAGAAAAGATTACAAGCATCTCCCCTCTTCTCTTTAATGGTACTTAATGTGGGATCTCATTTCTTTGACACCATATTGATCCATTATGATGATTCCAGAAAGTGGGTGTTAGAGATTATAATATATATATTCATTAAGGTTCACTTAACAGCCTAATCGAAATAATTATTGATATGATATCAAAGCCTCTATAAACAAGTGGCCCAGAGTTCAACCATTTTCATCTCTCATTCTCTAAATTAAAATTAAGTTTCAACACAAGGTATGATGGACTTGTGTTTTGTCCACACCTTCCAGTGCAACAAGCTTTAGTGTAAAAGGACATGTCAAAGATTATTATAAAATTATTTATAAGCCTTTACTTAACAACTTAACCTTTCAAGTTGAAATGGCCATTTACAGTGGGCATAAGTTTTCTTGTATGATGTGCTTTAACTATCATAATTTGTATAATTTTTTGTGAGATTGTGATCACAGATCGTAAGATTTGAGAGTCAAAGGTAAAAAAAACATTAAAGTGAATGGAGAATGGCAAAACAATTATACTGAATAATATATTTATTGAATTATGGAAAGGTTTAAGAGTAAAAGACATAAATTGGCTCACAAAATTATTTAACGAGACTATGAGGTCTAAGAAAATACCGAACGAGTAGAGAAAAAGTATTTTAATTCCTATTTATAAGAACAAGGGGGACATACAAAATTGTGCAAATTATAGGGGAATTAAGTTTATGAGACACTATGAAATTATGAAAAAGGGTAATTGAGCGAAAATTAACGCAAAAGACTCAACTTAGAGAGAATCAATTTAGTTTTATACTAAAAAAGTTAACTATAGAAGTAATATACTTATTGCAAAGATTGATGGAAAGATATTGAAAGAATAAAAAAGACTTACACATGGTATTCATAGATTTGGAGAAGGCATACAATGGAGTGCGAAAAGAGGTTTTATGTGAAGCTCTAGAGAAAAAATTAGTTTGTATTACTTATATTCAAACAATTTAGAATATATATGATGGAATTACTACTAGAATAAAAACAAAAAGTAAATACATAGAAGATTTTTTGATAACTATTGGTTTGCATCATATTATCATTTTAGTTTAGTCTTAAATGTAATCACTGCACACGAGCCGATACCACAATCATGTTTTTTTGTAGATGATATAATCCTAGTACAAACTTAAGAGACAAAATGATGTACTTTTGCCCATAACATTTAAGGAATGGAGAAAGTATCCAACATAGTATTTACTGCTATCAGAATATTCCCTTCAAGAACATCGGGGCCTTAATTATAAAAGCAGACTCCAAAAGATGACGATCAATTTAGAAGTTCAAAACGCGAAGAGTAATGAATAAAAGCAATAAATAGAGAACAAAATCAAATAGAATAAATTCAAATAGGAAATGGAAAACAAAATAAATCTTCTTCCTTCAGCTAACTTCCGGAATATATATGAAAAGAAACAATTCAACGTCATCTTTACAATCATGGCCCATTTTTCCTAAATAGAACGCAACCAAGATCCCCTAAGTTGGGAACGCACCCTTCCGATTGAAAACCTTAACCTTGTCTTAAACGGGACAGAAATGTTACGAATCTCAGAGTAAATATTCAAGAGGGAATCAAATAAAAACAACGTAAAGAATCAATTTTGGGAATCCAATAGGAGAACCACGAAACCTTACTGGCGAGCGTCGTCCAGGAGAATCAGCCAATATCACAGGGTGCTTCGAAATGGAGATGCGAAATCGAACACGCGGCGATGCGTCCGAGGAGAAGCCTGAGATTGGTGGGTAAGTGCAGAACCCTAAACCAGTGGGTTGGCAGCAACAAAAGGAATACAAGAAACCATAGGCTTCGCCTTCGTTGTGCGCATCAGTGGACTGACTGCTACTATGCTACGAACGATACGTTTAAATAGGTTCCCAATTCTTACACTACTGCGATTGTTAAGGTACCTCCAGCCCCCATCACGTGTTTGCTTTGCTAAACCGATACAAGCTGCTACTGTAATGTGATTTGTGAAGTTTATTGTTCTTTTTTATTACAAAAAGAAAAATTAAACATCAGACTGATGGTATTTATATTAAAAGATTTTAAAATTTAATATTATTTTTAAAATAAAAAAAATTAATTTTTTATATATTTTAAATTTTTTGTTATAAAAATTTTTAAATTTTAATTTTTTTGTATAAATATTTTCAATTTATCCGAAATTACAATTCCCCCATTACAAAATATATAATGATTTAGTTAAGGGGAGACTGGAGATTATAGATTTAAACTTTTTGTTTTGTCGTGTATTAATAATATATATACTACTTTTTTTAGAGATTTATAAAATAAGGTAAAATATATTAATAAAAAAAATTAGATTTAAGTATAATTTTATATATTTTAATTAAATTACAATATGTATAAAAATTTCTAAAAAATAATTATATACTGATAAATTATAAGAAATATATATTTATTGTATTTTAATTAAAAATTTAACAATAAAAATATGAAAAATTGTATATAAATTTTTTTAAAAATTACGATAATAGCTTTTTGGAATTAAGTTGACGTGACTATACCCAAATATTTTTAAGGTGAAATAACCTGAATTCAGATGCTATCATACCTCAATTATCGAAGTTGTGCAACACTCGTTCAAACGTATTCGAGAATTTCATTAAGGTAAAAGGATCCTTCGCATTTTGAGGCCGGATTGCAGTTGGTATGTAATCGAAAGTAATGCAAGATAGGAAAGAAAATGTGAAAATATGCATATTTTATTTAAATAATTTAAATTTGGTTTAGGCGGTTTTAAATTTTAAATTTTTTAATATAAATTATTATATTTTGTGAAATTTATAGTTAAAAGATTGTTTTTATTTTTTATTTTTATATCTTTTAAAATAAATATATATATAGGCCATCAAAAAAGAGGTGGACACTCTGCACATCTCTCCTGAAAAGTTTAAGAGGTATAGGAAAAAAAAAAGTTTTGAACGTGTTGTGCAGTAATAATTGCTAAAGATTCTTTGAATTATAATCCACTTGAGTGTTAAAGTTTTAGGACTTGTTTAGTTCAATGAATTGTGGGTTATGTAATTGTAACAGGAATGTATTTGCAATTGCATTTACTTTGATTATATTTGGTATGACACAAAAAAAAAACACATTCACATTTATATGTTTGGTTAAAAAAAAAAAGAAATGAAAAAAATTACTTGTAAAAAGACACAAATGCTCTTGAAATCCAATAAAAAATAATAATGACCCAACATCGTCATCCAAATGCAACAATCATCAAAGATGCACAAGAAATGGAGGGTTTCAGCCATTGAAGATGCATGTCATTAAAGAAGCAGCAAGCCTAAGAAATAAACGCAAACTAGATCTTAAAAAAAAAAATCATTTCTTTCACCATTGAAGACATAGATCATCAAAAACACAACAATCATCGAGAAATTGAAACAAAATGGAAATCGAAAATGCAATAATCATCAAGAGATGGGAATGGAAAATGCAACAATTATTGCATATCTTCGATGTTGTCTTCCACCATTGACCTATATTCGACCGACCATCATCCCCTGACTTACAAATGGAAACAAAAATATGTGAAAAAAATGGGTGTGAAAATTTGCTAAATGAATTTTGTCGATCTCGATGATTGGTTGAATAGATTGAGTTCAAATTATTACAGATCTTTCTTTCCAGAGCAAGCCAAATTAGTATGTAAGATCTCTTCTAGCCTTTACGTCTTGCTAGAAATCCCTTTGTCTTCAATCATTGACTTGCTCCTCTTGTTCGCCGCTCCTCCACCTCTGATATCACCGATGGTGACTACGCCAACTTTCTTCCCAGGGGCAAAGTAGTCTTTAGCTGTTTCGACTCCTGACTATTTTGGATTTCCCGCTACAGTGATGCAAGCATTCCATTGCATTGCTACAGTGTCCCGCATTCCCAAACACTGAACCAAACAAGTTTTTGCATTGCATTATGTTGCCTTTCACGTTTACAAAGTTGAACCAAACAAGATCTTAGAACTATGCAAACCCTATTTAAATATAAGTATAATTTTGTTTGTTTAACCTTGTAGGTTTTTTAACTTATATATATATATATATATATATAACCTTTAATAACTTTTTATTATAAAATCTTAAATTAATTATGACTATATTAGCAATTAGTATTTTTGTTTACATAACACTATAAAATTACAAGCAAACATTTTTTTGGATTAAATTATATTAACTTTTTTTAAAATTTGATCAAATTATACTTAATACTTGTTTATTTTATATTCAAATTTTTTGATATTTGATATATATTGCAAAAGTTTTGTGAAGACTAAAAAAAGTTGAATAGAGTTAGAAAATTAAGAACATATTAACCGTTTAAATAATAACAACAACAACAACAAAAGAAGGTTTGCTTGGGCTTATGCTGAAGAGGACCCTAAAACCCAGATTAAAAATGGAATTTTTTAAAATTTCACCTCTAATTATTTTCTGGAATTTAATTAAAGGGTTGATATGCAAGACCTGACTCATTTTGACACATTTAACTATGGATTAATCAATCCTTCAAAAGGAGTTAGCAGATTCACCTATCCCATTTTGCTTTACGTTAATAATATAGAATTATTAGAATTATTTTTCCTTTCAATAGAAAATTGTTATCATGAGTGCAACTGAAGGAGGACAGGTTTTGAAATCGCAAGTGATGGGAAGGGAAAAAAATTGAAAAGTTTGAGAAATATTTATTATATTTTTTGTAATTATTATTTAATAGTATTTATTTATTTTCATAATTTTTTAAATAAAAAATATGAGAATTATTTTTTATTCATAAATTTTTTTAATTTTTAACTTTTTAAGCATCAAATGAGCGTAATGCATATTTTTGGCGACTCATTGATAATAATATTAATATAATTTCAATATTTCATATGCTGATAATCAAATGTAACTATTAATTTTCGTTTTCAACTAGAAAAAAGTTCAAGATCAAACCATTACTCAAATGGAACTTGAAAAAAAAGAATCTAGCATGATGTGAGAAGACTTACAATTACATTTAACACTTTGTAGCTGGTTAATTATATTTTGTAGCTGATTATCAACGTATTGATAAAAACTTATCTAACGCTTTGAAAAGACATGTTAAAAAGATGTTATTATTAATTATATCAATGCATGCAAAACATAAATTTATATTATAGAATTCACCCTAAATTAAAAGTCGGCTTATGGAGCAGAAGTGAAATTAAATTACTTTCATCACATAGACAAATTGAAGAAGGACAAACCTCTCTGTGGGTCTCCTTCCCGGGTTCAAAACTCTCTTTGTGGACCACTGTGACTGTTAATCTTCAATGAAGTTACTGCAAATTTTACGATTGCTATTAAAAGATTTTCTTTATAGTTGATTTTTATGATTAATGCTGTATTTTAATCCCAATTTGGTCCACTACCATTTAAAAAAAAAAAAATACAGATGACAAGCAAGAGTCTGACTTGCCAATGAGCGAGTCAGGAGGGTGATGTTTGACTTGGTCTTTCCGTGATTCATTCCCATCCGTGGAAGGACCAGGCGACGATAACAAGGAAGTGCACTAAATTACTGATTATTGCTGATATAAAATTTAATGGGTCATAGCCGTCTGACATTACCTTGATACTCTATTCCAAACATCATCCTTCAACTCCTCTCACATTGGTCAAGTCGAAGAAGAAGAAAAGGGGGTGGTCATAGTCGCTGCCATTTGATTTCGTTTTCTGTAAATTTTCGTCTCTGAACATGTGGGTCTGAGCTGAGGAGTGGAATTATCAGTTTCCCACGCAGTCATATTTGCATTAGCTTTGCAGGTTCAACTCATCTTCTCTCTGAATTTCTTTGTTCTGTGCTTGATTAATCTTTTCTACGTTGTTAGTATGATCCTGCTTCCTTCTGTTAATTTCTAATCACCCTATCTATTGTAGTTTATATCGGTTTTCCTAGTCAGTCATCTTTGCATTAGCTTTGTAGGTTCAGTTCATCCTCTCTCTGAATTTTTTTGTGCCGTGCTTGATTAATCTTTTCTACGTTATCTGTGTGACTTCCCTTCTGTTTAATTTGCTCCCGTGTGTTAATTTCTAATTGCCCTCCTCCTATTTTCTATTGTAGTTTATCTTATCCTCTTCTATAGCTGATAAGGATTTTACATTTTTTCCCCCACAAATAGAGTTTTCGCAAACAGATGGAAAACAAGGAAAAAGGAAACTTTTCTGAATTCTTGTCCGAGCTAATAGGTTTGGCTGATGAGGTTGCTTCCTCTGCTCATAATTGTGAAGTTGAAAAAAATGTTTTTGCTGAGTTCGCCATGTTAATAGAGGAATATGCACCAATCTTCAGTGATTTGAGAGACAAAAGCCCAGTCATGGACAAGCCACCTATTAGAAAGTCGTTGGAATCTCTTGAGAATGAGCTTAGGCGTGCTAATGCATTGACAAAAAGCCCTAATTTGAAACGTCCCTTTAAACAGATTGAGGACATAACTCATGATCTTGGTCGATCATTGGGCCTGCTGCTTGTGTCCAGCCTTGAAGTGTCCATAGATTTTAGAGAAAAGATCGGTGCGCTGCAAAGAAAGTTGATGAGTGCAAGATTTGATGGAAATATGAGTCCAACTTCAAGTCCAAGATCAGAGTTTGTTAATGATGTGAAGCTTGAAGGGGAAATAGAAGAAGAAATAGTCAATTTTACTATTGACGATGTTATATTGCAACTTAAACATAGTCATGATGAAGAATTTGCAGTTGCACTATTGAGACTAAAGGAGTTCATGAGGGGTGAAAAAGCAGATAGTGGTTTAATTAACGTGGAAGGACTTGTTGCCATTCTTTCTAATCGACTAGGTTCAAGTAAGGCAGACAGTAGGTTGACCATCCTTCAATTACTAAGAAGTATTGCTTTTGGCAATGATGAGAAAAAGGTAAGA
Organism: Erythrophleum ivorense; assembly: GCA_026724425.1. Lineage (NCBI taxonomy): Eukaryota > Viridiplantae > Streptophyta > Magnoliopsida > Fabales > Fabaceae > Erythrophleum > Erythrophleum ivorense. The sequence continues at coordinate 117,657 of JAIUCV010000174.1, forward strand.
TATTACAGATAAGTTATGTCTATTGTAAATATTAGTCCTGCCTGCACTTCTAGTTATTAGTTATGTTATGTCATAAAATAGTATATGCAGGAGAAGGTGACAGATATTGAGTTTTTATCAGCTCTGGTGAAGTCTCTAGCACGGGATGCAGAAGAGAGGAGAGAAGCAGTGGGGCTTTTGCTAGACCTCTCTAACCTTCCTGCAGTTAAGCGACGAATAGGAAGAATTCAAGGGTGTATTGTTATGCTAGTCGCTATCCTTAATGGAGATGATCCTGTTGCTTCACATGATTCAGCAAAGTTGTTGGATATATTGTCTAGTAATTCTCAAAATGCACTTCATATGGCGGAGGCTGGTTACTTTAAGCCACTAGTGCAGTATTTGAAGGAAGGTAACGCAGGACTTCTCTTAACTGACTAATTTCTTTCCTTCCTTACTATTGGTTTGGAATATCCATTGATAACTGTACAACTATTTTGTGGAGTATGAGTTATGGAATCCATCATATTTGAAAAACTTCAAGTGGAAAAGAAAATAAAATATGACCGTTTTTCAAGAAATCCCAAGAAAAGTTAGTTTTCATTTATAACTAGAGAAATCTACTAAAAATTTGACATTTATGGCCAAAACAAATGTATCAACTGTATGCTGCAATATATGAAAATAATGATATGTAGGAAAACATAATTTGCACTCAACTCTTATTTTGGTTTTGATAATCTTGGCTAGTTAGCCCATCATTTGCAACTTAAATTGTACTATTTTTTGTCCAGACATGTAGCATGTGGATGTATCTTCTTTTATCCATATGCTACATATGTTTAGATAACAACTTTTATATGATATTAATAGGATTTTTTTTTCTTTTTTTTCCCCGGGGGGGGGGGGGGGGTGGGGGAGGGCGGACAGCAATTGTTCTTTAGTTTTTATACGTGTAAATTCTAGTCCTGATAATGATCAGAACAAAAGAAAAAGGTTTTCTGCATTCCTGTACCCTGAATTTTGAATCAAATTATTGCAGGGTCTGACATGACCAAGATCTTCATGGCAACAGCACTTTCGAGATTGGAGCTCACTGATCACAGCAAATTCTCCCTTGGAGAAGATGGGGCTATTGAGCCCCTAGTCAACATGTTTACTTCTGGGAAGCTTGAGTCCAAGTTATCAGCTCTAAATGCACTGCAAAATTTATCCAGCTTGACAGAAAATGCACAACGTTTGATCAGATCAGGAATTATGGCATCTCTGCTTCAGCTTCTTTTCTCTGTAACATCTGTGCTCATGACTCTTCGGGAGCCTGCATCAGCTATTCTTGCAAGAATTGCTCAGTCAGAGCCCTTACTTGTTAATCAAGACGTGGCTCAGCAGATGCTCTCACTTTTGAATCTTTCCAGCCCAATAATTCAGAGTCATCTTTTAGAAGCATTAGATAGCATTGCTGCCCATCCTGGTGCATCGAAAGTTAGAAGAAAAATGAAGGAAAAAGGTGCACTTCAGCTTCTTTTACCTTTTCTGATGGAGACCAACACTAAAATCCGGAGTAAGGCCTTGCAATTGCTGTACACTCTTTCCAAAGATCTAACAGAAGAGTTGACAGAACATCTTGATGATACCCATCTTTTTAATATTGTCAATATTATCTCATCATCAACATCTCATAGTGAAAAAGCTGTTGCTGTTGGTTTACTAAGTAATCTTCCTGTTAGTGACAAGAAAGTGACAGATGTACTGAAGAGGGCGAATTTGATGCCTATGTTAATATCCATTATGTCTTCAAGCACAGGAAGTAATTCACCTACAACAAGTAGCTTAGTTCAGAGTGCTGCGGGTGTTATAATCCGGTTCACAAATCCTTCTGACAAGAAACTACAACTTCTCTCAGCAGAACACGGGGTGATTCCTTTGCTTGTAAAATTGCTCTCAACTGGTTCGCCAATCACAAAATCCAGAGCTGCAACCTCACTTGCTCAATTATCACAGAATTCTCTGTCTCTTGGGAGGTCTAGAAAATCAAGATGGTTGTGTGTTCCTCCCTCTGCGGATGCTTATTGCGAAGTTCATGACCGTTATTGCTTTGTGAAAAGCACATTTTGTTTAGTGAAAGCAGGTGCTGTTCCTCTGCTTATCCAAATATTAGAAGACAATGAGAAGGAAGCTGTTGAAGCTGCTTTGAGTGCTCTTTCAACTCTCTTGCAAGATGAAATCTGGGAAGGTGGTGTCAATTGCATGGCTAAATCCTCAGGTGTTCAGGCTATTATAAAGATTTTAGAAGTGGGGGATGTAAAGATTCAAGAGAGAGCACTATGGATGTTGGAGCGAATATTCAGGGTTGAAGAACATAGAGTTAAATTTGGAGAATCTGGGCAGGTTGTTCTTATTGATCTTGCCCAGAAGAGTGATTCTAGATTGAAGTCAGCTGTTGCAAAAGTATTGGCAGAGCTAGAGCTCTTGCAAGTTCAATCAAGTTACTTCTAGAACAGTTCATTCTCTTTCAGCAAATATTATGGCCATGATTTTGTTTGAGTAACGCTACTTACGCAACTATTTCAGCACAGACTCTGTACAACTACTGATGTGGCTGCATCTGTGTAATGCTACCTACCCAAGAGTTGGATCTGGGACCCGCATTCAAGAAACAAGTGGGGTTCGCTTATTAAGTGATAGGCTTTACATGTTGCATCTATCTCTCCTTGAAATTTAAAAGATCCAAATCTCCAAGAGTCAGAAATTTTTCTTTTGGTGAAACTCATATGCAGGCACATCAGTTGCTATGAAGGGTTGGTGCTGGACCACAGTGTGTATACGTCTTTTCTCGTTTTGTTTTGTGCTCCGTTCATTTAAATTTCCTTTTTTTTTTGTACATCCATGTATTTTTATCTTATTTTGGATGAGCCACAGAGTTGCTTGATGTTGTATGTAAATCTAGAATGAAAGATAGTGAAAAATGTATGATTATGGCTGATTCGTCACTTTTTTGAATCGATTCTTTTGTCGAAATTATTTAGTTTTAAAAAAATCTATCATTTAGATGCCAATAAAAAAAAAAGACTGTGTCATTTTAGGATCAAGAAATTTCAAATATTGCGAAACATGCCATTTCATGAATGGTGTTCCTTATTCCTTAGGTAGCAAGCTTTCTAGTGGGACTTTTCTGGTAGATGTTTTAAGTAGGCTAGATTTTGTTTAGCAGCATCGAGAATTTTCTGGTTTAGAATTTATAGTGATAAGCTAGAATCACTTCTTACTATTGGATTTTTATGCATGAGCTCGAAGGCATCGTGGAGACTTGCCTTTGAAGGACAGTAGCTTGGGTTTTGGAAAAGAATAGCAATTAAAGAGTTTTTTTTCTTTTGTGGTTAAATGATGGAGTAAGGGTTTAAATTTATCATAACATCACCATAGAGTAACTGTTTGGCTAAATTTTGGGAGGTTAGAAGCTGTTTATATTTTTTTAAAAAAATACTTATCATGATAAAATAAAGTGTTTGACTAAGCTTTTGAGAAAAAAAAATTGTTTCAGAGTGGTAACCAAATTTTTTTTTTCTTTTTTGTGAGAAGTAAAAGATTAGAACTTTTCAAGCAAAAGTAAAAGTAAAAACTCATTGTTTTAAGAAAATCATATCCTTATTCAAAATTATAAATTACTATAATTATTTCTAATTTTTCATTCACCTTTTTAAAGATATGCTTTTTTAATAATTTGACAATAAAATTTTTTTAAAGACTTATCAAACATAACAATATTAATAAAGATATCTATTAAAAAATTTTGTTAAACATAAATTACTTCTCTCTCACAATACTTCTTATTAAACTCTATTTGAAAGAAAATATGTTTCAAAATAAATAAAAATCTATAACAATTCCAAACCAACTTATTTAAAACAATTCTAATTACGTTGACTTAAGAAACAGGGGATAAAGCTTATTAACATAATTACATAATAAGACCTATTAATTTTCTTTTCATCGATTGGTTGCAGCAAGTTAATTTTTTTGGCCAATTACCAAGTGACTTGTGATTGGGAGTCTGGTTAACCTTTCAGTTGTAATAATTCTATGGTGAGGGTCACTTCTTTTAGCCCGTTTGGTAATTTTCATACGAAGGAATTATCTTTATATAATTTTTATGTGATATTTATTATATTTTTATAATTATTGTTTAACAATATCTTACTGTCTTTTTATTACATTTTCAAAGTGAAGTCACAAATGTCATATTTATTTTTAAAATTATTTTTTTACTTTATTTATAATTATATTATTTCTATATTTTGCATACCAAATAAATAGATATAGGATTATGGATATATACTAGGCTACTTAGCGCAAACTAAGTTGGTGCCAAAAAAAAAAAGAGATAGGATTAGGGCAAATTCCTTGTTAGCCAATTTAGGTCAACCTAACAATATATTAAAAAAATGAGGACTTAAATAAAAAGAAAATATTTTTAAGAGTTATTTTATAATTTTAGTCAAAAATTTTAAATATATTTTATAAATTATAAATAGTCAAAAAGTTAAGGCTATTACCAAACTTTTCTTGAGTATTATTGTCACATTTAGATAAAATAAAAAGATATAGAGAATGTGTATTTTTAAAGTTGAAAGCAAAAATTTTTAAATTGAAATAGTAAAATGTATTTTTGAAAAAAATAAATAGGCAAACTACCTTTGACATTTGCATCATTTTCGTTTTAAAAAATTATCCCAAAAAGAAACCCAAACAAACCACCAAATTCAAGTTATAACTTTTTAAAATTTCATTTGTCACTTTTTTTTGTTTCTTCCATCATACTCATATTTTTTTTTCATTTCCACCATTTAGATCTTGCAAAACTGTATTAAAATAAGTAGTTATATAATCAAGATGATTAAATGTTTGCAAAGATACAAACCTTTAAAGTTTTTAAGTCTTGCAAAGTTAAAATAATAATAATAATTGCTTGAAACTTAGTTAAGCCCAATCAACCTGACTGAGCTAGCTTAGCTTAGTATGGAATCAAGTCATAATAGAGTCGAGTCAAGCCACATGCTTAAATTTTAAGTCTCAATTTTATTTTAGTTCAGGAGTTGAGTTGAGCATAAACTTAGCCTAACCCACCTATAAGCATCTTTATATAAGATGAGAAACCAATTCTTCTTCATATCTACTAATAAATTACATTAATTTTTGAGTAAATTATACAAATATATTATGAGTCTTATTAAAATTATACAAACATTTCCTTTAGTTTTACAATATGTACAAATATCATCTAAAACAAAGAGTTACCTTATAATTTAGTCTAATTTTAAAATTTTTAACTAAAATACCTTCTACTAACCTAAGTACATATCATTTTCTAAAAAAATTTCATGGTGGGTATTTTGGTTAAAATATTTAAAATTAGACTAATTTGTAGGGTAACTTTTTATTTCATAAAAAAGTTTGTATATATTTTAAAAATAAAGGTAAAATTTGTGTAATTTCAACAAAATTTAATGAAAATTTGTATAATTTACTTTTAATTTTTTTATAAAATTAATTATTTATATTCTATCTATTTTTTTAAAAAAATTGTTATTCATCTTCTTTCACATTTAGTGTTTACGATAGAAATCTTTTTTATTATTTATTATACGTCAATGAAATTAAATTTTTACACAACATAAAACTATAATTTTATTTTTAATATAATAATAAAGAAAAGGTAGCTGAGTTGATTTTAAATTTCAATATTTTAATAAAACAATAAAAGCAATTGAGTTAATTTTAAGCCTCAATAAATTGTGCTAATATGACAATAAAAACATTCAAGTAATTTTAATTTTGAAAGGAGTACATATTGTTTAAAAAATGTATTTCACTGACAATAAGTAAATTAGAGGTAAGATTTTGCAATATTTATCAAATGTTAAATATGTCAAGTAACATTTTTAAAATAAAAAAAACTCCGATATAATTTAACCAAATTTTTTTAAAAAAAATTAATATAATTTCCTCCTCCATTTATCACTTCACAATACATCTTAGCATGTAGCCCAGCTTTCACCTTTCCTGAGGACAATGTATCTTGCTATTTATAATGTGTGAGGATAATATCAAAGAGCAGGATTGAGAAAAACAAGAATAAGAAGACAAACTTAATTGTTGGAAATTTAAACAAAGCAAATTTTCCTTTTCATTATGAAACTTCCAAACATCTTTTGAATAATTAATAGCATGTTTGGATGACTGTTTGTAAGAAACAAACCACGGTTTGCAAAGAGTAAATCACATTTTATAAGAAACGAAGAATTGGCACTTCTATACAAATATGATTTTGTAAAGCATATCCAAACATACACTGAAATTTATATAACTCACTTGTGTCAGAAAAAAGCTTCTTCCAAGTCACTCCTATGTGCAGATGTATCTGTGCTTCGGCTTTAAAGTTTGTGAGACACCAACTTATTCTCATTCATTGAACTTCAAGCAATACTACTTTAAATCTTCTATGAATCATAACCAAACCCTTTGATAATAGTTGATCCAGAAAACCAATGAAGTAAAACCAACAAAAAGGCAAAAAAAATCGAGCACCAGCTAGAAAGATGTGCCTGTGCAGGTGATCCTGGGTAAGGGCAATGTTATTTAAAAGTTTGTAATAAATAATATTTTTATAAATATCCACAAAATTTGAATACAATTTAATTGCTAAAAAGCTCAAACTTACCCCTTCTAGTAAATAGGTGTCTTCTTGCTTTATAGATTTACATTACATTATAGTTTTGCTTCCACATGAATGGGCCATATGCAGAAGAAGATAGGAGAGAAAGAGTTGAGGCTGAAGAAACAGAAAATATGCTAACTAGATGCTCATTAGATGCATTTATTAATTTTTAAAAAGTAAATTTAAATAAGCTTAAGATTCAGGGTTCAAATTGTTAATTTACTCAAACTGATCTGCATAATCTGTACATGTGCGAGCTACGTAAACAACAGATTGTAATTGTATCAGATGATTTATCCTTGAAATCTCCGAATATCAGCAGCGTGGCATTGGCAACTCAACTAATTCACATGGAACTTAAAGACCGTAAATCTGTGAGTTCTGACCACGTTTTCCATATTTGGAGGCAGCGAAATCTCGGACACACCAAAAGCTAAAAACCCGAGGAGCAGGAAAATTGGAAGCAGATGATGTATCAAGCCTCCTTCCACTACTTCTGTTCCATTATATTCATTTTATAAAATCCCATTTTCTCTCAAAAGGGGAAAGAAAGAATATTTGTGAGGAAAACACACACAAGTTGCTGTGTTTGCAGCATTTGGATCTGACATTTTCATTGTCGGACCCACCAACCTTATTGCTTCTAACCCCTCTCATGTCTCTCCCTCTGTTTTTGGATTCGGTAGTTGCAGAGAGGGGGGGGGGGGGGGGGGGGACCATCTCCCACCCACTCATCTTTCCTACAAAAAGAAAAGTATTCTCGAACTTTGTTCTTTCTTTTCAGCAATTTTAAATATCGCAACTTCGATATTGGTTGGTACGTTAGGATTATAACTCTAAAGGGAAAAAAAATGATCTCTGATTGTAACGGAAATATATATATATATCCTTCATTTATTTTATTTTCTCTTGATTTGATCGTTTATGACCTTCCCTGCCATACCCGTTCTGGGTTTTGCTTTAAAATTTCTAGTGAATGAGTCAGACCCAAGAATCACAATGCCATTTGCATTTTATCTTTCACTAGCATTTTAATATTTTTTCTTTGGAAGAAATAAAAGTTAGGTATTTTGTATTTTTTAAACTAAATGAGATGTCCAAAGATTTTCTATGTCGTTGTCGTTCTCTCCTTGTTGTTTCTAAATGATACATATTCTTCTTTCTTGTCTTTTCACACAATAACTTCCCATTATGCCTTTCTTTTTATTTTTTATTTTTTATTTTTGATATTGACAAATTGTTATATAATAGTCTTGCTATCCTCCTTTCTGCGCTCTTTCCCCATCTCGTTTGATGTGGACCCCTTTGTCGCTTCCTCTGCAAGAGTATCTCCATTGAGCGACTTGTGAATTGTCTGTTTGTAGGTCCATGTTTGACACTGTCTATCTTTACCCATTTCTGGAGTTTATTATGCGGTGGAATTTGATATATGTCTATTGCAATTCAGTAAAATTAATTAACTGCTAAAATGTGGAAATGTCAGAATCATTACATGCTGTCCTACTTTGATCTAAATGATCTCTTGGTATTTTTGTTACCTGATGAGTAGATTCCTTTTGAGGTTCACGAAAATGTGGAATTTGTATGGTTAACAACATATAATGGGTCATTGCGTGTCAGTAGTACCTTCAACACGTATTAGAAGTAGGAAGAAGCAACCAGGATGGATCTTGAAACGTATTGTAAACGTCTCAAATTCAGTAGTGTTTGATGGTGGTTTTAAGAAGCGGCATAGCGATGCAGGGACATGTGTGACAGATTATTCAGTGAATTTGTTCATATGGACTTTGCGAATGGTTCCACTACTATTTGCATGCGGTCTCAAGTGTCCAATTCAACATTCCACCTTACTCAGCTTCAATGGCAACACAGTCAATATGATCCAAACTGTATGATCCTTTTCAAGGACTAAATTGATGTGCATATGTTATGTGTAACTATAGTATTCATGTGCATATGTTATGTAAGGAGTCTCCTTAGAAGCAAGTGCTGTTGAAAGAGTAGCTCAGCACACTTTCAGTTCACAGACCTCACTGTTAGTATAGAAGTATTTGAAAAGGCATGTGTTTATTTAGTTATACCTGAAACTCATGTTCATATTTTTAAACAATGATTGTTACTTAAGCACTAATTTTTGTACCGAAAAATCATATTGACTTTGTCAGTTCATTGCTTGCAGTAATTTCCCAAGAGGAATATTATTTTGACTCTGTCATTATTGTGGAACCTGATTCAGATGATGACTCCACTAGTATACATGGAGGTAACAAGAAGTATGAAGAGTACCGTGAAAGTTAAAGTTATGTTAAAGTTGACGCAGGTGAGTATGAATTTTCTCACTCAGGAAAAAGTCATGGAAGCTTCAAAGGTATTATAGAATACAAACATGAAATGGAAGAGAAGACTCAAGATAATACAGTAAAATTGTGTCCTCCTCTTTTGGTAACCCCTCCTGTAAGATCCAATGAAAAAATTCCATATCGGCCAAGCAAGGCTCTCCAATGTCAGAAAATGCAGTCAGGGATTTTCAAGCTTTCTTTCAAGCGGAGATCCTGTGATGAAGAAATTACTGAACATGGTAAGTTATTAAGACATTCATTTTTCATTCCATGAAGGAAAACTTACACGGTTGGTCAATAGTAGGCATTTTTTGAATTTGCATAGGTTTGACCTTCAACTGAGAAGAAAACTTTATTTTGGTCCTTGATGTATAGGTGAATTTTCAATTTAATTCTCCATTGGTCATTGCTTTTAATTTCACCCCTCAATCATTAAATTGTTTGTATTGTTATAGCCAAATTTAAAAGTCTGTTAACGTAAATGTTATTTATTTACTTGTCACTATTAACTTAAATATTAAGTTTAACATTAAATTTTGAATGAAAATAAGAGTGAAGTGCAATATTGCGAGCTTTTGAATGATTAAAAGATTAAAACCTTGAGCTTCCAAATGTGAAATCCGTTGGAAAAATTCCCCAAGTTCTTATTGTAAATATCCAGGTGTGGCATTGAATTTAGCGTCAAATTTTAGATGGAGATATAATAGAGGAACAAAATTGAATCTCTGTAGAAAATAGTAGAATAACATTATCTGCTTTTGAACCCAAAGGGACCAAATTGAAATTTTATGAAACTAATGGGACCAAAAAGATAATTCAAGAATCAAATTATTAGTTTATTCTTTATGTTTTTCTTAATAATTATTAGATAGTACTGATTGTTTATTAGTATGAGATTGGGTTTTGCTAAATGGTTTCTCATGGATGTACCTTGTTATGTGCCTTGTGGAAGTTGCCTACATATCCAGCTGCAACGTTTCTTGGTCATAGTGATGGAGAAGGGATGAGTCTTGTACTGTGTTTCAAGGTTTCTGAGACTCTTGATCAACATATTTCTTCCCAATATCAGGGAAGCATGAAGGTAATTTATATGGCCATGGCTACTACGTACCTCTGTTGTTTATAGAGTAAAATGATATATAATCTTTTGAGGAACAAATATTTATGGGGTTGAAACAAAATCATACTTTTTAATAAAAATGTGGTACAAAAAATCCTTGAACTGAGACTGGACTCATTTTAGATTATCAAAATGGGATTTTACACTTCTACTAGTTAATATTACAAGTAGTTTGTGCCATCAATTGGGGCGATTTGTGTTTTTCAGTTAGTTCTGTATAAACCTAGTTCACATTTTGCATCTATGGTGCAGAAATTAGTTGAGGATGAGGTAGAAAAGATCAAAGGATTCCCAAAAGATTCAAGTGTTCCTTTCAGAGAAAGACTAAAGATCATGGCCGGACTCGCCAATCCTGAGGATATGACCTTGAGTTCTACTGAAAACGAGCTCGTCCATGCTTATAATGAAAAACCTGTGCTCTCACGCCCTCAACACGGCTTTTATAAGGTGAAGCATATATATATATATATATATATATATATGCTTCACCTTATCTATTTTTTTTTATATCTATACATATTAACTGTTGCATTATTGGAAAGTTATGATAAAATCATCTTGGATGCGTTATATACAATAATATGCTGGGCAAAGTGATCCAAAATGATTGCATAATTTCTTAGCATCATCCATTAGAGACAAACAGATAATGATCCTTTTGCAGTTAAAAATTCCGCACAAAAGAAATTGTGCAATGCACATCCTTTTTCACTATCCTTTTTTTTTCTTTTTTGGAATGTTGGCCATGGGTTTTGGTAAACACATTTTTAGCTTTCCGCTTCTTATTTTTTATTGAATAAATTAATAATTTGATTTTAAATTGTTAAGTCCAGTTAGCTTCTGTCTTTAAAAATTAATGAATCCACGTGTTAATATATAAAAATAATAAGCTCATTGCATATAAGTCCTTTCATTATTTGTATTATTTAATAAAAGGACTAATGTACAAAATGTTTTTTTTTTAATGACTAAAGTTAAGTAGACATAACAATTCAAGGATTAAATTGTTAGTTTAGTCTTCTTTATTTGAATGTGTTTTTGCATGATAGACATTTATAGGCCCCTTGCTTTCTGCGGCAAAGGATTGATTCATTGTTTGTCTTGTCCCCAACAGGGTCCTAACTACTTTGAGATCGCATTGATTCAGCTACATATCAAGAAAGGGACTTGAAGCATTTCGAGAACGTCTGCAAGATGGCATTCTTGACTTGGGTTTAACTATTCAGGCACCATGTTATTATGTTCAACAACATGGAAACCTAAGCTGTAGTAATGGCCATTTAGTGAGAAGGACTTCTGTGCGATTTCATGTTATTATCTAGGAATTTTAAGCTTGCTAAGACTTCTAAGTTCAAAACTTTGCTCCACCACACCTCAAATTCATAAACACAAACCCATTAACCTTCCCTGACCCCTTCTACATTGATAACAACCCAATATAGATCTAATTTATGATGAACGTGAATGATTTGAGTGATTTAATGTTTTGGTCCTCAAAATATGTCATTTTTCTCACTGCGGTCCTTCATTTTAAGGCATGTCATTGCAATCCTCCAAAGTGACGAAGTCACCAATACAGTTGTGTGACCATTATTTAACAATCTGGCATTTAAACTGTGAAGTTTTTTGTAACTGTTGATGGTTTGTGCTCTACAAAAAGAAAGCAAAATAGAAATTTTCACCAAGTTATAATCTCAAGCAGTAAAGAAAAATGTTATAGATTAAGTGCCACACTGTCAAATAACAATCACAAAGGAAGATGAGTAAACTAAGTCAGCAATTCTGCTGACTTCTTGTTAACATAAGGGCTGTATTGGTGACACAAGTCACTTAAGAGGACTACAATGAGAAGCTTTAAAAATGGAGGACCGGATTAAGAAAGTTGACATCTTTCTAGGACCAAAATCCATGATGTATTTGTTTTGAGATAGTGCAGTGAGCACTTAATAGTTAGCCTTGAACTCAGACTGTCAAATTTCAAATGACAGGCACAAAAACCAGAGGAACTACCAGAGAGCAAGTGCTGTGCTGCATTAGATTGAACGAGATTGATTTTGGTGATAATGGCCAAATACCCACACTAATGACCCTTGAGAGTGAATAATTTGGATAGCAGTTAACATTTAACAGTACAGGCATTCATCCCAATATACATGATAGGCAAAGAATGAAGAGGACAAAATGTATAAACTTTGGTCATTTTTTGTTTTAATTTTTGTTATCAAGTTCTTGAAATAAACATAAAATATGACGCTGGTTGCCAAATTATAAAAAACATCCACATATTTTATTTTTATTAGTGAACCTACACCTAAGTATTCTTTGAGAGAAAATTAGCGTCCCTACACGATATGTTTTATTATTGTCGCAGATATACGAGGGAGATACATGTGTTAAGATACATGATGTTTGAAATTTCATGGGTTTGTTTAAATTGTTTCACCTTGACCCTAATATTAGGTCATCAAATGTGAATTTTCTCTTCTTTTTTTTTGAGATACTTAAATTATAAGACACCTTCTATTTTAAAAACATACATAAAATTTCTGAAACAAAAAAATAACTAAAAATATCCTTAAAAATAATATTAATTTCTTTTGCTAAAAATATAATTTATTGGAGAATGCAATATTTTATTTCAATATTATTTATTTTGTGTTAAGAACCTTAATTTTAGTTTATTTTAAAATTTTATTAAATTTATAGCAATGTTTATATTTAATAATATATGTTTAATAAAAATTTTAGTGTCAAAATTAAAATATTATCTTTAAATTGGTTCATCTTAAAAAATACTTTATAAATGTTATTTATTATTAATAATTATTAACTTTTTTCATCAAATTATTTTTTAATTTACTAAATTTAAAAAATATTATATATATATGTTAAACACTTGTTATATTATAATATATATATATATATATAAAGCTATTTCAGTCAAAATAAATATAATTATAATCTACATTTTGTTGTAAGAAAATATGTGCAGTGCATTATTCGGTTTCAGTTCACGAGTATAATTTTTCAAAACACCAGAGAAGACTCTCTTATTTGAGCAATGTAATTTACTTTTCTCTCTCTCTCTCTCTCTCAATAAATACATGCTTCAAACGTGCAATGATATTTAAAAGTACTGGGTTAGTGAATTAACAAAATTCTATCGGGAACTTAAACCGCTCTTGTTAAAATTATACCATCTTCGATGTGAGCATTTGCATCTGTAATCCTATACTTCGGTGTTACTCCCGCTGTTTACGTTAAATCGATAAAACTCTTGTAATTGAAGCAGGGTAACGCCGCCAAAGATCCAAGAAGAGCTCAAGTCAGAAGTTTCAATGCTTCAGATGCAGATATCATAGTTCGGCAATGGCTCGAATGTTTAGCAAAGCACCTCCCATAAAGGTGAGGATGACTCCAATTTAAGAACCCTCACATCAGTTGTCTGTAAAAAAAAAAAAAATATTGATTTATCAGTACTCATAATGATTTATGAGTTAATTTGTAATTTACTCTCAAACAAAAAGAGGTGGAACAAAAGAATTATATAAACATTTAAAGCATTAGGTTGTTGAGTTTCTCCAGGCGCTACTCCAAAGTTAACTAATTTACAACGGGCACCAAGCTACCTAACAATAGCATACATATGAAAAACAGATTCTTTACCTCTTCCAAGCCTTGATTTGCGAGTTGATCGAGAAATACCATTTTCATTAACGATTTTATTTGGTCGAGATATTTGGGGTCCTGATAATTCAATGGGCTCACCTTGCTTTCTGTGGCTCTGTAAAGTTTTCAAGAAAGAAAATAAAAGTTAATTTTATACAAATAGAATACAGAGGTTCTTTATTCCAATACTAGAAAATGATTTTATTTCCAGCGATAAGCCAAAAGTACAGTGAGATCATTAATCCACATTACTAATCAGTTGTACACAGAGAAACAGTCATCGTATCAAGTGTTCGTTGCCAAGTTCTGAATTAGCTAACTGGAAACAAAGTTTATGTTTAACTAACAAGTGGTATTGGGGTCTAGTTAACAATGATAACTGTTATTAACCATTTCAATTCAAAAGTTTAAGCTATTAAGTGAAAATCTATAGATAATTTTATTATAACCTCTAATGATAACCTAATGGTTTAGCGTGATTAAAAGCATATGATTATAGTTGCCTGAGGATTTTTCAGTTACCTGAGTATTTATCACAACATCTGTTTGTTCTGACGGATCAAAATCCATGGATACATCTATATAATGGTATTCATCAGCTGCATTAAAAGAATCTGGTCGACCATGTGAAACCTGGTGCTTTTGTTGTCGATAGTTGAAAGTCTCATCCTGATAGCCTGCATTGTCATTATATCTTCTTTCTGATACATCCATCCCTCGTTTGGTTAAATCATATGTGCCTCTTGCAAAGGATGGATCGAGGGCACTGATTTTGCTTCTTGAGCCATCTGATAAAGTTGATGCAGCATCTACTTTTCTGTTTTTGGCCCATGTAAAGCCACTGGATCCTGAGACTGGCACTGGTACACTAAAGCCATGAGATACATCCATTACGCGGGTAGTCTCTGTTGTTGCATTCAATGATAGCTTCAATGCCCCTCTGTGCATAGCTCCTCCTTTTTCCTTGGGAACATGTCCTTTACGATCATCTTTATAAGCATTTTGAGAGATGTTCTGCACTTCCTGTATAAAGAAGGCTAGGGATTAGGGAAGTAACAACTAGCAATGTTTTACAAGCAATATAGCATAATACATCAAGAGAGCACCTCCTTTTTTAGAGCTGAATTATTGAGATTGATTGGTTCTTGTAAAATTTTACGGACTCGCCTTTGCTTTCTTGGTTTCGCAGCCTCTTGTACTTTACCTCCAGTCTTTTTCCTGAGAGTACAAAACAATGCTCCAACTTTAGTCACAGAAATAGGATATAAGGTACGTGGTTTTTCTTTGTTATTTTTAAATAAGTAGTTTTTAATGTAATAAATGTGAATGCAGACAAATGACTAGGCCCTGAAGATGATGTAACCTATCACTTCCATTCAACAAGCACAACAAAAGATAAGAACTAGATTCAGTGATAAGATTCAAAGCAGGAGAAAAATTCCAGTGGAACACTAGCACCTGTAAAATATATGTCCTACGACAATTTTCCTACCTGCGTGCATCTTCCCGATTCTTGGCATCCATTTCTTTGTGAGGTGGATACTTGGGCAGGATTGATGGATCACAAGCATACGGTTTGGTGCTGAAATACTGAAAGAGTACAACGTAAAGGATCAAATCAATAATCAAGCTTAATTATACACAATCAGACAGCATCATACAAGCATCACAATAGAATAATATTTTAGAATAAAAATTCTGAAGTATATCTTGTGCAAAAAACCTTTACTTGTGAAAACTCATTCTAGAATTATATTATAACATCAACAATTAGTATGGTGAATCTCCAGATTATAAATTAATCTGCAAAAGGATGAATATACGATGTATACCAAACTTCAGTGGAATTACCTCGGACATTAAGGCAGAGGAGGCAGTCCCACGCTTAAAAGGGTCAACAGAAAGTAAAGTCTCAATTAGCTTTACAGCAGTTACTGGAAATTCCTTACACTGCTCCCGTAGAGTGCATTCATAATTAGTCTGAGGTTTAAACATTGTTGCATGAGGAAGCTTAGACTTTTTCCAGAACTCATCAGGTGGAGAACCACAAAGTTTAAATATTTTGTGTAATTGTTCAACCTGTAAGATCAAAAACATGCGCCAGATTAAAGCAGTCCCTTGTAGAGCTAGCCAACAGGTGAACTAGCATGCCTTGTTGGCAGCCCCAGAAAATTACCTCAGTTCTCCCTTTAAGAATAGGCTTTCCCAGAAAAAGTTCTGCAAATACACAGCCCACACTCCATAGATCCACCGATACTCCATAGTTTGTTGATCCCATTAAAAGTTCAGGGGGACGATACCACAGAGTCACTACACAGCTGGTCAATGGATGCCTGTTATTGGGGTTGAGGGTATTTGCTAATCCAAAATCTCCTATCTTGAGAACACCCTCATTATTCACCAATATATTGGATGTTTTAATGTCGCGGTGCATGACACCATGGATGTGACAGTGCTCAAGTCCACTTAATAGCTGCCTCATGTAACATTTAACCTGTTCGACAAAAAAATGTAGCATTTACCCTATAGAAGGAGCCAACCCAAAAAAAATAAAAGAAATTCTTATTGTAGCATATGAAAAAGCAATCAACATAAGTGCAAGTGAAGAAAAAGCAATTAGAGATGGAGAGAAGACATTCATCATAACTCTGTTATATCAGTCAAAAAAGCCAATCTTTACTCTTTCTTTACACCAGCACATAAAATTCAAAGAAAAGAAAAATAATTATTACACTAACCTAACACACTTAAATCTGAACTATAACTCATCCCTTGTGAGCAGGGTTTCAGCCTAAGTATCACTGATTTATTTAACTATGCTTGTCAGAATCTCTAGGCATTTTGAGCTAGCTTATTCAAATAAATGAAATGAGTAAAAACATGAGAAGGTTTTGGCTTTCCACACAGTAGGTGAGCCATGCCTTTATCAGAATTGCTATTCTTCCTTTCCCTACTACTCTAACACGCATAATGTTTCATTCTAAAAATACACAACTTTATCAGAAAGAAGATACTAACAAACCTGTGTGTCACTGAACTTGATGTCAGGAGAACATACTAGGCCTGCAAGATCGTGTTCCATGTATTCAAATACAAGGTATATGCTACTTGATAGTCGGGATGTAATTAAACCTTCCAATTTCATGATGTTTGGGTGGTCAAGCCTGCGTAGGATTGTTATTTCTCTTGCCATGAACCTAATGCTCTCAGGTTGAAAACTGTCAATGTGTACCTTCTTCAGGGCAACCATCCTCCCAGTTTCAACCTCTCGTGCCCGGAACACACTGCTATATGTACCTTGTCCAATCTATGGAAGTGGAAAAGAAAAAATTATAAAAGACAGAAATTGAGAATACGTTGAATAGATAATGACAGTTCAGTATGGCCAGGCAATTATAGCATAGGTAAGTAACAAATCAACAGAATCATTGTAAACCGAAAAGAAATTATTTTGTACTAAAAATTTTTAACACGGCCAATTTAAGGACACTAGACTCATCACTTGCTCAATCTCATTCCTTTACAAGCTTGGAAACAAGCTAGATCACCAGCCTAACATTAAATAATTGAATAATTTCAAATATTTATTTAGATTGCCTGCATGTCTTATATCCTACGTTTATTTAATATCATGTTTAATACTTTTGCTAACTCAAAAGAAGGAAAGGCGAAAATTTTGTCAATAAGAAATAATGTCTTCTTTTACATAGTGGACAAGAGTCATATAAACTTTATTTCAACACAACTTACCTTCAAACTATAAAAATATAAATCTGAAAATCAACTTTCCTACACCATTTATAGATCAAGCCAAGCTTATTTGTTTTTTGTTAATAGCTCAAAGGCTAGAAAGTAAGCTAATATGTGCTTAAGAACATAAGGGATAGTTTAGTGAGGTAAGGTACATATTACCAATACATAATATGCTTCTAGCAAGTGTTTTTCAAATAGGCATGTAAGTCAGGTCTCTCAAGGCTCAGCTTCATCTACTAATTAAAGCAACTTGAGGATTAAATAACATAACAGTAAGAGAGACCTTTAAAATGCTCAAGGCCTCAGGCAGAAAGTGTTGATGCATGCGAAACAAAACTGTGTTCATAGTATTTTGTCTTTTTAATGAAAATAACTGTTTTCATAGTTCATTAAGCACGAGTAATACATATTATTTTTTAATATAATCAGGACATCAACTTTTAAATTATAAAATGGATGAATTGAACGCCAACAATTTGGGTGATCTCTCATTGTTTAGGGATCAGATCTAATCCCGCTCTCTCCTTTGTAAGTCATGTTTCTTACTTGAGGCATTAGCTTTACTTAAAAGAACTTTTCCTATGTTCTTTGTGCCTTCTTCCACAGTTCTTCCAATTATATTAAAGTTATTTTATATCTCCTCAATGTCACTTCAAGCATCATGTCTTGTAGTCAGTTATAAAATACTAGTTACCTAAATGAATGAGGAATCCAAAACAAGAAGTACGGCATTGTCGTGGACTTAACATCTCTCTGCCATGATCACTAAGTCAGCATCCACTCGATAGTGTGGAGTCTTAAGGTTTTGACGCAAAATAAAAGAGCCATAAGTTTGCTCCTGATTTCCCACCACGAGTTTGATGATCCTACCATATCTTAAACCTATGCCTAACGCTAGTTTGTAGTTGATTTGAAAACCTCACTTTACAACCAGCTAAATGAGTTATGTTTAACCAACATGACAACATCATATCAAGCTCCTCTACGTTTAAAAATAATATGAACTTAATTCTACCTATGTCATTAAGGAAGGCATCGTTTTCCAAGAACTCCAGAGAGTTAAAAGGCTGCTCGATTAATAACATATTTAACCATGATAAGTCTAAAACATATCATGTCTCAACATTGTGATAGAACATCCTTTCCAGTCCATTTTTACATTTATATCAATCGCAAATAACTTAAGCGAATGGAAAAGTCCAATTCTGTAATAACAATGCTGAAACAAATAATTATGGGCTTTCCCTACCTTGTCTAATTTCTCAAATGAATCTGCCTTGAGGGGCACCCATCCTTGGATAGCTTCCCCTGCAGCAGAGGTGAGCCAAGGGGGCCATCCGGCCGCATTCTGCTCTGCTTCCACGAATCTATGCGAAATTCTGAAAGAGCCAGTTCCTTTAGAACTGTTCCTCTTAAATATTTTCCCATCCCGGCTCCGATCCTCCGATGGCGGTCCCGCTTTGGCCTCAAAAATCAGAACCCCAGACTGGACTCTGGACGGAGGCTCCGCAATACCAGACCTATTATTGATAGCCGACACCGAATGCACATATGCAGGTGAAGCTCTGGCAATGGTCTTCTTGGAGTTAATGCAACCCATTTCCTCCCAAATTCTAGTAGAATCGATCAATAAGGGAAAAAAGCGATCGACCCTATTCGGGAAGTGGAGGATGGTAGGGGCATCACCCCCTACATCAGCTCCAATGCGGTTGCATCATCTCCGAACATCTTCAGAGATAATTAGCAGAACCCAGAAAGGGATGCATTAGGCATTATTGAAAAATGATATGGCTTTGTTTGGATTGGCACCTTCTCTCTCTCTTCTCGAAACGGTTTCTCTGTGTACTGGGAGAGCGAGATCTGCGGAGGATTTCCCAAGAGTTCGTGGTTTGTGAGAAAGGGCCCGAAAGCAAAGGAAGAGAAAATCGTGGGTCCGAATTGGTTCATCTTTTGGGTTTCCTTGGTGTCGCAAAAGAAAGAAGAGAGAAAAAGGTGTAATGGAACCGTTTGGAGGTTCTGTTATAATTTTTCGTTAGTTGCTTTGGTTGGACACAGAGACAATGAGAATGAGGGAGAGGGAGAGAGGCCATTGCTATTTGCTAACGTGGTGGTGGAGGTGGTTGCAGACCAACTTCCTCCAACGGCTCCATTCTTCATCGACCAGGATTACACCGAAAAACAGAGAGAAAATTACCATTTTGGTGTAGACAATTTTAGTGCAAATTACACTACATTTCAATGTGACTTAGTTGAAAATCAGTTTATACTAAGTGATTTTTTTAATATGGTTAAAGAGTATTATTAGATTTTATCTATATTATTTGCTTAAAATGCGTTATCCAAGGTTCCTGGTGAAAGTTTAAATTTAAGATCACTTATCAAACTACTCACATTCTCATAAATTACTGTTTATTAATTTTGAATGAAACATTGTAAATAATAAAAAAATGATTTCCAATGAAACAACAAGTATGTACATATTAATTAATTACATGACCTTGATTTAATTTATTACACATTGATATGTTAAATATATGAAAAAAAAATCGTTTAATATTTAACAGTTAATCTTTTACATTAAAAAAAAAGCTTACATCTTTTTAACATTTTTTTTTTGCTAATTGCCTAAAATAATTGTAAGTATTCGAGAATTGAGATCTCTTGAATAAATCCCTAATTAGAATATTTTAGATTTATTAACATACACTATTGAAAGTGAATCTAATACCCATACATAAGATTTGAATTTTCTAAATGCAAAGTACAATGTGTAAGTATGTACTTATAAGAAAATTGATAAAATAAAATTTAATCTTTTTATAAATTATTATTTAGTTACATACACAATATATAACATATCATTAGTTTTTTTGTTACTAAGAGCCTGTTTGGTATTATGTATAAGATAAGACCTAACAAAATAAGATTTGATAAAATTTTAAAACTATACTTAGTTTGGTATGATATTCTATAAAATAATGTATCATATAAGATAATATTACCATTTATTTGGTGATACATTATATAATACTAGATAAGATAAAAATTAACTATTTTGACAAAAAATAACCTTTATTTAAAAAATATATTATATTTATATAAATTTTTTTAAAACAAGTAGGAGTAAATAAAGTTACACGTGGTGCATGGCAACTTGACAACCTAGGCAACTTTATCTTAGCTAAAAAATAATTTGGATAAATTGAGTCAAATTGGCCATATTTGCAAGCTCAATTCGACCATATGAATTTTTTTAAAAAATATTTATTTTATGAAAATTTTATTTTTTTAAGGTTATTTTATAATTTTATAATTTTTATTAAAATTTAAAAATGGGCCAACTAACCTGATCTCATTTAATATTAATTAAACCTGGCTAGACCTAAGCATTAGGCTTAGAAAAAGAAATTTAGTGTAAAATCGAGCCAACACATCAGGCTACTCTAATACCTAACCCATGTTCACCCTTATCAAATTAGATTGAAACCAACCAGCATATCTCTATAAGTGAGAGGTTAAAATTAGAAAGTATTGATAAAACCTTATACATCAAAAACTAATCAAACCTAATCCTACTTCCTAAAGTATGATTAGGTTATATATCATTTAAATATATAAAAGAAGTATGATGTATAAGTTTATACAATATATTATATGAACCAAGTAAATAATAAGTTAATAATATATTATATCAACTTATATTATTATATAGTATACCAAAGAGGCCTTAATAATCATAAAGTGAAAAATCGAAATAGATTGATCAATCTAATTGATAAACTAGTTATAAGACTAGTCTAATTATCTTTCAAAACTAAATTATCAAAAAGTTGGTCAAAAATTAGTTCCATCAATAAAAAATTTATAAAATTGATAAAAATTGATCTGCCCAAACATTGGTCAAATTAATTAAAAATCAGTAAAACCAATAACAATTAATCAAATTTATCAAGCACCGTGATTTTTTATTTTTTTGGATTGTCCCATTATCAAGAACTTAAGGAAAAAAACCAAGCAAAATAAAAACCAAGAAAAATACAGAGCCACTAATGAATCATTAAAGCATGTATTCATTAATGATAATAATGTATTTGTATATATTTTTGTTATATAAAATTATTTAATATAATATATTTTAATTATTATCAGTTAATAAATTATAAATTAATATTTGTATTGATGTATTAACTAATTCAATTTTCAAAACATTGTTAATAATTAATGTTGCACCTTGTTATTTTAAACGATACACATATTATACTTAAAAATCTCTCGGTGACGACCATTGCCGACCAATGTTAAAGTGATCACAAAAGATAAAAGAGGGTTAGATGAATCTAACCTTCTTTTGTGTGACCAACTTTTATGTTTCGACCAGGTTTAAAAACAATAAAGGCCCTCCGAATAAATAAGAAAAGAAAACAAAAGAACTAATTGCCTTCCAACTTTAAAAAACAGAACCAAATTTAGAATAACAATAAACTAATGGGATTCCAATTTCTATGCATTTGCTTGAGAGTTGAAGAAAGAAAAAAAATATTTTTTTTAAAGGGTAACAAGAATATAGGGAAAAAGGAAAAAGGAAAAATGGATGAAGAATTCGAAGATAACCTTTGTTTCCGTGACTGGCCAGAAATAGTTAATTGTATTGGAAAATATTTACGATATAATTAACCTCCTTTTCATTTGTATCTCGCACGGACTTAAAGTGCTCCGTAAACCAAATTCAATTCTTTTACCTTGTACTTAAAAGAATAATACATAATTGATTGAAAATATGTAATTGTTGATTATAAATAATCAACCTCGTAAGTTCACATATTTATGGATCATTACTTGTAGTTTGCACCTATTTATTTATCATTGATTTAACATAATAATCTTTTGTAATGTAATATGGTAAGCGAAAGAATGTATAAAAATTGTGTGAAATTTTATGGCGTATGAATAACACAACTCAAGCAGCAAATGATCTCACAAGTATTGCACTACATGCACCGATGAGAACGAATATTATACTTCATTCAACTGCCCCTTATGATAATACAATTTAAGGTTTGTTATAAGCCAAAAAATTGTCATGCCACTCTCCCATTTTGCTTTGTACTCTACATGATAACTCCAATCCAAACTGCCCTTGCAAGTAGGATTAACTATGTCTATTTATAAGTTGTAATGATCTTTCATATACAAACAAGTCCAAAACTTACATTTGCAAGAGAAAAGTGTTAAAATACAGAGAACCTAGGGAACAAAATAGAAGCACTAACCATTTCCAACTCTTAACGAAGCCTTCAGATTTTCCTTTTAATTTCTAGACAACTTCCATCTGCACCAGGTTAGTTCTCTAACTTAAAAAGTTGCTTAACTGATCCTCGCATTAAATTTTTACTCCGTTTTGCTCTTCTTTTAAGCGTAAAACAGCTGGTCTTTGGTCATTATTTCCAAAGTCCGTATCTTTAAGCAAAGGATGCTTCCCAGGAATCACCTTATGTGGTTTTAAGGGCACTGAATTGGTAGTAGCTGTGGTATGGCTGCTATTTCTAGAAGCAGGCACATCATGGTTATGTTTTCCCTCATACGTAGTAATGACAGCTTTAGGGTCTGTTGAAGCTCTCTCAACATGCTTACGCACATTACATCCTGCACTAGTGCATTTGTAATAACTCCTGTTCACAGAAAATAAGCATTAAAAATAGCTTATCGAAGTTCATAACAAAATATAAAAATTCATTTGCAGGCAAGAAAATGATGGAAAAGAATGAATTAAACGTATAATGGGCAATATACATATATATAACATGAAGTAAAGCACGCATATCTTGGGAAAAGTAGCAAAAACAATTCCAATATAAAACCACTACCTTCAAGAAGGTAGCAGAACCAAGTTATATTTCCTGTTTATCTTTTTTGTTTTTGTGGGGAGGAAGGCCTTGACAATTAGGTCTTACCAACAGCCAAACCGTATTCAGTGGATGTTAAATGATTAGAGAATGATACATAAATCCTAAATTTACGATCATCTAATGATAAAATTGAACAAACTTGTATCGTGGCGTAAACAGAATTTATCTGAATTATCTAAGACGCTGACTGGTGTTGAGACCTGGAAAGCTAACTAATGCAAGCAGAAGCAGCACCAAAAGGTTAGAACAACTGCAATGTATGTATCCATGAATCGGATAGTCTCAGGTAAGAATATTCATAGAGTAAAACAGAGAAGAAAAAATATAAAACAATCTATGAGGATTATTTAATGTGCAATATTATCACCCAAGTGCTCTGCCTCTTTCTCTCATTTATCAATACACCAATCTGCTGAAAAGGAAAAGATTTCTTATTTCAATAATAGGAAATGACAAAAAGAAACTTATGATTGAATTAATGGGACTTTTAAGCAGAAATACAGACAGTATTTCGTGCAGAAAAATTCATCAGGGAAGGAGAAAATGGATTTGATCCATATTATGATGAACACAAAATCAATTAGTGCAGCATAATAAATTCAATACTAGATGATAATTTCAAGGAACTATGGCATGCTCCTCATTTATGAGCTAATGTGCCTTGGTTTCCTATCATTGATTTTCATTTTGCAGTTCTTCTATACGGATCTGTTTGTCACTTGATATGATTTCAACTCTGTGATTCATTACAAACATATTTTTCCAAGTTTACAACAAAACTAGAGGAGCACAAAAGAATAGATGAGGTGGTCACCTTGGATAAGGATTTCCCTTAACTACTTTTTGCCCATACTTGCGCCACCTGTAGCCATCATCTAACAGATCAACTTCGCTTCTTGTTTGCACAATGATCTTAGGTTCTGTAACAGTCTTGTGGGACAACGATACTTCAGAAGCTACAACCTCAGTGTTCCTGCAAAGCAGAACTTTAGCCTACATTTTGAAGAAAAAGAAAAATGCAGAGCTTTATGAAGAAGGATTCACAACATTGTAAAACTTGCCTCCTTTTTGGGTTTGGCTCACCATCATCTCCATCTTCTTCTGTAATATTTGCATCAAGTGCTTCCTCACTCTCACTTGATCCAGCTAACTGTCTGGGAGCCCCTTGATTGGATGTATGGTCACCCTCGGGCATTGAGTGATCAGGCATGCCTTCACCAAACACGTTTGAATTTCCAACCCAACCCTGTGTATTTGACTCAGACTTAGCTTGAATGCTTTTATTTTCATTTGATTCACAATTATCTTTGGTAGCACGCCTACTTGGCTGAGGCACTTCGTGGTTATGCTGGCCTTTGTAGATAATTTCAGTTATGTGGCCATCAGGGGCACGCTCAACCTTTTTCTTTACAGGGCAATTCAGATGTGTACACTTGTAGTAGCTCCGTGGATACTCACTCCCCTTAACCTGCTTCTGCCCATACTTACGCCAATTATAGCCATCATCTGCAGGTTTGTCAACACCCAAGGAAGAAGGTTGATATTTCTTATCAGCATGAGAAATCTCTGATATTTCCAGTTGGGCACTTTTAGGTTCTGATACAGATGGTGCCACTTGCAGCTCTGAAGCTTCACTTGGAGTACAGGATGGCTGCAATGCTAATGGTTCAGCAGGAGCTGTTATAGCAGATGGGTGAAAATCAGCTTGCATGTGCATATGTGATTGTGCTAGGACAGCTTGAGCTGTAACCTGTGCTAAAGCCTGTTGGTGGGACATCCCAAAGGGGCTCTGTATATATTGAAATGGAGAGACAATAAGAGGCTCATACAAATATATCCTCTGTCCTCAAGACATGATGATCACACTGATACATAATGATGAGAAAAATGCCCTGCGGCATGACCAATATAATTCGTCATATTATGCATGATCCTGCACATATCCACTTATAATCCTATGCAGCTACATCTCAAGATCAAAAAAGCTATATTTTTAGTAGAGAAGGCCAAATTTTTTTATGGAGAAGAGACATATCAGAAATAACGTTTTCTTTAATAAAATTTAGCATGCATCATGAATAAGTAATATGCAGTAGGATAAAGCATAAATATTAGCTTATTACTGTAAAACAGGTAACTCCTATTTTTGAGTTGCCTATTTAAATATATACTGAGAATTTTGCATTTCTTTCATTGTTGAGTAACTTGCAAATGTTATAACATGCAAATTCCTGCCATAATTGTTACTTTTGATTTTCCTGTTGCCAATACACTCAGACAAGATCATCACTACAGAGATTCAAGGTAATCCAACCCAATAAGAAGTCATTTCAGTATAATGTATCTAATAAATTTTTGACAAGTTCTGATCTCACTTCTATCTCTTTTTAAAACTCGAAGAATATGATTCAAGGTATAAAGACAGAGTTCCAAGAAAAAATCGAATGCTTGACTTTTTCAGTTACCAACTACAATGTCAAAGATACAATTCCTTCAATAGTATTAAAGACTTCTCTGATTGGTTTCTTTCTAGATCTTAAAATTGCACTTCACGCCAGAGAAGACTATTAATCAAGCCATTGAAACTGGCCAGACCAACTGAATGAGCTGGAAATCAGCTACTTGAATGCATATACCAAATGGTAGCTACTACCTAACAAGTAATATGCAATTTCACGCACTATCCACCTTTCAGACAAAAACAAGACACTAACCCATCCTAAAAAGCTGATGATATTCCATTCTTTCAAAATTTCAAAGCTTTATAATATCTGTTAAAGCATAAACTTCAATGAACCAACATTTAAGGCAAATGTACTGGTCAAGTTCACTTGCGCTATTTCCATAAATCCTAAAGCAACAAGGCAAGCGAAATAAATCGCAAGTACAAAGTTAAATTTCTTCAATTACCTGCGGCGAAAAGAAGCCCGGAGAATTAAGCAACCCAGAAGGGCTTAGCCCGGGTGGGATTGTAAACAATGGGGAACGAGCAATCACCAAATTCATCGGCCTACTATGCTTGAACCCTAAATTCTTCTTCGCTCCATCCTCAGAAGCCGCTTCTTTGGAGGAATTGTCGGTGGAATTATCAGCAAACAAGCTAGGCCTGACGCCGAGAGCTAGGGGAGAAGCCATAGCTCCGGCGAGCAACTGAGAGAAAGAGCGGCAATCGGAGTCAGGGTAGTTGTCGGAGAAGAAGCTGGACACGAGAGTCAAGGGGCCAGGGCTTACACCGGGTCCCCCGGTGAAGAAGGCCTCCATGGAAGGTCGCGGCGGAAGAGTGATGGTCGGACGAGGCGGAGGCGGCGGTGCCGTGAGGGACTGACCGTTCTTGGTTGGCATTGATGGATAAGAGCAGAAGCAAGGACGGATGGAGGCAACTGCCGTGGGTGCTGTGAATCTGGCTAACTGTAAAGTGCTTTGTCGGGTAATCGCGCAATTGATGATGGTTTCGTGCTATCTTCAAACTCAGTGAAAAGTCCACGCCGTAGAAACTCGTATGAAATTGATTTTATTTTTGGTTATTATTCTCTGATTTTATTTTAATTAAATTTCTTCTTGAAAGGATTTTAAAAGTATAACTTCCCTCATCAACACAGCACATTAGAGATTAAAACATTTTGGTGACTGGCATTGTTGTTAGAGTGATTTTTTTTTTTGAGATATTGTATGTAATATTTATTATATTTTTATAATTATTATTTAATATTATTTATTTTTATTTATTTTTTATATTATCTAATCAAATGACTTGAGAATATTTCTTTTAATATAAATAAAATCAAATTATTTGTGTAAGATATTTTTTTTGCCTCCATTAACTCAAGTAATTCTTTGATTTTTTTTTTATTTCTTTCACTGATCTTGTTATTTCTTATGTTTTTAAAAATTAAATTGAGTATTAAATTAGTAGATGGAATACTTTGTCCAAAAAAATTAAAATGTATGTTGGATTGTTTTCTTTGTTGTTTTTAATTAAAAAATCTTATAATTTAATTTTTTATTTAGAAATATTTAAAAACATTAGCATGCGTTAGATTGCATGTTAAGCAACAAGTTTGTTTTACGAAGATCAAATTGTCATCAAAGAAATTTATATTTTTCATATTACATTATTTAATAATTATTATGATAATATTTTCAATAAAATATCTTTAATATAATAAATTGAAGGACAATGCATTTATTAATTACTATTTTTCATCAAGAATAATAATGTAATTTTTTTCAAAAATTTTAAAGAACAAAATCTAAAGAGTTGATGATTTAAAAAATTACAATTGAGATTCTAAATTAAAGATATTTATGTTAAAAAATTTTAAATTTTAAAATTATTCATCCAATTATTAAAAATTTTAACTTAAATTTTGAACTATAATTTTTAATATAATTTAAATTTTTATCTTTAGACCTATAAAAATCATTTTAAAAGTTAAAATATTTTAATATGAATATTTTTAATTAAAAATTTTAATAATAATAATAATCCAAATTCATTAAATTCTTACATTTTTGTCTGAGGAAAGTACTACTTCCCCCTCTTTTTCTCTCTCTCTCTGTATATGTATATTAATTTATTTATAAAAAAAAATAAAAAAGAAGTGTGTTGTGATTTTAGGAGTGATGTGTAAGTTACAAGAGTATTGATTAACAAAAATTATAATAAAGCATTTTAAGTTAAAGATATTGAAAGATTTTAAATTTTTAAAAAAATTTAAGAATTAATATTTTAAATTATATAAAAAAATTATAGTTGGGAATCTTAAATTAAATTTTTTATTTTTTTGAAATAATTTTAAAATTAATTTTTTTAATAATATTATACCAAATTGATTATTAGGCAATTCTCTAAGGCCTTGTTTGGTTTGTGGGAAAATCCAACTTAAGAATAAGAGAGGGAATGAGATTACTAAAAAAGTCTGTTTGGTTTGCAGGAACAAACACTCCGTAGGCGAGGTGGCTCCCACAAACTTAGGAATTTCCTATCCTTTACTTTGTCCAAGGAGAGAGCTCTATCGAGTGGGAGACGAAAAAGGTAGACCATCTTGCCCTTCTCAGATTAGCAAGGTCCTGTCTGCATCTACCCTGCTCGTTAGGGACGTCCATATAAACCTCCATATCAGAGGTCGCACCCACTATCGTTTGTCAGCGATCGCTCACCATCTTGCCCTTCTCAGATTAGCGAGGTCCTATTTGCATCTACCCCACTCGTTAGGGACGTTCGCATAAACCTCCATATCAGAGGTCGCATCCACTGTCGTTTGTCGGCAATCGCTCATCCTCTGGCCATCGTCCACTGAACCCCGCAGCAAAGAAGAGATCGAAGGAGTTCAGTGTGCACTATACAACAAGATAAAGGTAAGATTTCATCCTTCCTCTTCCTCAACCTTGGTGCTTCTGTTGGGTTGTAGTTGGTGCCCAATTTTTTGTTGATCTATAGCATGCGAGTCTAATACTGCAGAAGCCTTTTGAATGATCTCTAACTTTAATTCAATATAATATCTGCAAATGCTCTGTATTTCTACTATATTGTTTTGGTCAATGTAAAACCTAAAATCTTCAAGCTTTGTACTGCAACAACATTCGAGTTTGATACACTATAAGATCTTACTTTTGTTCTTCCAATCTTTGAGCCTTATACTGCAACAAGAAAAAAAGTATTTGAACTCTTAAATGTTTTTGGCATTTCAGATTCATCAGCTTTGTACTGCAACTATTGCTTTTTTTTTTTCCTCTCGGTTGAAACTATTGAATGTCAAAAGTATATGAAACTTGGAGTTGGATTGGTTAAAGTTATGAAAATGATACTGACGAAGAAGGTAATGTCCAGAATACTATAGTTTATAAGTTAGAAAAAAGAGAAAAAATCTTTAAAATTAAAAGAATAACAATAATACTATTTGCTTTTTTATTTTTTAACCTTGAAAATCTATTTCAATTTTAAATTATTAGGTGCTTTTGATATATAATACAATTATGTGCTTTCCCAAAAAACTTAGGAAGGTGGCTGAAAGAAAAGTGTAGGCAAGTTCATAAAATCAGAATAAAAATTAGCAAACTCTTTTTCCTTGGGTGATCTTTATGTTAGTTGCTATTTAAATTCCTTCCTTAAACATATAAAATTTTAGAGATAACTTTTACTATTTAGTTATGATATGATTTCTCAATTACCTTGGTTTACAGGTCCTAGCTAGCAAGGTAGAAATTATAGCTTATGAAAGGATTCTTAGTAACCTGGTAGTAGCAAGTTAGGGCAATTCGTAAGATATAATAATAAGGAACTAGCTAAGTTAAAAAAAAAAAATTGTAGGATATATACATATATATATATATATATGGATATAACTTCAAAGATTAGATAAAAGTTTTATTTAAGAATAAAAATTCCTTACACTTAATGGATACTTAAAAAATTTGTCCAGAGATATGAAGTTAATTCACCTTCTAATTCTTCAAAAATTGTCACTTTTTCACCAAAACATCTTTTACCCATATAGGTGTTAACAGAGACAAATAATCTCACACTCTTTCAATATCAACAAGAGCAAATTCTTGAAAAGTATATTACCAGAAAAAAAAAAATTGCATTAGGAGAAATGTACTAACAATAAAATTTCTTAAGTTACTAAGGGCCTAGATGGTACAATTATAATCTATTAATGAGACTTATTTTTAACTCCTATCATAACTATTTGCAATGCATAATTTGGACTTGATAAAGGCACTAGGACAACTATTAAAAGGTCAGGGGAAATTTGGATAGTCTCATACCATTGATTATACCCAACATTCAAAATTAGGACTCTAACCATCTATAATTCATTAAAATTCAAGCCTAAACTTCCCCCCTTCAACTCCTATCACTTTAGGAACAATATCAAACTTTAAATCACTTCCAAATTCTAGCCTTAACAGCCCTTAACCCAAAGCATAGTAAGGAGGATAAAAATTTTGCACATGATAGTCCAAATTGCATTTTTAGACTCCATTTTTGAAGTTAAGCCCTACCAAACTGTCATGTTTTAAAGCTAAAAATTTGCCTCCTTTTTTAACTACTAACAATCAATCTTGGATCATAAAAACTCATAACAAATTTACCTTAAACAGCCTCAAACTTCACCACATCAGTGGTAGTGAATTTAATAGCAAAAGAATTTTGAATGTACAATTGGTTAGTCAATTGACATCCCTTCATACCCTGGAGCACCCAAGGTTTTTCCTACGAATCATATGAACCTAAACTAATTGGTCAGTCAATGAAAATGAACACTCAAGTCCCATTTTCAACCATATATATAATGAATTCATAATGTATCACTTTACTGAATTTTCCACCAAGATTAGCTCTTTGAATATATGTATTCAACTATATGCATCATTCAAAAGAGTTATTAGGTAAAGCTATCTCTATTTACAATAAAACATACATATAACTTGACTAAAATTTTCCTTAATTAAGAATTACAATTTAAAATAACATGCAATAGGTTTGAACAAAATAGAATTTACCTTACTTCAACTTCCTAATTCCATTCTTTCCCAAAGACACCACATATATGTGCTGTTAGCTAAAAATTATCTTTAATTCAGATATTAACAGCATCAAAATGTAGAGGATGATGAATGAAGTAGGATCCATGAAATTACCATAGTCTGATAACCATGAATCACCATGCATGCAAAGCTAAAACTTAAACCACCATAGAAGTAGTTTTTTGTGCTTCTCTTCTATTGTTCAGTCCCAAAATGCTAAAGGTAATGTAATGCCATTGATTTTTTAAATTAAAAAGTGCATCAAGAGTGAGTAAGTAGCATTGGCTTATTGACCAATTATTAGTGGGTTTTTAATGTTTGCATTTTCTCTCCCTTCTTCTCTTCTTAATTTATCATACTTTACTCTTATTTTAATTAGTCACATTGATTAGGGTGTTATAGAAAAAGACAAAGATTTGTTATATGACTAAAGAAAAATTTTAAAAAAGGTAATGCAGAATAATTTAACATCTATAACTCTCAAATATCTCAACATTTATTGAAGTAGTTTGCCCTTAACACTATAGATACTATGCTTATCTAATCTTATCATGTTCAATGATGAGTTATATTATTCGTATGATTTAATTTGATTTTTACTGCAGTTATGACGCACTTGAAAAGAGAAGTGATTCTTGGATTGTTGATATGGTTGTTGAATGTTGTTCATGTAATATATAGATTTCATTTGAGCATGGGTCTTTTGTTTACTCAACCTAGGAGGTGTATTAGTAATAAGTCGTACATTATAAGCTTCTATGCTAAAAGAGAACAACTTATAAAAATTATTTACCGTGATGACACTACTTGTTATGACCAACTTAGGATGAATAAGCAGACCTTTGATCGACTATGTTCTATGCTACATAATATAAGAGGATTGAAATCTATCAAAAATATATTAGTTAATGAGCAAGTAGCAGTATTATTACACATACTTGAGTATCACATAAAGAATAGAGTCATTAGACAACGTTTTAGAAGATCAGGGGAAACAGTTAGTAAATATTTCAACATGATGTTAATTGCTATACTATATCTACAAGGCGTACTATTTAAAACGCCAGAGCCTATTCCTGAAAATTCACCTGATGAAAGATGAAAATGGTTCAAGGTAATAAAATCTCTCATTTTTAAATAATGTACATTGGGTATGGTTTTTGTAGCAAGCCTATTAATTGTTCTCTCCTTTTTTAGAATTGTCTTGATGCACTAGATGGAACACATATAAGGATAAAAGTGCCAATTGAAGCTAAACCAAGGTACCATAATAGGAAATGGGAGATAACCAAAAATGTCTTGGGAGTTTGTTCACTTTATTTACAATTTATATATGTCTTGCCTAGGTGGGAAGGGTCTGCAGCTGATAGAAGGATATTACGTAATGCAATTAGTAGGAAGAATGGGTTGAAAGTACCTTAAGATGAGCAACTCAACCATATTTTTCATACATAACATTGTCATTTACTATATCTATATGTTTATGCTTACACTTTTATCACTAAAAAATAAAATTATATTATTTAGGGCATTGCTCTTGCCGGTCTCCCAACGGCACCCGTCCACCCTCATCCCCTCCTGTGTCGTAAGGCATAGTCATGTTAGGTCAATGCAAGTAAGTCTGGATCACCTATTCTTCTCATTAGTGCTCAGTGCCTGCTTCTCATCGAAACGACGCCATTTTGCTGCTCTAAATCCTGACCATTCGCGGCATCGACGCTTCACCATACGACACACGTCTTCATTAATCCAAATGACGCTATTTTGTTCAGTTGATCCTGGTGCAATCTCTAGCTTCCATTGCGTGCAATCATGGCCGTCGGTTCATTACCATTAGATGTGTCCTTTAGCAATCTTTTGTCTCCGTCTCCGGCAGCATGCATCGAGAGCATCTTTCCTGGTTCATCTTGATCTCCAATTCTCATCGATCTCCCATCATTATCCTTGTTCTTAATTACATGTAGAGTTCTTTTTTAGTTTTGGTAATGTATTTTTGTCCATGTATTATAAGATTTGACTCTCATTGTGGTTGATCCAAGTCCTGAAAATTACGCACCTACTGTTCCTTTACTGCTTCCAGTTCCTCTTGTTTAGCATCCATCAATGTTTCTTTTTAGTTTTTACCTATGAAACATTGATGCTTATAAATGGAGTTATATCTTGTTCAATACATATCCATCACTTGTATGAGAGACTATATTCAAATAGCATTTGAAATTATTGTTTTTGTATCCGTGTTATTCCTAGTGGTTCTTTGATTGTTCCTTATTTCTGTATCTTGTTCAATAGCATTTGAAATTGTTAAATTTTTCTTTCTAATATATTGCAGAATATCTTGCACTTCTTACTTTTTACTTCTAAATTTCAGTTTGTTTCCTTTCTTTGTTACTAATTTGTGGCTTTTCCCCCTCTTTAATTAGTTAAATTGCTCTGACTCGTTATGATGATTGATAATTAAGGTTGGAATTGTTAATTAGGATTATAGTAAAGATGTTTTTTCAATCTTTAATATGTTTCTTTTTAACTAGGCAGCAAGTTCAGTACACAAGTGAAAATTTGTTTCTCTTGTAATTATGTTGTAGTAGTAGCTAGATATTTCATTTTCTAACTATGTGAAAACTTTCATGTTGCTGTTGTAATTATAATATCTAGCGAAAAAAATAATATAGTTTAAGTAAAAGAAAGAAGAGGTTTTGCCTGTGGTTTTGTATTGGTCAAAAAGTGAAACATAATAGAACTCAGTTTGGGGTGTGTTTTGTCTGGTGAGATTGATCTAGGGAGAAGGAGTAGAGATAGATGTGTCTAAGAAGGAAAGCATGCAGAATTGGTATTGGCTATAAAATGGAGCTACCCAAATTAAAATTTCTTGGTAAATCTTCTGATGTTAGTATAATTTTAATTCAATACTCTCTAGTTATTTTTAGAAAAGGTTGAGTCTATAATGGTTGTTTCCTTTTTCTTTGTAAGAACAAGGTCCTTCGTTCAGCCAATAGAGGCTTAAGCTATACATATTTGATCAAGGCCTGATTCATTCTATATTTCTCTTAACAATGAGGAGTAATATCTATTTTAATGCTATTAATTTTCTGATTCTTATATTTACAGCAACTTCAATTTGTTAACTTTCCTGCAAGTTTATCTCATCCCTCCCCTCTCACTCTTTGTCCTTTTTCTTACTCTTTGTCCTTTTTTTTTCATTAATATGACTCCTTTTGCATTGGAGAAAAAATTAGGCATAATATTTGCACAATATTTTGTTGGAAAGTAACTGCAAAATTAGGCACAAAATCTGCACAAGATTTTGTTGTACTTCCCTGAGCTTTAAGTTTTATTCTACATAAGTTGTGTGACTAGTGCATTTTTTAATTTATTGAATTTTGATGTTTTACCTTAAAGGATGACATAGTTTCCCGCATTGAAGCAAGAATTGGTGCATGGACCTTCCTTTCAATAGGTAATCATGCTATACCATACTGTAACAATATTTTTTTTCCTGGTTTATTTTCTCTTTATTTTGGTTTTATCTGTCCTTAAAGCCACTTCTATCATCAAAGAATGGTGAGCCTATTCAAATATTGCACTATGAGAATGGTCAGAAATATGAAACACCTTTTGATTTCTTCCTTACTATTACTCAGCACATGAGGAAGTCTAAGACATTAAATAAGACTTTATAACATCTAAATACTTAAAACCAAGCCCAAATGCAATCCATGACAAGGACTATGAAAATTACTATTACGCCCATCTTCATAATTATTATTTCTTGGCGTGACAATTAAAGTTTTTCCTTTTATAAATCTGTTATTTCCTGTGGTACTTGGCTTCTTGACAGCATTTTGGAAGGATGAATATTTGCATTTTAGTGGTGTACCCCTTGTTAATTGTATTGGATATGGCTAATCAGTAATGTCAAACATATGCATTTAAACTTTACAGGTGGTGAAACTGTGGCAAGAGAAGATATAATGGAAGCTATTGAAAGAGAAAAGTTTAGAATCAATGAAAAGAAGTTGAGGCCTAATACAATAACAGAGGAGCCAGTAAAGTTTGTGATTTTGTGCTATACAATTTACTCATTGAATGAGATATTGTGCTGTAATGTTTGAGTTGCATGAATCATGAAGCAAGTTACAAAAAGAGTATCTTGCAAAAACCTAGATTAAGCACAAGAACAAGAAACAAGTATCGACAAAGCATGAATAAGATGAGGACTTCTACACTGAACAACGCCATGAACTATAGTTGCCCTCTTCTTCAACGTAGCATCAATCTTTTCAGAAAAGTTCAGCATGTGATTGATTGTAACTTAGAAAAATAGGTAAGAAATACAGTTTAGTGCTAGTGAGAAAGGACTTGTACACTGAACAATTAGGGATTTATATTATAGTTTCAATCTAAAGAATATACAATTTTACTTAATTTATGTTGTATCAAAACGCTCAATATACATAAACATATTGATTTCAATAAGATATCATATTTCATTGTTGTTCTTATGAATTATTTATCACAAACTTGAGAAAGTGCTTACTTAGTTGTGGTCATGTGAAATATCTCAACTAAGCTCCAAGGAATCAAGTGACGGCATGGGAGTGCCTAGTGGTGCCTACATTACAAAACAACATTAATCATATTATAATCACGTAGTGACAAGAATTAAGTTATAAGTATTAAAGAATCAACTTCTTTTACCAATAACATCTCAGTGAAAGTAAGATTATCCTCAATTGATTGAGGTGTAAATGGTGGCTGAGATACAAATGGAGGTGCATATGATGATTGAGGTACAGTGCTGGAGGTGTTACCCTGCATTTCATACTAGAGGCAGTGTTTATTAAAATTGCAGCCATTAATAATAAATTAGAGATGTGGATAATTTCATATCAGAGATGGGTTGCTTTGTAAATCTCGATTTGGTGATGTAGTTTGTCTTCTTCTCTTAATTAAACGCTCCACCTAAGTTTTAGGTTGTTTCTTCTTTCGTATGCTGTCCCTTTTTTTGAATCCTTTTGCCTTTGGTGGTTCTGTGCTTGCATTGCTATTAGTTATTGGACTCTTTTGACTCAAAAGAATTTCGGTTGCTTGCTTGCTCAACTCTAAAATCCCTTTATGTACAAATGAGAATGCTTCTGGACAATCAGCCACCTCAGTTGCTAATTTTATCATCATTGGACAAAGTTGTCTATATCATTGTGTACTTTCTCATCTAGGATTAGCTTGGATCTCATTTCCTTTAATATCATGTATGATATCGCTCCTTACATCTTTTGTCCACCTCTTGATGATATATTGCTCTGGGAGTTTTTTTACATCTCTCACATCATATACTTTCAAAGCATGGCAGCATAATATTCCATGCGTTTCAAATTTTCAATAACTGCATGAGATTGACCTGTCACGTGCATTAAACTGAACTCTCCACTCTCCTTCTTCATCAACCATAGAAATGATGTAGTTAAACAATGGATCTCCTTCATTCCTGTGTTTGATACAAGCCGCTGCACATAGATCCCATTGTTCCTGGAACAAGTCAAAGATAAGGTTTGTATAAACTTAAGAAAGTTGCCGTAGCATAGGAGAACTCTGCATAATCAATTGGGGTTTTTTTTTCCCGTGACTCAAACTCACGTTTCAACTCGTTATACCTTCTACCCTTTACAATTTGTTCAAAGTGCTTGAAAAATTGATTAATATTTAAGTTTGATCTCGTCATGCTCTTAATATCTGCATTCAAACTTTTACTTACCTGTGTACTTCGCATACTAAGTGTGAAAGCATTCTTCATATGACACCATGCTCATTTTTCTTTTATTTTATAAATCGAGGTCAACCAAGTGTTTTTATTCACATTATAAGTGGAAAGTAAATGGCTTCATGCTTTTTCAAATTGATTCTCATCTTCGTACTGAAACATACATTTTTAAAAATCACTTAGAAAGTTTGACCCCTTCTTTATCAAATTTCCCATATGCTTCATGCCATTTTGCATTAAATGCCACGTGCATAAGCCATGTTTCGTTTCTGGAAGTATTTCATACAATGCTCGTGCCATTGCTTGATCTTGATCAGTAAAAACTATAAGTGGCTTTTTTTGTTTATGAGCCTCTAAGAAAGTCTCCAATAACCACTTGAATGACTCTGTTGTTTCGTCATATAGCAATGCTGCCCCCAAAATGACCATACGTTTATAGTAATTGAAACCTGAAAGTATAGCTAGTGGTCTATGATCACAATTTGTACTATATGTAGTATCCATTGACACCATTTCACCAAAATAGGCATAATCAAGCAACATCCTAGTATCAGCCCAGAAGACATTTGTAATATGCTCTTCCATATCCATTTGATAGGCATGATAAAATGACAGATTTTCTGCTAATTGGTTTTGGAAGTAGTGTAACAAAC
The DNA here is from genome assembly GCA_026724425.1 of Erythrophleum ivorense. NCBI lineage: Eukaryota > Viridiplantae > Streptophyta > Magnoliopsida > Fabales > Fabaceae > Erythrophleum > Erythrophleum ivorense. The sequence goes on from JAIUCV010000174.1 coordinate 155,079, forward strand.
ATCCAGCTTCTCCATATACCATGCTTCTTTGTCTCTTGGTCTTCAAATATTTTTTGGCATCTAATTTGGTGTAGCCTAAATTAGCTCTACCTCCGACGTGCATAGCGATAAGCTCAAAAGATGATTTTTGTTGAAACCCAGAATCCTCAGCCAAATCGATCTCATAGGCTTGAACTTTGGTTAATCTTCATTGGGAAGCCAACATATAGATTATTTCTGGAAGATGAAGTGGATGATTATGCTCTTCAACAAATACATTGACTATATATTTTCCATCAACCTGTGTGACGCACATTCTTGCCCCACAATTGGTTCTAGTCTCTGGGCGTGCGTCTTAAACTCCCTTTTGTCTTGTTTTCGTACACCTTTTTTAGAATAAACATATCTATATGTTATTATTTCCCCATCTTTTTTACTTCTAGTAGAAGTATGTTTCCTTGCTCCAAATCCAGTTCGGCCTACATAAGCAACCCAAAACTTCCACTCTCCTTTAAGTTATCAAATTCTAACCTAAGTTTAAGGATTAAATTACCCTCAATGATAATGATCCCTGAAAAAGAGAGGTTAACAAAGTTATTTAAGAAGTACTAATATACTAAAATAAATATTATTTTAATAAAAAGACAATAATCAAAGAAATATACTTAAGGAGGCAAATTAATAACTAAGGTAAAAAAAAAAAGACAATTTAGTTAAAGATAGTAATGATTAATTTTTATATCAAGGATTACAATAAAAACAAATACTAAAATAAGATATGTAAAGTGTGACATTTATTTTTCTTATATGTTATTGTTCTTTTATTCATTTTTTTATATGTATTTATTCTTTTATCAATTTTATTCATTTTCATAAAAAGCCCAAAACTTTGCAAAACAAAAACTTTGCATTTATTTACTACAATTTTTTTTACATACTTTAGATATAAATAATGTTAAACTTTATAAAATCCAAATGAAATGTTTTATACTTTGCAAACTATATTTATATATATTTTAAACTTTACATATATATATATTTATTTACATATATATTTACTTTAAATATATATAAAATTAAATAATATTAAACATTAAATTTATTTACATATATACAAATGAAATACAAATGTCATATATACTTTAAACAAATATATATACACATTCGAACACAAAATGGTTGGAGAAGAAAACAGGGGAAACAACGTTGATGAAGATGATTAATGCAATACAAATATCATATATGCTTTCAAAACAGAAGAAAATGTCTCAACCAAGAGAAAACGCTCAAGAGAAAATGTTGGAGAAGTTTAAACTTCCACTGCTCCAGCTATGAAGCTTCTTGTCTATTTGGAATAGCCAAAAATGTTAATGAAGATGGTTTCCCACGACTGTCATCAACGTTCAGACGCTTTAAGTTTTCCTGCATCATTCATAATGAACTGACGGCCATGATTACACGCAATGGACGCTAGAAATCGCACCAGGATCAGCTGAACAAAACGACGTCGTTTGGATTGATGAGGACGCATGTCGCATGGTATAGCGTTGATGCCGCGAACGGTCAGGATTTAGAGAATCAAAACGACGTTATTTCGATGTGAAGCAGGCGCTAACACTGATGAAAAGAGTAGGCGATCCGGACTCAGTTGAATATGTGTGTGTATATGTATAGTACATCTAAATAAATGTTTCTAATATGCATGCACGTGGGATTCTCTTGCTCATTTTTTCATCAAAATTAAAAAAAAAGGTTTACAGATTATATTCTCTTCATAGCTAGTCCAGAAATTTCCATAAATAATATGTGTCGTTTTATGTCATAATTATGACTCAAAAGATATCACAATTATCTAGTGGCCCCGACAATTTAATTTTCATTTTTTTGTTGAATAAATATATAATTGTTATTCTAGCATTATTTTTTTTGGGCCAAATTTCTAGCATTATCTGAGATTAAAAAAGTGTTCTAAATTTTGTATATATTAACTTTTTATCCTGATAAATATTTTAACACACTATCGGCAACTTCTTTGCAAAGTAATTACTAATAATATGGTACCAAATTAAATTTTTTTATAATTATAAATAATATAATTGTGTCTTTATGAATTCATTTTATTTTTATAAAAAGAATGTTCCCATCACATATATGAGAATATTCAGTTAGATACACATTGGTATTTAAGAATTTGAACTGAGAAACAAGGAGGCCAACCGTAAATGGGTTATATATAGAACATATTCCTCCACCCCCTTCAATGTTTTCTTTGAAAGTTAAAAATAGAGCAATTAATATTAATCTAGTTAGTGACCTAACTCGTCAATTGTATGACGAGTCAACCAAAAAAAAAAGTAATTAAATATTAGTTCAAACGAATTACAACATTAATAATAAATTTTCAAATGTAACAAAATATTTTTTAAAAAAATAGAATAAAATAAAATAAAATAAAATTTCAATTAATTTAAATTGTAAGTTTACATCTTATGAAGTGATGCATAGTCTGCAAGAAAGCAACTATTTCATTTTCATTTTAGTCTGAAAGAGATATTTTATTATATTTTAAAATGTATATACTTTGTAATTCCGCACCTAAGTGTGATTTCCCCAAATGGCCGGATAAACATGGAATTTGGTATGGGAGGATAAACATGGCATTTGGTGTCTTATGGCGAGAAACTAGGCATTCACCTCCATTGAAAATGAGAGAAGAAAACAAGAACATGAAACCCAATGTCAAAGTCATTCACCCAACTGGTTCAGGAAGAGTATTTGGAGCAGAACAAAATGTATGGACAATAAAATAGTTTAACGAACTCAATATACGTATTAAAAAGATTGAAGGTGTTGCATTTACTCAAAAGCCACACAGAGTGCCTTTGGAGACACGAAGTGACTTGTGAGGAATAATAGTGTAACTAGCATTACTGGGGCAAAGCTACCAACATATAATTCTTTTTGCTAAATTATACATAATTTGTATTCTTTTTTGCACAAAAAGAGGTCCTCTAAAAGAGAGAGTGACTGAGAGTGGAACCCATAAAGACAAGTTTTACTAGACTTTACTCACTCAATTATTCTCTCGCCCATCAAATCTCCTTCCGGGGAGGATTCATGTAAACTAGAGTGTGAGCTGCCTCTAAGAAAAATAAAAGGTAAGTTGTTCATAAAAGCAAGAAGGTAAACTTAGAATTCACAATTTAGTCTCAGAAAAGTAAGTGGAAGAGACAGCCAAGCCTTCCACATCATAAGTGCGAACCAGTCTTTGTCTCTTGTGTGGAGTCTCAAGCCAACAAAACTCCAAATGGAAAGACTTTGATTCTGCAACACTTTTTGCTACATCACATGGACAGCCCATGTACATCCCACCAGGCAATAGCGTTATCTGGTATCCTCCATCGAATGTAACCAAATTGTCTGATTTTGTACCCTTCCAACGCACATTTGTAGTGACGTTTTCCCTGTTAGATGTTGAAGTAACAACCTGACACACAAAAGCAGGAAGGTGTTAATTATACAACATTTTTTTTATCCTACAAGATATTAAGGTAAAAGGGAAGGGACTTCTTGTTTTGGTGTTTACAAACTATCAACGTTTTCCAATAAAAATATGTCATATGAAAAAAGTTTGATTCTTATAAAATTTTTTTTAATTCTTAATTTGATTCTTATAATTTAAAACTTTTTACTTAGATCCTTATAATTTTAAGAATTTTTAATTTAGTCTTTGTCATTAAATTTCCATCAATGTACCATTAAATTTTGTTGATATAATCAATCATGTGTTATCTTAACACCCTATTTATGCATGATTTATGCTGATAAAAAGGATAAAAATAGATAATAAAATAAATTAACTTGCATATGTAGAATAAGATGCAAACTATATTAAATGGCCTGGATGAATTGGCTTAAATCTATAGTATTCAAAGTCCTAATATGGCACATGATTAGTCATGCCAATAGAATCCAACGGCATATTGATGAAGATTTAATGGCATGGACTAAATTAAAAAAATTTTAAACTTTTGGGATCTAATTATAAATTTTTAAATTATAAAGACTAAATTATAAATTATAGGAACCAAAAGAATAACAGAATTTTTTATTTTTTAAAGGTAGAATCATGTGGAACTGAATAGTATAAAATATCCATTAATTTGTCATTATGTCTTTACTAGAAAAGTTGATAGCAAACACGTTTTATCCTAATAGGAATAACTTAATGATCAAATATCTACCAGCAAAACCCAAAAAGAGTAGTGGAAAGGGTAAGGATACGTCACCCAACTCAATGAGATATTATCATTTGCCAAGCAGTAGAGCAAGGTAAAAGAGCATTTACAAACAAAAATCAATGAGCTCCAATGCCCAAACAAGTGAAACCCATTGAAACATAGTTACTATAGGGGCATGAACTGTATCTGTTATTGAAAGTTCACTTTTATTTCTTAATCGTGCAAATATAATAGCTTTGCCACCGATCAATGCTTTCATCTCTTAAGCTGCAACTCAATACAATTGGGCACTGAGCGGTACATTTTGCTGTTATTCATTTGCTTAAGGTGTAGCATACCTGATTAAGCTGGCCATCATCATCCATTTCAAGTAATACAACTGTATCAGCTTCAGAAATCGTAGATCCATACACACCACTACGTTTTGTAACAGAGTGACCTTTCCACTTGCCAAGAAAGGGTAAAATCCTATTCCCCGCGTCCTGTCATGAATCCAAAGAAAGAAAAAGTGTCATACATGTCAGAAACCACTAACAAAAAAAACTTGTCATCAAGCTATATTCAAAAATTGGTAAACTTTTCAACAATTAAAGATTTCCTTCATAATATAAAATATATACAAGCCAGTGTTTGTGAGTGGGTGAATTTGTATTATACATAAGCATAAGAATGAAAAATTGTACTTATCCCAAGTACCATTGAACTGGCAAGTAGAGGAGAAGACCCATCACTTTTTTGCTCTAGGAAAATGATAAGCATATCTACAATTCCTTTTGGATCCAAAATGTGAAAGGCTCTTGCTCGCGTATCTGTCTGTAGAGAATACAGGCAATTCTCACACACAACAGAAGGTCGACGAGAGGGAAGCTTTAGATTTCTGCATGGTAAGGAAGTGGATAGAGTAAGCAGTAGAAATATAAGGTGTACATATGTGCTTGCATGAAGGTGTACATATATAAGCTAAATCACCACTTGACAAACTAGCAACATTTTCATCTATATGGGAAGAAGGTTCTCAGTATCGAAGTACAGTAGTAGACTGTATTTGTAGTTGTGCATATTAGGAAAGGTCCAGATTAATCAAAATGAAGAAGTCAATCAGACTGAATACTTAAAGAAACATTTGAAAACTAGTTTTCCATAAAGGCCATCTAATCACATTGCATCATTCTTTGAGCTATTATAAGCTGTGTCAGTATATACGGAAAATATTATGGTTAAACAGTATGATGTAAATAATCATGTAGCATAGGCATTTCTGCCCGCCTACTTCTTAAGCCCATATGTTGGTGCACGAGAATTGACGACTCGATGGCAATACTGGCATGGAGTTGTCAAACAATAGGCCCCTGGAAACTAGGATTTTAGATTTATATTGAATTTACTGCACTAATCAGGAAGTTGGTTTAACTAGAATAATCAGCTCAGAGACTTCAATTAATTATTCGAATTTCTGATCCCCATAGGTGTATTTTTCCTAATAGGAACACTTTAAAATCACCTATTATTTTATATTGCTTGAATTTTTTCTGATTGTCATTTATTTTTGAAAAAGGGAGGCTTGAATATCTTCAAGTATGGTACAGGGAAGTAAAGGAACTCCTTCATCAAATTGAAAATCATCATCATCAAGAGCTAAAACCACGAAAGGACATATCAAAATAAACGCAAAACAGCTTCTTCTTTTTTCTTTTATTTTATTTTTGCCTTTTTTAACTAAGTTTTATTTTTATCATTTAGTCCACCATTACCACATGCCTCAATTAATATCACTTAAACTATAGACCTTAAGCACCACAGTTTGAACCCTGTATTAGTCACGATGATGCATAACAAGTTGTCGGTATCATGCATGTTAATCACAAGTCCAGAGTAAAACTAGTTAGTATGTCATCTCTATGCAATGGAAAAACAAAAGAGGTAAAGCATGTTCTGTATCTCTGTTACTATCCACGCCAGCTGCAGCCTCATTTTCATTTACGAATGTATGCAACTGCATCCTATGACAGTAAAACATTCCACCTGCCTAGAAAACAATCAAATAGTGCTTGAAGACCTTACAGGGAATCACTTACTTTGGTGATTCTTCACCGGTGTCATCTTCTCCAAGAACCCCTTGCCTTAATACTGTTTCCAACATGTCAGCTGTCTGGTACCTCAGGGAAAACGCTCTCTCAGACGGAAAAAAGCCAATCTGCAGGCTAATCATAGTGGATATTTTACAGAAGACAAAGGGATCACAGTATATAAGGCATAGATACTCCTTCCATAAAAAGAAATTGATGATTATGTGTAGTCTAAACCTTTGAGCAATAGGAGAAAAACTCACTTGCTGGTATTTGTCAACAGTAAACATATTGGTTTCTTTGATTTTGTACTCTGCCCACTCTGGTTGCTCATCATATCCAGAAATTGAAGTACTTGATGAAGGTTGCTTAATGTATAGACTACAAGAAGCAATATAATTAATCAATCAAAGATTTGTAACTTCTAATGGTTGTATAGCAGTATAGTTAGATTTAATGTCAAAGTTAGCTCTAAAGAACTCATTAGCACACAACGTTACTTTATGAACAATTTGACTGAATCCACTGGATAGATGAAACAAGGGAGATATATGATATATTGCCATCTTGACCATAACATCTAGGATGTTAGTCAACATCCAAGATATCTGTGTTACACTGATATAATAGATAATGAGTCTCATCCAAGATATGGTCTCATAGGATGACACCATTTTGGTAGTATTTCACACCCCTCAGAAACCACTAGGATATGACATCACACCTCCTTTCGACTTTAACTCACATAATATGCCAATTCTATCGTTTCTATGTTAAAAGGTCATACCAAATATGAACATCTTAATTACCATGGTTTCCAAGATACGATAAAATGTGAGTTAGACCAAGTGCCTCCATGAAAAGCTTATCTGTTCCTTTTCCTTTTTTAAGTAAAAAAAGAGCCATAAGAAGCTTACGTTTGAATGAGACTCAAGAGATGATCTTCCCCATAAGAACTTGCTGAAAGCTTCGTACTTAATTGTTGCAACAAATGCCCATAAGCGTCAAATTGCTATAAAAGGGAAGAAGGTTTAGTACGGCAAAAACACAAAATTACTGCATCAAGAATATATTCCATTGTACTGCTTACATAGAAAGAGCCATTCCACTTTCCCATATTAAGCTCGATGAAGCTATGAAGATTGTCTATGCTCATTACTGCTTCTTCCACTGTTGGGGACGATGGTAAATTCGAGGCTTGGATTCTGGAAACGGAGCATGAAAAGTGCGTTGGGTTTGATAGATTCACCGAAAAGGCTCGAACTTTCTCGGGGTTCGGTAATTTGAGAACAGAAGGGATTGAAACTGAGTAGTGAATGGAAGCCATGGCTTCCGAGTGGAAGGAGTGAAGGACGATGCTAATGAAAATGAATAAAATGGCAACGAGCATTATCAAATCAGCCAACCAATAAGGAAATTTTCCTTTATTTTATTTCCACCGATCCAAACCTTAAAACTGTTTTTGTGTTTATTAAAAAAAATGTTTCTCTTAATTCAAATAACATGTTAAAAATAAAATAAGATGAACGATATTTTTAAAAAAAATATTTCTGTAGTATTATATTCTCTAGTTCTTTGATTTTCTGCAAAATCATTTTTATGAAAGTGAAAATAAATTTAGTTGAAATGAAAACATTAATTCTATTGTTATTATGGTCAGGCAAAAAATGATCATATCATTTATACCATTCTTATATTTGATATTCTATGTACAATGAAAACATGAATAAAGTAATTTTTTTACTCTATATATGGTGATAATTCTTTTGTTTCAATTTTTTTAAAAATAAATTTATAAAATTATTAGAGTTCCTCAAAGTTTATTTTAAATATAATAATAATGAATCCATGGTATAGGTGTTGGTGATGATAAAGACAATAATATAATGGTGATAGTTATTGCAACGGTAGTGATGATAAGAATAGCGATGTTCGCAAGAGTAAGAAAACAATAATGGTAATGTACTTGATCATGGGTGCCCAATAAACCAGATTCAGAAAAAATGAATATAAATATGAAAAAAAAATCCGATAAAAAAAAGAATTTATTTTAAAAAAATTTAAATATAAAACAGCTTGACCTTAGATTTTTTTTAAACCCAGTCAGAAACCTACTTGTATTATAATTAATTTTTATATATTATTAATAAATAATATTATTAAAAAATTTATTTATAACTATAGATATAAATAAAAAAAATTATATAACATATGACTATTATATTTTTTTACTCTTGCTCATTGCATAATATATTATTATAAATAAATTATAATTCAAATAAAATAAATTATTAATTAATAATATTATTACAAAAATTATTATTTTGAAAGATTTTACTATATTTTTTTGTACATTTGAATATTAATAGATTTATTTATATATATATTTTTTAAATTATTTAAATTTCATGTATTATTTTTTTTAGCTATTTAGTACTTAAAATAAAAAAATAAGTCTAACAAGTAAGAAAATAAATATATCTAATATTTAAAATTAAAAATTAAAAAAAATTAAAAAGGGCCCAGGTGGACTTAGGCTATTTTTAACCGAGTTTCGACTTAAAAAAAATTTTACAAATTTTTTCATAAACTGACTTATTTTTAAACGAGCCTGTCCCATCATCAAGTCTTAACAATAATAATGAGTGAAAATAGTGGAAATAATGATAGAGTAGAGGATAATAAAATTGTGACAATTACTTCTAATGGAATGTAATAGTAATCATATCTAGGTTTAATTAAACATTTTGTTGTTACAATTTCACCGAAATTTTAATTTAATTTTTATACTGTTTTGGAAAAAGGCTTTGTAATTGAGTTTCTTACTAGCATCTTACTTGTGCAATGCATTAGATAGCTTAGTTACGTTTTTGAATTCTGAGCCACCACGAATTTTGAGATAAAGATTAAAAAAAATTGTATTTGGAAGTTTTGTTTTTATTCAATAAATATATTATGTGCAATTGAAAAGAAATGTAATAATAAAATTTATTAAAATTAAAAAACAAAGACACATAATAATTGAAAAAATAAGAGAAATATAAAAAAATGAAATAAATAAATCGCAAATCAGAATTATAAAGAAGGAGAAGATTTATGTACCAACCATTGGTGATAAAGGAAGAGGGGAGAAGGAGAAGGAGAAGACAAGACTCCGACTGTCGCTGTTGAGATCACCATTGAAGTCGCAAGCTACCGTCGCCACTATTGAGGTCACCGTTGAAATCGCAAAGCCACCGTAGCCGCAAAAAGGGAGGGAACGAGAATAGACAAGAATGAGGGTGAAGAAGGTGTGAGAATGAGGTAGCGATTGTGTTTTGATCTCCTGTTCAAAATGCTGTTAATGTTGGCTTTTTTTTTTTTATTTTATCTCCATCTAAAAAATAACATCAAACTTAACATATTGCTAAACAATGATCTTCTCCCAATATTCCATTCAAGTGGGGCTCACCCCTCTTACTGTCACGCATTGTTTCATACTAAGTGAAACACTGTATTTCATGTTTTATTTTAAAAATTTTAAAATGAGATTAAATCTTAGTTGTTTGTGCAGCCAGTAAAGGGAGCTTTTAGCGTTAAACACAGGTCTACCTTCAAAATGCTGGTTTTCCCCTTTTCTTTTTTTGGGAATTCCAATGCTGCCATTATCACGTTTTTCATTTTTGTTTTGCAGTCATTATCTCTATTTTATTTTTCATCCTTCTCCAGTAAATTGATACATTTTGTATCTATGGTAGGAGAGTGGCAATTTACATGCATATATAAGGGAGATAAAAGAAGGCATTCATTTGTTGTGTTTTGTTTTTGTCTTTTTGTTTTTTTATTTTTTTTGGTTGAAAGCTAAGAAGATATTCAAGATAAGGTAGTTTTTCAACACATTGATGTAGCAAAAACGTACTCACCTTCCCGCCAAGAGAAACAACCTTCCTATCTTCAATCTTCATACGCTCTTTCCATGACATATGTGAGTAGCCTGAAAAAATGGTATTAGTTGGCATCGTCAGGAGCAACATCACCATGAAATTCGATGGACTAGGTTGAATGGATATACTGCAGAAAGAACTTTGCTTTTAAACCATAAATTTTCTAGCCCCCGGTCCCCCTTCTTCACTTATCATTATGAAAACATCCCATAATTAGCCAAACCATGATAAAAAATGCATTACATGTAAAATACCATAGTTAATTGGTGCAATGTTGTAAGCCTACATATTTTTCCATAATATTGCCTAACTAGTGCTCTTTATTTTATTTTCAAACGCTCAATCGGCTCCTCAAAAATGAATACTTACCTAAGAGCACTTTGTGTAAAGATAGAAACAAGAATAATTACTTTTTGTTGGAGCAAGTGTGTCAAAAGTCCAAATCTTACATTACTTAGAATAAAGAGAGTCTTAATGTATATATACTAAGATATAATATTGGGCAAGTGAATAGGTTAAGAAGAAAAGTGAATTCACAAGCATAACAACATACCAACGCAAAGGTAATACAATTAAAAATCTCTAATTTTTTCTTTATACACGAGTTAGATGTGACACTAGGCATTTATTTAAATATTTAATTATCAATTTTAATTTTTCATTAATTAACTGTTAATCCCAACGTTCATTAATTGGTTTTATTATTGTCTAGTATTTTGTTTGCATCCTTGGCCTATAAAAAGCGATACAAGATGTCTGTATAAATTGCATCGAACTCTTGGACATCTTCGCAACGCCCTCCTCTCTTTCTCCTGGATTCTTTTGAGTTTTGGGTTTCTGCTGTTCTATTTTTTTGTTATAGAAATGATTTATTTAATTGTTGAGAGTTATTTATCTGTGACAGAATAATTCTTAAGAACAATGTACTCAAATATGATTTAAATCAATTTATACTGACAATTTTGTTTGTTGCAACCAACATTTCTCAACATTCACAGTATTTTACTGACAAAAATGATCACACATAGTTTGGACCCAGAAAAAATGAAAATGGAAAACGTAATAATAGCAGCACTGGAGTTCAGAGAAAAAAAAACATAGAGGCCACTGTTAAAGGTAGACCTGTGTTTGGTGTCAAAATCTCCCTTCCGTATGATGTCTTGGTGTTGTTCCTTCTTGCCTATGAGAAGCATGGTGTTTCCTGGCCACGTTAATGGAACAGAGACTAGTGTTGAAAGAAGGAGGAAGAAGAGACGCAACGTTTATAGACGTTTAGGGAAACCTTTTTGCTGGTGGACTGCTAAGATTCACTCGCTATATAGACGGCCAAGATTTGATCTCATTTGAAAAATAAATAAATAAACACCAAATAAACATGCGGAAGCCGCTACAAAGAATCCAAATGGATAGTAATTAGAGACAATCCAGTTCTCAAATTACTAACTTTGAGCAAACAATCTGAGAAAAGTTAACAATATAATGTCTTCAATATTAACTTTCGGATGGAAACATAATAAAAAAGCAATATTAAAAGCGTTGAGGAACTAATATGAAAGAAATTATCTAGGAATGATGAAATTGAAAAAGCACTTACCTAATAGCGACGAAAATAAATTTTTCCTATTATGTTTACGAGAAGTGGATGAATGCATCCCCTGCTGCTCCAATGGCAAGAACAAGTGGTAACAGAAGAATGTGGGGTGTGCAGTACAGAGATGGAGGAGCCATGGCTTTCGTTGGAGCAGCTAGTGGTGGAGGCAGTGGGTTCTCAACATGACAACTAGCTTCATGCCACCATAGCAGAAGCCCTTGCCACTGATGAAATAGTAATTGCGAGTCACGTTATGTGGAACCACATCTCTTCCTGCTCCAGTCGTCCAATTGTGCAGTGGATGATCAGAATTGCATATCTCATAATCTGTCTTGTTCACCTCTAGCACATTAATTTGGTTCCTATCATACACAAAAAATGCAATACTAATCATAAGACGAGTAAAATAACTTGATCTTCCTTAGAATATATACTTGACTGTATTTTAAAAATGGGTAAATTACATTAATTCTCTTTTATATTTGAATAAATTATATTTAATATTCTTTTTTTTAATTATGCTTAACTTCCATTTAATTTATTTTTTTGTTAATAAAGTTACTTTTTTTATACAATGCGTATTCTTTCATAAATAAAATTATTTATTGAAAATAAAATCACAATATTGTGTCAAAACTTAACATTAATTAAACTACTTTTACTATTATATTAAAAATAAAATCAGTCTCATTTTGTATAAAAAATAAATTTTATTAACAAAAAAATTGAAATAAAATTTTCTGCAACAAAATGGGTCATCTCCAAATCATATGGTGACTAGAGAGAACCCAATCAAGGCGAAAATGGTTTTTTTTTTCTTTTAATTTTTTAGGTTATAAATTTTAAGTACAAAAATAAAAATTATAATTGTGAAATCAAAAATTTTAACTATAAAAAGAATTATGCTTTAAAAATTTTGATTATATAGTAGAGTTAAAATTTTTAAAGTGTAATTTTTTTTTACAATTAAAATTTTAATGTCACAATTATAATTTTTATCTTCGTACTTAAAATTTATAATATAATAAATAAATAAGATCATTTTGGCCTTAACTAGATCCTTTCCAATCAGCGGTACAACCGGAGAGAATTAGGTTAGTTTTTACAAATATATTAAAATGTTAACAGAGTTTGATATAATTTGAAAGAGATATTAAGTATAATTTAACTAAATCATTAAAAAAATTAGTGTAATTTACCCTTTAAAAAATATACTCTCATCTTCTTTATATTTTTACAATATACTGTTACATTTAATCCTTTCTAAGGCATTATTAAATAATATTTAGTTAAAAGGTTAAAGGTCAATGAAAATATTAAATTAGATCGTCAAATGCTTAAAACATGGTTGATTAACAATGTCTAAAAGCTTTAACAAGTTATTATCAAATTTGAATACAATATACGACTTCAGTCTAACAAGTTGTTATCAAAGGAATTATGTATTAAATGCTACATTTAAGGGAAGTTAAAGTATTTTTATTCAAATAATATTGTTACTACAGGATCAAAAGGATAAATAACAACATTTTCAACATTAGTTTTAAATAAATTTTTGGAAGTTCAATCAATTATCATATTAGCAAAAATATTTACTATCTTGTCATAGCACAAAACTTTGGAAAAGAGTTGGGAGCAGGAAAAGAAATAAGGTAGGAATTGAATCCAAATACGTCAGATTCATTTAAAACTCTAGTTTGAAAGAGATATCATTTAAAATAGGACTCCTGGACATTGTCATTTATATTTTAAAAACAAGTAAATAATTCTCGCTTAAAAAGTTGAGATCTAATTCAACTATAATTTAAAATAAATTACATAATTTTTTAAATTAAATTAGATTACTTGACAAAATATAAATAACGTAGTACTATATATTTACATAGGCACTAAAAATAAACCTCACATAAACGCAGGCATGTCAATTACTAGTGTCTTTTCACCAAGAACATGTTTTTTCTCTTGTTTGGCATGGTTTTCTGAACTGGCAATGTGGTTTTGTCATAAGGTTGAGTTGATTCAGATTTTTGACCTAGTTGGTTAACAAAAAACTGCAAATTGAATAGCAAAAAAAAAAATCTGGTAACATGAATCTGTTAGCTCATCGAGTGCATGAACTTGTTCGGATCTAATCCGTATTCAAAGTATTCATCCATGGCTGACACAGAGAGAGAGAGAGAGAGAGAGAGAGAGAGAGAGAACTTGCAGAGCCAGTCACCATTGTTAGAAGTGCTAGCCCTGAGCCCATGTTGCCTCCTACCGTCCACCCAGCAGCTGAGGCCGCCGGCGTCATCAAAACCACGACCGCACTTTCTACTGAGCCTGACCCCAATGCCTTCTTTTTGATACAGCGAAAATACAAAAGGAAAGATTAAAATACATTTTCTGATGACAAAACATAAGAAAGAACAAAATTTTATTGAATACTTTATCTATCAATTAATTCCTTGCAAATCAATATATAAATTAATTATTTTGAAAGCTAAAAACCCCTAAGTCAACCCGATTAAATAATGAAATAACTTCTAAAGAACAAATTTTTACAATATATATTAAGATATTAAACAAATATATAATTTTTCAAACAAAAAAACATAAAATATAAGTTAGTCAAATCACAAAATAGATTAATGCAATTCATTCAAAGATCTTTTTTTCTGGCTAAACATTATAGTAGTTGACAAAAAGATTTGCTTAAGCTAAAAGAATAGTATTTCTGAATCAATAAATAAATAAATAAATAATGATTTGCTTATATTGACATTAGCTAAAATTATAAATAAATATTCATTGTTAATTAATAAGCCTTTGGAGCCAGTATTGTATCTGTCCAGAAAACAATTTAGTTTCTTACAACTTTATCTTACAAGAAGTTAAACTTCAATAAATTGTTCTGACTCTGGAGACACTACAATTAATAAATATTTATCAACAAAAAAATCATCCGCAAAATAACAAGACTGTCATTTTGAATCGATTAAACTTCATATTTTTTTGCGGTACAAAGGAATCAAACATTCCAACCACCGAGATAGCTGAATTGGTTAACACATCAGGAGTCAAATACATGTAGATAGGATAAATCCAGTCAGAAAAAAAAAACCATATAAAAATATAAATTAATAGTCAAAATTGAATAAAAAAACATCAATATGAAAAATCATAAGAAATATCTATTACACATTTATGACATTTTTTTGTATTAATCTCAACCATTAAATTATAATCGAAGAGTGACTATTTTCTCTCTTCATCTCTCATATAGGGTCGCTCCTCTAACTTTATTTTGGTACATGTCATAAGACACTACAAGACAAAATGAAATTTACAAAGAAGTTGAGATTTGACTTCTCTCAATTACAACTCCTTTCTATTCCATCAATTCAGTTATTTTTATCTTCTCTTTCCAACTCCTCTCATCATCAGTTGTTCTCTCTCCTGTCTCTTTACTCCTAATTTAAGACTGAATTGACGGAATTGATAGGATTTAGAATAGAGAGAATCCATTCTCAAGAAGTTGTAGATTACCAAGGAATGGGCAATGTGGATCCTCCCAATTTTAGAGAAAAAAAGACACTGTGAGACTCACTTCTATGGAGGATCTCTAGATTGATGAACCCCACAATCCACAATACGTAAAAGTTTCCCACACATTGTGCCTTTTTGTCTTAAAAAATTGAAAGCATCCAAAACCACTATGTAATGACAAAATTAAAGTTACGGTACATATCAATTACAAAAACCAGCATTTATGGCCACCTTCCAAAAAAGAAGGATAAATATACTCTGCAACCATCACAGAAATATTTTTCAGTCCAACCTTCTCAATAAGTAGGCAACTTGAACTTCCTTTGTCAAAGGCATGATCCAATCACCGTAAAGATCAGCAACCAAGCTTGGTTTTATTTTGTAGACTGGCTCAGCTTCTTGGTCCTTTCTATTTATAACCACCTCCTGTCCATAAGTCTTGGCCTTCATTTCTACTCTTCTTTTTATTGCCTCTTCAACTTCAGGATATGTTAGCATATCCATCAACTTACCTTTGTCCTGCAAAGTTAAAGCTGATTCTATGAAAAACAGCTTGCAAAAACATGCAAATCATGCCCAAAAAACATAGAGTAAACTAACAATTTGATACATAGAGTAAACTAACAATTTGATCTTTGAATTGTTAAACCTATTTAATTTTAGTCCCTAAAAATTAGTTAGTACATGAGTTCATCCTTAAAAATGACAAACTCGTTGCACACTAATCATTTTGTCAAGTGACTCACAAATGCCAGAAGGACTAGCTTGCAACAAGTCTATTATTTTAAAAAAAAATGCTCACTAATTTTCGGGCTAAAAGTTAATAAGCCTAGCAACATAAGTACCAATGCCAATAAGTACATACTCCTCAAACATGCAAGTTTTAAGCATAAGCATCAATGTTCCCCTCCACCCCCCCCCCCCCCTCTTTTTTAAAAAAAAAAAGCCTGACCATCAAAATCAGTACCAACAAACAGGTTTTACAGGATCTCACAAACTATGGTATAAGAATGATGTTCATGAGTACTACTTTGATGGACATGTTTAAGATTTCGAGTAGATTTACCACCAATACCAGAATTATACTATCTTCAGAAGAATAATAACAAGCTTGCATAGAAGTCTGACCACTCTCACAAGCATTCATACCTGTGCTATAATGGCCGCTTTATATCCATCTGGAGAAGCTTGAAATTTAGCCTCTGCCACAAATTTGCCGTAATGGATTCTCTTTGAGAGAGCCTGCAGTCAAAAAAAGATACAAGTTTCCAGAAACCTGAGAACCAGAGTTTGCCAAGCTATTGAACCGACCACTGTTTACTATTGCAGTCTCAAAACTTGGAGGTACCACAATTGCAGAACTTATCCAAAAAAAATGCATGCCAAATGTTAACCACAGAAACTTGCAATAGTCTGTATCAGTTATTGCTTAAAAGATTTATAACTCGCAATAGTAATCTCAAAGATCATATGCTTGTATTATTAATACCCATCAGTTTTTTATGGCTGATCTTCTACAGAAATCCATAGGTGTCTTCACCATAGTTATTGGAACCAACTAGGGCAGGAAGCTGTTACTTTTTATTAAAAAGTTAATATATATACTTTAAATTTATATAATATTATATATTTCAAAAAAGTGATATCCACACACACACACACATCCACACTCATTATGGTGAGAACAATTATCACAATGATAATCAACTCAAAATATTCTTTATACATAGTTTAACAAGTTTGTATAATTACCTTTAGCGTAGTTATAAAACAACATTAATATAATTTGCTTTAATTTGATAAATTAATATATATATATATAATTATAATTATTCAAATTTATTAATTCATATGAAATACTATATAAAATTATTTATTGTAAAAAGAAAAAAAATCCAATTGGTTCAATTATCTAAATTAGTGGTTCAATAATCAGGTTAAAACAGGTTAATTCAGTTCAATTGCGTAAACAGACTAGTTATTAGACCCAGATTGGTGGTCCATCAATTGAACTGTATAGGTCAATATAGGTCTTAAAACTATGGTCTTCACATAATAGAGATTTTAAAATTAAGCCTTTAGCATAACTGATAAATGAAAATTTCACTACCATAATCTTGTTTGAATGAAGAAACAGTTTATACTTATTCTTTAGAATGAAGTTTGTTGTGTTACTGTTTTAGACTTTAGCAATATCAAAGCAACAATTGGTCATTAATCATTATATTGTAAATGTATAACATCAATCACCAAAGAGGAGAAAGGACCTAGGGTCTCTTACTAGTTTTTCTTAATTGAAAATATAAACGAGGTACAACCTCTCTACGTTATTTCAACAGAACTGGAAAAGAAAATGAATTAACTATAATGTATACCTGCAAGCACATTGTATCACAAACAGCAGTAGATCCACAATTACCATCATCTCCTTCTGTGACTAATCGCGGGATGAGATCTCTAAAGTATACTTTCCATACTTCATTATTTATATTGATTGAATCAGCTATAGGATGCAATACCTATTCACATATTAATTAAACAGAAATTTAGTGAGGAAGTAGTTAGCATATAAAAGATTTAGCAAAAGGACCATTATAAATATAACACACAAAAAACTCATAATCTTTCCAGTAGACATTTATTAATTTAATTAATCTGTAAACTAATATTATATATGTTTAATGAGGATGCCACAAAATCTGACAGCACTGAATTTTCCAAAGTTAAGCAATAATAGTTGAAACATTAAGCAGATTGGTTTTTCTCACTTTTGTGTGTTTCGGGTTGCAAACTGCAATGGCATAATGATATTAGAAAGCACAATTCCTTAATCTCCTCTCATGTTCCAAACTCACAAATACCGCCTGCTTGGCAAAGAGAGAATTTATTGGATTTTTAGACACTGTTATAGCCTATAAGAAAAATCATAATTCTATCCAAGGAAGTACATAAGTTCATTGGAAAAGCAAAATCTTTATCAAGGGAACAACCTTAATTATTGTTAATGCATATTTGATGCAGGACCAGAGAGAATAGGAGGGATAAAGGAAAAGAAAGAAGAGGGAGAGAGAGAGAGAGCAAATTAGGGGGAGAAATTGATAGACTTTGCTTGGTAGTCAATACTGAGTAACTGAACGTGGAGTCTACAGAAAGGGCCTTTTCCAGAGAGCCCAGAAAATAACTACGATAATTAGAATAAACACAAAAAATAAATAAAGTCATGTCCATGATACAAGCCTTACTGAAAGCCTAAAAGTAAGTTCCTACTTCTAACTGAATGAGTGAATATATGTATTCCATTTGATATTCGGATATTCATCAATATTGTTTACCTTAGGGTATTGCAAAGGTGGTAACAATGGTTCGGGTAAGCCATCAGGAAAGAATGGATGCTCATCAGGGCTCTGATACCTGCCCACCTTCAGTGTTATGGAAACCCAGTCAGGGAAAATAAAAATATATGCACAGGAAACTTAGCTCTTTTTGACTCAATCATCACTTTTCAGGCTTTTAGTTTCATACCTGAGCATGAAGCTTCTCAGTTTCCTTCAATATGTATTCCACCAAAGATCCGTGGAATCCATCCATGGAGAAGGCATTAGGGTCATATGTATCTGCATTATAACAATATTGTGCTCGCTCCAAAAGGCTAAATATTATGCTATCCTCTTGACGAATTAAAGAACGCCTAATACCCTCAAGAGTTAAGTTTTCACTTTCATCAATCCTTTTCTTTGTTGGCAGCGATCTACATTAAAGCAACAAGCTAATTTTAAACTTACATTGACCAATATGGTAAACCCAAACAGTGGCATCCTTGGAATGAACAACAAGTATACAATTGCAGACTTAAGGATGACAAAGGTGCGTTCAATCATGTCTCTCTAATTGCACGCGGAGTTTAGTTCAAATGATGAGTGCGAAAATTGATTAAAGCAACTTAAAATTTAACTGTGGTTTTTTAAGAATCACACACCGAGTATGAAATATACTAAGAATTATTATTGGAGCAGAGATCTGAAATCTGAATATTTGCAAAACCTTGAGTAACTAGAATAGGATAAATATGAATAAATTAGATAATAGAATATAACAGCAGCATGTTACTCATAGAAAGACTATCACCTTGTCACCCACCAAACCTGAAAAAGAAACAAAAATTATGCCATAACAGCTATCTGCATGCGGCAGGTTTCCACACGTTGACCATTACATCAACAAAATGGGAAAGACTAACGCCATAATTCTTTCTGATCATACACATATCTCAAGCTAAATTCCAGGATCACTTTCCCCATTGCGAATCAACTTATTTCCTGCCAAGGACTCTCTTTTAAAGGGGAAGAAAAAAATAAAGCAATAAAGTAGGTGATACAAGGCACAATTGCAACTACAGAGATAGAAAATGTGCTCATGCCGAATTATAAGCATTTAACAAACATGCCCTGTGAATTAGATTACTGTAAATACACCAAATTATATGAAAACCAGAAGCAATTACACCCTACACGCAGGTGGGCAAATGCAGAAATGGTCTAAAAATGCATAATCAACAAGGAATAAATTTAAAGCCCATCATCGAATATAGCAAAAACCTTCCAGAACCCATCAAGAATTGTGCTTACCCAGTGGAAGTGGCAAATGCCTGAAGAAAAAGATTGCGTTTTCCGCCAAAATTGGAAGTGGGGTTGAGAAGAAAGCATGTCCTATGCCGTGGGAAGTCAAGAGCGTAATTGGATCTTGAAGAATTAGAGAAAAGATGAGGAGCAGAGATGGTAGGTCTTAAGAGCTTGGCCTCCATTGGAAAGATAGAGGGGGAAATGAATGAGTTGGAATAGGAAAATACCAGAGAGGTAAGACGACGAATTAAATTAATAATGTTAGCGTGAGAGATGAAAAAAGAAAGAATGGAATCATGGACTTTGGCGCCTCGGTTTGGTGGTGGTTGGTGCAAAAAGGGGTAGGTGTTGAAGGGAAGCAGGCGGAGTGAGAGTGTGGAGAACCCCAATACAACGACTTACAACGACTTCAATATTAGTGGATTAGCATGTTGATGATATTTATAAGAGAATTTTAAATTTCAAAATTATTTTTAAAGAATTTAAAGATAAAAATTTAAATTGAGTAGTAAAATTATAACTTACGATTTTAAATTAAAATTTCTTATTTTTAAGTTTTTTAAATTTAAAATATTTCATTATCTTCAACTTAAAATTATTAACTATAATTTTTAAAAAAAATATTATTGTTAAAGTCATTATTGTCAAAGTTTGTCAATAGTTTAAATAGTTAACAAGAAGTTATAAATTTAAACTTTTGTTCTATTATGTACCCAAAAAAAATGTGATCATTTTTATTTTTAATAAAGGTTATTTACAATCAGGTTAGTTTAAATATTTTAAAAAATACATCAAATTTGATATTAACTTTATCAACTAAATATTAACATAATTTATGCTAATATATATGATTTTTGAGCATGGTGTTTTTGTTTTAAAGTCATATGTTGGCATATAAATAAAATATAGTATTAAAAAAGAAGTTAATACGCATGTGAAAGAGTGGAAATTTAACTTTTTATTACTTATTTTTATTTTTATACTTAAACAAATTATATAATTATATTGTATACTTAAAAAGTAGTTAAAGATAAATTAAAGAGAAAAGCGACATACATTTTACTGCATGCCAAGCTTTGCTACTATTGCTGGGGAAAAATTCCTACTAGTTATCATTATCGCACAATATTTACACAGTTGGAATGTGAGTGGTGAACATTGGTTTATTTATTGCAGTACAATTTATTATGTAAGTATTTTTGTAATATTTATTTTTTTATAATTATTATTCAATAATACTTATATTACATTTTTAAAAATAAATGTACAAGTATCATTTATTATAATATTTGTTTATTTTTTTATATTTTTTCTTTCTTTATATACTTAATATCCATCTAGTCAAATAGGATCTAACTATCTTATTAATTCTCTCTAAATTGAAGCCACTAACAAAGATAGTATATGATGATGGATATAGTATAGAGTAAATTCAATCTGTTGGGCAAAAATATCATATTAGTTATCAAGTTGACCACAAAATTCTAATTAGATAGATGTTAGGCCATGTAAGTAACTCTATTATCTAGTTAACATTAAGATTTATTTGATATACTTCTTGAAACCATTAAGACTAATGTGATAAATAGTACTGTACTTATAACAGTTAAATTGATGACAACGAATAGCTTTCATAGATTAATATGGCATTTTACTCCAAAATGATAATCAAGGAGATAATCATTATTAATCAATACCAAATAAGCGTGTGTTCAATTTTATTTTGGCAAATTATATATAATTTACTTTTTGCGAATTTTTTTTTTTTTTTGATATATTGAAAGGTTTGAACCTCATCACGACCTATGTTTTGGTAAGATTATGACACGCATAAAACAATATTTGAAAATTCAATTAAATGATATTGAATTATAAAAATTATATATTTGATTGTGAAAATTAATTATTTATTATATTTATATTAAAAAATTTAATAATAAAAATATAAAAATTTTATGTAAATTTTTTCCTTTGATTAATTACCTTCTATGCTTTGACTTAAAATCAATTTGTCCAGCCACAGGGAGAGGACTGGTGGGGCTTGGCCCCTCTACTATTTTGGTAAAAATTTAAGTATAATCTTCTTTAAAAAAAATTTATATAACTCTCCATAAAATTATGTATGGCCCCTCAATCCTTTTCCTGATTTTCTTTGATTTTCTCATTCTTTCACTTTATAGGATATTTACTCTTTCTTTTTATTAAAATGTGTTTTTCTCTTATTTAATATTTTTCAACTTACTTTGTAAATTTGTCATGTGATTTCTTTTAACACATAATTTTGATAACCTTCTTTATTTTATTATTTTTATTAAATTATCAATAAATTTTATCTATTTTTTAACTAAAAGTTATTCATATATTTCACAAAAAATTAACCAATAAAATAGGTTAGATGAAATGAGGGATATTTAATAAATACGTCCATTTTTAGATTATGTATAGCAATGTTGCTCAAACTGTTAAAGTAATGTGCACCTATTTTATAAATAATTTTAATACAATATATTTCTCTTTTTATATCATAACAAGTGCTAATTGAAATTCTCAATATTGTAAATAGTTATAATTTTTTAAAAAAATATTAAGCATTATACCCTTCAGTCCCCGCCCCCTTAAATTTGTCTCTACATGGTTTAAAGTGTACCATTTAACATTTTTATAGATTGTTCAAATACTACTTAATTACCATGTTTTATTTTACATTAAAATGTTAACAAAAACAATAACATAAATATTAAAATAATAAAAAATTTTATTTTAAATGTGTGTTTTATTTATATCTTAAATATTTTCAATATTTTAAAACTAGTGCCAAAATTAAGTGATAGCTTCAATTTTAAAATTTTAATTTAATTTAAAATTTTTTAAAATTTTATTACATATTTTAAAGTATAAACAAAATATATTTTCAACGATAAAAATTATTTATATTCAGACTAAACCAACATAATTGACGAGTTTTAATTCAACGTCCGGTTGATTGTTTGGTCAGTCAGTGATTGTGAACTTTGTCAATTACTGATATGATAAGAAGATTTCACGCATATTTATAAATAAAATTTTATATATAAATTTAAAAAGATTTAAGTGGAAGAAAATAAATTAAGGAATTAAAATGCAACTTCTACAAAAAAAAAAAAAAAAACTGCTTTAAAAGGACAACAATAGTAATTGGCCAAAAACAAACGGTAATTTAGCTGTTATGTAACCAATAGAGAAGTGGAAGCAAACGTCGACTTATCTGACATATGGTATTGTAACGACAACGACAACAAAGGTCAGGAAATACCATCAATTTCCATATCTTTTTATGCAGCCCCGTATCCTCGTCCTCTCAAGTCTCATGGTCATTATAGTACTCTGCTTGAAAATTTAATCTTGTTCTGCCAAACCTGAGAAAAGAGGACTTTTTCTCTTCTTTTTTGTTTTTTTCAGTTATCCTTGAATAACTGATGGAATTGGATTTTCGCTCTGCTATGCTTTCTTCTCCTTCTTCTTCTTCTTCTTCCATCTTAGTCAAAATCTTCAAATGGGTGTAGCCATTTTTGTTCTCTTTCATTTTATGAAGCTCAAATCAAAACCATTACTTCATAACCATGATGCAAATTTCTGTGCCAGTACGAACTCCAACATGGTTTTCTAGACGAAGGCTCCTCGAGGAAAAGCTCTCTGATCTCCATAAATGTACAAACCTCGACCACATAAAGCAAACTCATGCTCAAATTCTCAAAGCTGACCTCCACCAAGACCTCTATGTCGCACCCAAACTCATTGCAGCTTTCTCTCTGAGCCGTCAGATTTTGTCAGCCGTGAATGTCTTCAATCAAATTCCGGAACCCAATGTTCACATGTTTAACGCTTTGATTAGAGCTCACGCTCAAAACTCTCAGCCTTCACAGGCTTTCGCAATTTTCTTTGAAATGCAAAGAATTGAGGTGTGTCCTGATAATTTCACATACCCATATCTGTTAAAAGCGTGCGTTGGCCCTTCTTGGTTGCCTGTGATTCAAATGATTCATTCCCATATAGAGAAAACTGGATTTTATTCAGATATATTTGTGCCCAATGCACTCATTGATTCCTACTCAAAGTGTGGACCCATAGGCCTTAATGCTGCATTGAACTTGTTTATGTCTATGAAGGAAAAAGATATCGTAACTTGGAATTCTATTATTGGTGGGTTGGCAAAAGCAGGTGAATTAGAAGAAGCTTGCAAATTGTTCGATGAAATGCCTGAGAGAGATAAGGTTAGTTGGAATACAATATTAGATGGGTATGCAAAGAAAGGAGACATGAACAAAGCATTTAAACTATTTGAGAAAATGCCTGAGAGGAATATTATCTCTTGGTCAACAATGGTTTGGGGTTACAGTAAGGCTGGGGATATCGATATGGCGAGGATGTTGTTTGATAAGAGTCCTGTGAAAAACGTTATCCTTTGGACTACAATAATATCTGGGTATGCTGAGAAAGGGTTTGTAAAAGAGGCATGCACCCTGTATGACCAAATGGAGGAAGCTAGATTGAAGCCTGATGATGGGGCTATGATAAGTATATTGGCTGCATGTGCAGAGTCTGGAATTTTGTGTTTGGGAAAGAAAATTCATGCCTCCATTAACAGGTCTAGATATAGATGTAGCACTAAAGTGTCCAATGCATTGATTGATATGTATGCAAAATGTGGTTGTTTAGAGGCTGCATTTGATGTGTTTAATGGAATGGCAAAGAAAGATGTGGTATCTTGGAATGCCATGCTCCAAGGATTAGCTGTGCATGGGCATGGCAAGAAAGCGCTTAAACTTTTCTCTAGGATGATACATGAAGGATTTGAGCCTGATAAATATACATTCATTGGCCTTTTATGTGCTTGCAGCCATGCAGGCCTTGTTGAGGAAGGCCGAAGCTACTTCTATTCAATGGAGAAAGTGTATGGGATTGTTCCTCAAGTTGAACACTATGGTTGCATGATGGACCTTTTAGGCCGTGGAGGGCATCTAAAGGAAGCTTTTGGGCTTCTTCACAGTATGCCAGTGGAACCAAATACCAAAATATTGGGAACTCTTTTGGGGGCTTGTCGGATGCATAACGCCGTAGATCTTGCAAGAGCTGTGTGTGATCACCTGCTTAAATTAGAACCATCTGATCCTGGGAATTACTCCCTTTTGTCAAATATTTATGCTCAAGCAGGAGATTGGAGTAGTGTTGCTGATGTGAGGTTGCAAATGAAGAACACAGGAGGCCAAAAGCCATCTGGGGCTAGTTCTATTGAGTTAGAAGAAAAGGTGCATGAATTTACAGTTCTTGATCGGTCACACCCCAAATCAGATGATATATATCAGATGATTGACAGATTGGTGCAGGACCTTAAGTTGGTCGGATATGCTCCGGTGGTGGAGGGATAGCCATTGGTAAATATAATTTGGTTGTATCTAAAATGATACTTATGATGTGGGTAACAACATGATCTTCAGTTGTATATATTGCTGGTTTGCCATAAGAAAACAAAATAGTGTTCATCGCTGGTTTAGCATAAAAGAAAGTTGTATATATGGCTGAACTGAATCTAAGCTTACTAGTTATCACAAGAGAGCGTTCATTGCTGGTATATATGAGGAGAGAGATTATGGTGGGATGAAAATGTCCTGTGGGTGATTGGTATAAGTGCAATATGGATAGGTCGATGAAAAGTAGGGGCACGAATAGTTGTTTTGGGGGTGTGATTCGTGACTCTTCAAGAGATTGGATACAGGGATTCATTCAGAATATAGGGCATGGCGGTGTTCTTTGTGCGCAAATTGAAGTATTTTTGCGGGTATTGATATGGCGTGGAACTTAGGAATAAGGAAACTTTGGCTGGAGGTTGATTCGTTGACAGCTTTGAACCTAGTTCTGCGGGGATGTTCTTCCATGCCCCTATGAGTTAGATAGTTAATCAGATCCGAGGTGCCTTAAGAAGAGATTGGGTGACCAGGCTGACTCATACTCATCGTGGAGGGAATCGGCTTGCTGATTGTTTAGCTGGTCAATCTCACAGCATGAATATAGGGACGAATTTTTCGAATAACTCGCCTATGGGATGTTTATGTATTCTGATTGATGATGTTGCTGGGGTTTGTTCCCCGTATTGTGGGGGTTTAGGCATACTTGGCTGCCTTTCTTTCAAAAAAAAAAAAAAAGGTTGGCAGTAGTGTTTTTTTTAATAGTACGATTAGAAGTGTCACTGGGCTTTGTCTTAAACTAAAATTTTCTTTTCCTAAGCTCTTGAGAACATATTTTCTCTCATTTACTTGATATATTTAGAATTTTAATCTCAAAGTTTTTCTTTTCAAATCCAAATTGATAAATACAAGTAACAGAAGTGAAAAAAAAAAAGTATTTAGAGAAAGAGCTCGCAGAGGCTATTAACGTTACCATTGACACTTATTATTTGAATATGATAATAATGAAAAATTCTTGTACACACATGTTGCATCGCCTTATTTGTACAATATCCATGTCCAATAATATCAAGATAGTTCATTGAACTTTACAGATCACACGGGCCTCAATACAACATTTACAAGGTAAAAATAAATGGCTAATTGACTTAATAGATGAGAAATTTGGTTTAATTAATGGATATACTTTTAATTTCAATTTTTCATTTAATACTTGAAATGCCCTTGGTCTTTACAGTCTATACCAGCTTAAAAGAATGAAACAAAGGGTCCACTATGTGAATTCAAACAACTATAAGGAAAAAAAATAGAAGAACATATAGAACATAGCAAAAAGAAAGTTATGATATTAAATATTAAAAATATATCTATTAAATAGGTTAAATATTTCATTTATTAAGCTAATTAGCCATTCGTTTTCACCTAATAAATACTACATTGTGGGGCTCATATAATACGTAAAATTAAATAAATTATCTCAATATTATTAAATATTATTCAATAAGGTGGTACGATGTATGTACGTTTACAATTTCTTATTTTTCTCATCTCATCTAATTCAATTTTTATATACACACCCACATTATTACTTACATAATATTTATCATTAAATATGGATAAGATTTTAATGGAGACGTATCCAAGGAGCTTGACAAAAATGGAATACAATCAATTGAACTCATACAACACCAATTTATACTTTATATATGCAAAATTGAACAAATTATTTCTTTAAAAGATATTCAAATTATACAATCATTTTTTTATTATAAAAATATATACAATTTTTTTAAATCAAAGATGACCAAAACATTCTCAAATAATATTAAATTATTTTATTAATAATATAAACTTAAAAAAACACATATAAAATTATGATTTTATTCTTAATATAATAATAGAGAAAATTAATAATTTTATTTTTAAATAAAACATAGTATTGCATAAAAAGTTCAAGTCATTGATAGAAAATAAGTTAGAGAAAGAGTATACTTTATTTTATGTTAAAAAATATAAATTTAATTTATTCTAAATTTAAAGAAATGACTAATATAAATAGACAAATATTTAATACTTGCTATATTATATAAGTAATAAATATAGAAATATTTTGGTTAAACTAGATATAATTGTAACATATCTTTTATTTGTCTAGGAGATAAGTGAAGCACATTATTTACTTTAGCGAAGAAGACTGCAATTTTTCAAAATAAAAAGGAGAGGCTTAAAGAAAAATAAGAACAATTTATCTTACTCAATTTTTTCAAACAAAAATTATTAAATAAATAAATAAATAAAGTAAACTAACAATTTGGTATATAAATTGTTACATATATTTTACTTTAGTTCTCAAAAATGAATAAATATTAGTTAGTCTCCAAAAATAATTAATTCATTGCATGCTATGAAATACTAATACTTTTAAATAAAACCATATCGCACTTCTGTCAATATGTATCTCATATTTATAAAATATAACATGACATTTCAAATTATAATTGTATGTTAGTCTTCCTATCATTTCTAAATTACTTGACGACAGATTTAATCCGCAAGGACTATCATGATTCAAGTGAGAAGTAAATTTAAGTTCAACAAAGTCTGGTTGGTTCGCTTTCTTTGAACATAATCCTTTTACACACTTTTTGTATAATGTTATTCTTATTATCATTATTTAATATATTTTTATTGTTTTTAAAATAAAAATATAATAATTTTTTTATCTTTAAAATTATTTTTTTATCTCCTCCACAAATATATTCTCTTTATATTATCTACTTCAAGCAAAAATATTAAAAAACAAAAAATGAAAACGAAAACAAAAACAAAAGTAGTTTCAAGGCCTCAAATAAAATTAGTCCTGTGCTATATGTTGAAAACGTCACCGTTGCGCAGTGCCCAGTACGAATTCAAAGGCAAATTGCTATCCTCAAGCCCCAAGCAAGTTCATGAACATCGTGGAGCTGCCATTGCGGAAGTTGGTGTGATAGATATTATTGTGCAACTCCAGATGAGCACTTCCACAAACCTTCTTCGCACCTCTCTCTCTTCTTTCAAATGCAGCCTTTGCTCCACTCCACCCACTCTTTCTGCGGTTCCTCCCGCCTTTTTTCTCACTTCAGGATTAAGGGTTGCTTCGAGATGTTATGCTTCAGCGCAAGAAGCTACTTCAATCGAAGCCGTAGAGTACAGAAAAGACGAAGCTTTATCTATAAATACAATCATCGAACCCGCTGAAGACCAATCAAACGACACCGTCGAGCACCTGCTCACTCACACCGATGACGTCGCTAGGTTGATGAAGATGGAGCGCAAGACTGTTTACGATGATGCATCTCGGTGGTTCCCATATCTAGACAGGTTCAAATGCGAAAGTACTTATGTGAGAAGCAGTGAGATTTTAGAGGCGGTGGGTCCGTGCATCTCTGATGTGAGGAAGGAGAGGTTCAGGAATGTAGTACGAAACCGGAGCTATTCAGTGTGTTTGGTAGTCGAAGGGCTCAGTGATTTTGGGAATGTCTCTGCAGCATTTCGCTCTGCTGATGCGCTTGGGTTCCAGTCCGTTCATGTGGTCTCTTGTGATAACTCCAAAAGGTGTAAAGACAATTGAGGTGAAAAAACCTTGTTTTGATTCTTGAATTTGTGACTCACCTAATTTTGGATTCGTGGGCACTGCTTACTTTAATAATTTTCGGTTCTGTTTCGAGTACCCATCATTCTGTTTTCGTACTGAGAAAGGAACATTGTGATCAGCATTCATTTATTAGCCATTTGCGAATTTTTAAGTTTGTGTCTATTTAGGCTGCTATCAGAAAGCTTTTGTAGATAATTGAATGTTGGCTGTAATATTTGTAGATATCTACTTTTATGTCTTTAACCAGGTGATTATTTGTTTACCTGCTGAACTTCGTCATGAATTTTATCGTTTGAGAGAAGTTTTTAGATACCGGAAACTTAGTTGCCTGATTAGCTACTTTGCCCTTCGAACTTTGAACTGGGTGCTGCATCCGCGTTCACAGTGCATTTTTGTAACGGATCCCAATGGGATGCATTCTAGAACGCTGAAATTGGCATTTGGCAAACCCACTGTATTTTGTGGGTTGTGCAATTAATGGCAATTTGGATCTTATAATTTTGATTTCAATAGCATTTATATATCAGCTTTCACATCTATATAATTCATGTTTTGTTTTTCTAATTATGTTAAATGCATTTTGTTCTTCAATTTTGGTATTCTGTTTTATAGTTTCTAAATGTATTGTGATTTACATATCAGTTTTCAACTTTGAAATGCATTATTCTTTTCCATTTTGAGCATATTGCTTATGCTTTCTGCAACTTACAAATAATAAAATGTTCAAGTGTATCATGACCCCAAATAGGGTCCCAGCCAAGCCTACCCTCCTACTCCTACTTCTACATACCACATATTTAGCTAAGTGCTGTACCCCCTCCATGTACCGCATATTTCATGAAGTGGCTTAACCATCCCTGTACCAAAATTTTTAGTAATGTGGCATACCCGTTCTCCATACCACAGATTTAGAAAAGTGGCATACCCTGCCCTCATACCACATTTCTAGTAAAGTAGTGTACCCTGTCCCTGTTCCTGTATCATGTCCAAAACAGTACCATGTTATTGGCAACTATGGTGTGAAACAAATGCCCATCATGAGACTTATAAGGAGATGATTGACTCAAATTTCACCAATATCAATCATCAACCGCGTTAAGCAAACACTAGCTTAACCTGCCTTCATCATTGCAGGTACAGAGAAAATCGCCATGTGAGCATGGGTGCTGAGAAATGGTTGGACATTGAACTGTGGGATTCTACAAAGGAGTGCTTTAAAGTATTGAAATCACGTGGTTATCGAATTGCAACAACACATTTGGGAACGGATACGGTATTGTTTGAGCAGCTAGTTTTAGTGTATAGAGCTAGTTTGGATATATTTGTGTATTGTATGCACATGTAAATAAATTTTTCTGTATACCTTTTCCTGCTGTGTACAGGTTTCCATTTATGACTTGGACTGGTCATGCCCAACTGCAATCATAGTCGGGAATGAGAGTAGGTAATTTCCTTCATGTCCTTCATCTCACCCATATAAAAATTCACAGATGCCTTGAGGAAGCTGGTTTAGTTTAAGTTTAGGCTCTCAATGCTCATTTTGAATCTTTGATTAAGTCATTCTGTCATTGCACACACAAATTATTCATGTAATACTTTCAAGTTACCATTTCTGCCGGTCTGTATCTCTAAATGTGATCTATTTTAAATGTCATTTGTTCTTTGCTTGTTGATTCATAAACAAGTAGTAGTCAGAAGATATCTGATAGCCTTGGCACTCAACTAAATGTCAATTGTCATATAGTTATTGTATCTCTTACAACATGGAGTCCACTTTTGTATGGAGTCTTTTGTGTGTAGTCAACAGTGGTTAAACTCTTATTGCAGGGGTATTAGTGATGAGGCTTTGGAGTTGTCTGACTTGCACTGCAGTATTCCGATGAAAGGGATGGTGGACTCTTTCAATGTTTCTGTTGCTGCTGGAATCCTCATGCACCATGCTGTTTGTGACCGAATATCTCGGATGGTAATGATTGTAATTATGTATTTTATATGGTACATAAGAAAGTATCTATCTGATTTATTTATTTGTTGGTATTATGATGGACCATTTTGGTCAATCAAAGAGCTGACATGCTTATATGAAAATAAAGGATTTAAACACTGCTGGATTTTTTGATAGTAAGTTTGATTAAATTTGTAACCGCAGACGAGTTAAATAAAGTTTCCTATGTACTCTTGCTCCTTTAATGTTTCTTAATCGTGTTGTAAACTTGCATCAACCGTATTTTAATTCTTTTCAGCATTACTGCTCTGCTGCAGATGTGCATGCCTATTGTCCATGGGTTTATCTAATCTTTTAATTTTTATGAAAGTACTTACATCATCTACAATAGCACTGCCTTTCACATTGGATCTAATTGAAGAACTAAATGAGTTCTGCTGTGAAATCAGTTAATATCTGACATTAGCTCAAGTCTGGTTTTGTGTTCCATCTGTCCATCTCCGAGCATTATCGCAGGTTGCTGGATTTCTTGATTATTATTATTATTATTATTATTATGATGCAGAATCTAAAGTTTCCTCGATATATTGCAGGGCTATCATGGTGATCTGACATTCGAAGAAAGCCAGATCTTACTTGCAGAGTTCTCATTGCGCCACAGCAAGAGTGCAATTAGTATTGTCCATGAGTATGCGAAGCGCAAGGCAACTCTGTTGACCTGACAACTAATGCAGGAAGTTGACTTTTCTCAATGAATGAGACTGGCAAAAGATTAAAGTAACTCCATATGACTGATTCCTACAAACTAGCAAAGCAGACACAACAGTGCATTAACTTTTAGCATGGAGCGCATGGTTTGCGGAGGACAATGGTGTCCTTTCCATAGAATACGACACTTGATTAGAATGGTGCCTTTGTGGAAGTACTTTTTACCATGCTGTTGAAAGTATATGTTATTGTACTGATTAGTCTACTGTTAGCCCTATTCTTTGCACTGTGTTCTGTACTGTGTCTGCCATACAGTATTGCTGGTTCTGAGTTGTTATTGTGGTTTTTCCTTTTTCTTTTTGATTTTTTCACATCATCGAATTTACACCATTTTTTATGCCTCTCTCACATGCAATATTTTATTACAAAAAAGTGACTTCCATGTCTAATATTCTATTACAAAACAAAAGGTATGAAAATTCTATATCTCTAAGTTCTGAAGGTCTCATTTTTTTTAAAAAAAATTACTCATATCATATAAAATTTACAATAAAAAATTTTAAAAATAAAAATTATCATTAAGGACCATTATTATTATTATGTTTTAAAAAATTTATTATTAATTTTAAAAGATTTATTATTAAATATAAAAAAATATTAAACTTTTTTACATTTAATAATAAATTTTTAAAACTGCTAGTGAATCTCTTAGAATTTAATTGTAATGATAATCTTTAGAAATAATTTTAATTTTTAAGATTTTTTATTGTAAATTTTATATAATATAGATCTTTAGATATAATTTTTTTTAAGGGTAATGTTATTTTCACACCTTCATATCTAATGTTTTATTGTCATCATCACTACCATTTAATTTATTAAATCAGTGATGAAAAAGTGAGTTGTAAGAGTGAATCACATTTTGTTCCTCCGTCCCAACAGAACACTCAAGACCGATGTTAAACACTTATGGCTCATTTGGTAATGAAAAAGGAAAGTTTGGTGAAATTTCATTTTTATCCCTCTAATCATTATTTAATTATTATTTAATATTATTTATCAATCATTAAAAATAAAAATATTATAAATATTTTTTATCTTCCAAATCACTTTTTTTTTATCTTTAATTTTTTGCATACTAAATAAGTCCTAAATATCCTTCACCTTAAGCATAATGAAACATGGTACACTTTTACGGTTGTCATTCCCCAGGGCATAAGTCGCCGGCTCTTGTCATAAGATGACCATCTTCCTTGACCTTTTGGCATTGGTCTATTACCAATTCCTTCTAAATTGAGACCGATTATTCAAACAGAGAGGGGTAAACTAATGAGCTTGGATGTGAATGAACTCTATTAAAGGAATTGGTAGAGTAATAAATTCAATAATAAATCCTTTTAAATTGATAATAAATCGCTTAAAACTTGATGATAATAATAATCTTTAAAAAAAAATTTTAACTTTTAAAATTTTTTTATTGTAGATTTTATATAAGTCTTTAAGATACAATTTTTTTTTTAGGATACTGTTATTTTCACACCTTCATATCTAATGTTTTATTGTCGTCATTACTACCATTTAATTCATTAGATCAGTGATGAAAAAGTGACTTGTAAGAGGAGTGAAAATCACATTTTGTTCCTCCGTCCCAATTGAACACTCAGCACCGTTGTTAAACACTGAATGTCTTCCGCCTTAAGCATAATGAGACATGGTACACTTTTACGGCTATCATTCCCCAGGGCTCAAGTCGCCGAGTCTTGTCATCAGATGACCATCTTCCTTGACCTTTTGGCATTGGTCTATTCCCAATTCCTTCTAAATTGAGACCGATTATTCAAACAAATCGGGGTAAACTAATGAGCTTGGATGTGAATGAACTCTATCAAAGAGTTATTTATTGGAACATTTTTTACAAGACCGGGCTTTACCAACTAAACAATCCTCAATCAAAGTCCTTTATTAGGTGTTTATTATCAAATTCTTCAGCGAACATTTAACATGAAAAAGAAAAAAAAAATTAAGCACCGAATCGTATGATGTGATGTCAAAATATCCAATTGTCATATTTTTAACAGAAAACTTTAATAACAAGCATCTGGAAAAAGCATACCTAAGTTCCTCTCTGACATGGCTGACAGTTGAAATCGACAAGTTTGCATGGTCTTCGCGGCAGGCATTTCCTGATTCCTTGTATTCTATGACACCCGAAGTCTATGCACAAGCAAAAGCTCAAGCTGTTGGCTTGTATAGAATAAATTTTTAAGTCGTAGTTCAACTGACAAGTTCTTTACATAAACTCTCCCAAAAATCTTTACAGCTTTCAACTTCTAACGACTAGATTACATTATAAAAAAATTTTTTGAACTATTAAGATCCACATTTGATATTATTATGCACATGGCATGAACCAAATTCTTCATTCCAAAAGCTCTGAAACTCTGGACAATTTCCTAATCAATCAACATTTCCCCATTTGTGGCCTGAATTGTGGCCTTGCTACTCTGTATACTTTGGCCTTTACCATGTTTCTTCAATTCCTGGGACCTCACAAACTCCTCAATTCTTGCCTTCAGTTCATCATTAGGAATCAGCATATCGGCAGTAAGATGAGAACGGTTGAATGGGTCAGTCTGCATCAACAACCATAGTGGCACAGATTAGAAAAATCAATTTGAATAAATGACTAACGAGGAAGAGAAGATTAAAGGGGTACATTATCACTAAGAAGATGCCTCTGAATGACAGGACGATCAACTATGATCCTTGAAGAAGGCAAGATAACTGGATCTTTCATCAAAGTGTACTGCAATAGAAAAAGGTCATGTTTTCCTAGTCATCATTGAGATTTCTGTAAAACGTTTTATTGCCAATCAAGAATCAATAAGAATGACCCACTTCTACTCTACATCAACCCATCCCCCAAAAGAAGGAAAATACAAATACAGCTTGAGCATAATATATATCAAACAACTCAGTCACTGGTCACTCTTGTGACACAATCACACAAGAAACCTGAAACATACCTGAATTGGATCAAGGAATTCATCTGGTATTTCTCCTAAAGCAGCTTCAGCATCCATGGCCTCTGAAGCAGCGACTTTTGCTTTAGCACCGAGTTCAACAAATTCATGTATAATTCTTCCATCCTCACCTATTCTCTGAAGGACAACTGCTGCAGCACTAAACAGCTGCGGCAGACTCAAGTGTCAGATTGCACTGGGTTATAGAAATTCAGAGCAGGGGAAGAATCTATGGTATATTATAAGTCAAATGACAATTACCTGATCATTGTACGATCGACCATCCTTTGAGATGGCAGATGGGAAGATGTTGTTGGTATCACCTCTGGCCAGATGAACATATATGTGCACAATCTTCAAATGGAAAAAAGATCTTGGAATTAGTAATTATCTTTCCAAGCATGTTGTAAAATAACAAGAAATATGCTGGTACCATAGAGATTGAATTGGAACTCAAACAGTTTCTCTCCAAAAAAAGAAAGAAAGAAAAAACAAAAAGAAAAGAACCCAATACTCAATATGAAAAGTAGAATAACAAACAAAAAAAGATTTGACATGTGAGAAAGGAGCAAACAACAAATTATCGTAAAAGAACTGAACCAAATTATATGTCCAACATGTTTGGCAGTACCCTCCACCTATTAAGGTTTGCCACAGCATAGGATAGTATCAAGTAGGAGAGGCCTAGATGGTTAGGGGCTTACTAGAAGTTATGCGAATTCTCCTAATAAAGGTTCAATTGGCACAATCATCATTGCTTCTCTTAATTAAGTTTATGATTAGTTGCCAACCAACCTAATTACTTCACTATGATAATAATTCCCACTCCCTTTTCATTTATAAGAAGCAAGAGCACAAAATCCCTTACATTTTCAAGTTGACATTACAAACTTTTGAAATCAGTGGTATCTGATATCTAAAAACAATTAATTTCACAATAGCAACACCTAAAATCCGATTAAAAAGTTATGTTCTCAACCAGTTGTTCAAATAAGTATATTTATGTCTCTAACAAAATATATAGCCCTCTAGAACTTATGACATTTTACCTCATTGAAAGCATGGTAAATGTGCTTCTTTATAATAAACCAGTGAACATGGACGCCAAGTAGGTTCAATTTGGAAGGCTAGAAAGAAATATAATTGAAAATTCTATAGAGTAAATTTTCTAAATATCAAGATTTAGTGCTTAGTGCAGTTTAAAAGAGTGGTAGAAATAACCAAAAATACAGTAGAAAATTATAATCCAGTAGCAATAACCTTGCAACTTAATTTATCATTTCCCTTCCATTTTAACCTCCAAAGACCCCCGGGGGGAAGAGAGGGGGGGTGCCTTTTTAACCTCCAAAGACTGGACTTAAATACTTGAGAAAAGGCATCAAACCATCGGAGGTTAATTTTACAATAAAATGTGGGAGCATTAATTAACTTCAAATCATTAAGTATTGATTCAAATCTACTGCCTAAAAACAGCGGAATTTTACTGCTCTGCAGGAACAACTGGACTATGTTAAGGTGAAATTCAGCCAAAGGCTAATATTATGCTCAATTTAGATACATAATCCACAAACAGAAACATGAATTCAATTACTTTATTACAAAACATTCAGACCACCAAGCAATATATCATTTCTCCTAAGTCCTGTCAAAAGTTTTTCACTGGGAAAAAGGAGGAAGTTAACTAAAAATAAGTCTTCAAATATAATCGATGCCAACCTGCTTAAGCAAATGCTTGGGCCGGAATTCATACTTTTCAGGATCTTTCAGACTAAGTGATTTTCTTTGGGGACCCACGAGTTGCAACAGAAAGTAATTGAGCATGCTGGCCACTCTTTCAACCTTGAAAAAGTGAAAACATATATATATACATATATATATATTAATAAATTCAATGAAGAATAACAGAATTTTGGGAAAACATTCGAGATTATCCATTGAAACTGTTCCATCAGATAGCAAAGGCTGGAGAGATATAAAGAAATTACCATCTCAGGAAGGAGGAAAGGAGCAGTAATCTGCTCTGAAGTAAATGCAAGCATACTCACATCTTCATTTGCCAACTTCATATCTATTCGAATAATCTACAAAATCATCCAGCAATACACGATTGTTCAGTGTCTTAAATTCATAAACAAATGCAGATACTATTAAATATACAAATCCAACAGACATTTTCCTGTGAGTGGAATAGCCGGGTCCTCTCCTGCCTCTCTTGTGCTGGTCGTCGCTCCCATTCAGTGGTATTCAACATCTCAGCTTCCAATTCTTTTAGTTCAAGAATTTTGTTCAAACTTTCATCTAGAAGATAAATACTATCATTAATCAGGAAGTTTAAGAAATTCAGATAGACACCCTTTTCCTCTTCTTTAGCAATCTGGAAAAAATTAAGTTTAGCAAATGTTAGAAACACATATAGCTGTGGTGTGAAATAACAATCTCAAATATATCTTATTAAATACCTGTCTCCAAGCATTACGATGACTAGGGACCTGCCACAGGTATTCAAGTAGCTCAGCAATATTATGGCGGATGTTAAACTTGTCATAAAACTGCAATGGACAAATGACAATCAGTTAGGTAATCTATGTTAAACTTGTCATAATACTGCAATGGACAAATGACAATTAAGACAATCAGTTAGGTAATCTTGCACTCAACAATACAGAAAGACGAATAATATCAATTACTGCAAGTCTACAACCCAAGTAACATATGTGTGTGTGTGTGTGTGTGTGTGTGTGTGTGTATTTAGGAACCACAACTGGGAGAATTACAATAATATGAGATATAAATAATGGTGGAAAGGTTAGAGATACAATTCAACAATGCCCCTAACACTGCTAATCAATCACAAGCGTTTTATTATAATAAAACAACTTCCATTTAATACCGTATAATTTTATCAAGTGAACAAGAGTGAAGAGCACTAACAGGACTCAAATAGACCTCTTTTTTCATGCTCAAGCTTGAGATTCAATACAATTATCAGGAAGAAAGGTGATTTGAGAACAATTTAAATAAGTTCCTCATATTAGTCTAGAAATTTACAACATAAAATACACAATTAGGTGTATGTGCCACCAAGATAGCCTTGAAATGTAGCAAACCTGTGTGTGAGAACCCGTGAACTCAATGTCAACATAAAGCTTCAAAAGATTCCTCACAAGATACTCAAGAGACAGTTGGTGCCCTTCAAACAGAGTGGCTGTAGCAGATGAGCCGCTGCACAAAGTGGGTGCCACAGGGAACACAAAAGAACCAATTATTAAACTTGGACATTTCAAGTAAGATTTAAAAAAAAAAATAGTGACAACAGGAAGTTAACAACAGAAACAACTAAATTTTTGAACTATATGCAAAAGAAAGACACCAAATCACCTCCTACGGGGCATCCAGCAGTTCAAGACTTCAACCATCTTTGCTCTCAAATATGGGTTTTTGATAAATTTAGGACTGGCCATGAACATAATTATGAAGTTCATGAACTCATCCTGCAAAACAAGAATATAAATGCAGTATAATGCATAAGCAGAAAAATTTGTATGCTAAAGGACAAAACCAAATAAAGCTCTTGGAGGTGATGTCTACCAGCACAACCCCATCTAATGCTTTTGGAATCCGAGAAGCAAATATGAGCAATTCCATTGCATCTTCTACAAAATGCTCAGGCATAGAAGCAAATTCCATTGGGCAAGTTGATGGTAGAGGCATCTTAAATCCACCAACCAAGCCAACCAACCAAACAATCATCAAGCGGTAGAAGGATAGAGCATTTTGAATAAATGTGTTATCCTAAGGAATATAATCAGAAGAAAATAAATCACAATCAGAACATTGAAAATTTCGGCAAGAGAAAACACAATCATAGTAGAAGTTATAGCATAAACTACACAATATGATGGGTGAAACAAAGATTGAACTTCTGAAAGAGTTTAATCCATAAGATGGCAGATAAATCATCTCCAGTTACAAAACGGTACGCTTAGTTCAGAAGTCACACTAATGAATCACGTTTCGCAATGAAAGAAGAAGATCTTTTAAGTTCCATCCATGCCCAAACGCGACATAAGAAAATTGAGACATGGTAACACTACTAGGAGAGACTATAAAGCAATCCAAGCTCAATAATTTTCTTGGTTCCATCACCAAACATGAAAACTAAGAGCACAGAATCATCTTCATTTCAATTGCAAGTAGGCAACTGCATGATAACAAGCAACCCCAAAGAGTTAAAAAGCAGACCTACCCGCAATATCTGAGCTTCATAACAAAGCTTTTCCTGTGAGTATGACTCTATTTCTTTCTCAAGTCGAGCTATATCTAATTCCAGCTGAGGAGAGGGCGACTGTGCCTGCATGTCTTTGAGAGTTGAAAGAGAATCTTCACACCTAGAAATATCCTGCATAAAATATCACTCCAAACTTTATATTTTATATAACTTGGACTTAAGAATTAAAGTTCAAAGCAGATAACACACTAGGAAGTAGGAACCATAAATATAACCATCATAATACAATAATACTAAAACATTAATGTCTACCCAAACACAAGACATCTGATTACCTGAACTAAGTGTTTGAAGTCAGAAAATGCCTTCAAGAGGCCTAGGTTGAGCACTCTTGCAGTCATAAAGAAGCATTCACAAATAAATGAGTATTTTGTCTTTTCAACATGTGATGCAGGCTTTGCCCTTGAAGGATCACCAGCATAATTACTACCAGAACTGGTTGCTTCTTGAGATTGTTGCAAGCGTTTCTCACCATCATTACTCTTTAGCCATTCAGCAACTTCCTCTGACGATGCATGAAGAGCAGTCAACCCTCTAGAACAGATTCATAACCCAAATTTAGGTACAGAGAGATATAAGACGCTTTTGGAAGAAATTTAATGTTTGCTATAAAAAGCCTTCACCTTAAATCCAGACGGTTTGAATAGTATACATATTTTGCATCAATCTTATCCCTTTTCGTTAAATTTGCATCTAAAAATGGCTCACAGAGACGAAGCATAACAGCACTGAGATTTACAAACATGCCTGAACTTGCACAAGTCATAGGATCAACCTGCTCGAAAAAAATAATAATAATAAAAAAAAAGCCATAAACTACATTGTCAAGCAGGAGGCACAACCCACAAGTTATTAATATCTTATCATTAGACGCAAAACAAAAAACAGATATAAGTTAAAGAAGATCAAGTTAAGCGTAAATATGAGAGGAAAAAAAAAAAAGCAAATATAACTATGTGTGTGTTTACTTAATCATATAACAAAATAAAAGATAATGGATTGAAAAGCCTTATATTCTCATATGATTTATCTTATTTTCACTATACTCCAAATTTTAATGCAGCATACAGAAGAAAGTTACCTGTATATGAGCCCTGGATGCGTTTTTATTGATCACTTCTGCAAGATACTCAAGTACATTTTCACGAGTCTCTGTACTTTTCAGAAGAATGAGGAGAACTTCACCTAGGCCATCATATAAGTGATTCATGACAGTTTTAATTGTGGTGAATGAAGATAACAAATCAGGTGGTCGGCGAGTTGATGCTTCTGAAAAGCACTGCTGCCTGGTTTTATAAAAAAGAAAAACAGTTTGTTAATAAACAAGTCAAATTCAAAACCAAGTAGAAAATACCCCATCCAAACAAAAACCAAAGGTGCATGGGATAAGAATATAGACTTCAACAGGAATTAGCAAGCACAGAGTAACTTATGCATAAAAGCCATTTAAGAAAAAGGCAGAGAGGAGGCACTATATATGATATGGTAAATAAAACCAAAAGGCAATAAAAAAGGGAAGAATGACCATAAGTCTCCAATGCATAAAGCGAGAAGCAAGGAGCAAGAAACAAGTAATCTATCCAATTAGCATAAATGAGGCAGACAAAGTGAAAGCGAGAATATAGTGTGGGAGGTTGCCCAAGAAGCACTGGTCAGAATGCACTAAAAAGTCAATTAATAGAGGCATGCACGACACCTCAAAGCTAAGATTGATGAAGGAGAGATGACTAGATGAGATTTAGTCAATAATTCAATAAGGCAAGCAGCTAAATACAAGCTAATCCAAGTAGGGCAACAAAGTATGGTAATAATAGAAGATATATCTATCTTTACATTAATCAAGCCATATATTAAGGTGACAGGTTTTTTTTCCCATCTTTTGGTGAAGAGGAGGGAAGGGGCACCCAACGTCAATAAATTTACCAATAAATTAATGCAGAGCATTTTAGATAACATCATCTCCTGTTGTCTATCCTCAGTCAGGTCCCAGCCAAACATGAAAGAAAAACATTTAAAACAATTGTTGGTAAAGAAAATTGTCTACTTCTCCTCATCAATCAGCAATCAGATCTCAACATATTTTCAGAACTAGAAAGCTACAAGACTAAAGAAGCTGTTTAACTGATACTTCTCAAGCTCCATGGAAAAGATCCTTGAGCTTGACTATATTACAATTAATCGATCATTTGTTGAAAGACCATCATATTGACCACAGATTTGTTCCCAAGAACCCAAAGAATAGAATTAATAAAACATAATAACAGTCACATCTTTGATATAGCTTTAAAAAATGGTTTAAGTATGCTTAACTAATTCAGATAGCTGAACTACGTTTAGTAGAATGAAAGTAATAATACAACAAAAAGAAAAATTTATAGTTTTCCTTTTAATAATGTTCTCCTTTAGTACCAATCGCAGACACTGGGAAAAGCAGATTTACAAA
Source organism: Erythrophleum ivorense (assembly GCA_026724425.1). Lineage (NCBI taxonomy): Eukaryota > Viridiplantae > Streptophyta > Magnoliopsida > Fabales > Fabaceae > Erythrophleum > Erythrophleum ivorense. Next base: position 196,508 of record JAIUCV010000174.1, read on the forward strand.
AACTAATTAATCATCAACAGTCCAATTAAATATGAATGTACCAGAAAATTATAAATTTATAAACCAGCAAAGCCAAAAGTTCACTTACCCAACGTCAGGCTGGCTCTTGAAAAAGGCTTGATCAGGAAGAGCACTAATATGAAAGAATGGACCTAAAATGCTCGTCATTTCAATGGCACGTCCATTCATGTACACGCCTTTGGGAATCCACCAATCGTGGCTCACAAGAGACTTTGCACCAATAGGAAATCTAACCAGAAATAGCAATGCCCTCAAAGAGTCTTGGAAATTCCCAAGAGCTGAAACTTTCATCACACTACCCCTCAACTCCTCGTACAATCCTTTCAATATTGGATCCAGACTATCAGAGTCTGAGTCCCTGAAAAATTCCTCAAGAAATCCAGGTGGGCTTTTAACTCCTCCAGCACTGCCACTCCCACCATAGCCACTGATGATGCTACCAACTTCAGAGAAAATAAGAGGTAACAATGGCGAGTTCTCGTGTTTACTTGCACTATAATTTCCACTTTGAAACATTTCGGGAATCGCCAAATGAATTCTACAATATGATGCACACAACTTCTTTGCTTGTTTCACCACGGATTCCATCTCTCCCCTCAAACTTTTATCTTTCATGTTTGCAATTTTCTTACCTTCATCGTGTGCGCGTTGATAGCAACCGATTAAGTACTGAAAAGGCGATTCGACCGAAGTAAAACTCCCAGAAAGCCGATCAATCAGAACCCGTTCCATCAGGTCCCGCGAAAGCCTCAATTCGTTGCCTTCGCTGAGAATCTCAGCTGCTGTTAATTCCAAGTAAACGACTCTAGAATCGCTTCCCACGGCATCGGTGAGGGAAACGAGAAAAATTTTCCGGAGAATTATATCCTCAACTTCTTGAGGAGCCCTCTGGGGTTTTGCTGCCGCCATATTGTAACCCAAAGGAATCGTTTTCTGTTTTTACAAATTCTTTACCCCTTCTCACTCAATATCAACGAATGAAACGCTAAAAATTAAAAGGACTAATTTTCAATGAAATTTTCCCAAGAAACATACAGAAAAGTATAGAAAATCTCACAGTGGTAAATAAGATTCAGAGTAAGCGAACGAATTGAACTTAGATGGATGGAGGGGAGGACCAGAACCTGGACTTACTGGATAGAGGCGACAACCAGGAGGGCAAGACTTCCTCCTAGATTTACAATATGTTTGCTTCAAAACCTCGTTTTCGATTCAGGCCCAAAAAACAAAAAAGCGTTTTCAATTTGTAAAACAAAATCTCCCTGGAACAAGGCTTGCTGGTATATTTAAAATGTTAGGAATAAAAATAAAAATAAATAAATAAATTTTCTGTATGAAAAATTAACTTTTTTATCTTTATTTTAAAATAGTTATAAAAAATAAATATTATTAAATAATAATTATAAACACATATTAAATATTAGTCAAAATTTTTCACTTTTTTTTTCTGAACTGGCAAAACTTATACAGCTCCTATAACAATATGTTATAATAAAAAAAATTAATAAATTAAATGATAACGTGTCAAAAGTATTGTATTCATACATTATATGTTTATTAAGTTTGCTGACATATGCTATACCTAAAACCCTATGATAGTATCTTAACTATCAAAGATATTTATAGCCAACAAAAATTATCCAAAGACCAACAAAAATAGAGAATCAAAGTAAATTTCATTGATGGAAATACAAAGAAATTGAAATAGGTAATGAAGAACAAAATGTAAAAGCACGGTAATTACCCTTTTTTAGTAAAAGAGAAACTCCACAAGATTTACTTCACAAATGATTTAAAATATACTTCCTTCTTGATAGTTTTGTCTCTATTTCAAAGAAAATATTGCTTATAACAGAATGATGCTTCTCTTGCCTATATAACTATCTTGCGACAATTCACTCATTTCTTAGTTACCAATCCCTTCCACATTCTTCTTATATTTTACTTTATTCTTATCCTTCTACATTTCTATCTTTTTATTATTATACCTATCTTCAAATCAACTTTGTCTTCAAGGTTGGGCTATAAGCATGCAAGTTGCTTCCTTTGAAATATAGGCTTAATTTGTTGGCCTAAGGTTGAATAGGTTTTTATATTTTTCTTAGCCCATAACTTTGATAATAATAAAAATCAAAATTTATTAAAAGTCCATTTTTGGCTTATTTTCAATTCTTTTATTCTATTTGAAAATAAAAACATTAATGAATATACGACAAAATCTCTATTTTTCTTGGTTAAGTAAAATGAAATATAATATAATTATTTCATTCTTTCTATCTCTCTCTTTTGCATGTAAATTAGACAAAATAGGTTGTTTAAAAAGAGCTCTTTGTGCTAATACTTGTTGAAGAGGAAGCTTATGAACGTTGAAGACATGTTTTCTTTGCTTTAGCCAAAAAACTACTATTATTATTGTTCTATCTCTAATGGCTATGAGTTAATAAAACTATATAAATACATAAAAGACTTAAATGTAAATCACCAATTGAAAAATCATTTTTACGCATTGTGTAAAAGGAGCATTTATATATTTAGAAAATATTTTAAGTTTCTTGTATATCAGCTTTTGAGAAGTATTTACTAAGATTAGTGAAATCCTTATTTGGAAAGTGATTTGTTATTTTATATTACAATATGTAACTCTCTAATTGTGAAAGCAAGTTAAGAGTGAGCTATAAAACACCTTGTATAAGTCTAAAGAAATTTGTATTGAGTACATGAAACTAGCATCTTGTATTTTTAAATTTATTGAAGAAAAATTCTTTAAGTTCTTAAGGAGACTTAATGTAGGCCTAAAAGGCTAAATCAAGATAAAATTAGTCATATGTTTTTCTTTCTCTTTTATCTCTTTTTATTTATTACATATCACGTTAATTCTATTTTTGGAGGATCCTTCACCTACCTACTCAAGCTTGCTCTATGTCATAGCTCACTCCACTTACATATAGTAGTAGTTTGCTTTATCTCTCTATAGTAACTGGCTCCATTTACTGTTTGCTTACTTCACTTTATGCCTCATCCACATTTACATTTGCAAATATGTTATATTATTTAGTTTTCTACATACCACATTTATTCATATTTTCTAATTGTGATTATCATAATTAAATTTGTGACTCCATGAACTTCAATAAATTCAAGAAGATTTTGAAATGCAAGCCTCTCACAATCAACATAAGATACTAATACAGAGTTGACCTTGCCAATTGATGCAATTTTACCCTATGGAATTCCTTTCTATCCACACTAAAAACAATAAAGTCCATCCCAAAATCACATAGTACAATAAAAAAGAAGCCTTTAACTTCCAATTTAATATAGGCAATTAAAAGCCAATGACTATGATATAACCCTTTAGTTCAATAGCATTCTCAATATTGATACTAATGAATACAATGGCATGAAAATTAGAAAGTTGTTCTTACACATGTAAATCAAGAATAGGATGTGGCTAGCCCATATTATCTTTACCTTTAAGAGTTGGAAATGTAAATCAACATATATATTGCAAAGGTAAGAGATAATTTCCTTGTTTTTGGTGTCAATTGATTGCATTAACTTCTCTACATAATCTTAAAAAGGATTAGGTTGTGCATATGTATAATTTAAAGAATTGGCCCTTACACCATTCTTTAATCCACTTCCTTCAAGAAGCTTGAAAAATCTTCCAAGATTAAAAATTAATATGATGATCTCATCCACAAATAAGAATTGTGGTGTCAAGCTCATATATAAAAACAGCAGCAATGAAATTGAAAGCAACATTAATAGATTTGTCAGAAATAGATTTGCATATGACACCTAAATGTTAGCACCAAAATTTTGATATGATATTAAATTATTTTGATGGTAACAAAATTTTAAGATAATTTTATAAAATTATTAAGTTGAAAATAGTTAAATATTATTTATTACCTTATTGCATTAAAAGTATTTTTTGTAGGCAATAATATTTGAAAAAAATAAAATATATGAAAATATATCTTTATGCTAATTATATTATTCTAATTAAGCTTTATTCTAATTAGGCCATAATATCTAAATCAATTGATTAAACTTTATATCATTTGCATCATCTTATTAAGCTTAATTAGTTTATATATCTTAGCAAAAGAAATATCTATAAAATACTCTTTAAATAAAAAAATGTGGCTTGAACAATAGAAAATAACAAATGCTTTTAATATACTATTTCTTTTGAAAAGGGCGGGCTTTGTTTTTGAGTTAAAAAGTCAATCACATATAATACAATAAGTATATAAAGTTGTCATGCAAGAAAAGATTTTTAATATAATATCTTATTTTAATATACTATCTTTTTTTAAAGTCAATATAATAACATTAACTTTGTATTTTGTGCAAAGAAAGAAAAATCCCCTATCATGTTTTTACAAAAAAGACAAGATAGATAAATGAGTTAAAAGAACAAGTCTAAAATGGTGTACAAAAACAAAAGCATTAGAATATATTTATTCTTTTTCAAAGTCTGAAATATTTTTAAATATGTACAAAAGTTCTGCACATCATATCATTTTTTTATACAAAAAGTATTATATTATATTATGTAAAAAGTGACTTTTCATCTAACACATTTATTATATATTTATTGAAGAAAAGCAAAGCAAAGCATTATTCTCCATTCCTTTCCCTTATGTATACAGAAACAAGAAAGAAAGAAGAATAGCTAAGTCTAAGCAATCAAAAAGCACTGTGTTTATATATTCTATAATTGTACAAGTTCTTTGATAAAAAATTTCCTTAATAGCTATTTTAGAGACAACTATTTTAGAAGCTGCTCTCTAACAAATACATTTTGAAACTTTTATATAAATGGAAAAAAAATAAACAAAATAAGAAAATAGATTGAAGTAGAGAAAGAATAGTCAAAATTACATCATAGTTCTTTGTCTCTTTAACTTATCTAAAGCTTGATGTCTGCTTTTATCTAACTTAAGAAATTTTTAAATAAAGAATGTACTTATTGTAATTCTTTTATTGATAAGAATTTTAGATTTATCCTTATATCATTTTGTAAACTTTTCTTAGTATGAAGATAGTGAGTTTATAATGAGTTCAATTAAAAAAAAAAACTATTAAAGAAGAGAGTTTTTGGGTGAGCTTGTATGAAACTACGTGTTGTGTTAGCTTGAGGCGAGTTAAGAAATTCTATATTAGTAATGAACACATATAAAACTATTTCTATTGTAATTTGAAGATTGAAGATTGATTAAAAAAAATCTTTAGAATTTAAGGGAATTGGGCATAAGCTTAAAGAGATAAATCAAGATAAGATTGGTATTACATTTTTTCTTTCTCTATTTCTCTTTTATTAGCTGTGTATCTAGTTCACTCTAATTTTGGAGGATTATCCACTTCCTTGTTGTAGCTAGCTCCACTTTCAGTCAACTTGCTTCATCTTAGCTTCCTCCACTTTTGTCTTTTGAAAATTACTCCACTTTCAGTCAACTCCTCCATCTTAACCTCCTCCACTTTTTTCTTTTGGCATCGTTTCACTTTCAGTCGACTTGGGGGGCTAACCCATTCACTTGGGGGGAGCCTAGAACTAGCACAACATGACTCCACCATTTCTAGCATTCCTAGTTGGATTTGAGTTAGCATCCTTCCATTCATTCCACATCTTTCGCCCCAAGCACTTTGTGAGATACTAGGGTGCTCTAAACTCAACAAGCAACTTAGCCTCCTCCATTTTTGTCTTTTAGAGATAGCTCCATTTTTAATTAGTTCGCTCCACCTTAGCTTTATCCACTTTTGTGTATGCCATAATTTTAATTATTTATTTATTTGATGTATCACACTTACTCGCCTTCCTTTAAGTGTAATTATCACCTAAGTCTTATTTTCTCTAAAGAAATTAATTGTTAAAGCTTTAGCAAAGGAAACAAAATCTTTCTTAAGTCAAAGTATGACCAATTTATCAAACTTTAGTTCAGCAAATGGATTTTATAGATTCGATGCAAGTTCCTGTGATCTTGATTTGATAACACTATTTTGCACAAGACTATTAAAAGCATCTTGCATGCCCTATAATCTAAATAAATTAGGGGAGGTCTATGAGTAGAGATCAAAAGGTAAGGTCTCCTAACTTATGCTGTTTGTCAAGAATTTTACTAAAGAAAATTGCTCTATGTAAGTAATCATTGAAGCAAAAATGTGAGAATTTGTAAGTGTTACAATTGATGCCAAAATTAAAAAAGAACTAGGTATATTTTTTAGTCCAATAGATTGTTCTGTAAGTGCTTACTACATCATGGATTCTATATTCCTTAAAGAGATTTCCATCCTGATTAATCATGCATCTATTATTGTTTGGTAGGCTATTGTATAAGCTTTAAAGTTCGCTATATCATCTTTCTTTCTGTTTCACCAATTCTTCAATTCTTTCACAATATGTTTCTCTAGCCATGGTCATGGTGAGAAGAGCAACGAAAGCACCAATTGATAATATCTTAGTTATCAAAAAGACTTACAACTAATAAAAATCATCAAAAAATCAAAAAACAGAGCATCAAGGTAAATTTCATAAATGGAAATACAAAGGAAATTGAAAGAAATAATAAAGAACAAAATGTAAAAGCAAGATAGTCTCCCTTTTGGAACAAGGAAGGAACTCCATGGGATTTACACTTCAAATGATTCAAAACATGCTTCCTCCTTGATAGCTCTTGCCCTTATTTAAAGGAGAATATTGCCTTTAATAGAATGGTGCTTCTCTTGCTCATGTGACAGCTCACCCATTCCTTAGTCAAGTATCTTTCCCATATTTCTTTTATTTATGGACTCATTATCATTCCTCCATATTCCTATCTTCTTATCACCTTAGGTTTGAATGACGAGTTACTATTGTATCTTTAAACATTATATATTTTACAAGTCGTCTAATGTTATAATCCTTAACTTGAGTAATATAATTATTTTTATTTTATTACCACATGTTATCTTACTTATTTAAACTAATAATGAATTTTAATTCTAACAAGGTGATCTTATAAACCAAAAAAAAATTAATATAAAAATTTGGAACTTCAAGCTTTTTGCCACATTTTCCAAGAACTTAAGTTTAAAAAATGTATAACATATAAATATAGTACTTTTGACATTGTAATATTTTAATTCTTTTTTTTAATAGAAAATTGCTCAAAATACAAAACTTATATGCAATTTTTTTATAATTTTATTATTAAATTCTTTAATCAAAATAAGAAAATATATAATATTTCAATAATAACATAATAGATATATAGTTTAATTAGGGAAACCACATAATTATCTACAAAAATCATACATTTGTCATATTTTTATTAGAGAACCATACACTTATTATATTATGATTAAAAAATATACCGATAAAAATATAAGTAACTACATATAATTTATTTTTTCTTTTCTTTATTAAGTAACAATGTCAATATAATATTTTTTTTTGGAACAAAAGTATATTACCCATTATATTAGATATGGAATTTAGAAAAAATCCAAATGATTTTATAAAAATAATATATTGATGTATTCTTTTAGGAAATTTAAATTTTCACACTTTTATTTATTAATGTTTGAAATAATTTATTGATTTTTAACGCAATAACTCAACCTAAAAATCAATATAGTATCAATAAATTATGTCAAATATTAAACTTTTATGTCAATATAAATAAGAAATCCCAATGATTCTTAAATACAAGCATTTAGTATCACAATTTTATTAGAATATTACGAGGAAATAACATTTTTCTAAACATCTTATTTGTAATTACTAATTAAATTTAAATTTCTTTAAATATGCAGTTAAAATCATAAATGTAAAATAATAAAAAATTATAAAAATTTTCAACCTCAATTATAAATTTTATATAAAATATTTTTTTTAAGATTCAAATGCACATAACCTGCTTAAACTTTAAATTATAAGTACAAAATATTTTGAGTTTTAAAAAATGATATTAGACCTTTTGAGCTTTTAATATTATGCTAATAAACTCCCTTTGTTAATAACTTTGTTAAATTAGTAACAAAAGTTGTCAAAGTCATAGGCAACGTGAATTAAAAAAAATTAGTCATTTTTTAAGGCAAAAAAATGTACAACCCCTCCTTTGTTTTTTATCATGTTCTTCTGTTCTCCATCACCCAGAGCCCAAGAGCATGACCATCAACCCCATGTACAACGGAGCCCTCTATTCATCTTGTTCATTCTCTTTAGTAACTCCTCTTTTTCACCATTGCCAAAACACTAGGAAACTCTTTCATCCCTTTCCTTCATCTCCATCGCCAAAGGGAAAAATGATCTCCTAGTAAAACCCTTCTCTCCTAAAACCCAAACCCTCGGCGACTTCAAGACCAAGACTGTAATTGACTCGATACGGATTTCGGGGTTTATTGATTCTGTTCCCACCTTTTGAAAAATATCTCATAATTGACTCTGCCATGGCCACTTTGCTCCTCCTGTTGATCACATCCTTAGTTGATTTTATGACTTGTGTTTGCAATTTGATTGATCTGTTTATTTTGAAACCCTCTAAAAATTATGGCTTGTGTTTTCCAGTTTAATTTATTGTGTTTATTTCGTTTGGTATTTATGGGTTTTAGTTGTTGACCATTGTTGCAAAGAGAAGTCATGTCTATTGTTATTCTGTGGCTTATTTGCATTCTTGTTGGTTTCATAATTTTCTTGTTTATGTCCTTAACTGCTGGGGTTTAGAGCGTCCAACCAAACAAGAGGGGATGGAGGACTGCTGAAGTTGATGGAGTGTATAGCCAAAAAGGAGGGAAATGATCTCTTCCTTTCTTCAAACGGCAAGATCATTCATGATGAGGAGATTGTTTTCCACCTTTCTGCAAATGATGATGGCATTTTGGTTTTGAAGGAGTCACGAGAGGGTGCTGTATGATATGATGGAGATGAGCGTTTTCTAATATTAAAAAATGATTATTTTTTTAAAATCCAATGTCATATATAATTTGAAGTTTGACAAGGTAATTTTGAAGCTAACATGATAACTTTCACCAGTAATTTAACAAAATCATTAATAGAAAGAAGTTATTTACATAATATCAAAAGTTTAAGGGAGTTTAATCTTACCTTTTAAAATTTAAAAGATTTATTTGCACATAATTTAAAATTCAATAGGGTTATACGTATTTAAGCCTCTGATAATGATAAAACCCTCGATGGTGTAATATCTGCCCCTATCCCTTTTAATTCTATCATATTGAATAATTATATTCTATAGTAACTAAAAAATACTATCATTCTCTTATAAAGTGATTATTGTATTAAAAAACTAATTTATACTGTATACCTATAAATAAAATTATTTTCAAATGAAATAACCACTTTTCATATTTATAATTTTTTTAATTTGATTTAAATTGGGAGACAACCTTAGATTTTTCAATTTTAAAGGTCCAATATCTACCAACTAAAGCTTATTGAATGACATCGACAAATTTATTAACACTATCTATTTTTGGTGAAGAAAATGTAATTAACACTTAGTTTTGTAATTAGAAAATATTTATTTTTAAAATATAATATTCATATTTCTAGTTGTGGTTATCATTATCGTGTAAAAATTGGAGAATTTGGTGGGGGTGGAGAGAAGAGTCTAAGGACTTGATTTGAAGAATAAGTTGGAAGGATGAGATAAAGTGGAAAAAAATTAAGTGTCAAAGTCACTTACAACCCATTGGGTAGCATAAAGTAGAGGTTATGAAGGAAAAAAAAAAATCCTTTCTTACATTCACTTTGGTGCCATAAAAGAAAAAGAATCCATTTATTTCAAATAAGTGTGCAAATTAAAGATGATTATTATATCTAATTTATACAAATTATATTATATCTTTAGTATAATTACTTGTTTTATTATTTGTTTAAGTAGGAATACAAGGGTCATTTTTTCATTATTTTTTTCATTCTAACATTTTTTTATCTAACCAAATATATGAATATAATAACATTTGCATTCCTTTCTATATTATACATGTAATTATTTTATTTTATTTATATCTTTTTTATTTTTATACTTGATAATTTTGTACACTAAACAAGATACAATTGAACGTTTAAAAGAAATAATCACCTTGTTTGACTTTTTTAATTTTTAATATAGACATCAGAGGCAATTATTGAAATTCAAAGTCTCCTTGGGCGGCTACAAATAAATTGCTAAGTTTATAAATATTTAAGCAGATATAATAATTGGTCCTAAAAAAAAAGCAATTTTATTTGAGCTTCAAAATCCAACTCTTTATAAGTTCTGAACCTAAATTGCAAAGTCTGATTAAAATAGGTTTAGAACCTCCGACTTTGCCAAACAAAAATCTTGACTATACAATTGTAATAATGTATTAATAATTATAGTACTATATAATTACTAATTCATTCTATTTTGTAACATAAAAATGACAAATATTTAAAATAAGATATTATCTCTGAAAAATATATCCATATAACGATTTGTTCCTTAGGCAACAAGGAGTAAGAAAGAATGGTTACATTAAACTCCTTAGGCATGATTGGCTTCCTACTTGCAATCCTTTTTAAGCCAATTTAGTTCCTTTTTTAGCAGTAAAGGAAAAAATGAGTTCAAGATTTTTTTTTCCACTTATAGGGCCATGTGAGAAGTCTGAGTTCTTAGAACTAGGATATTCCTAGAGTGATATATAGTTTCTTCCCTAGGACGTTCTGTCTCTAGTATTTACATTTTAAAAGTTGAATGAAGTCTTATTTAATGCGTATGCAGCATTTATATGAAATATAACACAAGATTTTATATTAGGTTTAGATACCATCCATCTTGTGTTCATTTGTGGTCTTTCATGTGTTGACCCTTTTTTTATCTCAAGATGCCCTAGAACGTTTGATGGCCCTCGATGGGACTCTTAAATGGGGCTTGAGGGGGTCCAATACCATCGAGTCCATAACATCTACCCATCTTAGTTAACAGAACACAGATCACTTGTGTTTTGGATTTATGGTGATCAGATCCTCTGCAAATAGCAAAGGATGCGTATCGCGTGCGCAGCAATGATGTGACGTCGTTTTCTCTCCCTCAACCAATTGTGACCGTCTGTTTAAGCTAAAGGTCCTCCACCCGCCACGTTGTCACCAGGTTGGAGTTGAACTTGGCTGTCCATAGTGTCAATCTTAGCCATCCTCTTAACCCCCCTAAAACTCACACAAACAAACTCCACTACCCCTGCTTCATTCATTTCCAGTGCTCCAACCATCTCGTCCAACACTCTCTCAAATTATCTGGCCATAATTGGTGATCCAACTCACTCACTTTGTCATCCTTCTCATGCATTTTCTGCAGCTCTTCTTCCTTTTTACTTTTTCAGAACAAAGTTTCCTTAAAAAAATCATTCTCATTATACCAATGTCAAATACTCTAAGAACTTTTTAGTCAATGCCTCCTCTTTTAGTATTCTTGTTAGAAAGTAAAATAGGAATACTATCCATCAACTTGGATTTGACATTAAAGATGTAATCTGTTATTGCTGGACTTGAGTTCAACTTGGATTTGAGTTTTTACAATTATAATAGTTTATGTGAGATAAACTGATTTTGTACATGTTGGTTGCCTTTGATATCACCTAGTGTCTTCCATATTGTCCTTATTGGTTTAAGGTGGAAAAAGAATCTGCTATATATACCATAAATTCTTTTGATTCTTTTTTTTTTTTTTCAGAGCTTGGAGTCTAACATTTTCCTTTCTAATGGGAGTTGAATACTTTTAATTTGTTTCCCAATATCGAAAGTTGATGACCAAGGCACTATGTTCATATATTGAGAAGGATAGCCTATTTTTAGGCATTTGTCTTCGACCTTAGCTACTTGTTGTTGATTGCATTCCTTCATGAAAATTAGGAAACATGCACATTTGATCAAATACAAGAAGTATAAAGCTTCAAATAAAAGAATAGTTATGATAGGAAAGTTATATATATATATATCCCATGGCTTTGAACTTTGCTGGAGCAACAGGCAACAGCGTAATTGATAACCATTGAGACATTCAAGTTTAAGAAGAGGATATGAAGAGTACCAAAATTTGCAAATAACAGAGCATCGAATGAGGTCAAACATGTCAAAGTAAATGAATATCATACAGAGGATATCATGGTTAAGGTAGAGGATCGTGGTTGGAGCTTCCAAGGATTTTCTTCTCTTCTCCGACCAGTTGTTGGTGGTCAAAGCTGAAGCCATTTTTCCATCTGCTACCAGGAAACTCCAATGCCGTCTTTCCCTTGCTTCTTTATTCACTTAAAAGGAGATACTTGGACGCTCAAGATTGCGTAAAATGAATAGTTGGGATTGGATATAAAGAGATAAAACGAGGTCGTTTCGTCGTTGTGCAGGCTGTACGCATCCACTGCTATTCGCAGAGGATTTGATCCCTGGATTTATGTGTCTGCCATATTATTTATGGATTACGTAGAAATAATCAATAAAATACATTTATAAATATAGTTTGAAATGACATTGTAAATACTGCCTAACCAAAAAATTACCTTTGCCCTTGATTCAAATAAAGCATAAGATAGTATTGTGAAATAAAAATAATTGGTTGAACTTCGTAAGCCCAATAAAGAATTGTCAAAATGATGAATTTTAAAACTGATGTGCTGCATCAAACTCCTGCAGAGTGAACGACTCGACACGATTTACCTCTTTTGAGGTGTAAATTTACGTTCTTGAAAGTTGAGCCATCATCCTAGCATTGTGGAATATTATCCATGAAAAACAAAATCATCTTTGCCTTTTCTTGACATTAATAAGATCCATTGGATTGACATTAGGGGATCAGATATAAGCACTTCATCATTTGGAGGAGCTTAAACTAAGAAAATATTTCCAGAATTCCAATGACATCGCCATCAATTCAATACTCATTCTGCTGTTTTAAGTATCACCTTCTGATGTCTTCAAAGTCTTTACCGTGGTCAACATTTTCGGCCAAAACTTATAGTAAAATTTAAACAGATGACTACCTAAAACTAAAGAAAAGAATGATAATGAGAAAACTGAAAAGCTTATGTATTAAAATCTTCTCAATCTCATCTTCCGCGCATTATAAGGCTACTGATAGACTAAAACAATAACAAAATTGCTTTTTTTCCTCAAGCCTTACCGCCAGTTAAAAAATTTGACGATAGGACAGGTAAAAGAATCAGTACCCTACTAGTTCGTAACATAGCAAGCGACTATTGTTGAGATCATTTTGCAGGGAAAAGAGAAGGGGGGGGGGGGTTGGGAAGGAGCAGATTGTATTCAAGGAGCAAAAATGGAACATTGCAATACTATCTTTGCATAGACCTGTGGAAAGATTTTAAATATATTCATCACCAGAATTCTCGCCATCGGTTGGAGTTGCCGAGTGTTTCATTTTGGCAGGGCCAAACAGAAGTTCTAAGCAGAAGGCTGGGCCACACATTGATCTTCCTTTATTCCCTACTTTGTCCAAGTCTTGTGTTTTGAGCTACAATCATCACAAAAAGGGAACATAGTCAAGCTTGAGCGTGCAACGCAGTAAATATCGTGCACAATTCAACCAAGATCGGAAATGCTTCCAAATCCTAACTAGTTCCAAGATAGACAACTAGAAAAGTTATTTTTTGGATAAACTGAGATGTAGAAATTTTGTTATGTAAGCTTGCATTCAGGCTATGTTTGGATTGAGGAAAATAAAAAAGAGGAGATGAGAATGTTTAATTTAGATCTTCCTTTTGATTTAAATCTAAATCAAACATTTTCTTTCCTTCCCTAAGTTCCCTTCACCTCCATATCATCCATCCAAACATACCCTCTGAGGAAAATTTCCTAGCAGTTGACATAATTGCTCTTGTTACTGTAGTCTTATATGAAGAGTAGCATTTATATTTTCATCCAATAAAGCGGAGCTAATAGTGCTCTGAAAGAAGGACGAGATTACCTGTAGCAAGCCATTCCTAATAAAAGCTGTATTAAAACAGCAGTAAAAAAGACGGCCTCCCATCATTTTTTGGTAGAATATGACACGAATATCTCCAGTAAGCTGTTGGAAATGAGAAGTGAAAATGAATGAATATATATATATATATATATATATATAATAACTAAAAAAATATAATTACCAAAATCCTATGCCATCTAGATAAGTTTCTTACGTACACTTACTAGTCAATAAATCATGTTTAATTTACATTAATGTATAAATACATATGCGCACATAAAAAAAGGAAAAATAATTTCAGAAATAAAATAAAATGAAATTCAAACTATATTTTTGGAATCAGTAAATAAAAGCTTTATACACAAGCAATAGGGTTCTTTAACATGAATATTCTATCATTTTCATCTAACTAGCAGCCATAAATTTTCTTGTAGGCAATTTCTACTTTATGTATTCTACTCATGTCAGCGTTAGTTGCTTTCTTGTTCTTTTTAAGAAAACCTGGGAACTAAGAAACTTTTCTTTAATTACATTTTGTTATAATGCAGTTCCCTAAACAATTAAGTGCGTGTTTGGATCCCAGTTGCAAAATCACGTTTACGTAGAAGCTCCCAGTTTTTGCTTCTTCTAAAACGTGGTTTGAGGAGGTCCAAACGGAAATCCAAACACGCACTAAGTGGCTGGAAATAGTAAAGAAGGAATTCCGAAACTTTTCTAAAAACATATTTTAAGAGTAGAAAGTTAATCAGATAACATTGGATTAGTAACAAAGAGATTAGTTTTCTTACCAACTAGGTCAAATAATATTAAATATTATGCATATATGCACACAAAATAACAGGTCACTTATTACTTACTTGAATAGGTTTGTCAAAATAATGGTCCAGACAAGATTTTTGGTAGATTGCAGGATCCTCAGTGTCCATTTGGACTACAACATGAGGTTCTTCTAATTCTGATTCTTTTCCATCTTCATCACCTTCGATATAAGAGAGATAATAGCGAGGACTGTTGTTTCGCTGATATCCTTTCTTAATTTGTCTGCAGCTACTCCTTATAATTTCCACTGATGGACGGTAGACCTGATTAGGAACCTATGAACAAATAGGAATGTAAGTAGAGAAATACAAGTAACTTATTTAAAGATATCTCATTCACGTATATTTTAAAGCCAGAATTAGGAAAGGCAATCCTAAATACATAGACCAATCAATATGGAAATAAGAGATTTCAAAGTGGAGCTCATATAGTAAATAATTTATATTACACAGTCTTATAATGCAGGAGAAGTAACAAATTTCGTCAAACTACCTTTGAAGCTTGTCTTCTAATTAACTTCATAAAATTTGGTTGTGAAATCTACACATACTTCTATTGATAAGTAAAAGATATATGCTTGTAACCATTCTGTTTATGTTTTGATTAATTAAGCATCTGCATTTCCTTGTAAGCATATAGAAGAGGTTCTTTTAATAAACAGTAATATTGAACTCTAATAAGTCTTTTAATTCAAATTTGGCTTCTAAAATTGAAATAAACTGACCTCCTGCATCTCTAAGATCACAAAGAAGATTGCTTCAATGTTAAGTGTATCATAAAGCCGGATTCGCCGCAATTCTCTGCTACATGGTTGAGGCAAGCTCACATTTGCTGGTTCATTACCAATGCCTCTAGGAACAGAAAGCACACTTTCCCAGTACCCTACATAACGACGTTGGCTTGGTATTGATACCTGTTCCAACATACGCACAAAAATGTGATTAATTTCTTAATGTTGTTGTTGTTGTTGTGTTGTTATTTTCAATTTCTCCCCTTTGAGATAGAAGAATAGAAGTTCAATGAGAAAGAAAGAAAGAAAGAAAGAAAGAGCGGTAAATGGGAAATATGACACCCTCCACAAAGACAGGGCTATTTATGTACTGAGCAAATGTATGAAACTGCATTTTCTAAAATGTTACAATCAAAATGCAAAAGGAAATACATACACATAATAATAGCTTGTTTGTATATTAAAATGAGGAAGAGAATAAATATCCTACTTTTTTTTGGGGGGCATCAAGAGAAGAACTCTTTGTACCATGGAATTGAAACCACATGCCTGCTTATAATAAATAAAATGGTAATTTTTTTTTTAGCCCAAATATAATTAGTAAAATGGTTGATCAACTATAAGTTCATTACCTGCAATCTCTAATTAGTCTCTAATTAAGTTTTGCGTTTTTGCCAATTAAGGTTGACAAACATGGAATTTTGATGTCTTCATACATCACAAGCCTCATTAGTTTGCCATTCATCAAGTTATCATGGTCTTAAAAAATATGTGAAGTGATATTATTCAAACTTGTGTGTTGCTGAAAACTTCGACAAGTGAACATATCAAATTGTTGGGATTATACCTAACACGACTTACTCCTTCGTTATTGGTTGTCCGTTTATCTGCATACAATTGAAGAGCCTCATCCGCTGACATGCCACTATAAACTAGGTATGCAGACACCATTAAGCCAGTTCTACCCTTCCCTGCCTGCATAATTTAAGTCATTAAGACAAAAACAAGATGTGACTAGTGAAACATAGATAAATATACTTGATAAGAACCCGTTTCATACACAATGTAAGCATTTAGATAGTTCCTTTTTCTACAGTAAAGGAATGAGTCTCAAATGTTTCTGATCGCATTCAAAGTAAGATTGCACAAATGCATACTCTGGAGCCAGTTTTAGATATAAATCAAAAAAATAGAATCGGATATGTATCTTTTTAAAATTTGAGCTTCTACAATCATTAAAAGTACACACCCAGAATACTTTAAGCCAATCAGTAGCATAGCGGGGACAACTTCAAAAGTTATCTAAAAAGAAGAACATGTTGAAGCATCATTCAACAGAGTAGAATATCAATTAGTTAAACTGTTCAACTAATAGCGTGTTTGGTTTTACGATAGAAAAGCTGAAAATTCCATTTGTCCAACCATAATACGTAGAAGCACCAATTCATTGCTTTGTCCGAAACGTAGTTTGAGAAACGCCACCGCTCATCCAAACACGCACTAAATATTCAATGTCAACTTGTATATCTCTAATGGATTCAGATAACTAAAAATAAATATCGGGATTTTACTAAGATGACTTGATTGCTAATAATCTAATTTTATTTAATTATTTGTCGGGGAGTGAAATCTAAAATATTAAATTGAATAACCAATGTAATAAGCTGTCACAGATAATACATTAAAAAGATTTCTCAAGATTCTAATAGTAAGTATGAACTCTCGTACCATGCAATGAATGACAGCGATATTTTTTGGGTCGCTTGATAGCCATGAATGCACACTTTCACAGAAGTTCTTGATCATTTCAAGAGGTGGTACATGGTTGTCATCGAAAGGATATGCTTCCACACGACCATAGAAGTGTGCTGGATCATAATTTTCCTCTATACAGAGATTATATATCTGAAATATAAAAAAAAAAAATGCTATTGTAATATGCACAACAATGTAGTAATTAGTAGGAATACCAAGATAAATGTGGCTATTTTTCAAAATATACCAGGTATTAAGGAACCTTGAGCATTTTCCTATTAAAATAATATTTTTCTATTCAAAACCATGCATAACAAAAATATTTACTCATATCCCATTTTCTGGGAGAAGTCAATGATATAGGTTTCAACTTCCCCCTTTTTTTTCAAAAAGAAAAAAAAAATTTATGAACCTCCAACTTCCCTTGTCTGTCACGCTATAAAAATTATTTCATTAAAACTTGAAAAATTAATAATTTTTTTACGTTAAAAAATTATAAATTTAGTTTTTCAAGTTCTTATAAAAAATTGAAAAACTTAGTTTTATTTTGAAAAAACTTGAAAGCGGTTAGCACTTGGGTTATTTTAAAGTAAATTGAGACCATTTGGCAATATTTCTCAAAAAATTATAATGACTCTCATCAAATCCACTTTTAGAAATATTATTTATTTGTTTACTATAAAATTAATTATAATTTAATTCTCTTTAACTTATTTGTATAAAATAATATTTTTACTCTTATTAAAAATTTTATACAAAATCCTATACCAAACGAAGCTGTATTATTTGGTCAATAGAATAAGTAAGTTTAACATTGTAGCCAATCCATTATTCTGAATAAGTTGAGATGGGTTTTTTCTTTTTTGGTATAAGATTTTTTATAAAACTGAAAATATTATTTTATACAAATAAATTAAAGAAAATTAAATTTTAATAATAAAATATAACCTTGAAAAAAAAAACTTATATGTTTATTATTATTAATTATATTTTATTATTTTATATTAAAAATTAAATAATATATTATATATTTTTTTATATACAATATAATATAATATATTAATATAATTACCCCCAAAAAAAAAAAAGAACACCCCTCTTTCCCTACACCTGTGACAAGCAAGGATGTCATCGACTTCTCATAAAATATTTTTTTTAAAAAAAAGTTGAAACTTATGTCATCAACTTAAAAAGAAAAAAGATATGAGTAAATACTTTTGTCAATATGGTCTTGAGTTTAAAAAAAATTATTTTAATAGGGAAAAGCTCAAAATTCTTAGGTATTAATGCATTTTGGAAGTTTATTACAAAATGATCCAGCAGATAAAGGAGTAAATAGAAAAGGAAGATATGGAGGGTATATGTGATAATATTTTGTATTACAGATGATCAAGGCTTGAAGAGGTGCACCTTATAATGCTCATGATGTCTCATATCCAGCACAGATTTGACCTGCCAGAGAGGATTTCTATACATTGCTCGCATACGTTCCGCAGGAAATGACATTGCTAGCAATCGATCTGTGATATATGACATGTCAAGATCATAGCCAGCAATGAGCATTCTCCTCCGTTGCTTAGATACCAAGTTACGAATATATAAATTTTTGGCAACGTAATTGATCAAGTGGTGATGTAAACTCAGGTTTTCAATTTTGGGTGGCCCCTCCTTCGTAAGTTTCAACCCCATTAGGTTGATAAGTTACGATCCTCCTTGATGACAAGGTACCTATGACAAAACTAAATGCTTGAGACATCCAAAATACTGAACTACAAATGCATAAAATTTAAGACGGGAAAGTGACGAAGTGTTAACAGCAACCAGAAAAAAGTATTCCTTTTTTTATTAAAAGACACAATAAATGCAGAGACATTTTGATCATTTTCTCACAATACAAATTTTTAAAACATACATTTAAATGACTTTGCATCAATGTTTTTAAAATCAGATCGATCATTGAGACACTGCTTTACGAATAATCGTTTCAACTGTGGTGGAATTAGGATTGAACCGGTGATAATTAAATATATTTTTTTATTTAATATATTAAAAATTTGGTATAATAAGTAAATATTAATTAATTTTAAAACATATTATGACTAATTATATATAAAAATAAATCAAACATAATATAATTTTTAAATTTTAATTCATTTAAAATATATTTATATAAATTTTTAATAAAAATTATATGAATTTGATTTTTATTTCTTATATATTACATTAAAACTTTGTTATCATAAACAAAGTAATATTAGTGGTTTAATGGTAAAGCTATGGTCCATGATCTCAATGAGAGGGGTACGAATATGATGGTGGAATTTTTTATTTGCAAAAACAGAAGCAAGATAGAGATTGTATATTAAATAATGCAATACTAATAATGCATTTGGATGGAGAGAAAAGTGAAACGAAAAAAAAAAAGACGATAAAAACAACATTTTCCCCTATTTGGTTTGAGAAGAAAATGGAAGAAGAAAAAAAAAATAGAAAAGAAAAGTATGGTGAGTTTCATGTAAAAAAAATTTCTCTAGATATGGAAAGATTACAGAGAGAGAATGGTTGGTTAAAGTAATTTATTTTTTATTTTCCTAAATTACCCCTTATACAAAGCTTTGTCCTCGGCAAAGCAAATATATATATAATATTATATTTTTTAATATATAATATATAAATTTAATTAAAAAATATTTATTACATTTATATATATTAAATTTAAATTAATTAAGATATATTAAAATAATATTTATAAAATTTTAAAATAAATATTTATTTTTATTGTATTAAAATAATAATTTATAAATAATTTTTTGAAAAGTAAATTTTAATTAATTTAAAAAATATTTTTTAAAATTAAAAAATTAGATATCAAAAGAAAATAAAAAGATAATTGACTATATTGTAGTTGAAGGCAATCGAATACATAAGTCAGATTGTGTCAAATAAATAACACATTTTATGTATGTATATATATATTATAATTATAAATATATAATATTTATATATTAATATATATAATATTATAATAATTAATACTTTTAAAAAAATAATTAATTTAACGGCAATTTTTTTAAAAAATATTTTTTAATTTTAAAAATAATAAATCAAAACAAAAGCCACCCCAACTGCATTGTAATTAATGGCTCTACAACTAAATTTTGGTTGGATAATTTGGTCAAATATGAGTAATATATACTCCATTTAGTCTCATATATAAAAGACTTTTTTTAGATTTGATTTGGTCTTATATATAAGAAACAAAATGCCATATTAATTACAGTATTCTAATTATGTCTTTTATTAAATAAGTAATTTAAATTATGAGTAGTGGTGGTCATTAATTTTAAGGAGAAAGTACACATATTAAATAGGAATATTTTTAAAAAATAATTTTTATTTAATACAAGATTAATTGCTTTTAATTAACTTTCTTAATACTCATGAATTAATTATTTATTTCTTATTATTTCTTATCTATGAGACCAGAGGGAGTATATCATCCGACCAAATATATACATATACATATATGCATGGCCTCATACGCAATGCATATATGTATACATATTATATTTTTATATTAATATATATAATTATAATATATAATAATATATTATATATAATATATAAATATAATTAGAAATATTTATTATATTTATATTTATTTATTTAAATTGATTAATATATATTAAAATAATATTTATAAAATTTTAAAATAAATAATTATATTTATTATCTTAAAATAAAATAATTTATAAATAATTTTTTAAAAATAAAATTTAATTAATTTAAAGTATATATTTTTAAAATATTTTTTTAATTTTTGAGTGAGTTTTCATTTGATAAAAAATTTGTTAATCTTATTTAAAAATAATTTTTTTATTATTTGAATATTTTTTTAAAATTGGTTTTGTAAATTTTTTAAAAAATAATTAAAGTGTAATTTTTATATATGGTTTTAAAATTTATTATTCTTATTTTTTTAAAAAAATATATGTATAAATTTAAAATAATTAATTTATATTTAAAACATAATTTTTTAAAAATTTAAAAGTTATTAATATTATATGGTAAAGGTATTATTGTCGCTCTAAACTAATAAGCTTTCTTTTCTTTCTATTTTTTTTTTATTCATCCAAACATATGGAAATAAAATATTTTTTTTCTTTTCTCCCTACTTTTTTTTTTCTCTACTTTTCTTCTCTTCTATCCAAACACAACATAAATGGTGTTTGTTGGCTCAAATGGTGAAGGTGTTGTCTAATTGCTCCAGAAGTCAAGTACATATCGATTCAACCACGGGTATAACTCTGGATTTTCAGCCAAAATTGGCCGTTTTTTGTGTGACTGGTTCTAATTTAGGCTAGTTCTAAAGCATTTTTGGATCAGACAAATGGCTAATTCATTAGTTTTTCGGGTGAACTAATAGTCTGGTTATAATAACATTATTTTGCATTTATTATATTTTATAAAATAACCTAGTCGCCCCTGCATTTATTGTCTTTTCGATAAAATGACCTAAATAACTCATGACATTACCTATTTTGGCCAATCAAATCACTTCTAACAAAAGTATAATGAGACCGATCATGTTAAACTGGAGATAAATTTCATCTAGTACAAGAAAAAACAAAGAGGCTTACAATATCAAGTATTTCATCTCTTCTTTTCAGTCCCTTCTTTTTGTTGGAAACTGGAATATAGATATATATATTTTCAATGGCATATGGAATTGAACACCAATTTTAAATAACTGATAAGCGATGTTGTCCCTTACATTTAAAATTGAACACTTTTCTTGTTCTTTTAACAGAAGCGCCACGTACAGAAACAAGAGTTCTAAAACGAGGGTGAGATCATTAAGCGATTACAGCCTCCATAGGGTCAATCACAAATTACATTCATGATCCACTTGATTGAACAAAATTCTGGAAAAGGTAACATTTTTTTTTTCTCCATAGCATTTGAGCAAACAGAAAAAAGAGAGAGAGGGATGAAACAAGGTACCTGAACTGAACATGTAGTAGCTCCGGCGTCAGTAACCGTCAACAATGGAAAAGTAATAGACTAGCGGACTCAATCTAGGGTTCCGAATGAATTTCCAAACGAAGTCGAGAATCTGGGAAACCCTAGAAAAGCCAGCGAAATGATTAAATTGGAGGTTCGTGGAGGGTTTGGGTGTGGAAGGCAATGATGATCACCTCCATTGTGGTGTTTGGTTGGTAAGAAAAGAGAAAAGAGGGGAAGAGAGAAAATTGGGAAGGGGGATTTTTAGCCTCACTTCCATTCCACATATCCATATTTAGGATCGAATGGAACCCTAGAACATCGGACATAGTTCAGTGGTTCACACTCCGTCCGGCTTCTTTATCTTCGTTTGTTGAGACCGCTTTTCCAACGCCGCGAAACCACACTGCCTTCCTTCGCGAGGTTGTTTATTGAGTTAATTTTTTTCAAGGTGACTATAACTATTTTAAGTAATTTATCACTTCGATCCACTCAGATTCCAAACAATACAGTCTTGTAACGGCAGAAATTTTGTCTATTCTTGAAATTCTGGCAATTCTCTAATCCCCTACCAATTTGGCAAGACTCATCAACGTCGAGGCTTACACGATTAAATTCTGGCAATTAACCGCAATATACAAAAAAAAAAATATCATTTATTTTAGAATATATTTTTCATATTAGATATCAGTATATAAAATACAAATTTCTTGAAAATCCATTGATTTTTAAAATATCGATGACAATGGACTAAATGCCCCCATAGTCTCCCAAAACATCATTTTTTCACTCAAAAAAACAAAAATTGCATGAGATTATGCCAATGTTTCTTACAAATCTTAAAATCATTTTCTTTTTGGCAAGATATATAAAATTGATCAAAGAATAAAACTAATATATCAATGACAACCGCTATTTGTTGTTGTCACACCCGAAAATGTGACCGCGCGGCGCTAAATCGAAATCAAAATTAAAATTTAGTAGAAAAAGTATAGTCGCCACCAAATTTTTATTTTTGAAAAGGTAAAATTTAAAAAAAAAACCTTTTAATTTGGAATATTGAAAAAAATGTGGTCTGCGAACCAGAAAAAAATAAATTCGGAAGTTGATTGTGAGTGGGAAGGTGTTAGGCACCCCATAACACCCGTTACTAAGAACGGTTATCCTAAGTTAGTTGTGCAAAATCACTATGGCCTTTAATTTATTTCGATTCTCCCTAACAAATTATATGCAAAACAAGGAATAGGAATAAAAAAAAAAGAAGAAAGAAATTGAAGAAATGAAATTAGAAAACAAAATAAAAAAAAATTAAGAAAATAAAAAGTGAACAGAAAATTTTATTTACAAAGGCGGACTTAACCTAGAATGAAAGTCTAGGGCTTACGTACCCTCTGAAGGGGATCAAAGTCCACATAGTTCATTAGAGATTGTATTTGTTGGTTAGTTTTTTTTTTGTTATTTTTTTTCTTTTAGCTTTTGTTTGATTTTCTTAAGTTTCCATTTTTGTTGCCTTTTTTTTGTTGTTTTTTTTTTCTTTTTTTTAGTTCTTACTTTTACTTTTTATTTCTTTAATTTTTTTAATGTTTTTGTTCCTTTCCCCTTTTTTTTCTATTTTTGTTTTGCTTTGTCTTTTAATTCTTTGTTTTTTTGTTTTTTTTTGTTTTAATTATATTCCTTTGGTCTTATTCTTGTTTTTTTTTTTTTTGTTTTCGGGGTGAAAAGAAAAAGACAAGAATAAATTTTTTTCTTTGGCAAACAAAACGAGGTTAGCATTGGGTGAGAGGTTTTAATTTGCCGAAAGTAGAGTTAATCCTACTTCTTTATACTTTCTCCTTTTTTATTATTATTATTCTTTTGATTTTCCACTCATTCAAACAATTCTTTTTTGAAAAGACAAGGAAAACAAACACTACTTCTTGCCTTAACAAATAAAAGGAGTTTTGAGATTGGGTGATGTATTTTAATTTGCAAAAGGTTAATTTAGTTTTAGCTTCCTTGCCTTGCATCTCCAATTCCCTTTTTTTTATCATTTTTGTTTCCTGTTTCGTCTTGTTTCTCTTTTTGGCTTTTGACTGATTAATTGTCTTATTATTGTTATCATTATTTTTTTGCCTAATTTTAATTGTTGGTTTGATTTTTTGAATATGTTTTCTTAAAACTCTTTCCTTCCCTTTTTTTTTAATTGGTTGATTAATTGAGTATTTTTTTATTTTCTCAATTTTTTTTACTTTGGTTTTTATCCGTTATGACTTTTTTTTCTTTTGAATCTTTTAATTATTATCCATATATATATATATATATACGTTTTCTTTCCTTTGACTTAATTAATGGCAAATTTCCCCTCTTTTCGCCTATTCTTTTTTTTTTTCATGTGTTAATTCCCATATTTGAGGTGAGATTTCGAATTAGAGGAAAGCTTCTCAATGTCTTTTGCTTATCTTTTTTTTTTTTCTTGTTTCCAGATTTAAAAACATTCTTCATTTTACTCGAAAAGAAAATCCTTTTATTATTATTTTTTGATATCATTTTATCAGCCCCTTGTTTATTCTTGGAACCTTTTGCAGAAATTCTTTTCTTTCTTTAACCTTCAATGTTATTATATCCTTTTATTTGAATTCAAACCCCCATTTGTCCTAAACTATTGCATTCTAAAACATTTTAAAACGTAATTATCAAAAAGCTTAATAGGGGTTAAGGGGCTTATTGCCACACATACCCTTGAATTAATCCATATGCGTCTGAGGGGACAAGTAATCCCACACGACAATTCTTTTCTTTCATTGATTTTTTTTTTATTTTGGAATAAGATTTTCCTAAGAAAGGACTTCTGCATTGTTATTCTCCATGTATCCTTTTCTTCATGTGAGATTTTGATATTTTGACCTATCCTTGAGTCTTAGTTTCATAAAAGATACCACCCATTTTGCCCCCTTTTTGGTTTTTCCTACCTTTTGCATTTTTTTTTTAGTTTTTTTCTTTTGCATCATCCCTTTATCATGTATTTTCCCATTTCTTGATTTTATTCCCTGATTAATCCTATTTTCGATTTTTCCTTGGTCCCTTATTATTTTCAAAACGTTTGTGTTGAGGGGGGGAACTTGCCATTTTTCTTCACCAATTGAATATTACGCTGCCCTATGGAGCAAAAATGATTTCGAATTTGACCAGACACTCAAGCTAGAAGGAAATTAAGCTCTGTATGGAGCTATCTATCTAGCGGCTAGTGTAAACGAAAAAGATGATTCAGCTAAGGACTAGAAACCATAATGAATTTAACCTGGTCCTAGAACTACTGAGATGTACCAGGATTCTCTCGAAGGCAAAATCCATTCACTCAACATTCAACGCAGCAAGAGATTGAAAACAAAATCAAACCATGAAGTAAATCGCTCACTCGCATCTAGAACGCATCGGAATAATGACATATTACATACTAGAACCCATTTCAGCAATAGAAATTAACACATAATTGTTCAGAGTCCAGAGACAAATTGGTTTTTCCAGATTAACGCAGCATGCTCACAGATAAAAAAAAAACAAATAGACCCATCGAACTGAATGATCTCATGCCACAGTCTCCAGCAACCATCATACGAATTTACCAATGAAAATTAACAAAATAGCTCTGGGAATTTTTGGTCTTTGGGGATTAGATGTCTCTTGCCCCGAATCTCGGATTCCCCTGCCTTAATTTGTTGCAGTCTTCCCCTACTCTCCGATTGGAAATTTCTTCTCCCTTTTCTACTTCTTCGACTATCAGCTCGCCATCACTCTTCCCTGTTTGTTCCCCTACTCTCGAATTTCTACCCGTTTTCTTCTCTCCCTCCCCTTCTGTTCTGGTCCGAAAACCCCTTTTTTCCAGAACCCGTTCCTCTCTCAGTTTTCCATCTCCCGCTCGATTCTTCTCTTCCTGGATCTCAAGGTCTCTCCCTCGTGCCCTCTGCCTCTCTTCTCTCTTTCACTGTCTCGATCTTTCGTCCGTCCGTCCCTTTTTTCCTCTCCTCCGAATTTTCGCCCCCTTTTTTATCTTCGATCCTTTTTCTCTCCTGCTGATTCCCTTTGATTGTTTTTCGGACCCCTTCTCCAATTTTTTCCATTTCGGTGTTAAACCTTCTCTCGGCTCGATGGTGAAAAGGACCGGAGGGGAGGTCCACGCCTCGAGCCCGTCGCTGCAAGCCTTCTGCTTCCTTCTGCCGACCCCTCTGAAGCGCTGCCTTGCCTCTTCCCTTCTCACGCTCCTCTGAAGCCTCAGGCTCCCCGACTCCCCTGCTGCCTTTTCCATTCTCGTGTCTCAGCCTATGTGTGTCTGCGTGCGTGTTTGACTGCCAGAGCTCAAAGCCATTTGGGGGGTCCGAAGGGGAGAAATCGGGCAGGGTTTTAGTTTTGGCCCGATGGCCTAGTCCGAAGGGGTTTTGGGCTTCAGTGAGGGTTGGGCTGAAATTCCTTCTTCCCTTACTATCCTCTTTCTTCTCTCTTTTTTTTTATTTGTTTGAATTGAGTTGATTAATTTTGGACCCAATGGGTATAGTAAAAATGAGCCTGTGCTAGAAAAGGACTTGAGCTTTTCTCTTTTTTTCTTTTTTTTTTCATTTCTTTTGTTTTCAATTTTAGTTTTCTAAAGCTTTTAGGCTTTGATTTTTTCTTCTATTTTTATTTTTATTTTTTCAATTTTTGTTTTCTAAAGCCTTTAATGTAAATTTTTTTTTTTTCATTTTCTCCTACTTTTCTATTTTGTTTTGTTTTTTTATTTGTATTATTTTCTTTTGATTTTATTATTATTTTTGTAACTTGTCCGGACAAAATACGGTGTTCACAGTTGTCTTTTCCCGTTATGACCTGGCATCGATTGCAAGTACAAAATTATGATTGGATTGAGAGGGAAAAAATGTTTAAATTAAATTCCTTTATCTAAACTTCAATCAACCTTTTCTTTTGCTTCAATCCAAACTTTAACCTGTTCAAAACTTCGAATATGAATGAAAGGATAAAATTTTATTGAGGAACCGAATGAAAAAGGAGGAAAAAAAACATCAAACATTTAGCCATTTATTCAAGATGGTCATGCGGCCTTATTGACATAAACATTGCAGCATACTGCAAGAGCCTGCGTTCAATGCCTCCATTTTCAATTACAGAAATCACTGGACCTCTAGTCCTTTTCCTGTAACGTTGCCAAGCTAATTGTATATTAACAGCAGCCCAGGTTCGCCAATTGGATGAGTAATACCTGGCCGTTCTCTTGAGTCTTTCATTGGCAAATTTGTAGCGGAAGTGATCAGTGATGTATTTAAGGTGTTCAGCATCCAGGCCAAAGGCTTCTGTTGATTGAACACATACAAATGTTGCTGAGGATGCCGGAAGCCGGTCCATAAATGGCCGGCGAAGGCACCATGAGAGCAGCTCATCACCCAGAAACCCTCCTGCTTCAAGGTTACTGGTGGCTACCATGTCTTTGCTTAGGCTTTGGCTGCGTTTTATTCGTCCACGAACAATGAACACCATCCTTGCCACTGGGTCTCCTTCTCTAATTATCTATTTCACATGACAATGGCATTCACAAACTAAACAGAACTGTAGAGATTTCTACAAATGTTTTATAGAAAATAGTGTTTCAATTGTATATATTTGTACCTTTTCATCCTTAGAAAAGAGTAGGGGTTTAACCCTGTCACAGATGTTATCGAGAATAAGATCATCCAAGTTATGAAATAGCGGTACCTGTCGAAAAGAGATCACAATCAGGAGGAATCCTAAGATACTCATCAACAATATCATGGGGTCAATTGCCAAGCCACCATTAACTCTTCCATTTGTTCCTTCGAACCTTATTAAGTTTGAAACTATTAAGGCATCTTCTTCTCCGGGAAAATCAGTCTGCTGGACCTCAGTATTGTTGAGTTCATTTTCGGTACTCCATACTAGTAGGTACTAGTACTACTGCCATTTATATATTTTCAAGTAATTTTTTTGTTTTTATGGTCAAAACTATGTAATCTAGTTTTAAATTATGGCCGAGATGGATCTTAAATTTTAAACAATAATTGCTTATTTATCAAAATTTGAATGATAGTATTTCTCAATTTTTCAGCACTACAACAATACTATAAAATATAAATATTTTCCAGTTTTTTGACCTTTTTGATGAGGTCTAGGCATAGATAGCGCTTGATGTCCCTCCTCAGACCTTCTGGCAAGTCTTTTATCAATTCCATTTCATCCTCTCCTCCCATGGCTGCCCATCTGTGACGCTCAAAATGGCGAACCCTTTGTCTTAACAGGGACGGTAGCTGCCTCCTCCTCATCCACCACTCCATGTCACAACATCTTAGCTGCATCTTTCTCTTCTTTGCCATTACTGCATGTAGGAATACCTTCATAGCAGCAAAGAATCCTCATTGTGCAACCATGTTCCAATATGCAACAGTTTTTCAAAATGCAAGAAATTTCAGCATATTATTTTTAAATACAACTATGCACTCTTTAATCTTTATACCTGGATGTTCCCAATCAACATAGTGAAAAGCAGTAATCCACTAAGTACAATGCATATGCTGAAAATTACTTCTAGCCAGTGACTTGTGGGTTCAAGATCATTGCCAAAGGTGCTGCAAGAATAAGGAGGAATTGAGCTAACACATTTAACCTTGATCAAACGTGCTTCAAGCAAATTTCACCCCGAATAATTTCTGAGAAAATCTCTGTGCCATAGAATGGGTTTGATTTTACATATCATTTGTTTTCTTAATTCATTGAAATATAATTTTACAAAAACATTTGCAGTATTTCCATCAAACCGATTCTTAACAAATTAAAACCTTTTAGTATATAACCAATGGAATTCCTGAAATTATAAATCTACAACAGAAAGAAAGGCTATAGAAGTTGACACGAAAGCAAAGTATTTGAGCATTTCACAAGCCAACAAATTTGATCGGAGCTCCTCAACCACAGATGGTAGCATTTTCAGTATTGGTGATCCTCCGTTTCATTATCAGTACCTTTAGAGGAAGTTACAAGTACTTGAAAGGAGGTAACGTCTTTTCAATGTGTGTTGTCCACCTAATTACCAACACCTTGAGCAGATGTTACCAATACAATGAAAAGACATTATCTACAATTGCACTAATTTGATATAACTCGAAGTTTCAGTTACTAACTTGAAAAATTGATGATTTCTTACTAAAGAAAATGTAACATTTGAGAGTTATTAGTTTGTTTAACAAATTACCTGAGGCTCATCAAACCCCAAAAAATGGGATATAGAATCTTGACAACCAAGGAATTGCTGGATATGACCGGAAGAGCCCACTGGTAGATCCCATATTTGAACGGTCCTTCAACATCTAAGCACAACGGCTTCCTCACCCCTACCGTGGAGTTTCCACCACACGGATTTTCTAGTGTGCTTTTTGGTAACAGATACTGGTAGCATACCTCCTCTGAGCATGAAAGAGAGAGATTACAACCAGGACTCCTTTGACACTGCTGCTGGAGGCATGATGCAACACGTTGAATTGCAAGAACATACCAGCACCCTCCAGCAACCTAGAAATTATTAACAAGAGAGGGGGGGGGGGGGGAGAGGAAAAGAATACCACATTGAATGAGCAATGAAGATGATGATAATATACAAGCCCAAGCTTGAAACTCGGTTAAGGTGTGCTTTACATGAGAAGCAATGAAGTAAGCTATGAGATTGAGGCCAAATCCCCACCAAATGGTGCCAAAGATGTAGCCAGTGACTTTTTGCATTCTTCTCGTCAAGATGATGCTGTGGTAGACCTTGGGGAGAAACTGGAACAAGAAGATTAATAGCGGTATTGTCATTATGGTATTAATTCGCTCTTCTCTTACTAATTTAGGTAGTATTAACCAAAACACAGCCTGCAAACAGGAGGATAAAGTATAGAGTCAGGACAAAGCTGATTTTAGATAAAAAGGAAAAGACAGAAAGGGCTAAAGTATATATGCAAATTTTTTAATATGCAAAAGTAAATTATACACCAATTATGCATGAAAATGGAGGAAACACTGATATTTATTGGTTATTCACTTATACATCACAGGTTCACTTAATACTGTAATCACAAGATAGTAAACATCTATACTAGAAGAAGCCAAAAGTGCTATCCTTCCTATTCAGATATAAACCAAACATCATTTACTGAAATGATAAATTAATTATAATCTAATTATACTATTTGTTTATAAGTTTTCAATACATGGACCATGTGTGTGTGTATGACTGACTATATACACATGAAACTAGTATAAGTTGCCTCAAAGTGAAAGAAAAAAATTAGAGAACTGAAAGTGATATAAGGAATATGAATATATATATATACACACACATATATAATTGGACAGGATTTCATTTACGTGGTTTCGATTCTATATTACTTTCTATTTGTTGCCTGATTGAGGAGCATGATTGAACCAAAGAAATTTAATTAAAGTTGATTCAATTTACCATGTTGTTTTAAAGAAATTTAGAGAATATATTTGAAATAAAAAAAATATTAAAGTTAAAAAAATGCTTATTATAAAATAAAGCTTATATGATTTATTACTATCAGCACTGTTTGCAAATCGTCAAAGTAATATAATGTTTAAGAAAAACTATAACAAAAAACAAACCATCGCTCATCAAAAAAATTAATATTTAAAAGTTGTGTAATTGTCGTGTTATTGATGAAAAAAAATTGAAACAAAAGTGATAAAAGTAGAAGATATCATATAACAGTTATTTTATATGTAATATTTTCATTTTTTATAATATCTTGAAAGAATTAAGTGTAAAGTTTAAAATTTATGTATTAAAATTGTAATCATATAATTTGATAAGTGGATATGGAATTTGTTTAAGTAAAAGTAAAAGGGAATATTTGAAATATAAATTTAATAAAAGATATACTAATTTTAGTAGAGAAGTGAATATTAAAAAATATATTATATTACAAATCATACATTTTAAGTATCTTGAGCCAATCATATAATATAACAAGAAAATAAAAAAATATATAATATAAAATTTAAGTGAGTGAATAAAATAGATAAGTGCTTCACATGTTATTTATGATAGGAGCATACTATTTAAATTTAAAGATAAATTTTATCGCATAGTTATAAGATTTGCATGTTGTGTGTGACTTAATGTTAAGTAAGAAAAAGCCAACAAAAGAATAAACTAAATGTTACAAAAAATAAAAATATTGTATTTGATGAGTAAACATACTAGTTAAAATATTAAAAACAAATGCATGAGAGAGAGAGTAAAAATGACACTTATGATAAAAAAGATTATAAAATCACTTTTTAGATAATTTGATCATATATGAAAAAGATTTATAAAAATCTCAATAAGAAAAATATATTAAATGTAAAGTAGTCTAAAAATAAAAAAATTATAAATAAAAATATTAAAAGAGATTTAAATTTAAATAATTTATTTAAAAATATAATTTATAAAAAAAAAATTATAATATTAATTGATCGACGTCCCTATGAAACAACACTTCTTTGTTGTTGTATAATTTGATCAGACTATATGAAATTTTCCAAACCCTTATAATTTGACCGGTGAATTGTTACGGAAGGTATTAAACCCTTTTTCTTTGATTTCTTTAATAAGCAGCTAGTCTTTTCTTTATTTTTTTCCGAGAGCGTGTGAGAATTAGGCGTAACCTGCGGAACGGGGAGGATGACGAAGGCGTCGAACCAGAACCGTTTCAGTGAACCCAGGTAATGCGACGCTATGGTACGGGCATCCCACACGAGCTTCCCGCACCCAACCACCAGAGACTCCTTCGACACGTAAGCCATCCGCAACTGCAGCCACACGTGGAACACATGCATCGCGTCCACGCACGTGCGAAGCACCGTCAAGATCGCCGCCAACCTTCCGTCTATGTACAGGCACGGCGTCCCTTCCCTTCCGATCGACAGCGCGTAGAAGAACAGCGGGTCGATGGCCAGCGCCATCCCACGCGCCAACAGCAACGCTCTGTTCCACTTCTGCACGCGCTTGCTCCGTGGGTCGAGAACTCGCCCGAACGGACCCGATTTGGGTCTGGTCGGGTTGTTGCGGACGGTTCGGTTCTGGATGGGGATCAAGGAAGAGCCGGCAGAAGCCTCCCATTGGAGCTGGTGAATGCCGTCGCAGCTGGTGGAGTGGAAGACAGGGACGCCGACCTGGGTACACGCGTAGCACTCGACGGAGTTGTTGTCCATGGCGTCGCCGCTGCTCTCTCCGACGCTGCTACTTTGAGAAGTCTTTCCCAGCAGCTGTCGATCAATCCACCTACAGTAGAAGAAAAAGAAAATCAGATAATAATTGGGAGAATGTTAGGAAGTCAAATTCTATGAATTAAAAACTAGTAATTAAGGCATTACAGTGAATTTATAGAAATGGGTATAAGAGAATGTACCTAAAGAGAGACAAGAAGAAGCTGGGCATTGTGAATGCAGAGTAACCATGGGAGAAAAGAAAACTTGGGGTTGAAGAAGAGGAACAAAAGAAGAAAGTGATAGTATATATAATTATAGTGTATATGGTAGTGAATTGGGAAGCTAGGAATTAGGCATGGATGAAGGAGGGGAAATTGAAGTTGGGGAGGAGTTGATGTTTGATGAAAGAGGCAGCAATATATTTGAGTATTTGAGGAGAGGGAAGGGTTACGTGGAAGCTGATACAAATATATGCTCAGGGCCGACGGTTTCAAAACGTTTGGGTTGAAGAGTTCTAGTCCGATCCTCTCTTACCACGTGTAAATAGTTGTTCTGTGAGACCGACAGAAAAAACGAATCAGTAGATAAAAAAAAAAGAAAGTAAATTTTATATACATATTTTTATATCATTTTCTCTTTATTTTTCTTTAATACTAAGACACGTTAAATGAAGCGGGATCAATTGATGGATGGTAAGATTTTTCCAGTTCTCTGCTGTAACGAAAAAGATCCAATTACACTTCAAAAGAAAGAAAGAAAGAAAGAAAGGAGGGCAAACGAAAGCCATTAACGTGGTCTCAGTTCTCTCGTCTTGTCTCTTTCTGATTGTCCCTGTATACTATTTGGGATCCTCATTCTGCCTTGCATGACTGTCTGTGACCCTGTGCTTTCCTCTCCTACTACGTGTCACCTCAACGTGAGGGACGACCTTTTATTTAAGAAGCCATTTTATTATTCTATCTCTCTCTTTTCTAACTTTTGTTCTTTTTTTTTCGTTCTTTATCTTTAACCCGCAGTTTGGAGTAGGCATGAATGATAGGGTTTTTATAAAATATAAAAAACGAAAAATTTAATATATAGTTATTTATATTTTTATTATTAAAATTTTAACTAAAATATAATAATATATAAAATTTTTAATAATATTATGATAAGTATCTAATTTTTATAAATAATTACATAATTTTTAATTAAATTAATATCATTAAAAAATTATATACTTATTATATGTTAATAAAAATTTTAATAATAAATATATAAGAAATAATACTTAAATATAAATAAAAAAGGCTTAATTTTTTAAATGTTCAAATTATATTATTTTTTATTTTAAAAAATTACATTCTTCTCTCATAAAACGAAATATTACTCTCCATTTATTTTATTTTATGACTTAAATTAAGTTATAGTTACATCATTTTTTAATGAAAGGTTTTTATATTTATTACTTATATAATAAAATAGATATTAAATATATATTTTAAATATAATTAATTTTTAAAGATAAAGTAAATTATACAATTATTTGGTTAAAAAATAGATAATTCTTAACAACAAAAAATTTATTCACATATTAATTTATTAAGATTAACTGAATAATTACTAATATTTGATTTCAACAATAATATATACATTAAATATATATTTATAAATATAAGTATCATCATAAATTTAATAATAAATTAAGTTTATAATTTTGAAATATAAAATAAATAAGATTTTAAAAGATATATTTTGTAAAAGCTTTAAGAGTATTTTAATTATTTTTTTAATTTTAAGAAGTTTGCCTGTAGTTTTTAAATTTATATATATATATATATATATATATATATACACACACACAATTTGAGCTGGAGCAATTTACCCATAAAAAATATTTTAATATGAATAATAAACACAGCAGGCGGCTTATTTTTCCTTTGATCGAAGAAAAAGAAAAGTTCTCTGAATTTAGATTTTGATAATGATGATAACATCCTTATTGAAACATTTTATAGAATCTTAGGAAGTCAATTTCTCTCTATTTAAAAAGGAGAGATTGGATTCATTCTAGATACATCACTAGATTGATATATGTATTGGGTCCTATTAAAAGTAAAGTTTAATATTTAGATGTATTGCTATAGAGAGAGAGAGAGAGAGAGAGAGATTAATTAAGCATGAAGCTTAGCTTGTTGTGAAGGTTAAAAGTGACAATGAGTTTGGATTGTTTTAATTTCTGGAAGAAAAAAGTCATGTTGAGTAAATTTTACTTATCCAAGTAATCTAAAAAATTGCTTAAAATAGCTTTTTTTTCCTCTACAAATTAAGAAAGAAAATCCAGGACGTTCGCAGTATATTGATTTGGGAGACACGGGCAACCATCTCGCGGGCATGTGAGTTTTGAACATTTGGAATTTTAGGGGGTGAGGGAAGCGACAAGCATTGGGAGATGTTCAGCAAAATGAGAGTCATGTGTACTTCGGTGAAACTTCACATATTTAATCTAAAATCGGAATTTGGGATCTCACCATCAGGGCTTGTCGTATTCGAATCTACCATTTTTTTAAGATTTTTCCAACACAATGGCCTGCCATCTAAATGCCACGTACCGTTTTTTTTTTTTAGTAATTGATGGATGGTGGGGTTCAATTCATGGCTTATGCTTACTATATCTGCGATTAAGATTACCGCGCTCATTTTTTAAATGAGATTTAAATTTATTAAATTTGATTTGAATATTTTAAATTTTAAATTTTATTTTAAATTTAAATTATTATTTAAAAAAAAAATTACAAACAAATTATCTTACGTTATGTTTGGGATGAGTAAAGGATTCGTTTGTCTATATTTGTATTTGCTACTCTCCGCTTTCCCCTCCTACAATGGAACGGGATCCTCTACCCAGAGTTAGTATGGGTACCGCGTGCCCAAAGTCTAAACAACGTCGTTTCGCTTATGATTTAATGCCACATCTTGTTCGTCCATTTTCGAGCTATCGCAGCCCTCTGTTTGAGACCAAGTGAAGCCTCAATACGCAACGTACCAACATCTTCTTCATTACCATGACCCTGTTTCATTTGGCGGGAAAGTAGATATTTGGCAACCAGAGGCAATCTGAACCAGAAATAGTCTGCAATAAAAGGCAATCTACTAAACTCTCTTATCTAGCACCAAATATTTCATTGACCCTTTCACCATCTCAAAAAATTTGGAAGGTCAGAGTGTATAGCATTTGTTACATTGTTGCTGGGCATTCGTTTACGGATATGGAAGAAAGCTTTGGGAAGTTATTGCTCAGTCTATAGAAAGCCGGCAACATATGAATATGATGTCAGATTTTCCAACAATCATTCATGCCATGCCATGCCATGTACACACACATAAAAAAGAAGATCAGTAGTTGATAAACTGCACTAGAAATTTCAAAATAAAATAAGAAAACAAAAAGAGCAGTAGCACACCAAGAAGCAGAGGGAAGTTAACGCCACGCATATATAAAGCTGTGCATGTTTTGTATACTCTGAGGTTGAGTTTTTCTTTTCCTGGATTGTGGTTAATTTTTTTTTTTCATGTATTGATTAAATGTAGATATCATCTTGTTTGCGTGAATGAAGGAAGAAAATGTCTATATGAATAAAATTACATTATATGCTAATTTTCCTTTTCTTACATTAATTTTCCTTTTCTTTTCTTGTTGGTGCTATGAACAAATTCTTAAAAAGGATAAGGATTCAAATTAGCATTCTTTCCGGTAATGAAACTAGTCTGGAACTAAAATATAAGCTATTGCACCCCATTTTTCCTGGCTTGTTTTAAATGTATGATTTTGTCAATAATTCATAGATAAAAGAAAGAGAACAAAGAAAGAGACTTAGGTCTTTTTTTTTTCCCTCATGGCTAAATTATACTTTTTTCCTCAAAAAATTAATTTTTTTTTCAAGTACCATAAAATGGAAGTTGATTTGACGCCAAGACTTGGTCTTGAATTTGATACCATAGAAGAAGCATGGCAATGTTAGGTTAATTATGGTGGGAGAATTAGATTTGGTGTTAAGAAACGAAATCTATGCAAAATTCAGAAAGATGGCTCCATAACATCACACAAATACGTTTGTTGCAAAGAAGGTTTACGAAGACCAGACAAAAGAAATTTTTTAACCACTCGGCCTCGGCAAGAAACGAGGACCAATTGTAAGGCAAGAATGGGAATTACATGAGTGAATGGAAAATAAAAGGTCACTGAATTTATACATGAGCATAATCACCCACTTCATATTCTAGAAATGGTTCATATGCTAGCTTCGCAACGTAAAGTAACCGAAGTGCAAGCCCAAGAGATTGAATTAGCAGAGTATGTTGGGTTCCAACAAAAAGAATCTTTTCGGTTGATGAATGTGCATGTCGGGGGAAGAGCTAATTTAGGCTATACCCAGTTGGATGTAAAAAATTATTTGAAATCAAAGCGGTGGAGGAGCATGGTGTATGGAGAAGTTGGTTGTATTTTGCAATATTTCCAACAACAATTTAGTGAAAATCCATCATTTTATCATGCCTATCAGATAGATTCAGAAGAACAGATAACTAATATTTTTTGGGCTGATGCAAGAATGTTGATAGATTATGCTTATTTTGGTGATATAGTCACACTAGATACAACATATTGCACTAATCGTGAGCATAGACCGCTTGCATTATTTTCAGGGTTCAGTCCCTACAGAGGAAGAGTCATTTTTGGGGCAGCTTTGTTATATGATGAGACCATTGAATCATTTAAGTAGTTATTTAAAACTTTTTTGGAGGCACATAAGGAGAAAAAGCCACTTACTATATTTACTGATCAGGATCAAGCAATGGCAAGAGCCTTATGTGAGGTGATCTCAGACACAAAGCATGGTTTATGTACTTGGCACTTAATGCAAAATGGTGTCAAACATATGGGAAATTTGATGAAAGAAGATTCAAATTTTTTTAGGGATTTCAAACAGTGCATGTTCGAATACGTTGAGGATACCCAATTTGAGGCAACATGGCGTAACTTGCTAGTCGATTACAATGTACATGAAAATTCATGGTTGAGTTCAATTTACAAGATAAAGGAAAAATGGGCATGTTGTTATATGAAGAATGCTTTCACAATTGGTATGCGGAGCACACAACTTAGTGAAAGTATAAATTCTGATATTAAGAGGTGCACAAGACCGAATTTGGATGTTAATCAGTTTTTTAAGCAAGTTGAATGTGTTCTTGAGGATAAAAGATACAATGAGCTAAAGCATGAGTTTGATTCATGACAAAAACTACCCCGATTAATTGTCCAGAGTTCTCCTATGCTACGACAACTTTCTCAAATTTATACAGCCCCTATCTTCGAGTTGTTTCAATAACAATGGGATCTATGTGCTGCTACTTGTATAACACACAAAAATGAGATATATCTTTTGTTTGACTATATTGTTACTATGGTTGATGAAATAGGAGAATAGAGAGTTCAGTTTGATCCTAATAATAAGTCAATTTTATGTAGCTGCCGCAAGTTTGAAACTTTTGGTATATTGTGTTGCCATGCTTTGAAGGTATATGATGTGCAAGACGTGAAAAAACTCCCAGAACAATATATTTTAAAAAGATGGACAAAAGAAGCGAGGATCGATGTTATACATGATATTATGGGAAATAAGATCCAAGCAAATCTGAAGCTAGAAAGTACAAAACGGTATAGACAACTCTGTCATATGATGATAAGATTAGCAACAGAGGTGTCTGATTGTCCATAAGCTTTTTCATTAGTATATCAAGGGATTCTAGAATTGAGCAAGAAAGCAACGGAGCTTCGTTTGAACCAAAAAAATCCACACAATGATAGTGGTGTGACCACAGTACCATTAACAGTAAGTGTTGCACAATCAAAAGGATTCAAGAAGAAAGATGGTATAAGAAAGAAGAAACGACATATAAGTTGGGTTGAACGTCTAACAAAGAAAAGAAGAAGAACAACTTCACCAATTAAAGATTCACCGATATGGACATGTGCAAATGTTTTTATTTTGTAATAAGTATTTGCAAAATCTTAATGTTGCCTTTCTCTTTTAGGATATTCAAATACAAGCAAGCACTTCTAGCATTATATCTCAATAACTATATGCACCTCCAAGACTATCTCAAGCACTATATGGTACTCATGCATTATATGCATTTCAGGCATTGTATGCATGCTCTTAAACCTCTGAAAGTGATCTTACTTTTACTAAAATGTTGATGGTAAAATTTGTAGTTTATTTATCTGTCATTGTAAATGTAGAACTTTTCTAAAACACAATACTAAAAGTATTTCATTTTTCATGTGACTAGAAACAAAATTTTTTTATTATTGTTCTTTCAAAATGTAGGCGCCAGATGATTGTTTCATGCCATCCCTTGAGGCATTAGAGTTCAGTAGAGATATATCAAAAGGTATGTGGTTATAACTAAATGACAATTTCACAAAAAAAGATAATAAAAGAATCAACTTCATTGAAATAAATATTTGCATTACATTGGACACTTTATTACAACCCATAATAAGACCTAGTACAATATATTCAATTACATTCAACATATTTATTCCCCAGTACAAGTCTTTGTTGAAGTTCAGTATATTCAATTATAATATCCTTGTGCTTGTTCATTACTTCATTTGGCATCATAGCACATTAGTTGTTCTTGTTCATTGCTTCATTTGCCTTTCCTCTCTGCAGATGTAGGGACATAAATCAGGTCTACAAGGGAGACAAGTCATAACAAATTTTAGAACCATCCCAAGAGTTGTGCTAACCCAAGACAATTGTAATTGACATCCATTTCAAATCTTTTTGTAACTTTACATATATGTGCAACTTGCCAAATTGCGATATTGTAAATCTTCTTGTACTTGACATCATTCAAAAATGGAATTTCACAGTTTCAGCAACTTCACAATTTCACTTCTTTTGTCCAAGTATGTTCCTATATTCCTGCAGTGAAAGTATCCAACCCAACCTCAGAGAAAGATTGCCAAATTTGATACACTAAGTACTATTCAGTTTACCCAAATAAGAAAGAAGAAATTCACATTTAGGAAAAAACATAACATATCTGTAATGATGCTAGACTTGACATCAAATATTGTAACTTTTGAAATTTGTCTCATGGAGTCCAAAAACTTATAGTTTACCACAAGTTACCTGATAGAATCCAATAGAGTTTCACATTAAACTCACATTCATTTCAATAATGGAGAAAATTTACAAATAAGACAACTTTGATCAGATCAGATAATGGAAGATGAGAGGTCTGGATATATCCCAACCACTTGTTGTGATACATAGAAGTAATATGTTGCCATACATCAGTTGTTTACTAGCATAATTGATACATTGTCCCCTGTTCAACTACCACTAAGAAATATTGGATGCTTTTTCTAGATTTTAGGAAAAAATAATTGTTCTCGGCACAGAGAATCAAAGCCAGACACAATCAACTCATCTCAACTTAAAGTAGTAATTTCATTTGCATAGAAAAGGGTTAAATCAAATTGAGGAATAAACTATCTAATTGAAGCAATAATTTCATTTCAGAATCTTGAGCTTCTCTAAACAGCCTTCCAGGTAAAGATGCTGCAAGTATTGTGAAGGGTTAGTTATTGATTACACTTTGTTTTTATGAAGATAATGCTTCCACTTTATCATGGGGTGATTAGTACATTACTGTGAAGAAAACTTGCAGATTTGTAGAACTGAAGGGAAGCAATAAATAACAGTTTTACCTTCACAGTTTCAGAATGTAATTTTTATAGGACTTAGTA
This sequence comes from Erythrophleum ivorense, assembly GCA_026724425.1. Taxonomy (NCBI): domain Eukaryota; kingdom Viridiplantae; phylum Streptophyta; class Magnoliopsida; order Fabales; family Fabaceae; genus Erythrophleum; species Erythrophleum ivorense. Next base: position 236,814 of record JAIUCV010000174.1, read on the forward strand.
AATTTTGATCCACTCAGTCTAGTTGCCACAACCATCTTATAGTCTTTTTTTTTTTGTTTGGGGGGAGGGGGTTATGCAATGTGCTGCATTGCTAACTCTTACTGTCATCATTATATTCAATTTAGCATTTGGAATTCTTCACCTGTGCAGAATTTTACTCATATTAGAGGATCTCTCTGGTTTTCTTCTTGAATTTGTAGGGTACTTATTCATGATCAGGACTTAATACTTGTTTTCCAAACCCTTTGCATGGTTTAAGATGAAATAAGGCAGTTAGGATAGTTTCAACAATTAAGATAACACTGACTTGAAAATTTAGTTCGCATGCATGTACTCAAGCATACCAATCACCTGGATAGAAGCTAAAACCTATAATATTTACAAGTGGCAGATTCGAATGGTAATTGGCCATGAATATGAGTGGCACATACTTGTTGCAAAGAATTAGAATTCCATCAAATTTGCACTCAAAAATTAAATGGAGTCATCATAGGTTTCAAGGAGGGATGCTGTTACTAACCTTCAAGGAGCGCCGACGAAGAGGTGCAGTGAAATTGGCTTATGATATATTGGGTTGCAACTTGAAAGGAAGAAGATGAAAATATGCAGTAACAGTGGCAACTGGATCAACGAAGAAGATAAAGGTAAGTGGGGAATTGAGATCTTGCTTCAGAGCATATGGGGCTTCATCTGATGCGTTGCGTATCGAGGCTTCACTTGGTTTTAAACGGAGGGCTGCGATAGCTCGGAAATGGACGGACAAGATGCGGCATTAAATCACAAGCGAAACAACGTCGTTTGGGCTCTGGGCATGCGGTACCTAGATTGACTCTGGGTAGAGGATCCTGTCCCCTCCTACAATGTGTCCCCAACCCATTTTTGTGAATAGGATGACGTGGCATTGGTGAAATTAAATTAAATGCCACATCACATTTGTATTCACAACATCCACACTTTTTTGTTATTAATTTAAACCGAGTTAGATGTCACTAATTTAACAATTTTACTTGAAATACTGACTTAAAAAATTACAAAGTTGTATCCATTTATCTAAAAATTAATTGTCAAATTTATTAAATATAAAGTAGTGGAATTATATCAATGATTGGATATCTTTAAGATTATAATTTTAGAAAATTCAAATTTATTATTTTAGAGCATCTTTGGTTGATGCAAGTGAAGAAAAATTGTAATTTAGATATGAATCTAATTCAAAAAAAAAAATCAAATTAAAGAGAACCAATGAAAAGAAAAGAAAATACTAGTGTCATGGAATGTTATCTTATGTAGGCCGAGTGAGCACCGTATCTGAGTTAATTAGTATCATGTGAGTAAAAAATGTCGAATCTAGAAATTCATTAGCTTTTTACATTATTTTATGGACAGCGACCAAATAGAAGAATAACATTAAGAGTATTTTTCAATAATTAATTCTTTTTTCAAACAAATCTGTTGGAAAGTTAATTTAAAATTTTACTTATTTGGCAGTGATGAAATTTTGTGTGTGTTAATTATACTTAAAAAAAATTACACATATAATCAAATTTATTATCTCCTATATATATATATATATATATATATATGCACGCGCTTGTGTTTTGAAGATCAATGTATAATATAATTTTTAAATATGAGAAATTATGAAGATCTAATTATATGTTTAATATTATCATCATTTTTTATTATAATAAATTGAAGTATAATGGAAGTAGTAATTACTTGTAGTTGAAACAATAAAATATGATATTGATGTAGTTATGGAAAATCCAAGAACAGGCACGAAGGGGGAGGTCATTGTGGATCACAATGAGTTTCAAAAGGTGGAAGGTTCGTAATGTTTATGTGAACCGTACAATCAAAACAAAATTAGTGTTTCCATTCATCATTCACTGACCTGTCCCAATCCCGTTGCGCTCGGCTACTCTTCGTAGCGCGTACTATCTTCAAGTCTTTTACCACTTCAAGCAATCTCAAGGACTTAACTTTAGGTACAATTTTTTTGTTTAATCAATGAGAATAACTTTTTATTTAATATGGATGTTGACATTTTTTTAAAGTAGAATTAACCGATTAAGCCACATGTGATGTTATGTTGACAGTTTTTTAAAGTAGAATTAACGATGTTAAGGTTAACGACGATATTGAATTGTTTTTGAAAATTTAAAAATTATATTAAATCAACATAAATTTATGGAACTAAAATGAAACATGAGTGAAACTTAAGAATTAAGATACTAAAAACAAACTTTCGCTGATAAAAATAATTATTTAATAGATAAAAAGTATAAAATATCACAATATTTCCTATTATAGCACAAAAAATATAACGGATTTTTCCCTTTTTGTGGCCCTATTGTTAACCAAGAATTATTTATGTACAAAGAAATGTCAAAAATTAAAATATTTGGCTTAGAGATAGTTTCTTATGTCTTTGGTATAATGTTTCATAATTTAAATATAATAAGTGCATAATTTTTGTAAATAAAATTGTTTAATTGAAAAATCATACACTTCTTTATAAAAGAATCATATATTTGTCAAATTATTATTTAAAAATCATATACATATTATATTTTGATTAAAAAATCTAATAACAAAAATATTTAAGAAAAACAGTATATAAATTTTTTCTGAACTAATACCAAAACTTGCCGACGGTAGACAGTGTTGTTATTATATCTGAAATGTTTTTCTTTAAGATTTTTTTTTTTAAATGTGTTCGGACTAAATCCTCTTTTTAAAACGGGTGCTCATTTTTAGATCGATTTAGTATATTTAGGATGCACTTTACTCAAAATCATTGAGAGCTATGTTAATAAAACATATTATCATTTTTCCCTCAGAAAAGAAAAAGAAAAAAATTATTTTGAAAGGGGTCTCTAGATATATGAGTTACTTGGTGGGTCATTTTCGCCGGGGAAACCAAAAAGATGCCCATTAGGTCATCAATAATCTTTTCAGAATCGGAAATTGGAAAAGTTGTTTGGGAAATATAGGAGCAAAAGGAATCTTTGCCTATACAAAAAACGCTTCTTAAGGTAAATGTTAGAGTGTTGTCTTTTTCGTATTTCTATTTGCCAAAAGTAAAACGTGTTACTCGATCCCCTATCTGGACGTTGAAGGCAGCATTAAAGAAATGCCAATTATTGGGGGTCACAAGACTTACTGATACTTTCTTCAACTTAAGCAATGTTACCGAAACTTTAGAGAAAAAAAAAAAAACTTGTTTTGGAGCTCGATTATTAGGTCCTCCTATTCATTCATGTTCGTGATGAATCTTTGAATAATAATTGGAAGCTCTAGTAATTTTTACTTTTATGTTTCTGTAAATTTTTTTTTTCTATACCTCATACACAAAAAAATGAATGGAACTTTTTAAAAAAAAACTTTTTAGGAAAATGAAAACTCCATTCAAATGCAAATTTCAGCTAATAAGAATAATAGCATTACTCATAGTAATAATATAAGAAAAAGTAGAATATCTTGTTATTGTAAATAAAAAAAAATATATACATAATTTCATAAATTAAAACTTAATTATAATTTTGATATAAGAATTTTGAAATGTAACACTATTTTTTAAAATTGTTACGAAAAGTAAAAGGGTTACATATTAATTAAAATTAAATCCTCAAAAAAATGGTAGTTTGAAAAAAATGAAGGTAAAAAGCGTGCAAGGAGAAATTAGAAAAATGATTGAGACATAAAGTATTATTTATGAAAATCTTTTGACTTTTTTGGAAATAGTTTTAATTAATACGCAAAGTTTTTGCTTTTTATATTAGGGGTAAAATAATAGTGCATTTTCAGTTTTGCATATTAAAACTGTGACTAAATTATAGTTTGGCGTTATTTGTAATTTTTCATTATAGATACAAACTGTTTTCTTTTATTGTTGAATTTTCTTAAGAATTGTACAAAATATTTTTTTATTATTATTATGTTGGAGATGATTTAATAGTGAAAAACACGAGAAATTGAATTCTATATAGCAAAATCCTAAGTTTCAATTACCGTTCACACTATTGTAACTTTTCAAATATAAATGAAATTATTTGTGTGTGTGTGTGTGTGTGTGTGTGTGAGAGAGAGAGAGAGAGAGAGAGAGGAGAGAGAGAGAGAGAGGAGAGAGGAGAGAGAGAGAGAGAGAGAGAGAGATTAATTACATGGTAAAATTATATAATTTTTCTATTTATTATAAACTATACTAAAAAATCTTTTGAAGTGAAAGTCTCTAGAAATAATATTAATATCTTTTAATAAAAAGTATATATTTTAAATCTTATTTTAATACTATTATTTATGTTGAAAAACATAAATTTTATTTACTCTAACTTTAAAAATAACCACTTTATGTTAGTCAAATATATATTCCATATTTATTATATTATATAAGTAATAAATGTAAGGATATTTTAATTAAGATAAATATAATTACTACTTATTTTTTATTACAAAAAATAATATAGCTATTTTATTTTTTTAAAAAATTATTCTATAATTAAAAATGTATTATATGAACATTTCTAAAAGAAATAATTTACCCATAGTCAAAAAGTAGTTTCATGTGGGAAGTCAAAAATTACAAAAAAGAATATGACTAAGAAATCTACAAATTAAAGAAACATTAATTTTATTATTTAATGTCATTGTGGGAAAAGGTGTTGGACATAATATATATATATATATATATCTCTCTCTCTCTCTCTCTCTAAAAATATTATAGGTAGTCTATAGTTAATAAGATGCATTTTTTTTAAAGAAGTCCCTCCCTTTGTTTTGGGCCTCATGCCGACAGGGGCTCACCCACTATTTATAATTAATAAGGATGGGCCTATGCACCTCTATATATATATTATATTTAAAAAATATTGTAAATAAATTATAGTAGATCTGATTTTTTTTATTTGCATTTTATTTCCTTTGTTTTATTTAAAAGTCCCTCTCTTTTTTTCTTTTGGCCCTGTGCTCACAGGGGCCCGCCCTCTATTTATAATTAATAAGGATGGGCTTATATGCTCAGTTATACAAAAACTCATACTAATTTGAAAAAAATTAAAAAAATAAACACAAATATACACAACTGTACGTGGAGATCCAATGATTATATTTATCACGAACATAACTTCTTCGAAGTTCTATACACACACACACACAAGAGATAATATAGGCTGACAATCCTAATCATTGATAATTTAACAAAAAAGATTATATATTATATAAAACTTATAATAATAAAATATATAGGTGGACAAGGAGAAGATGTGTTATCGTAATGAATAGAGCATGCTCTTCAATATGCCATTTGAGCTATGTTTTTTGGTCCATTGCAATATTAAATGAAATATATTATTTTAATATTTATAAATAGAAATATTAAATATACATGTAGTAAACAATGTTGTATTTATAATCTTCGATAGTTGTTATCAAATATAAATGTGTACGCTGAAAATAAATATTCAACTTATTTCAAATTGTCCTATGCTTTCCAGAGTATAAAAGTGATAAAATTTCTTTTAGTTTGAGGTATTTTGTGTATAAATTCATAAAACTATATTTTGATTTTTCTTTCATCGCATACATTAAATTTATATGGCTATCCAATTCTATTATATTGCTCTGCTATTACGGTAATGTTGTTATTTTTACATTAGCTGTTTCCTTAAGAACAAAAGTAACTAACTTTAATTATAATTTGTAATCTATTTTGTTGAATATAATTATCTTATATTTTCAAGAATACAATATTTCTTAATTATGATATAATAATTACTAAATATTACTAAATATAAAATAATATTGTGTCTATTTTAATGGATTTGTTAATATAACCATTTTTATTAATTATACAAAAATTAAGTTAATTTTTTTAAGAAATATTAATTATTAAATAAGCTAATATTTTAAGTAATTATTAAATAAAATAAAATAAAATATTATATTATTTATAATTAATTATTTTATAATGGAAAACACAATATTAATATCCTCACTGTTATCTTACTTTACGTCTACTTAATTTTGTTGAATACAAGGTGGTGATGGGCCATTTATCATTATTAATTTTATGATTGACAGAGGATATATCTGGGAAAAAAAATCTCAATTGAAGGAAGACTTGTAGAAACTTGAGGGGAGAGCTACTTTCAGTTTTCTCATTTAGTTATAATTCACTTTCTCATTTTAAATTTATTTATTTATTTTTATATCTTAAATTCATTTATGATATGTTTAGTATGTGAGAATGATTTTTATTGGAATTAGAAAGATAATAGGAATCAAAATGGAGTGGAAAATAATCATGTAATCCTAATTACATTTGGTATAGAATAAAAATGATGATAATGTCATTCTTTTAGTAGGGTAAAAACAATTTAGAAATAGACCCCAAAAAATGATAAAAAGACCATAATACCCTTAATAATTTTTTTTAAATATTAACTGTTATTTGTAGTAAGATAAAATTCTAATATTTTATATATGAAGTTAATGTCAACTATCTGTCTAGCCATAAAATATTAAATAATATTGAGATTGATTTTTTTGTTTTCCTGAAGAAATTGAGCATTGTGAATTTCTACATGATTTTCAGAATCTTCTTTAATTTCCTCGTATATGTGTGGGAATGACATTCCCACATTTCATGGAAATTTCAACATTTTGGATAAAAAACTTTTTAAGCTACCAAACATGCTCAAATATGAGAATCTATTTTGAATTTCCATTCCCTTATCTTAATTTCATGCTATCAAACATAACCTTAGTTAACTTCCAATATCTCATCAACAGAAATATTACTATAACATACTTGCATTGAATTTAGGTTAAACAACATCTCTCTCCCTATGAATTTATATAATCAAAAGACATGCATATCAAATTTTTAAACTACCCAAGACTTCAAATTTGGGATGAATGATTCTTTCCCTTGAATGACTTTAAATATGGGGAATGCATATATGGTTATTTTTAGATCTTGAATTGAAAGTGAACTGAATATTTTGATACTTAATAAATACGATAATTCTTTGAGGAGTACTGTCAACATTTATTGTATATAATGAAATATTCAATAATTTATCTCAAGCTATTATTTCTACGATCTTTTTACACACATTTAGGTTCCATGAATTACTTTGTTTTTTGTTAATATAATCTTGCTACTCTCATTAAATTTAATCCTCAAACTACAAGCATCACTATCACGTCGTTATAATTAACACAAAGCTGGTGTATTGAAGTTTTAGAAGGTTAGAATTATTCTGTAAGTAGCTCCACTTATTACATAACAAAAATTTTTTAATTGAAAGAGTTTTCATTTTGTGTGTATATATTTTGATAAATTATATTACTAATTTCTTCCCTTGCAAGATGGAGGGGAGATTTAAAAAACACGCATGGGCCCACATAATTTTTTTAAAAAAATTTGTGTAAACAGTAACTATACGGATACATATTGTTTATGTACGGACACATACTATGCATGTATAGGTATTAACAGTCCTGACATGAGCTCGAGGAAGCCGTCACTGTTCATAAGCCGAAATTGCATTATTCTTAAGCCGTGGCTCGCATGGGTTATATATATATATATATATATATATATATTTGATATATTGATGATTACTCATGCCTTCAAATATTATGGGCCAAGATTCCTTAATGCGCCTCCGATATAGTGGGGTTGAAACATTTTTTATTTATTTTAATATATATTTTTTAAAAAGTACTCACTGCACAGTACGTTATATTACGTAAGAAGTGATCTATTCTCATGCATTATTCGGGTCACGTGCTAGTTAAAGGTGACATAAGAGTATTGAAGACACATTAAAGATAAAACGAAAATGAAAAAGGAAGAAAAAAATGCAATACATCGCTGCATTTTATAAATATCAATAATTGTTTGAGCTTCATTCAACAGAGAAACAAAGAAAGGAATCCACCTTTTGTTTGTTTGTTTATCTTTATTTTTTAAGTTGGGCTTCTTTTTCATCGCCTAGCGTTCTAGTAAAATTAATAGGCCTAAGTAGCATCTTTGATTTGCTGAATAAGACGTGGAAGTGGACAATACTTTGGAATTTTTAGTATAGCCTTAGTTATTTACAAATTTCAAATTTTAATTTAATAAAGCCTCTTAAAATATATATGATGAATAATTAAATCCGGATTTATAACTACACGTATACTAAACTTACTTAAAAAAACTTTTTTATAATTAAGTTTTCTTTTATCCATTTCAATAATCATCAATAATATAAATGATAAAGACCCAGCCCACTTAAGTTTCATTTTAGAAAAAAAAAATATACCAAATAATATAATAATTTAAATTAAAATCCAAAAAAGTGGGTTCTGAAATATGCTTTGTTTATGTATAATGTTTTTGGCCAACTAGTTTAGATATATTATTGCTGCAGCGGGATCATGATTCCAATGACTTATAAGGATTTATTTGATTGGATAATATAAAGAGATATAAGGAATAAAAAGTATATAAGTAAGATATAATATTACTTTTGTATTTGTATTTTTATTGATTTAGTGATTAAAATAATAAAATAATAATTATATAAATATAATAATATTATTTAAATTTTATAAAAAAATATATATTCGTGATATAGTAAATTAAACGGAGCGCAAGTTTCCAAATTTCTGGGGCTTACGTCTTGTGTTGCCCCCTACACAGGGAGGCCCAAGGCGTCTTCTTCATTTTATTTTTTTTATTTTTGTAAACGTTTTCTGTTATATAATGTGCCCGTTATCCAGTAGAAAATTTATTTTTGTTAATATAATATTTTGATCCTAAAAATAAAATAAAATGTTGCCGTCTAATGGAGTTGCTGACACGACGTCGTTATCAGGGGCGTTATAGGAGCAGCTCTCAGTCCCTGGACAACCGTGTGGTTCTGCCACCTGGTGGCTCCGCGCTGACGCTGGGTCTGTGCCACTACGCACAAAAATAAAAGTTCAACATTTAACTCGATCATAATTGGCCCAAAAAAAAAAAAAGTTACTCGATTGTTAAAATGAACAAAAATTCTAAAATAAAATAATACACTTTTAATTATTTCTTCCTTCTTTTTAATAAAATTAAATAAAAATTATTGTCTTAAACTCTATCATATTTCTTGTAACACATTCTAATTTGTTTAAAAATTATAAATGTTAAAGTTTGCGGTGATATTTTATTAAAAACTTTAGGAAAGAATTGAAGAAAATTCTTAAATTCTAATTAGTGAGTGGTAGCTGAGAAATATTTTTTTTAATTTTTAAAATTAAAATAAGTTTTTGTAAATGGCTTAAAATCAAAAGTACTATTTATATTTTTCACTAATAAAGAACTAATTTATTTTGAATTATTTTTAAAAATATTATATCAATACAAAAATAGAGAAATGATTGATGGAGAGCATGAGCTTTCGCATCGTCGATATGCTTGGCAATTCTTGCGTACTCATTGGTTACATCGTGGATGCAATGTTACTATTGCGCAGATTATTAAATATAAAAATAAAAAGAATAAAAATGTAAACATAATAAAATAATTATATTTAATATAATATAAAAATAAATAAAATATTATTTTATTTATATATTTAATAAAATAAAATAAAATAAAAATAATTCTTATATCCCTTACTTAAAAATAATATTAAAATAAAAATAAAAATAACAAGACATAATAAATTTTGTATTAAGTATAATAATTATTCTTATTTCACATACTATGAAGTAAAAATAATTTTATAAAAATTTTATAAAATATATATTAAACAAAATTTTTTCCTATTTTTATTTTACTTCTTTTTGATAAAGTGGTATAAAATTTGAAGTTGAAAATGGAAAAAAGGATCAGAGTAAAAACCGAACCCGTACAAAGACTAAGAAAGGCGCATCAGCGATCGTTAGACCCGAACAGGCGATGCAAGAAAGCTGGAGTGCCGCACACAACGAAGCTTGCACCTTTGACTGTACGCAAGAGAGAGAGAGCTCAACCCTCCATTGTACTCTCTAATACTTGAACCTTGGGCCCCAGCAATCGGTATGATCTTCTCCCCTGCTTAATCTTCTATTATTTATCCGACTTTTTTCCGGTTTCATTCTTTAATCCTCAGGATCGAGTTGGATTTAGATGACTAACAGACTGGAAATTTTCTTTTTCCGGATTTCAATGATTTCCTATGATTTTTTCTTTTTTTTTAATACTTAGAAATCTTATAAATACATTTTTTAATTTGGATAATATCAGATGGCCGAATTCTTAGATGTTTTGGTTGTTGAAGAAGCTAATTTTGACAAAATATGGCAAATATGTAGACCTTAAAATAAACTTATACTAGGAAACATTCCTCCTGCACCTGATCATCTGAGATTTCTGTACCTTTTTTAGTCAAATTCTTTATCAGATATCATGTTGTTGGCGACTGATATGAGTATAGCTATAATCCAGCATCTATCTATATGGATTTATGTAATGGCTTGCTTTGAAGATTATTGGTCGTTTGATCCTGTGGGTTTACTAAGATGAGCTAGAATGTTGTTCGGGTGCTGAAATATGCTAGTCTTCTATCACTAAGTTTTTCTGCCACTATATCTTTATAGTTACGATAGTTGAGTCAGATCATACACAAGTGGCTATTCATGAAGCAAAGTATTCAATTTTTTTCACTCTTAAGTGCATTGTGCTGTCTTTAATCATATACTACAATCAACCTCGTGTTATTTTGTGCATGCTTCATAATCAAACGACTAGAATTGAAGGTGAGTCAGTGAATACCTCCACCCATAGCCATTACTTTTGTTTTTATTATCAATTTCTAAACACTAGGATATTCTTGATTTCTTGCTTGTTTTACCAAACAGTAGAAAGCAAATACTTCCCAGGGAACAACTTTTGCAATGCTATTGTACATATCCTTTAGTGCTGCAGTGTATGATATAATGTTAGTTAAATTTCCCTTATCCTCTGACCTCAAAATGATCGTCTTAATGGCAAAACTAAAACAGAATTTGAGAATGCAATACAGGCTTTCTGACATGGATATTCTATGAGGTTGGTATAGTGGTTATAAGCAGTATTTGATAAGATGCTAGAAACTTTCTATAATTGTTGGTGGAATTTTAAATACATATCTGTTGATTCTGAATGCTTTGTTCATTATGGCTGATTTTTTGCTTCTTGCCTAAACAGAAAAGTAAATGTGAACGAGACTGTCAAGTACGCGTAGGAGACATTACCTTCAAATGCACGACAAGATTATGACATTCTGATTGATCTTAACTCTTTAATCCCAAAGAAAAGATAAATAAAAGTGTTTTGATACTGACAGAGTAGCACACGTAGATCATTGTGAGTAGTTTGTTTGTAACAATTCTGCTGTAGTTATTGCATTCAATGCATGTAGTATATAAGGCTGACAATATGGCTTGTCCCCTTGCTCTAAAGAAAATCAGTATTTTCTTAAAGAAAGTGTGTCAAATGCATGTATGCGATTAACATGATTGCATATGATAATGGCCTCACAGGAATGATGCTTATAGCAATTTTACTTGTTGCATTACCATCTGAAGCTGCTGACACTTTTTGATTTTTGGTTTGACCTTATTATGCCTCTGCCCCTAATGAAAATGTTGCATACTTGAAGCTTTGGGTCAAATGATAATCACATTCATGTCCAAATGATGCTTTTTGCTTGGTTATGTTATTGTGATGTAGAATGTGGAATTTTGCATCAAGTTGCATTGCTGGAAGCGTGAGGCTGAAGAATGATTATTTAAAGCCAACTCACTCTGCTTCAGAATGCTCTGATGATGAGACATCTTCTATTGTGGGCAGAGAGGAAGGACTGGAATGCCCAATATGTTGGGAATCTTTCAACATTGTTGAAAATGTGCCCTATGTCTTATGGTGCGGCCACACCCTTTGCAAAAATTGCATCCTGGGACTGCAATGGGCTGTTGTGAAAGTTCCAACGCTGCCTATTCAGCTTCCACTTTTTATCTCCTGCCCCTGGTGCAACCTCTTATCTTTCCGTTTGGTTCATAATGGAACTGTCAAATTCCCTCGCAAGAACTACTTTCTTCTTTGGATGGTTGAGAGCATAAATGGTGATAGGGTGAAGACACAACCAACTTTTTGTGGGGATCATCAACCACTCTGGCCAATCAAAGACAATTTAACTATGGGAAGCCAAGTAAGCCATGGCAACCTTCGGAGGGGACAATATGTTCCCCATCCAGAGCCATCGGTTTCCAATCAATACCATGGTTATGCTGGTAATTACCTCAGGATGGAAAGACTGCATAGTTCTCTTCAGAAGTCACTGGTTTTTCTTGTCCACTTGACAGCTAAGTTCCCACTTATCCTCATATTTCTTCTCATTGTCTTATATGCAATTCCAGCAAGTGCTGCCGTTTTGGCTTTGTATATACTTGTCACCATTCTGTTTGCTTTCCCATCATTTCTCATCTTGTATTTTGCATATCCTAGTTTGGATTGGCTTGTCAGGGAAATTATCACTTGAGATCATGAGGTAGTATACGCATATTATACTTTGCAAGGATTATGCTTCACTTTATGGCCCTATCCAATGTCTTCTGCATTGTAATTAGCCGACTTCCCTTTTACAGCTGCATCATTTCTCTTCCCATATAAAGCCCCTACTCAATCTCAGTTTTTTTTCTGGGTCTTGATTTTGGCTTTGGTAGAGCTTTGCTTGGTTGGTGGAGGTAGATTGTAATGTTAGTGTCTGCTATTGTAATGTTTTTTGCAACCAAGGTCCTAGAGGAAATATGGTATTGAATAATGATTGTACCTTTTCCTGGCCGCAAATGGTTAAGCTGCTGCAAATCGCGCTTGATATGGTTGTCCTGTAGAAAGATATTAGAAAAGCTCGTGTTGTTTCATGGACGCTAATGAATGTTCCTTTCAGTATATCTTACGGTTGTAATTTTGTAAATTGCACTTATATTAATAATTGATTGAGTTGTCTGTCTTGCTGCACTTGAAGTGTTGCCATGATCTGAAATTAGTGATCTTATGAGAAATGGAATTTCTGAAACCATTAAATTGGAGTTGGGAGAACCACGACTAACTGATAATTTCAGCAAGAATTACTAATTTTGATTTTTTTCTCAACTAAAGAAACGTCTATGGTGTTGATACAGTAATGCAAATTAATTATTTTTTGGTACGAAAATGAGTAAACTTTTTGACAATTTTTTTTCGTTATTTTTCTTTGTAACATATTCTTTGTGGCTTGTAGTTCAAATTGATTAACTAGAAACAAAATTTGAACTTGGTTGTTACTCAAAAATTCCTTGATGGTTTAAGTGGTGATGGATTTGAGTCTGATCAACTTGGAATGAAGCTGGAAATATGCCATTCAAGTTCATTAATAGGAAGCATTTGGTGTTAAAGAAGCTTGGTTATGGGATTGAGTCAGGACCGATCTGAAGAAATTCATGCAAATTTGTGGTTGCGAAGGAAGTACTCGGGCAGAAAACGAGACGAAATATTATGGAGGTTAATTTATGTTTGGCTTCTTCAACATGCGCGGGGGTTTAGAGAAGCTGCTAGAAAAAATTTAATATCTTAATTGCTCTCTAAAAATCTTCATTTATGAGGTGGGTTAAAAGTTAAAATTATATGGATTCATCTGTTTCACTATTTTCGCATGATACTTGTTTCAAAGAGGGAAAATTACATTTTGCTCTTTAAATAATTGGTACATTAAATTTGAAATGTAATAAAACACTTTTTTAGATTTTAGACTAAAATGAAATTATTAAATTCTAATTAAAATTAAAACGAACACATGATTTTTATTGCAATAACAATGCCTAGCTTAATTCAATGTTTGGGCTTGTAATTTTTTTATTCAATTCAAAAATTAAGTGAAATTTAATGTAAAGTTTCTTTCCGGTTTAAAAATTAAGTAAAATTTAGTGTTTTCATTTAGTTCAAAGTCCAAGGAATTGATTTGTTATGTGTTAAAGTTCATATACAATTTTGTAATTAAATTTTAATTTGGTGAAATAAATTTGGTTTATCCATTAAAATAATAATTCAAATGGGTGTTAGGAATTATTGTGCCTTTCTACTTATTTTGAAACTACTTCTTTTTAAATGGAGTTTTATAAAAAACACAACGCTTTTAGCAAAATCATTTAATAAATTCTGTTATTAGTATTATTGTGTTTGGTAAATTTTTTAAAAGAAGTGTTTTTTGCTATCAAATTCCTTAAAAAAACATATATTTACGAGAGTAGGTAAAAAACATAAGAAATAATTTTGGTAATTAACAATTTTACGTGAGAACGCTTTTGTTTTCAAAATGTTAATTTTTTTTTCTTCAACTTCTACTTCCTCCAATTTTCTACTTCTTTTTTATAATAGGAAAATTGTTTCTGCTAACAACTAGAAACAGCTGTTTTTCTTTTGTTTTTAATAAAAACTTTGCCAAATAATTTATTTTTTTAAATACATAATTTTTTATATAAACTAAACAACTTCTACCATTTCAAAAGTCAGGCTAAATAGGCTATATGTTGAATACCAACATATTGAGCTGTAAATGAAACTAGCTATATACGCATAAATAGTTTGGATTTAACTAGAGTAAAAGTTCATTTTAATCTTATTTATTAGACGAATTTCAACATAATATTAAGTTCATTTAATTAAATGACCAAGCTTTAAAATTTTGATACTTAAACTAGTTTAGCTCTTAAATAATTCATTTAAAAATAAAATAATATAAAATTCTTTAAACTTATAAAATTTATATATAATCTTAAACAAATTTATGCCACTCAATACCAAATTTTATTTAATAGAATAAGCCGAACTTAATGTTATTTTTAACCACATTTAATGTTGCAAGCGAAATTTGAGTAACTTGTTTATTTGGCCTAGGCCCGTTTACACCACATTAATTTCCATCATTAATCTATAGATTTTAGTTGCCATAGGAAGAAAATAAGAAAAAATGACAAGAACAAAAATGTATAAAGCCTGTCCAAGATCAAATGTAGGAGTTGTTCTAGAAATTTCTCTCCTTCTCTACCTCTTTGTGGCTCTTTATTCGTTCTTTTTTATCTTTTAATCATTTTCCAACTTAACAGCTTCCACAATTAATCAAAGGCTCCCAAGAGATCCATGTAGGACAATCCAAGTCAAACACCGTGGTCCACGTGTCACAAGCATAGCCTGTAATGGCTACCACTTGGATCCTTCAGCTAACCAGTTGGAGAACTGGATCGTTTTTGGTGACGAAATAGTAAGCCTTCCGAGGATGGCAGCCATTGCCATTGCTTCCCCTAAATCTTCAGTCTTACAGAACCCCATCTATTTCAATGAATCAAGTTCAAATTTCTTTGGTGGTTCTTTGAAGGGTCTTTGTTTACATCTAAAACCAACACAACGACGAAGAAATTTCACAAATTTGGTTGTGGCTTCAGTCAGCACCGCTGTCACAACCCGAAATAGCAGCAACCCAAGTGGCAGATTTTACTTCAATTTTACTGGGTTTCCTTTCCCTTTGGGTCCTTTCCTGAACAGGCGCACTACGAGGACCGAGGTAAGCTATTTTACATTATACTACTAGTGAATTTATGATTCCTTCATTTTTGGTTTTTTTCATTCTCTGGGAATTTGCATGTTGAATAGAATTATATTATATGTTTTTTATCGAATTAATTAATGGGGAAATTCTTGCTGTTTTATCATTGTCTCTCTGATTACTTGATGTGATAGTCACTCGGAAAAGTTTTAGTAAAGTTTTTTAATTGTTTGTAATAATTTTTTGATAAAAATATAAAATGTAGAAGAATTTTTTTCTTTAAATCCAATCATTTGGTGTTAAGTTGTAAAATAGATCATTTTTTTTAATGTTTTTATGATAGAATTTGACAGTAAATACTTAAAAACTCTGTGCCGAGGTTTTTTTCAGTCACCATGGCAATAACTCTGTGAGTGGCTTAATTGTGCTCTTCATGTTGGAGGGATTTCCATAACTTTTTCTCTCTATCGATTTCCCCCTTTTTGAAGGTTATCTGTGATTGTTAAAAAATCCGTTAAAATGTATGTTGTACTTTAGAATGTAAAGCTTAGAATGGGTAACTACTGATGTAATATTAACGGCTTAGAACTGGATAACAATTTTTAACCTACTCTCTTAATTTTCTTATCAAGCGTGAACTAGATGCACTTTATTCTCCAAAGTGCAACCTGCATTTTAGAGGAGCCAAATCCATCTATGACGAACATGTAATAGTCATTTGTTGTTGATGTATAATTGGCTAACTATAAATGCCTTTGTCCTCACTAATTTACTTTTGATCCAGGTTAGTAATTTTTTTTTCCGCTGTACTTTAAAACTTGACAATTGGTTGATTGCACAAATGATTTTCTGCCGCCTAGTGTTTCTTCACTTCAATGGACCTTCATAAAGTAAAAGACATACAATATAGAAGTTACTTGTAATCCCAAAACAACGTGGGAGAAAGGAGTTTACCTCAGAAGTGTAGGGTGCACTTTACTGAATAAAGTGTTAAATAACTGTGATCAGAAAATTAATGGAGTGGATTCTCACACATCCATCGATTTTTATCCTTTTTTTTTTGTAGCCATAAACAAATATAAACCATTATTTTTTATTTTATATATATATATATATATATATATGATTATTCATTCTGCACTTTACTCTCTATCGTGCAGCTTGCACCTTACAAGATCATTTTATGGGAGAAAGGATCTTCATAACAGCTATAACAATTTCTAGTCCATGACTCTTCCGTGAATGAATGTAACCTAGGTGATTTTCATCGAGCATCTTTCAAGCAATCTATGGAGACCTAACTTTACTAAAGCTCACTCTTGAATCTTATTTTTTCTTGACAAAGAAAGAAATATGCACTTATTTATTTATTTCAATATGCTAAGTTCTGAATATTGAACTAGAAGTACCTGTAAATGTTGTGAAATCTATTGAAAAGAAATAGAGAGCAGATTTTTTTGACATCCAGGTGTAATGTTTTTAGGGACAATGACATTTGTTATGTTTTGGCATTGTATGTAACGCCAATAATAATATAGTTCATTCATTTCACATTGGAATTCTTTTATTTCTTATGAACATTTTACTATAAATTTGTCAGCTAAAAATTCTGTTTTTAAAACCACTTATACTTCCTTTTATTACAATCTTGTTTTAGGCTCTGAAGGGCTGTATATGGCTATTCGAACAAGAGCAAGCCTTAGGCTTCAGCAGTGTTTCAACAAACATTAGGATGACAGTTATCAAACTCAAATCTGGAGGCCTTTGGGTGCATGCACCCATAGCTCCAACTGATGAATGTATTCAGGTTCCATTTTCTTCACCAACTCTCCTTACTTTGGATATGAAAACGTATAATAGCTTTTGTGGCAGTAATAATGCAAGTACATGCCAAGTTCTGCTCTTTGTTTTACTGTAAAGTGTAAAATGTCCCCCTATATATTGAATTTCACATTATTTTGGAATATTGTTTATTTGGAATTGGAACTAGTTTGGTCTAATGGTTTCAGAGGTTGGTTCCATATTCTCTCTTATATTTAATTTTTTGCTTTATTTTTTTTTTCACCGCTCATACTTTTTTTTGGGGGGGGGGGGGGACCTGACTGATTTAACTACAAGGAAATTTTAGTGAGCTGATCAAGAACTTTTATTGCAGGGAGAGATCTGTAATCTGAATAACCTTATGGACAAACTGACTTTTTTTGTTTTTAAACATTTGAACATTTTACTTATTGCAGCTTGTTAAAGAATTGGGAGCTCCAGTGGAATATATTGTTCTGCCTACTTTTGCTTATGAGCATAAAATATTTGTTGGTCCATTTTCTAGAAAGTTCCCACGTGCTCAGGTATGGGTAGCACCAAGGCAATGGAGTTGGCCATTGAACTTACCACTGGAATTTTTTGGGATTTTTCGTTCTAAAACATTGAAAGATGAGGATTTATCTACCCCGTGGGCTGATGAAATAGAGCAAAAAATTCTAAGCTCTCCAGAAGTTGGTAATAATTACACCATGTCCTCATACTTCATATTGGGGAATCCACAGAGAGGATCTCATTTGCTTGTAAATTGTCTCAGGAATTGGACCCTATGTGGAGGTAGCTTTCTACCATAAGCGTTCAAGAACACTATTGGTGACAGATGCTGTTATTTTTGTCTCCAGACAGCCCCCAGAGTGTATCAGCAAAGAATCCTTGTTAGCATCTGCCAAAAATGGTTTGGCAGTAAAACTTCTTAGTAAAGGAAAGGAAGTTCCTGATGAGCCCGTTATTGACAACAAAAGAAACCGCCAAAAAGGTTTAATTTCATTTCCAAAGTTTAGGCACAAATCATATTGCTTTTCATTTGTGGTCAAATTTAGCCTGATTGTTCTATACCCATGTTGCGTAGGATGGGAAAGAATGGTTCTACAAATCTTGTTCCTTGGTCCATCAAATCTTTTAGAACCAAATGCTAGCTTTGAACAGATGTCACAGAAATTGATCGTTTCGCCAATTGTGAAGACACTGGTCTTCAGTAAAGTTCCTGAAAAGGTAATCCTTTTTCTGTTAGATAATTTCTTTTGTCTTAAGGGATTTTGACTAAGCAGACACTGGTTGTTAATTAATCACCAAGCAACTATTCTTATTTGTATTGTTTTCCTATATATTCAGTTATTTACACTGGTTGTGGTTACATATATGCAAAATGTATATCCTTCAAGGAAAGCTCTGGGATCATGGGATGCGCACTGACCGGTTATTTATTGAACAGACTCAAAAACATAAGCCCAAACCGATTTATGAGTTCATGTTAAAGGGGCCAAACTTAGATGCCCAAACCCGCCCAATGGACAGATTAAACAGGCTGGCTTAAAGGCCTGAGGCCTGTTTTGAGAGGACTACTGAGATGTTTCAAAATCCAGACAACAAGTAATCGGAAAGTTGAATGTTTTAGTGAAACTGGATTGATGGTGTACATTTTCTTAAGTTTCAATTTCGTAATCTCATTATGAAATATGAATTTACCATCCAGGTGAGAGACTGGGTTGATAGCATTTCTCAGGATTGGAGGTTCAAGAGAATAATCCCTGCTCATTTTGCTGCTCCAATAAATGCGAGTAGGTCTGATTTCCGGGCGGCATTCGCATTTCTGGATGAGCTTCTGGGCGAGCGGTATGTTACTCGGCTTTCACTCTCTCTTGTATTCTCATCGATCATGGGAAAGGCTGCAAGCTATTTCCCTCCAGATGACATGAGGACCTTATCATCCCTAGACCAGTTTTTAGTTTCAGTTGGAGTTGTAAAGAAAACTGTCTCGGGCAAGAAGCAGTGAGACAGCATATGACTTGTCCTGCTTCTATTTTAAAACTTTGCATCTATGTACATATCTGTTACAGTAGGAGCTTTTTCAGCAAGATTTTGATGTTTCACATTTGAATAGGGAAATGTTGTAAAATCAGGGAAAGAATGATTCCTATATCTGTATGATTTGTGGACTCAAAATAGGACAAAAGTTCAAAGAGTCCTTTTTTTTTTTTTGGGTGTTAATTATTATCAAATTCTCTAATTTCTATATGATATGCTTTACCACTACTTGCGGCAGTTTAAATATGCCTTCCATTGAAATGGGCTTTGGAATTAATTAGTTTAATTTAATTTTCAACTAATATAGATAAGATCGTTGGGATGGTTGTGAGTTAGATAGCTTTGGCCAAGTTAGGCTGTCATTTACTCGTGTTTCTTTGTTCTGCTTGATATTGATGATTCATTATTTATATTCTCTAACAATGAAACTAAATCAGGAATGAGCAATGAATTGGATTGATTTGTTTTATCAGTCAAATTGTTCTAGTAAGATGGCTGAAAATCTCACTCTGTTAAGAACCAACCTAATTTAGTCTTGGTTTGGATGATTGGCTTTTGAGAAAAAATTACCATAAAATTATAAAAAATCAGTGTAAATGCTTTTTCAATCTCATTTTTATAAATAAATATTTCTAACGACAAAATTCACATTAACAATACAGCTTTAGATTTAATTCAACAAAAAAACAAGTCAAGATTTTTAAAATTTCAGATTAGATATTGGATATATAAATATATTATTAATTAGTAATTTATAATTAGTATATAAATATATAATTTATATATTATATTATCCTAATCGGTTCATTTGTTTAATTCGGTTTGGATATCTAACATGGACTGAATCAATTCTGTCAACTTTTCATTCAATTGATCAATTTTGGTCAAATCAATTTGGTTAAAATTATATCTTATTGGATTTGCTCACCCTGACTAAAATTCATCATATTTTGCATATCCAATTTGACTTTTTCAATACCAAAAAGCTTGGGAAGGACCTAAAGGTCGATTTTCTTGATCATGAGATAAACTTCCTTGTTGGAGGGTCACCCTACCCGACTAATTTCTGCCACCTACTTATATCCATATATATTATATTTAAAACTACTCTCTATATAATTTGTTGAATTAGATTTGATTATCACTAATTATTTTAACTAAGTATAAAATCTACAAAATAAAAATAAAAACAAGAAAAATATATAATCAGGTCATTTTTCATGTTGCAGCATCTGTTTGTAATGTTTCTTTTCCTTTTAAAATAGAAACTCAGTTATATAAATAATACATATAAAAATATTTTAGTCAAAATAAATTTAATGCAATGTATCTTTTAATCTTGAGAGAAGCTCATGTGTGTGTGTATATATATATTTTTTAAAAAAATCATGTAATTGAACTATCTTTTAAGAAAGGAAAGAATATTTGACTCCAATTTTATTTATGATTTAAGAGGCTACCCTTAATATTTCCGCTTTGGATCTTAATACGAAGACAATTAGTTATAAATAAAGATCATTCCTGATGTAAGGCATGATAGATTGAGAGATGAGAATCCAAGGAGATTTATCATTATTCAATTGTCTCTTTTTCTCTTTTTCTATCTCTTGCTTATTTTTGTGCTTCTTCTGTCAACCACAGCTTTGTTAATGCTTAAAGCTATGCATGCTTCCCTACATTGATGCATCCAACTTCTTTTTCCTTCCTCTGTGGCCAGAAATTAAATAAGGAACACACTACTTTTCCCTTTTTTTCCCCCTTCCCCCATAAACTAACCACTTTAGATCTTCGGGAAATTACCCCACTTGGCTATATCCTCCAAGTTCGTGATATATATATATATAGAGGCTGCACATGAGGCTTTTGTATGGGGTCACTTTTTCTTGGTTGGTGTAAATGCAGGGAAAATTTTGCTGCAGAAAGTGGTTGAGATGGGACCATGAGAGTGCTTTTCCTTTTAGGCTGCATGCTTTCATCCAAATGAAGCAGGCACTAAAACAGTAGGAGATACAAGATGTGGACCCTGTGGACTTATTACAACCATGCTTTTACAACTATGACATTGAATTTTCTTTTTTAAACTACAATCTAGGATATATTCAGATTTTGTCTGAGCTGAGCTTTTTTTTTTCAGGAATTAAAAAAATGTATTATCTCACATTAATTTGATATATTTAAAATTTTATTTACAGTATTTTTTAAAAGAACCAAAGGCATAGTATTAAAGAGGAATATTATGTCTTCTTACTAAGTAAGCTAACTTTTTTGGATTCATGAACTTTTAAAAAGGTTTTGTTCATGGGTTAAATCATGACTTTTTTTTTTTTGGCCAATACACCATGAGCTTGATTATTATCATTTTTTTTTTTAAATTGAGACTTGGAAGTCAATAATTTGGTCAATACATTTGTGGAGAGAGGTCCTAAGCGAGATTAGTCTCATGTTCAAAAGTGTAAAAATACTTGTTAACAGGATAACCCAAAAAAATTTAAAATATACTCAATAATATTAAGGTTTATTTTGTTTCTTATACTAAAATAATATATATATATATATATATATATATGAATATTGTAGAAATTAGGTGGGATCCCATGCCAACAGCATGGAATTATGCCCCACCATTTAAATTTAAAAAGAAATGTTAGAAAAGAAAACATATGTTGACACATAGCCCAATATATATGTTGTACTATTTATTGTTTATGACTAATATGACTCCTTCTTATTTTTATATATATAATAATATGATTACTTTATTAATTTCTCTACTGATTTATCGGAAAAAATGTCTTTGATTGAATTTTATGCTAAGCCAAACAAAAAAAAAAAAAACAACATAGCTTTTGGTGATAGAAACATCCGACACCCAACAAATGCAGATAATTACTTTACTGAATGGGAATTACTAAAAGAAGGCTAAATTAAAAAAAATGACATTAACTGTTTAAAAAAAAAACCACAATCTGAAATATATTTGGATTCTGTTTAAGTGAGTTTTTTTTGGAGTAATTTAAAAGAATGTATTATCTTACATTGATTTGATGTATTTAAGATTTTATTCATTGTACTTTTTAAAAGAACCAAATTCAAAGTATTAAAGAAAAATATTATATCTTTTTACTGATTAAGTTAACCTTTTTGAATACATAAACTTTTAAAAAGGTTTTGTTGATGGATTAAATCATTAGTTTTTTTTTTTTTGGGTAATACATGATGAGCTTGATTAACTTGAGCGAGATTAGTCTCATATAAAAAAACGGGGGAGAGAATATTCATGGTAAAAAAAAACCCAAAATAAAAATTCAAAATGCACCAAATAATATACAGGTTTACTTTGTTTCCTATATTATATGAATATTGTAGAAATTATTTTTCTGAAAGGGAATAACGAAAAGAAAAATGTTCATGTATACTTTCTTTTATTTTCTTTTTTTGGAAAAAAGAAAAAGAAATCGACAAAATCATCGTGCTATATTATCACAATCATCGTCCTTTTATTAGAAGTAATTATGCCTCTTCCTTATTCGGCCCAACGTGTTATAAACTCTAGGTGAATAAACTGATCAAGCACCAATTATATAGTTATTTACATCTTAATTTTTCCCCACCCAAAAATATATGATTCCATTAATGTAACATAATATATGTTAATTTAAGACCTTTTCTTTATCCCATTTTAAAACAAAAATAAATAAATAAATAAAGACTGAAAGCAGCTAACTTTTATAAACTAAAATCCTATTAGTTCCGTCAATGTTACTCATACTTGGAGTGGTGAGCACGCATTGCTATTAAACGAAGGTATTAATTAAATTGCTTAAAAGTTCTTCTCCCCATATATATAAATTCAAATTTAATTAACTTCTCTCGAAAGAAATATTCCTCGCATATACTATATCAAGTTCATTTTTATAACATTTTTGTTCGTTTGTTATAAATTAAAAAAAAAATCTTGTTTTGTTTTCCACAAAAGAGAATGTATAAAGTATGTGCTATGAGTAGTGTGTTAACTGTTAACAAGGGGGATTTGTGGCGATAGAAGCAACAAACGCGGCCTTGATATTGAAGGCAATTTATGAAATAAAATAATTAGTAGGATAATTAATTAACTTAACTCATGCGTACGGTATCAATAGAGAATTGCAAACTATTATGTGATCGACACAATCTTAATTTAGTGATTAATTAAGCACTAAGCAATACGGCCTTAACATCAACATGCATGCATATATATATATATATATATATATTATTGTACTTTCTTCTTTCCTCATTTTCCTTTTCAACTTTTGGTAGGCAAATTCTATCACCTCATTTTTAGGTGCATATATTGATGAGTGTCAAGTCATTAAAGTATCATATATGATTCAACTAACCCTACATATGAATCTCTCTCTCTCTCTCTCTCTCTCTCTCTCTCTCTATATTTTTTAATGTTGAATCAAGATATTAATGAACCCAAGGGTTAAATATATATCAGTAGGTTAACAAATCTTTTAGAAGTCAAAGTAGTAATGATGAATGTTCCTTCATCTGAGAAGGAAAGATTAATTGGAGTGGAAAGAAAATTCAAGAGTTTAAGCCATCTTTAACCTACTTTCATTTATAATTATGCCACATCCTCCATTTCAGTTGTGCTTATTTAATTTATTTATGTTAAAGTAGCAAAATTAATCCAAATCGGCAACCTAATTCTAATTAACTATAGAGATATTCTAAATATTGAGGTTATATGATATCCTGAATTTTCAAGTCACTCAAGAAAATATGGTTATCTCATTGATTTGAATTTTGAGTTTTATCAATTAACTTGATAAAGAATTAATTAAATTATCATATAATATGATTTTATTGTAATATATATCAAATGTAAGAGTTTTCTTTTGGTAAGGTTAAATGTGAGAATTTTAAGTGTATGATATAAAATACCTTAATATTTTACATTCAATTAATCAAAGTGTCATTAAAATCTATGTCATATATATGTACATACTTCTCAAGTTTTCTTTAGAAGAAACATTTCCTTTTAGTGTAATGTTAGATACGTTTCCAAAGTAGCATTTTACTGAAACACAAACACACTTATAATAAATACATAATCTTAACATCATATATACAATAAATATGATACATGAATTATAAACAGAAATATGAATGAAAATAATGTTATATACGTTTCTTCAATACAAATTGTGCATAATATTGTAATTCATTTAACGTTTTTTTTTTTAATCAAATCGAATGCTGCTACATTAATGCAATTATAGAAGAGGGATACACATGAGAACAAATTCTGTAAGTAATATAATTATCAAAAATAAAGTTACCATCAACCGTAAATATGTTCTGAAATGAAATGTTAAATCTTTTGTTGAAAAAGAACATTTTTTGGGGGGGTTAAATTTAACTCCAACTATGATTTTAATTCAATTTTTTTAAAAAAATTATAATCTTAACCACTTTAATACTACTAAACAAAAATTTATTGCCAAAAGAATTCAATTTTAGGTGTGACATATTTTTCATCAATGAATTGTATAGTTGCATTATATGGTGGGCATATTAAAGTCAACATGGTTTGGCTCAATTAATTGAAAGATTTAGACTAAGCTTTTGTAATTCCGTGTCCAAGGGTTCAAATCCCCCTTGATTGGTATATAATTTTGCTTAGTAGTTAATCTTCCCTAAAAATATGTTGTGATTCGAAAAAAATGTTTTTTGAAAAAACTACT
The DNA here is from genome assembly GCA_026724425.1 of Erythrophleum ivorense. Lineage (NCBI taxonomy): Eukaryota > Viridiplantae > Streptophyta > Magnoliopsida > Fabales > Fabaceae > Erythrophleum > Erythrophleum ivorense. Next base: position 261,964 of record JAIUCV010000174.1, read on the forward strand.
TGTCTCTCGATTAGAGACTAATAGGAGATCCAGATGAGTGATATTCAGGAACTAATTATAGATTTTTTAATAAAAATTGAGGGACATGAGAGGTAATTTTCTAAGTTAGATCTCAATTTACTTTTATGGAATTCTAGGCATATCATTAGTATTTTGACTATAAGTTTAGAGTAATATATTTTTGCTACTATTTTTTCTTTTGAAAAATAAATATATTGGGCAATAAATCCAGAAAAACTCCTAAATATCAGATGTTCAAAGTATAATATATTAAATAGTTAGATATACTGTATCACCGCAAAGATATATTAATTGAGTTATATACTAGGATATTACCTCCATGCAGTTATGATTTTTTGCCTATAATTTTTTTTTCCAAAAATATACATTAAAATTATTTTGAAATAAACTTTTCCAAAAATTTGTGGTGAAGAAAATTTCATGGCAAAAAACAAATTGACTCTTAATATATACAATATTGAATTATTTATTTTAGATATTAGAAATATATATACATAATAATTTTATACATAAAATTTGTTGAACGGATATAGCAACTCATAAAAAAAAAAATTATATGCATTTTTTAATATCTTTATTATTAGATTCTTTAATTAAAATATGATAAGTATATAATTTTTTAGTAATACCATAACAAGTGTATAACTTTTATAAATAATTATATGAATTTTTTAATTAAATTATATATTTATTCTAGTATTATTGAAATATTATATATTGATTATATTTTAATTACAGAATTTGATAATAAAGAGATAATAAATTATAGTTAAATCTAATCCAAATCCTTTTGATGTATTAAGCGCTATCAACGACATATTTTTATTTTTTTCCTTTCACAATTACGTTCCCGCCAAACATTGAAAATAAAATTATGAAAAGTCATCGAAGTTTCAATTATAACGTGAGAATCTTAAAAATAGAGACGACTATATAAGTTGGAGTGAGATGTGTTTGATGATTTATTATCGCGAATTAAAAAAATGTCCTCTTGAAGATTGCTATGATGTTAAGGTTCAATTCAATGTGCAAACCAGAAATCATGCACTTTCAATACATTGATTGGGAAATGAAGACCTTTTTAAAAATGTGCATAACAATTTGAAAAACGAATCTCAAATTGAATTGCCCCACAATGATGCCGTGAATAATTATAAATTAATATATATATTTTTTGGGAATGAATTACTTTATCATTCCTTGAACTTTTCAACACTTATCTCCTACCCTCTGTTAATTTATAAATTATATTAAAATCTCTTCTAATAATATAAAGCAAACTACCATATGAACATGATTTTTTTTTTGAAATTATTTTTGTTATATTCAAAACAAGGGAGGATATATTTATAGTTTGATTTTAAACTATTGCCTAAGAAATGTAAGGGAGAAATGATTTTCAACAAATTGTTTGAAGTTTGATGTACTCAAACAGATGAATAAAAAATAAAAAATAAAAAATCATAATCACTTAAGAAGAATCTTATGCTAATTTTGAAAAAATAACGTCATTATCAATTAATTAGAGTAAATTTTTTTAATTTTACATATTTTTCATTCTTAAAAGGATGTGTCTATATTATTTTAATGTTTAAATAATTAAAGTTATAATAAAATTATGATAGGGTTTAGATAAAATTATTTATATTTTGTACCTTTGTTATGAGATATTTAAATATAAACGTAGTATAAAAATAATTTCTTTTAAAATATCATGTAGTGTTAAGGAAAAAAGAAAAATTCACATGTTATGTTTTTATTGAAAAAATTTAATAATAAACATGTCAAAAATTATATCTAAATTTTTTTATAAATTTAAAATTATATTCTTAGATATTAAAATAATAAAAAATTTAAATGTAAAATTTATAATGACACAATCTTTCAAACATTAAAATTAGATTTATAGTCATTAAAACTTCTTCTTCTGGAACAAATTTGGAAACGACTTTCATATTTTTTACCATCTACATCCAAATCCCTTAATAATTATAGTTAATTACTTTTTTGTCCCAATCGTAAATTAATAACTTAAAAAGTTAATTTATTCCTTCCATCCAAGGTATAAATTCAAAATTCGATGTTCGGTTTTCCAGTGGGACCACAGAACTCAATGCGCAGGCTTCACGCCCTGCACATTGCACCCCTCCTTCTCTGTCTTTGGATCCTGTAACAAACACGAAGAGCAGAGCACACCGGACCCAGAAAAAACTAGTGGCAGTTGCTTGCACGTTCTCCGAAAGCAAATCTCTTACAGAAATATAAGGGTAAAAGGAGTGGCCCCTCTTCTCGTCTCCTCGAGCCGGCGGGTTATTCCGTTGCTTTTTCTTCGCTTTCTGGTTACGCAGCCTTTACCAGAGCCCGGAATCATATATAAAGGTATGCTATCTGTACGTGTTGCTAAGCGAGATGAAAACCCAAAAGCTCTTTTCCTTTCAAATCCTTATCTGGTTTCCACTTCTTTTTCCTCTACACAAATGGGTTTGCCGAAAATTATGATTTTAGCCATTGAGATTGGTTTTCAGGACTTTCCTTGAGTTCTATTTCTGTTGTGTTGGTTTGGTTTTAATTGGGTTTGTTTACTTTTGGTTCCTGGATTGAAATGTCTTCCAACATGGTTGTATACGGTCGTCATTGAAAAGGTTGCTTAACCATTACGCTTGCAATGGATTTGTGAGGTGGGTTTGTGCTGAATGATCAATAACAGGTAATTTTCAGTTCATTTTCTTTTAGCAGGATGGGTTTGTGTCTGGTGGCTCTACTATAATGGAGGGTTTTGTACATCTAAGTTTTATTTTGGATGAAGGATGAAACCATGAATAAGTTAATAATAACCAAGAGTCCTGCTTTTTATTCCCATCTTCCAAATAGAATTTGTCACGTTTCTTCTCCTTTGATGATTGGTTACCTGTTTGTTGTGTTTGATAAGTAACTTTATATATTAGGGACATTTAAAGATCAGAAATGCAAGATGACAATTATGATACATATACTAGTGGGTGATTCAAGTGTTTGCAAGACATTAGAATGCTGTTTACCAAGTATGTTTGGGAAACTAGATGTTTTGCTTCATCGGGATCCTTGAATAATCCTTTGAGTGTTGGGTGAATTCATTTCTTTCTCTTTCCTTAAGGCTTTACTACTGCCTCCTCTTTCACTATTTTCCCTTATTAATGCTTTCATGTATCTCATTTTTTATAATGATAAAAAGAGTTTATTAGTCTTGATTGGTTGGAAATCAATGAGACGTGACACAAGTTAGGAAAGGCAGGTAAATTTGATGCTGTCTTGTTTTGTATAATTGATGACCTAGGCCCTTCTTATAGTTGTTGCCTTGACATTGTGTGCAGTAAAGGTGTTTGGAAATTTCCACTTGGAGACGCCAATTTTGAGATTCAAATCAGAAGAGAGCATCAAGTCATTTTTAATGATGATTTTTTTTTTAAATTTCTTCCCCTAATTGAGAGAAGTTCATTAAATATTTTCTTTCTTTGTTGTACTTCTAAAGGTTATGAATTGTCATTGGTATAATTGTTAGGAAAAGGTTTCTAATTAAAAAGTATGTGTGAATGTGTCATATTTTCATTCCTCTCCACCCCAACACTGAAAATATTAGTTGTTTGCTCTTATTTGTCTACTTCTACTGTAATTTTGAATAGGACTTTGTATTTGCCTTTGCTGTCTGAATCAGTGAACACTTTAAGTTTCCATCAGTTATCTTATTTTTGCTCCATTTAAAGTTAGTGTTCTTTCTCAGTTTCAGGATTGTCTATTTGTCCAGAGTCCCTGTTCTGCATATCTTATCTCTCATCTGATGGCTGACGACAGTGTTGATTTACCGGTGACCCCAGAACTAATAAAGTTAAGTGGGTTTGAATTGAGAAGGCACTCCACTGGAAAAGCAAGTTCTGGAAACGGTGAAGTAAAATTTCTTCCTCGTTATCTCAGAGCTTCTACTGGTTCCTGTCATGATTTTTGTAAATATGGGAGGAAGCATGCATTTAAAGCAAATGAAAGTCGATCTGTATTGAAGAGTGTTGCAAGAAAACCACTTTGTCAAGGATCGGAAGAGAGTGTTGGTGGAACAAAGATATCGGTGGCTGACCTCAGAGCACCAACTGATTCCAAGCCAACAAAGAAGACATCAGCGGTCAAGCTCACAGCATCTGTTGATTCCACACCCCAAAATTGTGAGACACTTGGCAGCCATAACCATAAGCATGAAATGCTAGCAAAATCACTCGAAAACTCAAAACAAGTAGAGAATGAAGTTTCAGGAAACAGGAAGAAGACAGCATTGGTCAAGGTCAAACCGTTAAACCATCAGAAATCCCATATGTCTGATCTTTCCAAAACAAGGAGACAAGAAATTTCATCAACATCAAAGAAGGTGGAAGCTTCATCAAACTCAACTGTTTTTAAAGCTAAAGAAATGAAGTTGTCTTCCAAGCCAAACTCTGTCACAGGGAAGACAATGTCTTCTAGGAATCCTTTTGAGGGTTCCAGTCGCCAAAGAAATAGTGAGCTCAGGATGGAAGAGAGGGCAGCCACCTCCAAAGTAGCTGCAAGAAAATTGATGACACCTTCAAGAGCTTTATTGTCCATTAAACCTTCTCTCCAAAGAGTTGCAAGTATTAATGCAAGAAAGCACAAGAGCCTGAAAATTGTGTCTCATCTTAAGAATGAGTCTGAAAACAGAAAAGACAAACCTAAGCAACACAGTCATGTTGAGGTTGAGAAGACTAGAAAAAACGAACCTACGCAATGTAGTGATGTTGAGGTTGAGGAGAAGCCTAGAAAAGACAAGCCTAGGCAACGTAGTGATGTTGAGGTCGAGGAGAAGACTTTGTATGTCATCAAGATGGATGGAGAAAACAAAACTTTGCAATCCGATCAAAATGCAAGTCATGATGTTGAATTGTCCCCGCCTCAGTTGCTGTCATCACCCAAGTTGTCATCCACCTTATCTTCTCAATCCTCATCCCAAGGTGACCAAGAGGAGTCCGAATATACAATCAGTGAAGTTGAGGAGGATTCATTTTCAGTAAACGATGAAATTGAGGACATAGAAAATGGAGAGGATTTGGAGGTGGAGCAGAAAGGCAAGCCTCAAAAAGATGGAGTTGTATGTCTTGAAGACAAGGACTGCCCTCAAATGAAAAAACTGAAGTTTATAAAGGGAAAATGGATTGAAATTAAATCTGATAAATCTAGTCCGAGGAGGCTTAAATTTAGGAGAGGAAAAGTGTTAGGGGAGAATGCAAATGTGAAGGGTGAAGCCCAAAGAAAATGCTATAAAAGAAGAGATGGAGATGTCGGTGAAAGCAATGACGCTACAGCTGGTCCCGAGAAGGTTGTTTTGAGACATCAAGATGTGCAGGGAAAGAAAGATGAGCAAGGATTGTTTAATAATGTGATTGAAGAAACAGCAAGTAAATTGGCTGAAACTAGGAAGAGCAAGGTCAAAGCATTGGTTGGTGCCTTTGAAACTGTCATCTCTCTCCAAGAGAAAAAACCCTCTGCAAACTCTGTCATTTGATCATCTGGAGGCACCTTTTCTAGTTTTTCTACATTTGTTTTGTAAAGAATTGGTAGGAAAATAAATCTAAGCTTGTGAGTAGTATGTTGAAGAGTACATAGAGGCTTAGTTGCTTTGGGTTGTTTTTAGAAGCTCTGGATGTTTTAGAGTTGAAAGGGACATTGAATGAAATAGTGATACTGATGTTTTATCTTTTGAATGAATTAGTGATACTGATGACTTTGTTCTTCTAGCCGAAGAAAGAACAGCTTCGAAATAATTGATGGACATGTGGGTGAATGTGTTTTTCAGGAAGAAAAAAAACCTTTTATTTAGGTTGTTTCAATTTGGTAACCAGTGAAAAATTGTTCTCGAGAGTCGAGAGACAACGAGAGTTAGCATCCTTTCTTTGTGTCTTCATTTTAGATTCAAGAATCTCGAAGTCATTCTCCTTCCGAGCGATTTGATAATTGGAGTTTCTGAGTTTTGCATGGCAAATCTTCCTTTTATTTTTGTTTTGGTATATTACTCTTGGAGTGTGAATTTCATCCAAGTTTAAATTCTCCTTTTTAACTTCGAAAGATTTTAAGGAGACACTCATGACATGATTTGATACATTTAAAGTTTTATTCAGACCTTTCAAGACTTCAAGACACATCGTCCATTTGCAAAATTTATAGTTATTACCCATTTTTAGTTTCATTGTTCTGCTAATTTTCTTCATCATCTTCATTCCAATTTCCCTTTCCTTCATTAACGAGCCAATGTAATCCAAGTCAATGAACTAATTTTTTCTTCTCTCAAAGTTGCTTGATAAGAACATTGTTTACACCTCCATGGGGAAAGGATCTCTCCGTCATGGCTCTACAACGTGAATTCGAATTTTTGCCTTCTATTCAATCCAGCAAAGCAAGTTAGTTTCTATTCACAGGGTTTGACTCAATTAATAGGATAAAATTATGTCAATCAAAAGATTAAAGTTTTCATTCAACCCAGCAATTCTTTGTTAGTAGGCATAGCATTGTGGTTGGCTATGAGAGAGCTAATGTAGGTGTTTTTGTTTTTCGTTAATTGTATCTTCAGTGGATTTCACATTTTTAAAAATATCATTCAAATTTTTACTAGCAATATTCTTTCGACATCACCTTTAAATTTTCAACGGATTGACAATATTAGTCCAATGATAGAAAAATGGAGTTTAAAAAATGAAAATCTTTTATAAATTCTTCTTAATTTTAATTTTTAATAAAAGATTTTTCATGATTATAATTTTGATCATAAATTTGCTTAAACTGTCAATATGTGATAGATACTTCTTTTCATTCATATAAAAGGAAAAAAAATAATTGAAAATTTGATTCAACAAGTATATCCTTAATTGAAAATTCCTCTAGTTTAAAAGTACGATAAATAATATTATGAAGTAATTATCCAATTTCTTTTTTTTTTATAGCAAGTAATTATCCAATTTCACTTTCAACAAGTTTCAACTCATTTGAGATGCGTGTGCGATTTTTTTTTAGTGTAATATTTATTATATTTTTATAATAATTATCCAATGATATCTATTTTTATTATTTTTAAAAATAAAAACATAAGAATTATCCTATTCCTTCTTTTACTTCTTATTTCCTTTTCTATTCTCAAAGTCTTGTTGATTATATTATTATTATTATTATTCAACACCTTTTTATTATTTATTTAAAGTAAAAATATGAAAATTATTTCTATTTTTACGATTATTTTTTATTTTCTTTATAATCATTTTTTTTAATATTCTACGTATCAAACTAATCCCTTAAATCTCATCTTAAAAGAGGATTTGATTAAAATTACACTAAATCAAATAACCCAATTGGCTGAATAAGTCAGAAGCAAAGGGCAATAAATAAGCGGCAACTTGGTTCAGCTATCAAACAAAGAAGTAGAAAAATAAGCAGCAACTTGCAGCACTGTAGAGTCATGGACACAAATAAAACGATTTTCGGAGTGGAAGAATTTGACAAAAAAGATTGAAGAAAATGACAGAAAAAATTGTGACCCTGACACGTGGCATTGGCTGTGCTGAGAAGAATCATTTGCAGGGAAGGGCAGGACCCCCTGGATTCCTTTGAGGTCCAATAGATAGGGGATATTTGAAAGACTTGTTGTATGAGTCAATTTACGAAAATGACCTTCCATTGTTCGAATGCCACGTCGGAAAATGTGGACGCCCTGAAACACTTATGCATTGCCAACTAGACCTACGGGATATCACGTCACACGTGTCGTGATGTTATTTGTCCTTGATGTTTGCGAATTATCAATGCTGTTACCCTATGCTTGTTTTGAAATAAATTACACTTTCTCTTGCTTCTCAATGGAACCCCAGGCCTAGCCTACCATCCCCCCCCTCTCTCTCTCTCTCTCTCTCTCTCTCGCACACTGTCCTCTTCTTCTCTCTGCATTTTCTGCCAGTGCTGTTCTAAGTGCATTTTATGCTTTTCTGGACCGAATTACCCCTCCAGAGAGTTGAAATAACCGCTGGGGTGCCTGTAAGCAAGTTGCTTGTTTCTCTGTTTTCATCGATTTTACTTTTTTCTGTTTTATTCTTATTTGGCTCTCTGTATAGTTTGCACAACCCTTATCGGTGCCTTTCAATTACGTGCAGAACTGGGTTTTCTAGAGTTTGGAGGCTATGCCGAAACTGGGTTCCGTAAGCTGAGTTGAGGTACAATCGGGTCTTCTGATTTGATTTTCTGTGTGATCCAGTTTCTTTGCTTGGGTTTTCTTTGATTTATTTGTCTGTGTCGAGGGTTCCTATAAATTTTTCGTTTTGGGTGCCGTTTCTGTGAAATCTAGAAGGGCCAATTCGGGCTTGTCTCTGTATGCAATTCATGGGAATGTCTTATAATTTCGCCTTAAGGACTCTGTATATCTGAAATTATGGGAGTGGTTGACATTCATTGAGAGAATGTGGTAGAAAAAAATAATTTGGTTGGAAATTATGTGATTGTTGGGATTCGCCTTTCGCTTTGACTGATGTGCTTTCTCTACTATATATAACCATGTCCTTTATGTTGTGGCTGTTAGCGTGATTCAAAGCTTGCCTCTTTATAGAGGAGTTGGGGCTATTGTGACATCTGAATTCGTAGATGCGTGAAAATTGAAGTTGTTAAGTTAGGCCTTGGTTTTAGTGCTGTGGCATTATGTTATATTGCCGAATAAATTGGGACCTTGTCTATTGACAATAATTGAACGTCACTGCAAATTCTGGCCTAATAAATTAAGTTCAATATCTATTACTCCTGTGTTTGGAATTTTTCTAGCGTTTTCACTTCCAACTGAGCATCACTGTTTGTATATACTATAGATATTATGTCTAAATGTATCTGTATTGCTCTATCTATTTTTAACTCCTCCAACAAGTTTGAAACTTAGCATTTATATGAGATTGAAACCTTTTCAATTTGAAGATAGAGGTGGTACTTAATAGATTTTCAGACTAGTTATTATTATTATCCAAAGAAAAAAGGACTATTAAGTAACTGAAGTAAGAGTACACAGAAATTCAACACTTACCCAAAAATTTCAAAATAGAAGAAATTAGAAATTTTTTTATTTCTTCATCTTGAATTATATTGTATTAACTTCACATGTGTCTTGTTGGTTTAATAGAATCCATGAAATTGAATTATCACCTTCATTATAAGCTATTATTTGTGTGAAATAGTATTTCTGTCACCTGTTGTTATTGATGTTTCTTGATTAGTATGGATACTCTAACTAAGAATCTTGGTTAGTAGCAATGCCCAATGTACCAACATTCAAAGGTATGCCAACAAATTATGATTTTTTTTCTTTTACCCCAGTTTTACCAGGTGAGTAAAATGATTCTTACAAAGCAATACCGTTGCATACACTCAGCTAGCTGTCAATGCACTAAGGGGCATTTAAGTGAAGACGTCATATTCTTGGTATTTCAACAACTGAATTGGAATCCCAAGTTAATTGCTGCTCTGTCATGCGTATGCAAGTGGTTTGATGATCTTGCTAAGCGAGTACTATGGAAGGAGTTTTGCCGAACCAGAGCTCCAAAGATGATGCTTGATCTACAATCTAGTGGGAGCCACAGTGTTGATGGGAACTGGAGGGCTCTTGGGAAGCTGCTAATTTACTGTTCGGGATGCAAGAAAGGTGGCTTGTTCAATAGCATTCAGATTCCTGGTCACTTTGTTTATCGGACTCGATTTTCCAGAACGTCAGGAAAGAGCTTTCTTTTGCCCCAATGCAGAACTGATGTTTTATATGTGTCTGATCCTTGTGAGCATCTTGACCAAGGTGAAGAAGGGGATATAGGATTCTTCCGTGGAATTTTTAAATCATTCTCAACATCAAAGGTCAGGAAGATGCTTATAAAAAAAGGTGCCAAGCTCCATCCAACAGAAGTTTGCCCTTATTGTAAGGCAAAGTTGTGGAGCATGCTGCAGGCCAAAATGATTCCACAAAGTGCTAGCTGCAGGCTGGGTGCCTATGAAGATTGCATTGAGTATTATGTGTGCCTTAACGGACATGTGCTTGGGATCTGCACCCTCTTGCCGTTATCTGATTCGGAAGAGGCATCTGAGTTGGAGTAATATCTGAATGATTCTCAGGTGCTCGCCTGTATCCAAAAAACCATGATTTTTTTGGCCTGTTTTATGTTCTCTTTTCTGATTTCTTTTAAAAGAAATGAAAAATTAAGGCTGTGAAATGTTTGCTATTGTTTTTAGTGCATAGTTTTCATAGAGAAATGGACAAGTTTTCATGAATATTTCTTAAATATTTTTGAAAACATGCTCAATGTACACTTCTTACTAAAGCGAGAGGTTTCTAGGCAAAGAAAGCCACTAGGACATAAAGTCCCTTCCTATGCCTTCAGTAGGTTTTTTTATGATCTCTCATTTTAGACCTACAAAAGAAGTATAAATCTTTTTCACCTAAGCTGATTCCAACATCCATGCAAAGACTCTCTCTTTTCTTTATCTCAGTAGTTAGTTAGGAATTCAGCTGCAAATGTTAAATGGTTTGCCGATTGTCATTGTTATGTCTCAGTGCCACCAGCAACCTGGGGTGGTTGGCTATTAGAGGACTCCAATTTTACATAGCCAGAGTCACTTGATTTTTTAAGTGGAAATTATAGATATATTGTGTATTGGGTTTTTTGGTTAATTGAAAGCCATCAATTGTTTTGCAGATAATTGAATCTTTTTAAACTTGACAGTGAATTTGGATGTGATATTTTCTGTTTTGAAGCCTATAATTCTGTACATTTAGATCAAAATTAGTTTATCATGTTTTGTGTGGCTATTGTAACTGTATTTTCAAGTGCTGATAGACAGAAGATTATGAACTAGATGCTTGGGGTGTTTTATTTGTTATGAAATCAAGATTATGTTTGATAATTTATGGTAGAGGAGACTTGAGAGTGTAAAGAAATTGACTACATATGAAGCTTATATGCATATTTAGGAAAGATAGAACATGGTGTGGTTGTTCTCAAGCCATTTTACCCCTTTAGTGCCAGATGTGCTTTTTGTATTTTTATGTTTCAGAAAAGCAGTTATTAGTTTTGTGAACTATTAGCTACCTGCCCATTGGCTGCTGTGATTATAGATGAAACGTGTTAAGTTTGTAATGAAATATTATAATATTAAATATTAACATGTAGCATCAAATTCCGATTTAATATTGCTGAAATTGAGGGTTAAAACTAAATATAATGAGTGGGAAGACTTGCACACACACCCACACAATGGCAGGTGATAGCCCCTCCTAAAATCCTAAAGAATAAAAATACTGATAGGAGATAACTAAAAGAGTCCTAGACAGTTATAAAATCCTAATCTATAACACTCCTGTGTAATTTATAAGATTTATCCTTGAATAATTGATAAGTTTCTCAACCAATATAATATCAAATCTTACATTACTAACCTTCTTAGTAAAAACTTGATTATATTTTCATTTTTCAAATCAAATACTACATGGCTAAGAATCGTACTTTGTCAAGCAAAATTATTGTTTCCCTTTTTGCTAATGAAAATTATGTTAAAATTAAAGGAATGAATCAATGAAATATGATCTTAGGAATAGAATTTATTTTTGAAAGCTTACCATAAGATGAGAGAGAGTACTTGTTCATTATATCAATTGATTGGTCATTCCAAATGATTGATGAAATTAAGCCTCCTAACAAAGGATGCAGTCCTGTAATATTCAATTTTATCTGTGCCATTTAGAAAAAGTGATCTTCAGTGTTTTATTTGTCAAGTTTGAGATTCTCTATGGAAACCTTATTGTTACATGAAATCTGTTTTGTTCCAAAGTTTTACTTCTTATCATTTCCTCATAAAGGTTTCTACTAAACTATAATTTTTATTCTTTCAAGAATTTTCTCAAGTTTTTGTATTATTAATGAGCTAAAGGGTCAAAATCATTTTAATATGTGAAGATAAGAGCATGAAAGATGACAATTATTGTTCATCCCGTTGATAGCACTAATTGAAAGACCAATTAAATTGAAAAAGAGAATAAGGTAAATAAAAGTAAGGTTTTTTGAATTTTAAAATTAAGAATAAAAAGCCAAATGCAACTAACAATATTGAGAAGAGAGAAATTTCATCCTCTCTCTTGAACATTCTACTCAATTTTGCTAGGACAGAAGTTTTAGATGCTTGTGTTTTACTTTGGAGTGTAGTGTTGTCTACTTTTCGTTAAGTCTACTATTTCAAGTTTGTCACTAGTATAATTACTTGCTAGGTGTCCACATTATGGAAATTGAGAGGAGAGAGAAAGCAGGGGAAAGAACACAAGAAGCTTTATTATAAATGGAAGGTGTAGGGTGAGATGTCTTTGCCTCTTAGCCCTTGCTCCCTACAATGTATTTATAGTAGTCTACCCAATGCCAAATTTGTGACTTCTATGGAGACAGGACAACCATCTATGCCTTAATTAGATACAGGTTTAATCGTTTTCACTTGAATATGAAGCTTATTTTATCTACTTTATATAATATTAATTTTTTCTTCAAAAGTACATGACTTCATTCTCTAAGGCCATGGACTAGGCATTTAGCTTTATTCTTTCAAGTTTCAACCTAGAAGGTGATCGTACAAGTAGCTTATTTTAAGTACTGAGAAATTCTAGGTTGTGCACGAGACTAAATTATCAGACTTGGGCACTACTAATCAGCAGGTGACAACACCCTATGCTCCCAAAAAAAAAAAACAGCCACAGAAGGGGAAAAAAAAGAAATGAAAAAACCCCACTTTCTTATCTAGCTTATTGAGATTTAGAGTTAGTAGGTTCAGTGATTTTCTTTTCCTGAAAAAATAAGTAACCTGAAAAAGAGAAATTAGAAGTGTTAAATTCCCAGTCCGATTTTTGCTTTCTTTTGTAATTGATAGGCGAGAATTTTTTCCTTTAACATTCAGAGATACCCTCAATGGACAGACCACAGATTGCTGTATATTCAAGGAGTCCCAGTACAATCATCAGCCTCATATTTCTCAACATGCTTTGAAGAAAACTGTCAATTATCAATTAATCACGGATAAGTCTTAATATGAAGTGGGAGTGTTAATGTTTCAAAATGATCTTTAATCCCATATTTGTAGATTAGGAGTTTATTATTATGTGGTAGTTTTGTAGTTACCATTATCTTTTCAAGTTGTCATCCCTTGGAGGATTATCTTTTGTATCCAGACTTATCAAGTTTAGTTCTAGGAATAAAAACGGAAAAAAAAAAAAAAGAGAGGGGGGGGTAAGAACCAATACTGGAAACACATGCAAGCTCTCTGAACAGTCTCAAAATCTCAATGTTATTAATCACTAAGAAAGGGATAATGATAATGATTAACTAGAGACTTATAGGCAGCAGAAATAAGATTTTTTAATTCTACTAGAACATTGAAATATAAATCCAAATCGTACTAAAATAATAACATAATACAAAGGGATGACAATTCTCTATCTCACACACCAAAACTGATAACTCCAAATTAATCCTAAATTACCTCACTATAATTAATTACAAATCCTTAATTATCCCAAATATTAAAATTCATTTAAATAATAAAACAATCAAAATAGGTATCTTCTCATCCTGCATTAGAGGAGGGTTGTCAGTGAGTGTGGGTAGTACAAGTGAGCAAGCCTTCCCATCCATCATATCTCAGTTTGACCATCAAGTCCAAACAATGCTCAACCTTTTTAATCCCCTAAACATATATTACCCATGTAAATCAAGATCAAAGAATTGTGGAGTGAAAACTAAGTATAGTTGGATGTACCCTTGGAAGTTTCAATCCCAAAATATAAATTTTATGTGGCTTCCACCGATATTTAAGGTGGACATGACTCAACTTCATAAAGCAGTTCAGTATCATTGATTAGTTGAAGTAGTTTAGATGTTTTGTTTGTCCAATTCTTGAATTTTAGCTACAATGTTGCTATACAAGAAGCAGCAAGGCTAAGCAATTGCCTTGGCTCTTTTCAGTTTATGATTTTCTTCAATTTTAGTTGGAACCAATTTCAAATCCTTAAAAATGTTTACATTAATTAATGTTTATATCACTTCACAATCAGCATTGTCCAGGAGACCAATGGCCACGGACACTAAGCCATCTATCTTTTAAAGGATTGCTTCATTATATCCAGATTCTGGCAAAATATACAATTTCGAAATCTCATCTTATGAAGCCAGAATCTGACTGTGCATGTATCCCTTTTTGTTTTTTAAATTCACCTTTTAAGCCATTTCACTCTCACTAAGCTGAATAAGAGAGAAGATTTCTTCCCTTTAACTAACTTTTGGAGGACCATAATGTGTTGTCTCTTTTTGATAGGTTGTGCCCAAGAGATGTGTTAGTTTTCTGCCCAACCAAGAATCTCCCCTAAAAAGTAGCTGAGTAGATATGATGCAAAGTAGATTAAAACTAGAGTACGAGATTTCAAAAGTAGTGGACATCACTACTTCACCCTTAGCTCTCTTTTCTTCTTCTTGTTTTCCTATACATGCTTTTGAAAAGCTTTCCTCAGTCCTATACATGCTTTTGAAAAGCTTTCCTCAGTCCTAGTGCAGATTTGTAAACCAATAGACAGTTCCACTCCCATGCTTATCAAAGATGGAGGACAAAACTGTCAAAAATGCATACAGCATGTTTCCAGTAGAAGCTATGCGTTATGAAAAATGCTTTTTCTCTTGCATTTTGATGTTTTTACAGATACCTATTTTCTTGAAGGGAAAAACAGTTTCCGGGACATATATAAATACATTAGAACGGAAGAATGATAACTTTGTTCATAAGGAAAGCTTTCTTAATGGGACAAAAGGTATGTTCATAAGGTTATTGAAATTAGAAACAGAATAAATTTTCACATGCAAAAGTGTTTCAAATTTTTTAATCTAAGCACCACAAAAAAAAATTAAAACTAGCAAAAGTGTTCGAATGTTATTGATGGAGTAATTCTTAAAAAATTCAATAAAAGATAATAGGATGGGCTACATTGAGTCTTACGTGGCGGCCTTGTCTGCTAAGGTGATTAATTTCATTAATCGTTCTTCATGGCCTGTAAAGCGATATAAGTATTAGACACTATTTCTTTTGATTAAGAAAGCAGATATTATTTTTAAGATTGTATATGCAACTTTTAATTGGAATCAATCTAATTGTTAAAACTAAAAAATAGTAGTATAATAGTGAGATTTTTTGTAGAATATAAAATTCAAATCTGTTAATGTCAATAATATTATCTCTGAAAAATGTAATGAGCTATACTGAAAATTTATGACTTCTGTCTAATATTAAAAACATTTAGTTCTGTTAGATGAAGATTACTTAAGACTTTGACTTTTTAAAAGGTCCTTTTCATGATATAATATCTGCATTCTGCACGTCTAAGAGAAAGACACTCAGGTAAAGTTAAATTCGAGTGGAGTGGCTGCCAACTCCTTTCTTCCTTCAGTTTTTGCTGGTAAAATAGGCTGTTTGATTTCTAATTGTAGTTAGTCTTAGCAATAGCAGTTCACACCAAAACCTATAGAATAAATAGATAATGTTGAGATGTTATGTCCAGATTGCATGTTAGGTTGTCTTCTATTATTGATAATTTATGTTCATTTTTTACGGTAGGATAACCTTTTGATGGGAACATCTTTCAATGACCTGTAAAAAATTTATATTAAAGAATAGAGAATGTTCATGCCATATGCTGTAAGAGCTGTGATCTGAAGTTATAACAAGCTATCTACTTTTTTTTGGACAGATTTGCAACCAGTCCTTGCATGAAGTATGGTTAAACACCGTGCTGGTATGCTCCCGAGTAACTCTCTGTTTTGGCAGCAGCTGAAATATAACATTATGATTTCATCTAAAACTGATACTGCTGCTGCTTGTCTTAACCGATGCCGGCATTTCACGTGAAGGATTGTGGATGTTACTAACAATTTTTGTATGAATCATGAATAGAAGGATATTAGTTGTTACCGTGAACTATGTAATACTGTGTATATCAATGTGTGGATATCTATCTGTAACTGGGTGGAAGATTGGTTTGCGAAATAATTCATACTAGTTGGGTATCAGTCATGTTCATTGACATGTTCTCATTATCTCCAAAGTATTGAGTTGCATAAATCTTATTCCTTCTGCTAGTAGACGAATAGCCAGGAGGAAAGAGAATCAGTTAATAAATGGGAAAGGGGAGGTAGAGACCAAATTGTCTAAGATCAAAGATGAATTGTTTGTAATGGAGAAAATAGAATGAGGTCTCATGCCTGACGCTAGAGTAGGTCTTTCAGCTGAATTTTGCCCAAGTATCTTTGCACAAGTAAATCATGCACGGTAAAATAAAGTCTACTTATTGCATTTTGAAAGTATTTCTTTCAAATCGTTCGTTAATTTGATATGTTATTGCTTAACTGGTATTTTTTTCTTTTAATTTAAATAGTGATTTTTTTAACAATTTAAATAGTTATAATCACGAAAATGTTGAACAAATAAACAATTTTATTGATGAAAATATGTTTTATTCATACTTTGAATTTTTTATTGCCTATTAAAGATATTAGAATTTAGAACTTAATTGATATTTTAAAATTGAAACTATTTATAAATCTTTATAATATTCTCATAACATTATTAAAAAAATTAAGATAATAGTAAAATGAATATTTAATAATTAAATTATTTATTATTTTTGAATTTACATGATTATTTTTATCAAAATTTGAATGTGTAATATCATAAGTTATATATTTTTGTTGGTTTAGAATTAAGTAATTATTAAATAAATTATAGAAGTGTTGAGTGATCCATATCAAATCTCAAAGGAGACAAATTAATTTGAGAATAAATTACAAGTGACAAACTTTAATGTATTATAAAAAAAACTATCACTTATAACTAGTGTAATGAAAATTGGATTAGATCAGTTAATTCAATCTATTGGATCAAGAATTGGCTTATTGTCCAATTCGGAAGTAGTTAAGAATTAGTAGATTAATGAATTGGTCAAAATTCAGGTTGAATCAGATTAATTTATGCAAAAATTAGACACCAAAAATGGCCTTGCAAGAATTCGAACACATGCTAATGAAGAAAAGAGTCTGTGTGCTTTTCATATGTGCTACAATGTTTTCTTCTCACGGTGGTGCAAACATATATATATATATATATAAACATCTACATAAGATAGTATAATAAAAACTCTCTCTATATATATATTTAATTAGGTTAAATTTTTTATTTGATAAATGACCTTTGTCAAATTTATTATTCTAAACATTTTATTTTTTATTTTTTTATTTTTAAATTACTAGTAGAATGTTAAAAAATATATAATTAATAGTTAAATATTTAAAATTTAAAAATATTTATTTAATTATCACCTATTTAACTACAAATTAATTATAATTAAACTAATAAACCGTGAATCGATGTCTTCACTAATTTAATAACTGATTTAATTTTAAAAACATTGCTTATAACTACAATAACTGCATCACCAATATGTCCAGTCTATATATATTCATCCATCCAATGTTAATTGCAGAATTACTGATAATGAAAGATCAGAGTCAAAGTTTCAGTGTAACAAAATACTTAGCAGGTTTGAGGAGAAGAAATTGGCTCAAGTGACATATTTTGGGTATAAGTGCTCGGGATTTTTTAAAATTTTTTCTTTTTTTGGGTGCGATAATTGAAACCATCTTTCAATTTTCAAAACATTCTCTGGGATAGATAAGTACACTTGCCTAGCTTGGGTTAGCGAGAATACTAGAGTTAAATTTTTTTGTTTTTGGGGTGTCAGATGACACTGGAGTATGATGAGGTAACATGTTTAAATGACATATTGGACAAATATGGATATCAATATTGTAGCGTGTCTAAATACGATCAGTTTGTTTAGATGGCGATCAAACCGGTAATAGTCATGCCATTATGTTGTAAGAACTGTGATTTGAAAGTTATAACAAGCTCTTTATTTTTCTCTGGACTGATTTTGCAGCCAGTTCTCGCATGAAGGATGATAACCACATGTCAATAACTAAAGATAACATTTATCATTAAAAATTTATCCAAAAAAAACACACACCCACGCAATTATGCTTACAGTGGCAGAGTAAGGTAGAATTGGGGCGGCTGAAAAATAAAACGAACTAAATAAACAAGAAAGAAAGTTAAAGCTAGAAGAAAGCATGAAATTCATGATTGGCATCCGCTTTCTCTTGCAGTTCCAATGTAACATCCTCAAAAAGTGTTAGTGACTTTAAGAAAGGATATGAGATTAAAGATTAGGTTGAAAGAGTAGGGTATAGGATAGGATAAGGGAAAAGTCAAATTTTTACCTATTTAAAAATTTATTTATATATATAATTTAAAAAGTCAAAGATTTAAAACTAAAAAAAAACTTAATAAGATATATATCTTTAGTTAATTTTAAAATATTTCAAATTATCTAAGAGTTAACTTAAAGTTAGTTTTAATAACTAATAGAATAATAATAAAAACTAATAAGATATATATATCTATTTCAAATTATCTGATAGATAACTTAAAGTTAGTTTTAATAGAATAATAATAAAAACTAACAAGATATATATATCTATTTCAAATTATCCGATAGATAACTTAAAGTTAATTTTAATAGCTAATAGAATTTTAAAATATAATAATAATAATAACTAATAAGATATATATATATATATATATATACTTAGTTAATTTTAAAATATTTCAAATTATCCGATAGATAACTTAAAATTAGTTTTAATATCTAATAGAATTTTAAAATATAATAATAATAAAAACTAACAAGATATATATATATATACATCTAAAATCGAACATATTCCTTATTTTTCACTCCCCTATCCGTTTGCTCTCTCTCACGTCACCAGAAGCCTTTCTTCAAGTAATTCCAACTTGCTCTTTCAATCCCTCTTCGAACATACATCTCCACACCAGGTACGAGAGTAGCGTTTGTTCTTGTTCTCATATAATTATATATATATATATATATATATATAAACACACCTTACGCACTATTCAATAAAAGTGATATGCAATATACATCTTTTTGTCCTTTTGTGAATTAAATAAATATATATATAGTTATATATACAACTTTCATCCCTTATATATGTATATATATGTAATTATAATATATAAATATATATATTCTTATGCAGAAACGCATCCTTTCATCCCTTTATTTTTTTAAAATAAATATACATATATATAATTATATATTATACATATATTTGTAGGTATGTATATAATATGAAATTAGGAATATAAATTTAATATAAATTTTTATACATAGATATATGTGTGTGTGTGAATTTGGGAATATAAATTTAATTTATATACTTAAATTATAAATTTTTTATGAGAAAATTAAGATTTAAGAATTTGAAATTTTTTGTAAATTTAAGTTAATATAAAAATTGACTATTCTAATGAATTAATTAAAATATAAAGAAATATAGATTTAAAAGAGAATTTTAGGTTCTCTATGATAGCTTTTAAGTTTCTAAAGTAGTTTTAAAGTAATTTTAGAGTAATTTAGGATAATACATAAGTAGTTTTGAATTATATATTGATATTTTGTTTATATGTGTGACTTTTGTAGATTTTCATTAAAAGCTCTTACTACTTAGATTTTCTTGCCGTGTGATTACTTGTGAGCCAAAAGAGAACAGGTAATTCGGGATTTTTTCATATGTATGCAAACTGGTTTGTGGTTGAAATTTTAATTAAATAAATAAGTTTATCTTGTTGAGCATGGTACATGTAAATAAGCTGTATGGGATTATGAAACGGTAAAAGTCAATGATTGTGAAATTAATGAAATTGCTAGAATCTTATTAAGTATGTTTGCAGATATAATAAAATTCTGACGTAGTGTTTTATTTTTCAAGCATGCTTGAAAGGTCGAATTATTGATATAAAATTTTAGAGTATTATATTTCTTTCAAGCATGCTTGTCAATCTTGTTTGATATACTATATGGGGTTCTTTATTTTTCAAGCATGCTTGTATGAATTTTGAATAAATATGACATGCAAAAATGATGGGTTAAAGAGATGTTTGTGAGATATATATGATATGATGACCACGTGGTTTGCCTCCAACTCGCGCAAGTGGTTGCCTTTTTGTAGGGCCACGTTCCTCAATACTTACCTGGCCGGGTTTGTAAAGGGGAACGCGGGACAGTAACACCTCCTGGTTTAGTCTTTTAAGGAGGGAAGCCATAGTCTGGGCTTGGGTTTTGTACCTTTGGCCGGGTACATCTCGAGCACCGGAGTAGCTTTGGTTGGTCCAATGTGTGGGTCAAATCGTGGATAAGCCTGTGACTTCAGTCAGCGGTATAAGGCTGGACGGAGCAATAAGGGAGGTTACACATATTGCATTTTATCATGTTGTGCATATAACTATTTTGAATTATACCTTATGATCTTTTGTGTTAATAATTAATAATAGTGATGTTGGATTTGCATTGAGATCTATTAGATATAATTGTTAGTTTGTATGCACATGGTAAGATTCTGGGTTACTGAGACGTTAGTGCTCACCCCATTCTCTTAATATTTTCAGGTGAAGGGCTGAATAAGAGGCAAGAGAAGTTACCGGAGGAGTGAGTTATTGGCTCTTATACTCCTCGAGTTCATGCTGGGTTAATATTTACTTTTTTTGCCATGATCATAGGATATTTTTATTTGATTTTACTATTTTTGAATCTTAAAATATTATTTAGCTAGCAGTTTGATACTTATAAACCTTTGAATTTAATTTCCTAAAATATTCTAATATATGTTTGAGATGTGAATTGTAAGTTCCTATGTTTTGAATTGAATAAAATGGGTGGAGCCCTTATTGTTATATAATAACTTCAGCAGGTATTATTGCTTAATAAGGTTGAGCTTTTTTTTTAGTGAGTATTAATTAGCGTGAGGCGAAGTCAAAAAAATTTATAACTATATAAGTACTTGACATATATTTAGGGGACGGAGTCCCTAACCCAATGATTATTAGAGTAGGTGTTACATCCAACACGCGTTCAAGTTCCACCTCCACTTTGCCCATTGTTGGCCTTTTGTTGGCATCAAAACTTAAACAACTCTCTGTAATGTCCATGTACAATTTCCAACACCCTGGTGCTATTTGTCCCATCAATCTTGAATCAATAAATCTCTCAGCATTCCCCTTTTCTATAGTATTTCGGATTTGTTTGCCTATATTGCTTGGGGGATTTGGAGGCCCTGAAATGATCTGAAAGCGAAAAGAAGAAGAGATGGAAAGAGAGGGAAAGACAAGTCCCTGCCATGTGGGCCCCACTTTTCTCCTCCCTCTCTCTTCTCCTGAATTAACTTGAGAGGATCTATTCCCATTGTCTGGGGACGACAAAGCATGTTCGCCCTCATTCACATCCTCATTCTCACTCACTTGATCCATAACCCCTTGTTTGGTTTGAGAGGAGGGGAGGGGAGGGGAGGAAAGGGATTTTCCTCCCCTCCCCTTGTTTGGTTTGCATTTTTAGAGAGCAGGGGAGGAAAAATTTCATTACACTTTCCCTCCCCTCCCCCTCTCCCCCTCCCTTCCAATTTGGAGAGATTAAGAGAAAAAATTATTTTTTGAACTAAAATACTCTTATGTTTATTTATTTATAAATTTTTTTAAATAATTATAATTATAAATAATTTTTAATATTTATTTAATTTGATAATAAAAATATTAAATTTTTAAAAATAAAAAAATAATTAATTATATTATCATTACTTTTAAAACATACAAGAGTAAAATAGTCTACATATTATTATTTTCTCTCTCTTCCCCTCTTGAACCAAACAATGTATCATTAAAATCCCTCCCTCCCTTCCCCTCCCCTCCCTTCAGCTCCCCTCACCTCATTTGAACCAAACATCGCCTAAACGTCTGATATATCTGGAATGGGGGCTTTCCGCAAATAAGTTCTAACAAAACATAGCCTAAACGTCTGATAAACGTCAGATCTATCTGTGATATTACCCAGGGAACGGTATAAGTTCTCAGGGGCCATATATCCAATTGTACCTGCAACTTTACTCACTTCGACGGGTTTTGGGGTCTTCGACGAAAATTTTGGTCCTTTTAAAGAAAGTTCGAAATCTGAAAGTTTGGGAACCCAATTCTCATCTAAAAGAATGTTCCGCGGGTTTACATCACGGTGAATGATGGTGCGCTTGGTTCCTGCGTGAAGGTAGTGTAATCCACGTGCCACTCCTATGCTGATTTCTAACCTTTTCTTCTACGACAGTTCTGGTGGCTTACTATCCCTTCCATAAAGTCGATCTCTGAGGGATCCATTTGGCATGTAGTCATACACCACCGTCATTTCATTTTTATCATTGCAAAATCCAATAAGAGGGACCAGATTAGGGTGGTGTAGCTGGCACATCAATACGATTTCATTCTTCAACGCAGAGAGCCTTTGATCGGCGAATCTTCCACCTTTTTTACCCCGCTTCACTGCAATTTCTTTTTCTTCACCATTGATAGAGATGCAACCTCTGTATGCCGTGCCAAAACCTCCTCGGCCGATTATGTGACTTGTGTCAAAGTTGTTGGTTGATTTTCGAAGTTGGGCAAGAGAAAAGCGATGGCATAGATCTTCTATCCTTGTGGAAGGTTGTTTACTAGAACCAGAGCCACCAAAGCACCTGGGAAGGATTCCCATTTGAGAAATGTTGTGGTTGTAGCTGCAAACTGCAATTAAGACGAGCTTCAAACTTTCTGAAACGAATCAACCCTAGTTCTGGATCTACGGCGAAGAGACTAACTGACAGAAGACATGGATTTCCACGCAAGGGTGTGGGTTCACGCGGTGGATTAATGGCCTCTTTTTTTATGTGGTCCTTTGAAATTGAATGGCGCGTTTGGGCCCTCCAAGGAAGAACTTGTGTAAACTCCAACATTTCTTTTCTTTTTTTTCATTATCTTCAAAAACTGCCTATTTGTTGCCTATCTACTATATATATGTTTAATGCAGGTGGGTTGGTAATTCACACTACTCAAATATATATATATATATATATATATATATATAATAACCAAATAACAGGGCATTACTCTGTACACTGGCATTTGAATTTTCTGAACAACTCCAGAAAGCGCAATAACCAAGAGTAAAATATTTAAAGATTTAGTTTGGTTAATATAAAAAATATTATCTCCTTTTATCGACCTGAGTTCAACTTATTTGGAAAAAAAAATTCTCGATTAAATGTATTAGCAAATGCAAAGTGTGCTCCCTTGAGATATTTCAGAAAAGAAGAGATATATAATGTTGAGCAAAGTGCTGAATGGCCCCTATGGGCTTAAAACCCAAAAAGAAAAACCTAAGCTAATTGGATTTCGAAAATTTCCGTGCGTTTTGGTTGTGCTTTTCCTGATGTATTGATCTGTGAATGAATTAACTGAATTTGTCCATGGCGTTTGTTACCAAGATTTGTGGCTAGTTATGGTTCTTTTCCCAACATTTGGAGGCAACGCTATACCCTTCTTCTCTAGTTTTGTTATGATCAGTTAATTAATTAGTGACTCTTAAAACCAAAAGCAACTGCTCTTTGTTTGTGGCTTAAAGGCTTTTGTTGGATTTATAATTTGGTTAATCTACTGTTCAGTGAACCATTTTGTTGAGAATAATATAAAAAGGTGAGAGTCTGTATAAAGTTTATGTTTTCTCCTTCTATCTCTCTTTCTTTTCTTTTTTATCTCTTTCAAATAAAATAATATCCTATTTACACTAAATAAGAATCAGATTGTTGGATTTAGTAGACATTAGTAAATAAGAATCTTCAAAAGTGTTGTCTTTATTTACAATTGTTGCCCACCAAAGACAAAATATTATTTTAGCGAGTTTTACCAGCGAAGCAATTAATGGTTTAGTGTCCAATAATCATATTTCTTTACATTTTGCACATCTTCCTTAACTACCATCACAACGTCTCAATTTAAAACTATTTTATACAAAAATTTAGTTTAAAGAGAAAGAGGGAGTGTGTGTTTTGTTTCCTTGTTTAATGTTTTTTTAATTTTCATTAAAAAGAAAAAAATGTCACTGAATGTATATATTTGGTACAAATTTAAAAGAAAATAGTTTAAAATTGATTGAAAATAGAAAATGGCCACGAATTATTTCCAGTATTTTCATCAAATGACAAGTGACAAATTTACAGTTTTACTAATTTAAATTAATTTTAATAAATTACATTAGTTTCTTCTAAATTTTGATTTAATTATACTTATTTTTTTGTCTTAAAAATATTATTAGACTCTCCTAACATTTGATATATAATGCAAATAATTTCCTCATTATTTACCTTTTTTAATGATATTAACTTTTTACAGAAATACTTCATTTGAAAGATGAAGTTATTAATATTTATTGTCATGTTAATAATAAATTTATAATTTTAAATTGGAATTTAACGTCACATCTTGACACCATTTAGACATTTTAATAAATAAGTAACATACCATGGCCAAAAAAACAAACAAATAACATACATCATACAAAGAAAGATACAGCAAACAGTTTAAAAAAAAAAAGCTTTGAGGAAAAGAAAAATAGTGCTACACGTAATTTGTGTGCAAAATTAACTTCAATGATATAAGTAGTAAAGGAGATTTTTACAATATAAATTTAATGTCAGAAAAGCGAATAATATTTTTAAAATAAGAAATATAGAATGTTTAATTTAATCAAAGCCCATCTTAGTGTAACTTACTCTTTAATTTTTCTTTAAAAATTTTATATCTTTTTCCCCAATTTAACCAACAGCAGTCGGAGGAAGGGCCCTGCTTATTCTTCTTCGAAAGCAAACGTGTTTCGAAGTTGCACATCGGAATACTGTAACTGCAATATTTGTTAAGAACCAAAACCAATTTTCTTCTTATGCAAGTGACTCTACTCGAAGCCTTAAACCTTATTAAAGAATTTTGTATAAAAATTTTAATAAAAAAATTATTTTTATCCCCATTTATCGATATATAATAAACTAATTTTTTTTTTTTTGGGAAAAAATTCTGACCTCCTCCAATCAAAGGCATTACATCAAGGTGATATACCACTTTGGATCCCCTGTTGGTTGTGGAGTAAGGGTGAACAAAACTGAACAAAACCATTCAAATCGAATCAAACCAATAAAAATCGATTAATAAATGGTTTGGTTTGATTTTTTTAAATCTAAAACCGATTAATTCGGTTCGATTATCGGTTCATGACATGTTTGGTTCGGTTAAACCGAACCAAACCGACAAGTTGCCTATACTATTTTATTATAAAATATTACTTTTATTTTATTTTATTTTATTTACTTTTCAAAACTTTTTGTCAATTTATGGGTGTTTTCTAGACTAAAAATAAACATAAAAATAATAAATTATAAATACATTATTATTGGTTAAAATTTAATAAGATGCATAATATTAGAAATTAAATTTTATATATTGCAAAGAATAAAATCTTAAAAAAATATTTTTGGTCAAAAAAATATGAACCAAACCGGATTAAACCGAACAAAAATTGAACCAAACCGATTAGA
This sequence comes from Erythrophleum ivorense, assembly GCA_026724425.1. Lineage (NCBI taxonomy): Eukaryota > Viridiplantae > Streptophyta > Magnoliopsida > Fabales > Fabaceae > Erythrophleum > Erythrophleum ivorense. Next base: position 287,613 of record JAIUCV010000174.1, read on the forward strand.
ATTCAAAATTGAAAAGGTCTAAAAAATTGTTGAACCGACAAGATTGGTTCGGTTTGATTTTAGTCTAAAACCGAATCAAACCGAACCTATGAACACTCCTACTGTGCAGGAATCCAAAGTGTTTCAAAAAAAAGAAAAAATTAAAGTTTAAAAAGAAAAATTCTCCCGCCTCTCTGTTTTTGCTTGCCCCGCATCTCCTGCTGTGCCAAACCCGGACTGTTGATATACACGGATAACTTTGTAGCTATCTGGGCTTAGTTAGGGGTAAATAAAACTTACAGGTAAAGGTCATAATTAGTACAAGTTGTAGTAATTACTTATGTACCAAAATAACTATAAACACAAGGCTGTAGTTATAAACTAATCTCCTATGTAATGGGAGAAAAGAAAAAAAAAAAAAGAATCAGATATTAATCCAAGATTAGGTTTACAATAAATATATTTGCCACCAACAGTAAGCAATAGCGATAGTGTAAAGTTCTAAGTTTTGGTGAAAGAAATATGGCTTCCAACATAAAACTGTAATTCTAAAATATTAAGGAATTTTCTTTTCAAACTCTAAACTTCCATTTTATAAGAGAGATATAGTTACGCTATTACTGCTCAGCAGCGGCACAAAACTAGCAATTGTACCATACAAGCTTAAAAGAAAAGTGCCGTATATTTTAACTCCTCTAAACTCTGTAAGCATATTTCTTTAGGCAAGAGAAGAATTTTAACATATATAATCAGGTACATAATGGCAAAATATACAGTTGAGTTCATTTAATCAAACAATTATACCAACTGAACAATGAAACACCACCAAGAAAAACATCAACTATGAAAGATGTATACAGAATTTACTGCCGCAGAGGAATCTCGATACAACTAGCTTCACAATCTTCACCAGGTCAATTACTCTTCACCTGTAGTGACAATAAGACGTGGAAACAAAGAAGTTGTGTGTCTTGAGGAAATCTTTGTGAGTCAAAAATCATGTTAAAAATAAATGCAAGCGTAACACTTGACCACGTAGGAAGGATGTCATCTTGGATCTCTTCAGCCTGGACTGCTAATTTTACACAAACACACTTGTTCGGCTTTGGTTCACTTCCTGCTTTCTTCTCTGTTTCAGAGGAAACGGCGAAAGGTCGGTAAGGATCAGACATCAGATAAAAAACTGAAACAAAACAAACCCCTAAAAGTTAGTAAAGAACTGCAGCAGTTTGGTATTTTTGATGCAGGTAGTTGGATTAGAACAAATAGAACTGAGTTGGAAAGTAGAATTGTGACGTTCTGTCCTCTCTAAAGAGCATTTTGCTTTAAGTAATATGCGTAATTAGAAATGTCAATGGAAAATTGAGGGAAGGGTTCTCCAATGAAATCAAGTTATTGAACTTAAACTCACAATTCAATCTTTCTGCTTTCTTCTGTATCTCAGAGAAAAGGCACAAAGTCAATATGGATAAGATTAAAGCAAAGTAAACAAACGCTGTAATTTGGGTAAGAGCTGCAGCAATTTCTATAAGTATTTTAAAGCAAGTACTTGCTGTGGGTTAGTGCTTTCATTTTGACTAACAAGAATATGATAACTGGATTACACAGCCAATACTTAGGAGATCACAAATATGCAGTTCAGACATCTCTAAGTGCACTTTAGAAAGTGAAGTACAGCAGTCTATGGAAAACTCAAGGGATGGGTTTTCTGAAGTCAAGTTAATTACTACTTATAACTTCATCTTTCCATCAATGAAGAGTCAATCAATAATAACCTTAATATGTAAAAGTATTTAAATAAGCCAAATACAGAACTCAAGTCATATATGGAATAGTGATAGTTAAACTAAAACATATTTCAGTCACACTTAAATAGAACAATACTTACTATCTTGAAGCTATTCAAACAACTACAGAATTAACAGAGACAACTATTGATAGTAGCTTTTGACGTGAATATAAAGAAATAATAGACCTTTATCCACAGCTGGTGGTTGCACGACCACATGCATTTTTGTAACTCCACCGGGGATATCCCACAATGGTCTCTGGCATTCCTCCACTGTTCTGTTGTTTTCCAGTATTTTTCCAGCGCTGATTAACTTCACATCTTTTACAGTCCTTGGGCCATTCTCCTTGTCTTCAAAACAAAAATAGGGTTATAGTTCTAATATATCACTAAAAACCATGATAACGAGTTATTAGCGATGCCGCATAATAAACTAAATAAGACAAGCATCTAAAAACCATGATTGTAACTAGTTAAAATATCATTTAGTCTTGCTTGCAATGGCTATTGCCTATGTGATTTTCTAGAACATATTGTTTCCGGCACTTCTTTTATACCAGCAAGTTGCAATGAATATGGTGATCAGTAAGGTTGGTTCTCGGTAAAGGTCCCCCCCCCCCCCCCCTCTTTTTTTTTTTCCTGGTCTTCCATAATGTGTTTGACCATAGCAAATGAGTTCCAATATAATTCAAGCACCATGTCATGGTTATTCCTCGTGAGATAAGCAGCTATATTGGAATCTTGACCAATTACTTGGATACTTGACTTCAAACATGCTCTTTACGCGTTTGGTAAAATACTATGAGAATGAAATATAAATATCTCCTCTTAAAAAGCACTAGTCCAGGACAACTCAAGAAGGAAGGGACAGACAACGTCGGAATGAATGAGAGGTTAAATTTTTAAAAAACTACTAATTAGGTGGCACAAACAAGTATTTTCCATATTTATAGTTTGATGCTCACCTAATAGTTTCATCATGGAGGCATTTCGTAGCTCCCACTGAATAAATTTCTCATGTAAACTATGAGATAGCATGATTTTGAGCTTGTTGTAAAAGTTGATACATGTATTGTTATTAGTATATATATAGTTGATAGTTCATACTTGATACTGAGATATTGAACAACTGCTTAGCTAAAGTTGTTTGATTTCCACTTGTGGTTAAACTTAGCAATAGCAGTTCACATCAAAACCTATAGAATAAATAGATAATTTCTTAATGTCGAGATATTATTCCAGATTGCATGTTAGGTTGTCTTCTATTATTGATAATCTATGTTCATTTTTTTCCGTAGGATAACCTTTTGATGGGAACATATTTCTATGACCTGTAAAAAATTTATATTAAAGAACAGAAAATGTTCATGCCATATGCTGTAAGAGCTGTGATTTGAAGTTATAACAAGCTATTTACTTCTCTATGGACAGATTTGCAACCAGTCCTTGCATGAAGGATGGTTGAACACCGTGCCTGCATGCACCCGAGTAACTCTGTTTTGGCAGCAGCTGAAATATACCATTATGATTTCATCTAAAACTGATACTGCTGCTGCTTGTCTTAACCAAAATGCCAGCATTTCATGTGAAGGATTGCGGATGTTACTAACAATTTTTGTATGAATCATGAATAGAAAGAAGGTTGTTGCTGGTTACCGTCAACTATGTAATACTTTTCCAAATTGGTGTGTGCAACAAGTCATACTTGTTCAGTATTAGTCATGGTCATCTACATGTGTCATTATCTCCGTAAGTATTGAGTTGCATAAATCTTGTTCCTTCTGCAAGCAGATGAATAAGAAAGACAGTCGATATATGGGGAAGGGGAGATAGAGACCAAATTGTCTAGGATCAAGAATGAATTGTTTGTGATGGAGAAAAGTAGAGTGAGGTCTCCTGCTTGACGCTAGAGCACTGTTTTTGTGAAGAAATTAGGAAGGTCTTTCAGCAGAATTTTTCCTCGAGTATAATGCACAAGTAAATCGAGTAAGGTAAAATAAAATCTACTTGCATTTTGTTTCCATTGTGACTTAAAAAGTATTTTATTCTACTTTAATTTGATATGTTATTACCCAGCAGTAGTAGTTTTTTCATAATTGGAACAGTTGTAATTACGTGAATGTTAAAAGATAAGTAATCAATTACGCATATTTTGAACATTTTGATACTATCAGAATGGATCTTAGGCGAAGAAATTGGCTCGAGTGACATGCTGGGCGTAAGTATTTGGGACTAAGGAAGTAACAAAATCTTGATAAGCATTTATAAAAGATATTGAAAACAAAAATTATTAGTTAGCGGTTAAATTATAAAAAAAAACAAAGGAGAATCATTAAAAAGAGAAAGACTGAAAGTATACAACAAAACCGTTTCAACTGTTATTAATGTCATGACCACATAACAGCCAGGTGTCAATAACAAAAGATAACATTTATCTTTAAAAATTTATCCAAAAAAGAAAAAGACAATTATCCTTGTAGTGGTAGAGTGAGATAGAATTGGAGCGGCTGAAAAATAACGCAGAAGTAAATAAACAAGAAAGAAAGTTAAGGTTGGAAGAAAGCATGGAATTGTTGGTTGGCATCTGCTTCCTCTTGCAGTTGCAACGCGCGCTCGAGTTCCACCTCCACTTCGCCCATCGCTGGCCTCTCATTGGGATCTTTACTTAAGCAACTCTCTGCGATGTCCATGTACAATTTCCAGCACTCTGGTGCTATTTCTCCCACCAACCTTGGATCAATAATTCTCTCAGCATTTCCCTTTTCCGCTAAACTCCGCAGTTGCTTGGCTATATTCCTCCAAGATGGCAAAGCATGTTTACCCTCATTCACATCCGAATCCAAATTCTCATCCTCACCCACACCCTGAAACAGATCCCCTGAAGTTACGTCAGATGAAGTACCGGGACCCAACTTTCCCTCTCTTTCTCTCTCCGAAATTGCTCTTAAGTAAACTTCAGAGGGTACAGGTTCACCCTCACTCACCTGATCCATAATCATCACCTCTGATGGCACCTTTCCGCATATCAGTTGTAACAAAACCATTCCAAAAGAATAGACGTCAGACCTATCTGTGAGCCTACCGTATATAGCGTACTCAGGGGCCATGAATAGATACCTACCTAAGATATAATCCACCTCGATGGTTTTGGGGACCTTTGAAGAAAATTTTGGTCCTTTTAAAGAAAGCTCGAAATGTGTGAGTTTGGGAACCCAATTCTCATCCAAAAGAATGTTAATCGAATTTACATTACGGTGAATGATGGTGCGCTTGGTTCCTGCGTGAAGGTAGTGTAATCCACGCGCTACTCCTATGCTGATTTCTAGCCTTTTCTTCCACGAGAGTATTGGTGACTTACTCTCCCTTCCATTAAGTCGATCGTTGAGGGATCCATTTGGAATGTAGTCATACACCACCATCATTTCATTTTTATGGTTGCAAAATCCAAGAAAAGGGACTAGATTAGGGTGGTGTAGCTGGCACCTAAATACGATTTCATTCTTCAACTCAGAGAGCCTTAGTGTTCCAGCTTTTCTTCTTCCCCGCTTCACTGCAATTTCTTTTGTTTCGTCATTGATGGAGATGGAACCTCTGTATACCTCAACGTCAACAAAATATCCTTCACCAATTTTTCGGCTAATGTGGAAGTTGTTGGTTGCTTTTCGAAGTTGGGCAAGGGAAAAGCGATGGCATAGATATTCTACCGTTGTGGAAGGCTGTTTACTAGAACCAGAGCCACCAAAGCACCTGGGAAGGATTCCCATTTGAGAAATGTTGTGGTTGTAGCTGCAAACTGCAATTAAGATGAGCTTCAAACTTTCTCAAATGAATCAACTCTGGTTCTGGGTCTACGGCGAAGACACTAACTGAAAGAAGACATGGATTTCAACGCAAGAGTATGGGTCCAGGCGGTGGATTAATATTTAATAGCTTCTTGGTCCTTTGAAAGACGCGTTTGGGCCCTCCGAGGAAGAACTTTGTGCAAACTCTCAACATTTCTTTTCCTTTTTTCATTATCTTCAAAAACGACATATTCGTTGCCTATCCATTATATATTTGTTTAATGAAGGTGGGTTGGTAATTCACGCTACTCAAATATATATCAAATAAACTAAATGACAGGGCATTATTTTGTACACCGGCATTTGAATTTTCTGAACAACTCCTACAAGCGCAATAACCAAAAATAAATATTTAGAGATTTAGTTTGGTCAATATAAAAAATATTATCTCCTTTTATCGATCTGAGGTCAACTTATTTTAAAAAAAAAATTCTCGAACTTAAATTTTAAATCCATTAACAAATGCAAAGTGTGCTCCCTTGAGATATTTCAGAAAAGAAATAGATAATGTTGAGCAAAGTGCCGAATGGCACCTGTGAGCTTGAAAACCAAAAAGAAAAAGGTAAGCTAATTGGATTTCAAAAAAGTTTCCGGAGGTTTTGGTGGTGTTTTTCATGATGTATTTATCTATGCTCATATAAATGAATTAACTTGAATTTGTCCATGGCATTTGTTACCAAGATTTGTGGCTAGTTATGATTCTTTTGCCAACATTGGGACGAATTTCTTGCAATTGGAGGCAATGCTATACCCCTTTTTCTCTCAACAAGAGTTTTGTTATGATCAGCTAATTAATTAGTGACTCTTAAAACCAAAAGCTACTGGTCTTTGTTTGTGGCTTAAAAGGTTTTGTTGGATTTATAATTTGGTTAATCTTGCTGCTTAGTGTATCATTTTGTTGGAGAGGCGTAGAGAGAATGAAATAAAAGAGTAAAAATGTATATAAGATTTATCTCTCTACTTTTTACTCTCTTTTTTTATCTCTCTCAAATAAAACAGTATTCTATTCACCTCGGACAAAAGAGAATTAGATTGTCAGATTTACTGGGCATTAGTAAGTAAGAATCTTCAAAATTGTAGTCTTTAATTACAATTGTTGTCCACCAAAAGACAAAATATTATTTTAGCGTTTGAGGAGCGAAGCAATTAATGGTTTAGTATCCAATAATCATATTTCTTTGCATTTTGCACATCTACCCTAACTACCATCACAACGTCTCAATTTAAAACTATTTTATCCAAAAATTTGGTTAAGAGAGAGAGAGTCTTATTTCCTTGTTTAATGTTTTTATTTTCATTAAAAATAAAAAAACATGTTACTGAACGTATATATTTGGTAAAAATTTAAAAGAAAATACTTTAGAATTGATTGAAAATAGAAAATGTCCACAAATTATTTCCAGTATTTTCATCAAATGACAAGCGACAATTTTACAATTTTATTAATTTAAATTAATTTTGAATAAATTACATTAGTTTCTTATGAATTTTGATTTAATTATACTTTTTTTGTCTTAAAAATATTATTAGACTCTCCTAGCATTTGATATAATGTTAATAATAAAAATATAATTTAAATTGGAATTTAACATTGCATCTTCACACCATTTAGACATTTTAATAAATAAGTAACGTGCCAGGGCCAAATAATTAAATAAATAACATACATCATACGAAGAAAGATACAGCAAACAATTAAAAAAAGTGCTTTAAGGAAAAGACAGCAGTGCTTCACGTAATTTGTGTACAAAATTAATTTCAATGATATAAGTAGTAAAGGAGATTTTTACAATATAAATTTAATGTCAGAAAAGTGAATACTATTTTTAAAATAAGAAATATAGAATGTTTAATTTAATCAAAGCCCATCTTAGTATAACTTACTCTTTAATTTTTTTTAAAAAAATTTATATCTTTTTCCCCATTTTAACCAAAAGCAGTCGGAGGAAGAGCCCTGCTTATTCTTCTTCGAAAGCAAATGTGTTTCGAAGTTGCACATTGGAAGACTGTAACTGCAATATTTGTTAAGAACCCAAACCAAACTTCTTCTTATGCAGGGTGACTCTACTCGAAGCCTTAAACCTTATTAAAGAAATTTTCATACAATTTTCAATAAAAAATTATTTTTATCCTCATCCATCAATATATAATAAACTAAAAATAATTTTTTTGAAAAAAATTTGACATCCCCCAATCAAAAACACTACACCAAGGTCATATACCACTTTGGATCCCCTGCTGGGCTGTGCAGGAATCCAAAGTGTCTTAAAAAAAGATAAAATTAAAGTTAAAAAAAAAATCTCCCGCCTCTCTTTTTTGCTTGCCGGACTGGTGATATACATGGATAAATTTGTAGCTATCTGGGCTTAGATAGAGGTGAATAAAACTCCAGGTAAAGTCCATAATTAGTACAAGTTGTGGTAATTGCTGTATGCACCAAAGTAACCATAAACACAAGGCTGTAGTTATAAACTAATCTCCTATGTAATAGGAGAATCAATTGTTCTTGAAAGTAAGAAAAAGAATCAGATATTAATCCAAGATTAGGTTTACAATAAATACATTTGCCACCAACAGTAAGCAATAGCGATAGTGTAAAGTTTTAAGTTTTGGTGAAAGAAATGCGGCTCCCAACATAAAACTGTAATTGTAAAAAATTAAGGAATTTTCTTTTCAAACTATAGACTTCCATTTTATAAGAGAGATATATTTACACTATTACTGCTCAGCAGCGGTACAAAACTAGCCATTGTACCATACAAGCTTAAAAGAAAAGGGCAGCATATTTTAATTCTTTTAAACTTGTAAGCATATTTCTTTAGGCATGAGAAGAATTTTAACATATATAATCAGGCACATAATGGCAAAATATACAGTTGAGTTCATTTAAACGAACAATTGTACCAACTGAACAATGAAACACCACCAAGAAAAACATCGACTATGAAAAATGTATACAGAATTTACTGCCGCGGAGGAATCACGATACAACTAGCTTCACAATCTTCACCAGGTCAATTACTATTCACCTGTAGTGACAATAAGACGTGCAAACAAAGAAGTTGTGTGTCTTGAGGAAACCTTTGTGAGTCAAAAATCATGTTAAAAATAAATGCAAGCGTAACACTTGACCACGTAGGAAGAATGTCATCTTGGATCTCTTCAACCTGGACTGCTATAATATTACACAAACACACTTGTTCTGCTTTAGTTCACGTCCTGCTTTCTTCTCTGTTTTAGATGAAATGACAAAAGATCAGTAAGGATCAGACATCAGATAAAAAACTGAGACAAAACAAACTCCAAAAAATTAGTAAAGAACTGCAGCAGTTTTGTATTCTTGATGGAACTAGTTAGATTAGATTTAATAGAACTGTGTTGGAAAGTAGAATTGTGAAGTTCTGTCCTCTCTAAAGAGCATTGCGCTTTAAGTAATATACGTAATTAGAAATCCTAAATGGAAAATTGCGGGAAGGGTTCTCCAATAGAATCAAGTTATTAAACATAAACTCACAATCCAATCTTTCTGCTTTCTTCTGCGTCTCAGAGAAAAGACACAGAAAGTCAATATGGATAAGATTAAAGCAAAGAAAACAAACGCTGCAATTTGGAAAATAACTGCAGCAATATCTGAAAGTATTTCAAAGCAAGTACTTGCTGGGGGTTAGTGGTTTCCTTTTGACCAAGAGAAGTTTGATAACTGGATTACGCAGCCAATACTTGGGAGATACACAAATATGCAGTTCAGACTTCTCTAAGTGCACTTTGGAAAGTGAAGTACAACAGTCTATGCAAATCTCAAGGGATGGGTTTTCTAAAGTCAAGTTAATTACTACTTATAACTAGTCGATCAATAAGCACCTTAATATGTAAAAGTCTTTAAATGAGCCAAATACAGAATTCAAATCATAAATGGAATAGTGATGGTTAAACTAATATGTATTTCAGACAAACTTAAATAGAACAATACTTACTATCTTGAAGCTATTCAAACAAACTACAGAATTAAGTAACACAGACAACTATTAATAGCAGCTTTTGACATGAATATAAAGAAATAATAGACCTTTATCCACAGCTGGTGGTTGCACAACCACATGCATTGTTGTAACTCCACCAGGGATATCACATAATGGACTCTGGCATTCCCCCACTGTTCTATTGTTTTCTAGTATTTTTCCCGCGCTGATCAACTTCACATCTTTTACGGTCCTTGGGCCATTCTCCTTGTCTTCAGAGCAAAAACAGGGTTATAGTTCTAATATATCACTAAAAATTCATGAGAAAAAGTTAATAGTGATGCCTCATAATAAACTAAATAAGACAAGTATCTGAAAGCATGATTGTAACTAGTTATTTTAGTGTTGCTTTCAATGACTATTGCATTTGTGATTTTTTAGAACATATTGTTTCCAGCACATCTTTCATACCAGCAAGTGGCAATGAATATGGTGACCAGTAAACGTGGTTCCTGGTAAAAGTTATTTTTTTTTCCTAGTCTTCCATAATGCGTTTGACCATAGCAAATGAGTTCCAATATAATTCAAGCACCATTGCATGGTTATTCCTCATTAGATAAGCAGCTATATTGGAATCTTGACAAATAACTGGGATACATAACTTTAAACATGCTCTTTACGTGTTTAGTAAAATACTATGAGAAAGAAATATAAATATCTCTTAAAAAACACAAGTACAAGACAACTTAAAAAGGAAGAAATAGACAATATCGAAATGAATGAGAAGTTAAATTTAAAGAAACTACTAATTACGAGACACAAACAAGTATTTTCCATATTTATAGTTTGATACTTAAACCCAGATCCCATCATCATAGATTCTTGATGAAATTTATGAACTCCTAAATAGTGCTGTTACAGGAAGAGGTATTCTTCCTACCGATGCAAAGGCTCCTAAATTTCCAAAGAAATCCGCTTTCATGGGAAGTAATGCAGCTAAGCAAAACCTTGGTTGCCTTTGGAAGCCAGCAAAAAGTTCATCCTCCTTGCTCATCATAAACAAATTTAGTCTGATTGGTTGCCTCAACATGATATAGGCACGAACTATTTCAGTATCACCTCTTGGGGATGGCCAAATCTGCAATCTCTTCAAAATAAAAGTAACACTTGTATACTCAAATCAAGAGAAACGATGACTTCATATTCCTCCTCCTCAATATTTCTCTTCTATAAACCAATCCATCCAAGCACTCATCTCCATTTTTTGTTTAATTTACAACGTACAATATCCGTTATAGCAAACAGGAATAATAGAACACCTTATACAGCAATTCAAAGGAAGACCAAAAGGAATGAAAAAGTAACGCAAAAAAGGAAAAAGAGTGAGAAAGAGAGACAACTGACCATTTGGCCACTGAGCAAGAATACTCTCCTTCAAGGTTGCAATACTAGTGGCAGCAGGAAAACTTTTGGGGCCAATATCCGAACCATCAGTTAACCGAAACTTGATCTCTAATTGATCTTGCCTCCTCGCCATACTCACAGAGATCTAAAGCAATCTTGAAATTAAACAATCGAATAGTCCAGTGAATCACTTCAATTGAGTTTCATGAACAAAAGGAATCCATCAAAGTCTCCCTCCAGAATTCTGCAAATTTACATCAGGAAAGAAAAGATTGAGTTCTCTCAGGCACATCTAAACCCCAAATAACTCGCAGAACACAATATGGAAACTGGGAAATTTTGGGAAAGTTTGAAGACGATTTAAACTGTTCTGATCAGAATCTCTAGGATAAATCGATTGAAATCCAATATGTAATGCTTTAAAGAGAAATTTTATGACAAAAATTCAACTCACAGACACCGACGCAGGAATCGCTAACAGCCATAATTAAGCAAGCAAATCGCGATCCAATCTCCGCATGATCATTCATTAATTCACAAAATCTTCACAAATTCGAAAAGGAAATCAAAAAAGGAAAAAGAAAAAAAAAATCCAACAAAGGAAGAGAAATCTGGACGGATTTTTCTAACGCTTTGGCTCTATTATCACTGATCTGGGTGGTGTTGTGTGCAAGTGACACAGTATTGCTTTGCAAAAATCCACGTGGAAGACGAAGTTGATGCGTTTCTCAAAAATGAATATAAAAATCGGAGGAAACGATCAAAGGGGGTACCAAGGGACGAGGCTGTTTCGGAGTTTTCAAAGTCCTGAAAATCTGTGGTCAATCACTTCAGATTCGTCCCTTGCCTTCTTCAAAGAGCGAACTTTTAAGACAAATTACGATGCTACTGTTCACAAAAAGCAATCTTCAATCAGACTGCGTTTGTATATGCTGCTGACACATTCTTTACTTGTACATTTAGCATCGTACCGTTATATGATTACCATGCTCTTAAAATCTGACTAGTTGTACTACAGGAATTATATTTTTTATTTTTGAAAAATTATATCAATAATTTTGAAGTCCATGCTATCCTATGGGTTGCAAGTTACTCTTGATTTTAGCACTCAAAATTTAACGTTGTGTCTTTTGATGAGAAGTTGAAGTCTCGAAATTAGTAGTTACTTCTCCGATTTTATTTATTAAAAACAAAAAATTATTTAATTGATATTAAAAAAATAATTAATATTAATTAAATTTATTAATTAAATTTAAATTTGATAATTTTTTTTATTTTATTTAACTTTATTTTGTATGAAAAAATATTATGTATTATTAAATGTGTTAGATATAACAATAAATGAAGGATAAAAAAAAATTTATTATTTAGTGAAATAAAAAAACATATCATATTTCTTATATTTTCGTTGGACCAAAAAATTTTTTTTAAATTTTTTTATAAACAGGATCGGAGAGAGTATTATATATACATCATTAAATATTTTAAATTATATTATTCTATTTTTTTTTACAAATATCCACACATAACTTAAATTTTAAATATTGCAAAAAAATTTCAATTGCTAAAGTCAAGCTTAATTATGAATCAAAATTGGAAGAGTCAGAATAAATCAAGAAAATAACCTCCTTTTTTTGTTTTATATATACAATAAGGTTTGGATATTGATATAATTCATTTAATTCTTCTTTGTAGTATAATATTGGAGTAAATTTCGCTTCATTTATCATATTTATCATTTAGTTTAGTTTTAATTTAGGTTTATAAAATTTTAAAAAAGGAATTTTTATGTTGCATTATAGGGCCTCGTTTCAAAAAAATACCCCATACCACTTAAATCATTCTTTATAAATTATAATTCTAATTTTTTAAACTAATTAATATGATATTTTTTATTAATTTTCGATTTAATTGAAATTTGAACTGTGATTCTTAGTTTGAAGAGAATTTCAAAATTCTTAACTCATTGGTAGAAATATTTAATATGATAATATTAAACATGGGTATATCTATAAAATACCCATGGAGAAAAATAAAGAAGGAGAAGCAGGGTCTAAATAAGGTGCAAATGAATGCGCCCCTTTCCCTTCCTCACTCTGTTTATCTTTATCTAATTTTATTTTATAAATTTTTTCATTTTTGATGGGACTTTATAAATTTCTTTTCAAAGAAGATCCAACTTTAAAAATGGAGATTCCCCATTTTTCAGTATCCTACTTCATATAAACATGTATAAATACACTTTTATTAAAGAAAAATTATAACTGAACCTATAAGAATTTTATGTATTATAAAATATGAATATCATACATTGTTGATAATTTAAAGCAGATTAATTGTCAACCAAAAAAAAATATGGCTAAAATAATTTTTTTAAAAAAATACAGTTAGAATAACGGCAAAACTTGTCAATCATTGATTCAACTGAATTAAGACAGGCCCTTAGAGGAAAGGTCACCTTTCGATGGCTGACAGTACATCCAAATTCTGAACAACCACTTGTGGGACCTGACCTTTCTTTCAGAGATGCCTTCAAATGTACCACATAGGTTCTTTATATACATTGATACGCCATTACTTGTCTCTTTGAATGATTTTTTTTCTATTTATAAATTCAATTCGTTGAAAACATTATTTCTAGAAGAAAAATAATTATCTCCATAGCACCGCATTCCAAGCGCTTCAATTAAAATATTTTTGGTCAAAATTTTCTTTTGAGAGAACTTTGTAGCCAATTAGTGACAATGATTTAAAATTTGAAAGAATCAACACGCAGGGATCAAAGTTTAGTCATTCGGCCAAGATATTGATAAACTAAAAGCATTTGATGAGCAAAGAAAATGCAAAAAGGGCCCCAAATAAAATGGCGTGTGGGTCCATAATGTTGATTAGAAAACCTTAAAAATTATGTACTTGCATGCCCCAGCGATAACGAATTTCATTGTTGAGTGCTATACAGAATAAATTATAACAAATGCGTATGGAATTCTTGTCATCATCAACTTCGCAAATATTCCTTTAATAAGATTCCTTTTTTAAAAAACATATATATATATATATATATAGTTTGTTAATTTCTTCATAATATATATAGAGAATCTCTTCATGAACAGCCCAACGTTGTTATTATATATCATTATCGGAACTTTGGAACTTTGTCGCATGTAATGGGAACCACACTCCATCAACGCTTGAACGTAAACAATGTTACTTACAAATTATTACATTTATAATGTGAACTTGCTTCCTGTGAGTTGAAATGAGAACAAATTTCAGAGGCAGGTGAATTAAGAAGAGACAATGGAAGGTTTTAAATTACAAGGATAACTATAGCGCAAATGAGATTATTGTCAAAAAATACAGAAAAATACAATTATTATAAGCTGCAAATATACCAAAGCTATCTGACGACACATTTAATTGTACATCATATACTCACTTTTAAATTACTAGACTAACCCTTCGAGAATAACAAATTTGAACACACTTTCACATGTAAATACAGAAAATGTTTTTTCAAGTGTTGATTTCAAGTTCTTTGTGAATTACAGTGTAAATGCTAAGGTAATATAAGGATGGAGAAACAGATTTAAAAAAAAGAATTTTCTGCACATTTCCAATGTGTTGTAATCGTACAAAACGAATACCAATATATATATATATATATATATATATCCTACAAACAACAGTTCCCCAATTCAATGGACCGGTAATATAACAGAGCAATCTACTACTCCTAGAATTTCGCCATAATGACATCCTATCAAAGAAGGGTGAAGGTAAAAATGGGTGCTAACAAAAATTAAATAACTAAAAAATGAAGGGGTAAAGAAAATGCTGTGCTAGAGGGGGAACCTCAACAAAATAAATGTCCTAGCATGTTCTGTTTTTAAAATCAATGATGAGAAACCGTCTTCAGATTCAGTTTATTCTCCAATATTCTCTAAGTAATCTTTGCTATTGTCCCCCTACAGAAGAAGACCACTAGTAGTATCCTTTCACCAACCAGAACCAGAACTAGAAGTCGTATTGGTATTTTGCTGTGTCACCATCTGAAATTGTTGCTCAAGATCATGCCAGGATGGTACTATATCTGCAAAAACGTTGGGATGGCAGCAATATCCACCCACAATGCTTTCATTGTCTTGGTCTTTCAACCAATTTTTTTTCTATTTGCCTTCTCAAATTCATCTCCAAGAAAAACTGAAGCCGCGAAAACTTGTATTACTTTGTCTCTCTTCGGTTCAATATATATCATACCATAGCTTCTCGCTGACCAACTATGACTCCAAGATGTGACAGTTCCTTACAAAATCATTAGAATAATTAACATATTTGGTCCAAAATGGCCGAAGATGTTCGAAGCCAATTTGCAACCAGGGCTTTGACTGGCCATTATAGTGGATAACTGCAGCCTTTTTCACATTCTCAATATTGGTTTTATTTTGATAACCCAAGCCAAGCATGTGCCAAGAAGGGTCAATGGGGTGAACATGACCTCTAAATGCAATTAAACCAGGTGGTAGGGTTCCAAGTTTCCACATTGTCAGATTTGACTTCAGATTCTGCCATTGAGAAGCTGTTAATAATATCCAGAATGATTTTTATCAAGAAAACAAAACGCCCCTCTCCCAAAAAAAAAAATTATACAAAATTGAAGAACCAGAAAGCAGAAAGAAAACCCAAGTGTGTGCGCTCTAAAAATAATGTTACTTACACAATCTTGCCTCACAAAATGCTGATGTGGCCTTATTTAAACTGGCCCCATTAAGGTTTTTTTTTTTATCGAACTCAGATGCAGCCACATTAATTGTTTGTGCCAAATGTGGACGGAAAAAAATGTTATGCAAGTGGCATCACTCAATGTTATCAGTTTAGCGCCTTAAAATTAGCAGAAAGTAAGCTTTAAACCACCCAATTAGTTGCTTTATGACAGCATTAATCAAATAGTTGAAATTTGTGTCGCTCTGAACTTTAAATTAATGGAAAAAAATACCATAGCAATCCAAAAAATTTAGTTTGTATAAGTCTGAGTATACGGACTTTTACCTCTTTGAGCCAGGAATGATACGTTTCTCTTATATTTGTATTTCTCCATGCACGCAGATCAAAGACATTCATCCCATAAGCCCATGCACACTCATCAGGGTCCAAATGGTTTGCAATTAGAGGATGGGAAAAATTGAAGTAATTCCGAAACCGCTTAGACATTACCCACTCATCTTCACCTCTGCAAGTTTCCACAGCTCCATTAACTTTCCCTTCAAGATCAATTTCCCAAAGAGAAGACAAGTCACGCTGAACCACAATATCATCATCTAAAAAAACCACCTTGTCAAGGTTTGGGAAAAGCTGTTTGGCACACATAAGACACATAATCAGCACAAACATGTTAAATAAAACCCAATATTTTTTATAAAAAAAAGAGAATGGAAGTAATAAGAGTATAAAGATCTTCTTTAAAATATGTAAGTAACCTCTGAAGCAATGACACTGCCACAACAAATAAAGAATCTATCAAAGAATCTTAAACTATATTTATACAATTGGAGATTACTAAACAAGGAGGTTCATAGTATCATATATGATCAGATTTACAATATCTTGGCATATGTGTCATACTCAACCTAATTTTTTAAGCTTCCTATTCAGTGAGCCACTTCGAAATAAGAACAGGATGACTATCATCCTACATTTAAGCACCTTGCATTGTCTTTTTCCACGAAAGCTATTAAATAAAATGAATGTTAAACTATACCATTTAAAGTTCAAACTACTAATGTGCAACTAAAATGTTATAAATAATTTTCATGAACTCATCAAGATGGAGTATTTAATCTCTTACTCCATCCCTTTTTTTTTGGGGCATATTTTTCCCTTTTCTTTTTGCCAGCCAAGTCCAAGCAGAAAAAAAAAAGATATATATATATATATATATATTCTGACACATACAGATGGGTGTCAGACAGGTGTTGTCAGGGTATCATGGCAACGGCCATGTTTGATACATGTCCGATATGTGGACATGCTTCATAAGGAGTGCAACTGCTTCATAAGTTTACAGTTATCTACTAGTAGAAGGAACAAGGATGGCCATTGCACATTTTTTACCGGTTAACAACTGTTTTTCGCATTGTGTTTTATCAATTAACCCCAACTTGTTTCAAAAAAAAAATTTTTATCAGAAATAATAATACATCACCTTTATCTTTTGACACATGGTTGTTAAATCCTCTTCAATTACTGTAATTTGTGAGAAATTGAGATATTTAATACCCTTATACATATTTGTCACTACAAGTCTACAAATTAGTTTCTTTCAAGCTTTCTTAAGATCACAATGGACAATTTCCAGCAGTAGATTCAGCTGGAAATGACTACTACACCAGTCATGTTCCATGTGAATCGCTTATTGCTTTTAGCTTTAATCCTTGGATACAAGATTTTTCCCCAAAGCCTATGAAATGCACCATTCATGTGTGCAAATTATGGTTGAAAGGTTTCAGCAATATTCATGGGAGAGAGAGAAGGGAGAATGTTGAAAGAGGCTTTAAGCACATAAACTATCCCAATGACAGAGAGTAATGGTAGAGAAGGGGATGTAATTTTCATGACATAAAGAGCATTGTTTTCTTGTTGTTCCATTCCTAACCCCAACAGAAAAAGAAAAAAAAACACGATAATCCAAAGATAGGAAGACTTGTCATAGTTACATCTAGATTACCTCTGGTAGGTATATACGGAGATGGTTGAGTAATGAGATGTACTTTGGACTTCTGGCCTGCAATTTTGAAGCAAATGTACGTGGAGTTGTTTCACTGAGATTGGCTCCTGCAACATGATTTCCATGATAGTAATCCCTGATCCCATTTTGATTTTCTACAGCTTCAAGAACTGGAACATTTTCTCTAGTCAACCAGTCAAACTGGTGAATGCCTTTGACTTCAACTACAGCAGGGGAGACAGAATTTAGTGCAAACCATGAATGCATAGCCGCATAAGTTTTTTTGTCAGTGATGACATGGAACACTATCTTCTCAGGTTTTATAGAAGACTGGACAGTAGAAGTAACAACTACTGAAGCAGCCAAGATGTTATCAGTTGAGAGAACAAAATGGTGGTAAGAGTTGTCAGACAGTAAAGGTAGTAACTCTGGAGAAGGCAATTGTTTACGAGCGTGGGCATTTGACGAATACTCATCAGTCAAACGCAAAGACAGACAATAAATTCCTTTAGGGATCGAACTTGCTGCAAAGTGTTTATTCATAAGCTCTGCAAACTTAGACTCTCTAATCTCTCTTTCAAATTTCTCCATCTGTGCAAAGGCAAACGGAAGATATGACTATTGAATATACAAGCCTTTGGAAGTTCAACACAATATAATTTGCATCCATGCTACATATATCAAGAATAAAGCAAACGATTATGCAAAAACTAAATAATTGTAGAAGGGAAGGCAATTGAAATCATTGTGTCCTTTAGAAGTTAAAAGAAATTGCTGTAAATGCAATACAATACTCATAAAACAAATTAAAGGAATAAATAAGTCACAATACCAACTAAATTGATAATGTAAGGATTAAATAGTTTTTTAACAACCATGCTCAATAGACCACTAGCACAATCAGTATTACTGGCACTAGCTTTTGCCAAGGTAGTAAAAGGTGAGAGGCACCCTTAAGGTGCTAGACTCCCCATGCGCTTTGAGGCAAGAGCTGCTGATGGACCCATAACTACTGGGCCAAGGGTGCTACAGACCTATGAGAACAGAATGAAGAAAAAGGATAATGCAAGAGGGCCCACGGCTGCATGATAAGCTGATGAGGTGACCAGAGAGAAAGAAAGAGAAAATAGAGTGCTTGTAGCTAACTCACATGGGCTGTGAGATGCGAGAGTGAGAGAGAGAGAGAGGCAATTAGTGGGGAATATACTGGTATTGAAGGGTCAGAGTGAAAGGGGGGTGGGGGGAGGGGAGAATATCGAGAAGTTTGGTAGAGACTTTGCCCCTCAAAAGCAGGGCCTTGTTTCGTTTCTTTTATCTTTGTTTTTCATCTATTTCCTACTGTATTTCTTCAATTCTACCCTGTTCTTCTGATCTAGGTGGGATTGTCTTACTTCGTACTAAGTAATATACAGAAGTTCCCATCAGCTGCTAAAAAAGTGCTAGCCAGAGAGAAGTATGCTAAAACTAAAGGAAAAATGACATTAATACAGATCAGTAACTAAATATCATTGTAACTTATAATTATCACATAAACTAACTGCTCAAAAACAAGAATTCATATAAAATAGTAAAAATGTTCAAGATAGCGTATGATAGTAAGTTAATAACCAATAAGCCATCAAGATAAAAGTTCACAACCAGAAAGAATGAGGCAGTCTAAAATTCATACAAGAAAATTTTAGCATTCAAATCATGCAGAATTATTTTCCTTTAGGTTAACTATTTTTACAATTTTTAGGTACTCATGTTTGGAGCATGTTTAAAGGGTCCCTTACTGGAAATTAATTAAATTATATTTTCAGCATACAAATTAGAAATTTATCAGATCAAAATTCACAACATACTAAATCAGTTTGTATAACCTAGTCATTGCCCAGACCTCCCTCTGTTCCCCCTCCCCGCCCTACTTTCACCGTCTTTCTGATCCTTTCTGATCCAGCATGATGAAGGACTTCGACAATAATGAGCTTCATAAGAAAGGTATAATTCTAACATTTTACTAGTAAATTAGAAAGTAACTAGGAGTGGGTCAGATTGGGAGAAAAAAATTAGAAATTCATCATTGGCATTTTCTGATTCTTATAAATAAAAGGTTGTAACAAGAAGAAAAGGCAGCAAGATTTCACTCAGAAAGCAGAGGACAGCACCTCGCCTCCCTCATGAAGTGCCTGGTTGAAGGGGCCTGGTTTGAATTATCAGGCAAGGAACCCTTCTGGTGTCTGGTGTGTTGCCCCAACGCCTCAGGCATGCCTTTTGGTGCCTTTAAGTTCACTCAACAGATGCCAGTCAACCAGACAACCAAAAAAGAAAGCCATTAAAGGATAATAATGTATGATCATGGTCCAAATGACTAAAATGTGCCAATCAATCCTTGTCAGACAGGTCTTAAATTCGGTAGCAAATGCAGACATGTTGCAATTACTGCAGCTGCAGTTGTTGTGGATCCTGCAATATGGGTTGTGGCCATTGCAGTATTTTTTTTGGGGGGTTAATTTGCACAAAATATAAAAATCAATCATGTTGTTATTATAATTTTCTATACATCTTAAATTATATTAGTTTTATATTATTTGAATCATTCAATTCAACTTATTATCACATTACATTATAAGTTAAAGAGATTGAGCAATAAATAATCCACAAAAAAATTTATCTAGCTAAATTAAATAAAAAATCAATAAACATTTAATACATTAATTATTATTTTAGTCAATTAATAATTATCCGACTTAATATTATTTAATCACTGTGTAATACAAGTTAATTTCATATAAGTTCAATAAATAATTAATTACAAATAATACAATTAATAATTATATAATCTTTCAATCCATTCTCACAAAAATTTCATCATCTCTTATCCATTAAATATTTTCTTTTATCCGAACATTTTTATCCTATGATTCTAAAATATTCAAGCACTCCTTAAACCTCCCAAATTCTTATAGCAAACTTGCAATCACTGCACTCAACCAGCCTTATCAATTCTGTCACGAGTCATACACGCTAACTCACAAAAGCATTGAAGAACCATTGAGAAGCTCAGAAAGTCTCCCACACTTACAGAAGCTCAGTCATCTCATCCCCACCAACCTCATTGCTCACCTCTGGCCTTCTCTCCGACCGCACCCCCCTCATTTGTGGCATTGCCCTCTTCTACCCCACCAGTCCACTCTCTTTCTCCTCCCAACATTTCACTTCACTAATTTGAGAAAAACACAGGAAGAAGGAACATGCTTAATCGAAGAGTCAAAGATATGAGCTGCTGCCCGCTGTTCCTCCCACTGCAGATATTGTAATGGAGGCGAGTGCATAGCCAATAAGGTGAGTTTTCTCTCAACTGGGAATGAATATTGTTCGTAGGTCTTTCCTCAATCTCTCCCTTAGGACCAGCTAAATCTTAGAAAATTACATTCTTATAAGTGTTAGATTTTGTTATAATTGCAACACTGTTTCATTGTTGCACAACAGGGTGATTTCTTACCAACCCCCAATTGCAGGGTGAAGCAGCTAGGGCAACTGCAGTATTGCAGCAGTATCACGTGATGCACTCTGCAATTTTAAACCCTTAGCTTCTCATTTACAGGAGTAGCAGACAGTTCTTGCCAAAATCTACTTCAAATAAACATCACATTCCTCAACTGTCAAATATGCCAATTATTTCCAAAATTAAAATTCTTAAATGTTACAAAGAGAGTAACAAACAATATATATACACTCCATAGACAATTAAGATTAGAGAAAGCATAGAAACTAACAGAAGCTGAGCCAAGAATAATGAAACTAGGGAAACTTAGGGAGAGATGTAGAGAACGTAAAATCAAACTGATTATCAATAATGAGATTAAGTCAGCAATAGTTTACGGTTTAGTTCTTCAAAAAAAAAAAGTAAATTATATATATATATATATAACAAAGTTTGTATTGCTGTATATATCTTAAAGAGTAAGAAGACCTTGAAAATTCCACTAAGTACCAACTAATAGTAGCAGACATGCATAATTGAAATGGAAATTATGTTTTAATAAGATTTAGAGGGAGATAGAGAGAGAGAGAGAGAGAGAGAGAGAAGGGGGGGGGGAACCACATCAAGAAAAACAAACATAAAAGTGATCACCTTTGTAATTATGAGTAAGAAAATAAATAGAGAAAAATAGCTATTAAATTTTTGAAAAATTTATCAAAAAGTAAAATGATAATATATATATATTAATTATTACATAACCAAAAAAAATAAAAAATAAAAAAAAAAACCATACTCCAAACTCTTAGGGAAAGCCACATATATAAGCATCAAGTAAATAGAAAAAAGCTCAAAGACATGCTAAAGATAACTAAAACATGATCAGTTTGAGAAAAATACGATATGTTTCTTAATGCTCTAAATCTTCATTGTCTTTGCCATGTCTCTATATCATAAAATTTATTATTTATGAAATTTTTTAGTTGAATGAGTGAAAAGTTCTTTATAGTCCTCTTGAATAGAAACTACATAGCAACTAGAGCTTCCATAAAAGTAAACACAATATGGTAAACTATCTCCATTTTCCTTAAACCCAGATAGTGGAAATAAACACAATCAAGCTTATCTGTATAATAGCATCAGCAGAAAACTTATAGTTATCAAACTGATGGTTATGGAAGATGAATGACTAACATATGGTTTCGTAAAAGTAATCTTCATAATTTTGGTTGAGTATACATGATTGAGTACTTTATGAGATTACATCATTGTAGTGGAAGAAATATCACCAGAAGCAACATAGCCAAGCCTATTCCAACAAAGGTGCAATACAAAACTAAGCATAAAGGCTAGATAATTTCAGTATTTCTGTTAAAATTCATCTCTACACACAAAATGAACTTGTGCTTTAGCAATTTTTCTTTTCAATTTTCATGAATGTCAATGACAAGACTAAGAAATACAGATAAGTCCCACACATTTTAATAACGATATAAGCAAAAGGCCATATGATGCAAAAGGGTAGCTACATAGCTACCCAAAGCACAGTAACTAGTTTAGCAGAGACTACCATCTAATATATAGAAACCAGCATTAGCCAAAGGCAATTAGGCATAGCCATGTCAGCTCAAAATAAATAAGCATAAGGCCACTTGAGGTCAGCTTAGGTAGGGTTGGGGGTTGGGGAAAAGGCTCTCAATTTCAATCTTTTTCTTGTACCAAAATGAAATAAATAAGCATAGACATACAGAATCTAGAGATGTCTTAAGCTGAATTGTTGTTTATCATTAGACAGTTGTGTCTTCATGATTAAAATTCCTCCGCTGGAAGTTATAGTTTAAACAGTGCATTAGCTATCGAAACCCCATAACCTCTGTAACGTTCAAATTTTAGTAAGGACATGTGCACCTATAGAATGATCAATCATTGATTAGCTTGAAATTAAAATGACTACTAAGGAAACTCCATTTCTTCATATACAACGCAAGAACCACCTTATAACCAGCAGCCCCATGGTACCAATATTAAAAAATTTAATAACGAAAGCTTGCATGAATAAATCAATTTAAAAATAATTTAAATCTAATATCTGAAAACTAATGTGTGTTCTTGTTAAGCCATTAGACATAAGGTGCAGGAACATCAATAGACTTCAGTTTAAGATAACCCATTCCCTGAACATAAATTAATCTAGAAAAGCATAACACAGTATATACATGTAACAAGCAACTTACCATTCCCCTTAACATGAACGCAAACATCTTTGCATCATAATGATTGTTACTCATATCAGAAACCAGGTGCTCAAATGAATTGGGTAGCGTTAGACCAGCAGGGATTTCCCCAGACTTCACTTCATTTAGGATTTTGTAAAAATCTCTGACCAGTCTCTGCTACACCATCACCACAATCACAAAAAGGGTTCAGGTAACATTTTTACCCAACATTTCATAGATATAGTAATGTAATAAGCAATTAATTTGAAGTGACATAAAAAAATGAATTACCCCAGAATCATCAACCCTACTGAGAAACCTTGGTCCTAACCGCCTGCCTAAACAATCTGGAGCACAAAACAAGGCGCAATTAAGTATCTAAATTCTAAAATTGGCAAAAGGCAAGACGTATAAAGTATATAACAATGAAGTTTCAGACCTTATTGAGTAACATAACAAGAGTAAGCTACGACTAGATGAAGTTCAAAAAGGATACAAAATAGATAAAGTAAAACTTTCATTGATGACTAACTGACAACAGGATGACCTATAAATTAACAAGATTAGACCAATATTACAAATTTATAAAACTTATAAATTTATAATAACTTAAGATAATTTCAGCTCAAAATATCTAAATTTCATATTAATTTTTTAACATGAAAGAATTAGAAGCTCACAAATTTAAGTAATACATGTTTCCAAGTCATAAAAGCATCTTGTTCGCTGATTTAGAGTTCAAGTGCAGTCAAACTATTCAAGTGAAACGCTTATAATATGCAGTCACACTTCAGATCCTATAATGAGCCGTGTATACTAGATAGAAAGCTTACATGAGCAAATTTTACAATGCAAACAAAATTACAAAACCATGACGTAAGCTGCCCCATGATATCAATCCAGACCTTTAATTTTGAAAATAAATAACACAGAAAAACATAAAGATGACACATTTTACCCTATGGTCAAATCAAGATCTACACCAAACAAATCAATAAGCCAGCCAATGGTACGAAAAGGATCAGAATATTAAGAATTCAAAGGTAAAAAATGTTAAGTTTATATTAGAGTACCAAATGAGGAGCACTTGTTGACACCTTCAAGGGTAACAACAGCAGTGAGAATGAAGACAAAGGGCAATAAGAACGCTAGGATGAGGATGGTGTGGAAGAGGGTTCGATAAGAAATGTGGCGAGCTGCGACCTTGATCTTCATCAAGTCAATAAAGCCATTGCTGCTCGATATCGTAATACTTCTCATGCTAGGCGAGAAGTGAAGCTGCATCGTCGTGTATGCAGCCCCAGGTCGTTGCTGCCCACAACAACCCTAGCAGAGTCGCCGCAACTGAATATACTGACAATCAGCCATGGCCTCAAAATACAAACCATCAGATCCAAACCCACATGCACAAATCAACCACTGGCGACGCCTCTGTGATTGAAACCGAGATTGCAAGTAGAATTTAGATCTATATGCCTGGGTTCTGCTCAAATCTGTATCTTTCTGGCCCCTTTTGGAAGACCGCATTGGCGTAAACACAAATGGGTTTTAGTGGAGTCAATCACAAATATGCAAAAAGTAATCTAATTTCCACGTTGTGATGAAGTTCCAGCCCCATGGATCAAGAATGAAGAAGGGAATGGGGAAGAGAGAGAAAAGCTGGGTTCTGTCTCTGTTGGTTGTTTTTGTGTAGTATTCGTTCTCCGTTTGTGCGGAGCTTTCTGATTGGTCCGATCTATAATTTCGTTTTTCCGAAAAATTATTAAAAAAAAATATGAAAAGCTTTTGAGGGTCAAAACCGTGTTGGATTTAGATTAGAGAGAGAATGCAATGCTGAGAGAAGAGAGAGAAATGGTGCGGATGTTTGACCTTGAGATTAGGGAATCAGCCAATAAGGACATAATTTTGGAGCTAAGTTTAGATGTTTCCCATGTTTATGGCCAAGTCTTAAAAGGAATAGTATTCTAAGGAGTTGATGGTTATTTTTAGTTAATCTGTCTTGGCCCTTTCAGTATGACGCATAGCAACAAGGTGGAAAAAAAAAGTGTGGTACAATACTAGGCATTTTAAATATATAGTGTGAATTATACTCACAAACGTGTTAAAAGATATCTTATTATTATATTTAACTAGTCTTGGAGGGGATTTAGAAAATGTCCCCATAAAAAAAATTTATAAAAAAAAAAATTGTATGTCAACAACATATATTTGGACATAAACAGTATATAAATAATAAATTAATACATAATTTTGTAAAAATTACACAATAAACAATTTATAAACAGTGCAACTCCACGAGAATTTATATATATATATTGGTTAAATGATATTTTTCTAATTTTAAATCTTGTGTAAATAATTTTTTATTGTTAAAATTTGATAATAAATCTTCTTAAATTTTTAAATTTATATAGATAATTTTCTAACATTAATTAGTTTATTATTTTATTAACGAAATATAATATATCAATGATAATAAATATCTTAAGCTTTAATTTTTTTAACAAATAATTTTTTTAAACTCAATATAAATTTCTTAAATTTTAAGTCATATATAAATAAGTTGTTGACATATCACGTTTTGTTAGTAAACATAACAAAATAGTTAATAATAAGTATTATGTGTATAAATTTAAAATTTTAAAGAGTTTATTATTAAATTTTGAAAGTTAAAAAAATTATCTGCACATAATATAAAATTTAATAGGTCATGTACAATTTAATCTATTTAAATTATATATTTTATTAATTGAAATTCCATTTTGATCATTATAGATAGATCAATTTTCAAGTTAATTTTTTAACAAATTTTAAATTTCATTTTAGTCTCTTGTATTTCAAAAAGAAAATCAGTCCAGACCAGGTTTTTTGTTAATAAATATTTAATTTTGTTAATGGATCTAGTGATATGATAGTTTTTTATAACTTGAGATCGCTTAATTCCTTACTAAATTTATTAGTAAAATTAGTAGTTCACTTAGGGAGAGACTCGTTTGTATAGATTTTGAATTTTAAAGGATCAAAATGCAAACCAAAAATATAAAGAATGACAAGTTTGATAATTAGCCCGTATATGAAAGAACAAAAGAGAATTTTAGGTATTGATTTTCATTCTTAGTTAACGTAATAAACACCACCTATCTAAGAATAATTCGAGAAACTAAGATAGAGTGTTGCTCTTTGAACCAATAATCTAATACACCATTTCTAGAAAAGGATAACATGAGAATTTAAAAATGGAGTAGCTTCATAGCCTACATCCATACGAAAAATGGGATATTTTCATCTTCCAATTGTAAACTTCTATTTTAATACAACGTAGTTGTAAACCTATCATAAAAATATAAAGTAGGAGTCTTGAACTTAATCTGAAAAGGGGAAACTTAATTTTCATAGAATGAAATACTAACAAATTATTGCGGAAGAAGTAGCTGGTGTATACGTGCAAACATAGAGCTAAAAAACAAGTAAACATAGAAATTTGTAGAAACTGTCTTTTTTTTTTTCGTGTGGAGTAAGATTTAATTTCATTTCACATTTTTTTTATTATTTCTGTCTTATATATTTATAAAAATTCTCAATATGTTTTTAATTTGTTAATATTATCCAAATTATTAACGAAATTAGTAGATCTTTCGAATGGGAAATTATTGGAGAATGTAAACATGGATGTTATTCGCTAAACATGGATACTTTATTAATTGAAACCTATTTTAGTTATCTATTGATGGATTAATTCCCATGTTAGTCTCTAACAAGTTTTCAATCTCATTTTAGTCTCTCATGATTCCAAGAATTCATCCGATCTACTTTTGTTGCTAATAGATATTTAATTTTGCTAATGGATCTAAGGACATGGTAGTTTTTTTCTTAAATAAATTGCATATATTTCTTTTAAATTTTACTAAAATTACATGATCTTCTTTTTATTTTTAAGATATACATAAAATTCTCATAAAACAAAAAAAATCTAAACTTTAGTCTAATTTTGATTTTTTTACTAAAATATTTTTCATTAATCTAGATATATTTGTTTGTTCAATTTAATGAAACAAAATCTATTCTTTTTATCTTTATTTGTACATATTTGAAAGCAAAATTTATTTATTTTTATTTGTATTCATGCATATTTGAATATAATGGATATTTGTATATTTAAGTTAAAAAAGGGTATTTTAGCCAAAAAAATTTAAATAGATTAAAGTGTATATTTTAAAAATAAAAACAAAAGATTTATATAATTTCAATAAAACTCAAAAGAGATTTATGTAATTTATTTTAATTTTTTTAAAACAATATCATTTTAAGTTCTCACTAAATTTATTAACAAAATTAGCAACATTAACAAAGAAACAATTTGAATAGATTGTAAATTTTAAAGGATCAAAACGCAGGCAAAAATATAATAAAAACTAATTTGACAACTAGACAGTATGTCAAAAAGCAAAATAGATTCTTTTTTAGTTACAAAAGCAAAATAAAAAATGTCAATTTAAAAGAACCAAGATCCTTTCATGTCTATAAAGAGAATCCTGAAATTAAAAAATTAAAAAAAGTATGGAGTTCACATGGATAGATCTTATAGAACTTTATCTCATATCTTTTTCTCTTTCCAACCGATAAAAGAAAAACATGAGAATGTAGAACTCACATCGGTGGATCTTACCAAGCTTCACTCCATATCTCATTTTCCCTTCATCAAATTCTTTCACCATTCAAGTCTGAAGATATTAAGACCCAGTTTTGCTGCTCTATTTGAACTCATAGCCTAATACATCATTACTAGAAAAGGATAACATAAGCATATAAAAATGAATTAGCTTATCTGCCTACATCCATACAAAAAATGGGATTTTTTTTTTTATCACCGGAGATCCTCTACAATTTGTGACTGTACAGTAGAGGGCGTATTCACTCTAAAATGGTTTTCCTCCTTTTTCTAATATTTAAGTTTTGAATGGTAAGTTTAAAGATAAAAATTAGAATTGAAAGGTTAAAAATTATAATTATAAAAAAATTACTATTTAAAGATGTTAACTAAACTAATTTTAAAATATTTAAAATAGACCCCTGCTGCTATATTAGAACTAATAGTCTAATACATCATCACTAAAAAAAAGGGGTAGCATGAGAATATAAAAATGATGTAGTTTAACAGCCTACATTCCTACCAAAAATGGGCTTCTTATTTTCCAATAGACATATTGATTCTCTTTTAGGCTTCACTTAACATCTGCTCCATCTTATCTATTCTTCATTCTTCCTCTTTTAAACTGCCTATTTATCAATGAAAAAGAAAAAATCTACGTTTGCATATTTTGTAACCCTGCGTCTGCACGTACATCTACTACTTCTTCAGCAACAATTTGTTGGTATTTCATTCCATGAAAATCAAGTTTTTCCTGCACGTCCACCTACCTTTGCTTGCTATGATAGATTTACAGTCAAGGAAAAAATAGTATGAGAGCAAGGACGGATCCAGATTAAACTATTTAAGTGGCAAAAGTTAGAAAAATAAGCTTTTTACTTTATTTTTTAATAAAAATCTCAATTTCTTTATTTTTCACTATTGGTAGATGTTATTTATTATTGGTTAACTCAGTAGACATATATGAAGATAAAATGATTCATCAATTTGAAGATTCCGAGAGGCTTTTTTTTTTTAATTTATCAATAATTATAGCTTTCTCTATAATAAAGCTTTTGTATAGGAATTCAAATAGAAATAATATAAGTTAATAGCCTAACCTTTCCTAAATCATTTAGCTTTATTGAAATAAAATCTACCTTTAATAGACCAAACAATTAATATACGTAATATATCCACGCTAGGCACATACTCAAAATTTATAAAAACAATATAAAGTACTATCTCTAGCATAATTTATTAACGTTGCGGGATATTTTTATATTTTAGAATCTGAAAACATTTCACAGGTTCGCGATTACTTATAACATATATGAATAAATGGATATAATGCATCATAAACCCATTTTCAATTGTAGCAAAAACACTCAGTTATTTCTCATATAATTTATTGCAATTACAGCAAACCAATTCTATGTCATATATATATATATATTAGCCCAGAAGGTGGAAGGGGAAGCACCCTCTTTCAATCCGTCACTTTATAGGGGCAAAATATGCTGAACTATTTTTCAGAGGACAAAAATTTGAACTTTATATATAATAATAATTATAAATTAGAATATACCCCTACATCTTATAGAAAATTCAAAAAATGTTTCATGAGTCCCACAAAAAAATTGAGAAAAAAAAACAGTATATAAATAATATATCAACAATATATCAACACGCTGCACAATAAATAATTTATGAATACTACAATTCCCACCGGTTTATATATATATATATATATATATATAGTACTATTCACTAAATTATATAAAAGGTTTCTTTATCATACCCGATCTAAATTTTTTTGGGGTAGGAGAGCTGCCTCTAATTCGCCAAACGTTGGGCCGTCCTTGTTTACAGCTACTTTGGATTAAAAGAGAATCAATATGTCTATTGGAAAATAAGAAGCCCATTTTTGGTAGGAATGTGGGCTGTTAAAGTACATCATTTTTATATTCTCATGCTACCCCTTTTTTAGTGATGATGTATTAGACTATTAGTTCTAATATAGCAGCAGGGGCCCATTTTAATATTTTTAAATTAGTTTAGTTAAAATTTTTAAATAGTAATTTTTTTATAATTATAACTTTTAATCTTTCAATTCTAATTTTTATCTTTGAACTTACCATTCAAAACTTAAATATTAGAAAAAGGAAAAAACCATTTTAGAGTGAATATGCCCTCCTCTACTGTACAGTCACAAACTGTAGAGGATCTCGAGTGATAAAAAGATCCCATTTTTTGTATGGATGTAGGCAGATAAGCTAATTCATTTTTATATTCTTATGTTATCCTTTTCTAATAATGATGTATTAGGCTATTAGTTCAAATAGAGCAGCAAAACTCTGTTTTAATATCTTCAAACCTAAATGGTGAAAGAATTTGATGAAGGGAAAATGAGATATGGAGTGAAGCTTAGTAAGATCCATCCATGTGAGTTCTACATTCTCATGTTTTTTTTTTTTTATCGGTTCAAAAGAGAAAAAGATATGAGATAAAGTTATATAAGATCTACCCGTGTGAACTCTATTTTTTATTTTTTAATTTTAGGATTCTCTTTGTAGACATGAAAGGATCTTGGTTCTTTTAAATTGACATTTTTTATTTTGCTCTTGTGACTAAAAAAAATCTATTTTATTTTTTGACATATTGTCTAGTTGTCAAATTAGTTTTTTATTATTTTTAAAATGTAAATAAATAAGCACAATTTAATTTTATATTAAAAGTGAAAAAATTAACATATACTTTAGTGC
This sequence comes from Erythrophleum ivorense, assembly GCA_026724425.1. Taxonomy (NCBI): domain Eukaryota; kingdom Viridiplantae; phylum Streptophyta; class Magnoliopsida; order Fabales; family Fabaceae; genus Erythrophleum; species Erythrophleum ivorense. The sequence continues at coordinate 318,381 of JAIUCV010000174.1, forward strand.
ATGCCAAGCTACTATTAGAATATATATGATATTAAAATTTTTTGATGAGTTATAAACTAATATAGTAACATTACATGTGGTTGATTAATAAATCAAACTTCTAGAGTTACATCAACTGCAACTATCTTCCAAGGTAATCAGACTTTGAAATGGTCAAAGTAAGAGTGTGGGGGAAAGCCTCATCTCCTTATTTACTCTGAAAACCGATACTGAGGATTTCAGACAATAAAAATGACAAAAAGAAATGGAACCAAACTGAGAAGACGACTCTCTCTACCCAAAATAAAAGAGCGCTACAAATAGTGAAAGTATTCGTAAGATATTATTTGATACACAGATTTTTTTTTTTAAATAACATGTTTAGTTTGATATAAAAAAATAGAATATATTTATATTTATATATTTAATAAAAAATCATAAAAATAAAAAATAAAATACAAAAAATTACTAACTTACCCTTATAGAAAATTGAAAATCTCAAAAAGTGCCCATATTTTCTATATTATATTGTGTATTTGCAACAAATAGCACACCTCGTCCCCCCCCCCCCCCCAAAAAAAACACACAATATTCATAATCAGCTCGCTTTTATTACACTGCACTTTTTGGGTTACATATGAGCAAGATTCATGAATATCAGTAGAATCACCAAACAATCATTTTTTAATGTATACTTAGATTTTAAAAAATTAAAAAAAAGAAAATTTTTAACTTTAACAGTTTTTATTCAAATTTAATTTTTTTTTATTTCTCATCCATTCTCCAAACACATTAAAACTTTGTACAATCCACTTTTTAAAGTGAAAATTGCAATTTAATGTCCATTATTTATTTAACATTTTTTAATGTATATGACTTAATGGCTTTGCTGAATCGGTGACCCATCTAATTTCAACGACTATGGTATTATTACATCACAAGCAAAAAATAATAATTTCCTTGTATGGGGAAACTAAATACAAGGAAAAGATTGACCGGAAACCATTTGAAGGATAAAATAGGACAAATTTAGGCAATCTAATCAGAAGGCCGGTAAGTTATGACAGTTTTCTTTGATCACCACCTAAACTACCATGTTCAGAGTGAAATATATTCATAACTTCATATTTTGCTCTTCAATTCTATCCTTTTTTTTTCAAAAAAAAAAAAACAAATTCTTCTTCTCCCCACATCACAGTTTACATGACAAAGAAACAATTAGCAAGATAAAGTTGATCACAATCAAAGACCGACAGTTTGGATCCTCTCCCTAATATACAAGGGAGCATGAAAAAGCAAGCAGTCTCATTTGTGTGGTGTATAAAGTATATTTCTCTCTCTTTCTCTATTTTTTAATTACACAGCATGTGGTGATTGTAGATGCTGAAAATCTCACAGACCAAACAAAAAGAGGAAATTCTGATGTTCATATTAGATCACACTTAAAGTGATATATATTTTTGTTCAAGTTTTAATGATGGATTAAGAAATATATACTTTTCATATTTTAATTAAAAATCCTAATAATAGAAATTTTAAAAATAAAATTCAAGCAATTTTTTCTTTTATATCTAGATTTCAGTAAAGTAAAAAAAATAAAAAAAATATTGGTTTTTGTTCGATCATCATAGCAGGACTTTAGGGTTTAATGTTAGGCTTTAAGCTGGATTGGGAGCATAACTACAAGAAGGTATTGGTAGGCCGATTCTTTAGTAGCAGTCTTGCTCGTGAATGATGGGTGTGGTCTATGTCACCCTTGCCTTCAATCTGGTCTTAGAAATAGGAAACTTCATTGATCGTCAATGAGATGTTGTACTACTTCATGTTTTTCAAAAGACAAACTATACTGTGGACCGGCTTGTAAATTAAGCTCAATCTATCTTGCTTGGTTATCAGAGACTCACGAATCCTCTTTTGGTCGCGATGATTGTTTGCATGCAGACTTTTGGGGCATGGCCTTTTCACACTTGACAAGTTGCTAGTTTCGTCTTCTTGTGTTTCCTGGGCTCTCATCCCTTCGCTCATTAAAAAAGAAAAATATACATATTACCGGTCAAAGACGTATGTTGACTATTGGTACATTATCGTCTTTTACGCGCAAATTTTTTGTATTTTCTAGCCTCTCGTCCTTTTGCTCATCTAAAAGAAAAGAAAAGAAAAGAAAAGAAAAAATTTATCAATCGAAGACATATGTTGATTGTCGATATATTATCCTTTTACGCGCAAACTTTTGTGAATTTCATGAGAGGAGACATTTTCATCAAATAGCATTCTCGAGCTTATCCACAACACACCCTTTAAAGGGCCAAGGACCAAGTTGCCTTGAAAAGTCATGTAGTTATATGACTTCGTATGCTGGCCCCCCACGCTTGTACTTTGACCATTTCAAAGTTTGATTACCTTGGAAGATAGTTGCAGCTGATGTAACTCTAGAAGTTTAATTTATTAATCAACCGCATGCAATGTTACTATGTTAGTTTATAACTCATGACAAATTTTTAATATCATATATATTCTAATAGTAGCTTGGCATGCACTAAAGTGGATGTTAATTTTTTCACTTTTAATATAAAATTAAATTATACTGATTTATTTACATTTTAAAAATAATAAAAAATAGTAGGAAGTTATTAAACTTTCCACCATTTTACCGTGCATTTTTAGTTTTATTTCTTATATTATCTGTATTAATGCATAGGGTTGTTTTGGGGTTTTTGGGACCAATGACCAAGGACCTTAAAGCCATATAATCAATAAAAATATATATGTACATGTAATAGTTATGACTTAACATAAAACTCACAAGTCAGATCGTGGAAACTAAATTCTCATCATTATATATAATTATATAAATACACTATATGGTACCTTGCCTAGCTCTTAATAGCCATGCAACCACTCACTCCTTCGGACATTTCTAGTGATGCTGATATATTTAACCGCAACCATATTATAAATAACTTTACAAGGTGTTAGCTTTTTCTCATCAAACCATCTTGGCCCCCCTTTTTTCTTGCTTGTGTGACCATGGTTACCCCTCTTTTCCAATTCCAAATTGCAAAAACTTTGCTGTGGTTACTATGGGCAATAATGTTTAATTTAAGTATGTCTAGTTTGAAGATCCCCTGCAACCACAAGGACCGTCACTTACTGTTAAACTTCAAACAAAGAGTCATAGATCCATCAAGCCTCCTATCTTCATGGTCTTATGTAAAAGATTGCTGTGACTGGAAAGGAGTTCAGTGTGACAATGTCACAGGTAGAGTCACAAAGCTTAGTCTCCCTTGTTCAGTTGATCTCTCTACTTATAGTGCTAGTGAGGACCACTCACGTTGCCTCGCAGGTGAACTTGACCTCAAACCTTTGATTGAACTCGAGTCCTTAATTTACTTAGATTTGAGTTCCAATAACTTTAAAAATATGCATTTGCCAAATTCTTCCTCCAACATTCAGTACCTAAACTTTTCATATAATTTTGTCCTCATGGATGATCTTGGATGGATTTCTAACCTTTCTTCTTTGAAATATCTTGACTTGAGTTACATAGATATTCGCAAGGACACTAATTAGCTTCAATCTATCAATGCTCTTCCCTCACTCTCAGAGTTATACTTGAGAGGTTGTGACCTCAGAGATATAAGTCTATCTCTTGATTATGTGAATTTCAATTCACTCCTTGTTCTTGATCTTTCAGAGAATTCTTTAAGTTTTGAGTTACCTAATTGGTTCTCTAATCTTAGTCATGATTTCTCGCATCTTGACTTGAGCAGAAACTTTTTGCAAGGCCAAATACCTAGCAAAATATTAGCTCTTCAAAACATAAAATCCTTGATTTTACATCACAATAGGCTTAGTGGACCATTTCCAGATTGGCTTGTCCAACTTGACCACCTTCAAGAACTTGATCTTTCTTTCAACTTCTTTTATGGTTCAATACTTGTAGATCTTGGAAAAATGTCTTCTTTGACTTACTTGGATGTGAGATCTAATCTTTTAAATGGAAGCCTTCCAAAAAGTCTTGGGCAACTCTCCAATTTAGAGACTTTATATGTTGGTGACAATTTCTTTTTAGGTATTGTGTCTGAAATGAACTTAGCCAAACTTGGAAATTTAAAAAAATTACACTTGAGCTCTCCATCCCTTATCTTTGATTTTAATTCTCGATGGCTTCCTTCTTTTCAACTTCACACCATTGCTTTGGGGTATGTGGGTCTTAAGCTTCCTTCATGGATCTACACACAAAAATCTTTAAAACATGTAAAGATTATCCACTCCACACTTACACTTGAAGACTAAGACAAGTTTTGGAACTTTGTGGGTGAAGTTGAATATCTCTATTTGTCCTACAACTCAATTGATTGGGACCCATCTAAAGTGCTTCTAAATTCCAGATTCATATTTCTAAAATCAAATAATTTCTTCAAAGGTTTTGCACTCCCAAATTTGTCACCAAATGTGACCTTTTTTTCTATATCTAACAACTCTTTGTCAGGACCCATTTCTCCTCTTTTGTGTCAAAAAATGAATGGAAAAAGCAATTTGATGTACTTGGACATCTCTCACAATAATTTTTCTGGAGGAATACCAGATTGTTGGATGAATTGGAAATCTTTGGTTCATGTTAATTTTGGAAGCAATGACCTAACATGCAAAATTCCCAAGTCAACAGGTTTATTGTCCAATCTAATATCATTACATCTCCATGAAAATAACCTATTTGAAGAGATACCTTATTCCCTACAAAATTGCCAAAAGCTTTGGATTCTTAACCTTAGAGGAAACAAATTCTCTGGGAATATACCCTATTGGATGCCACAAAGTGCGAAAGCTATCCAATTGAGATCGAATCGATTCAGTGGTAATATCCCTTTAGAGATTTGTCAACTTTCTTCTATCAAAATATTGGATTTTGCTGAAAATAAACTCTTAGGATCAATACCTACTTGCCTGTAAAATATCACAGCCATTGTTTCCAATAATGTTTTAGAAGATGATGAGCTTGGCTTTTCCATTAGAATTTTGGGTGTGCCTTATATCTTCATTGATACTCTTAAGTTGCTCACAAAAGGGCAAGAATTAGAGTATAGTCAAAATCTGCAGTTCATGAGAGTTATTGACCTTTCAAGTAATGATTTGTCTGGAATAATACCTCCAGAGATAGTTAGCCTTATTGGATTGGAATCTCTAAACTTGTCTCATAATCAATTGAGAGGAAAGATACCTGAAAGGATTGGTGAGTTGAATCACTTAGAATCTCTTGATTTCTCTTGTAATCAACTCTCCGGTGAAATTCCTAAGAGCTTGTCAAAATTGTTTTATCTTAGTTTCTTGAACCTATCATTCAATAATCTCATGGGCAAAATACCATCTGGGACCTAGATTCAGAGTTTTGAAGCATTGAGCTTTAATGGAAATCCTCAACTATATGGAGCTCCTCTTACCAAAAACTGTGAAGAAGAGAATTCCAAGGAGACAAGTCCAATTAATAAATCTGAGAATGAATTTGAATTTTTACTATGGTTCTACATTGGGATGGGGTGTGGATTTGTGATAGGATTTTTAGGATTTCTTTCATTGCTTTACTTTAAAAAAGCATAAAGGCATGCTTACTTCAATTTTCTGAAACACATAAACTATCAATTTTATGTCATTATAGTCCTAAAGGTGAACTCCATCTGTCAACATGTGAGAAGTTGCTAGTGTGGTTCTTTTTTCCCACTTTTGTTAAGAAATAAATTCATGGCTAAATTGTTTGGTTGATCTCAAAGTTAATTTTACTTAATTTTCAATTTTATCTCTATAGTTAAAAAGTTAGCCATTAAATTCTTATAGCCTTAAAAATGTTTAATTTGATCTCTGTTATTAAACCTTAGCTAGTGTGTTGTTTAATTTATACTAACATAGCCAACTAATACTATTTTAACACCTACATTATGTGCACGATTCAAAATAATTTAACCTAAATTCATCTTTTCCTTTTCTCCATCCATCTACACCTTTACCCTTAACCTCATCAAAGTCTACCATTATCTTTTGTAGGCTCTCTTCTCATCCTTACAACAGGACCTTTCTTTGTTTCCTGAAGTTAAGAGACTCTAGGAATGAAGTTAAGAGATCAAGTAAGACACAGATAGAAACCAGGATTTAAATGAAAAAGAGGTATCTGAATGAACATGCAAAGCAAGCATTTAAGGTCGCACTGTCTTATACACAAAATAAATAAATCATGGGCTTTTTTTTCCTTAAATTGTTTTAGCTATTCTAAGTTAAAAAAAAAAAAAGAATTGATCTTCCCATAAAATCCTTATACTTTTGACAATGGTGGTGAATTTGTTAAAACCAAAATCCTCTTTGTAGTTTGGTTTTATATCTTTTCTGCCATTTGAATTCATTTATTTATGATATGAATGAAAAAGATTTAGAAAAACAATTCATTTCATTTCAATCACTATATGTGCGTGTAAATCAGCGGCAACTTGTTGATTCTTGTGAAGTGTAACTTAGAGCGCCTCTCTTTTAGACACAGTACACAGACCATTTTACAGTAGTGGACCAAGCACCAAAGGTATAAGTCCAACAAAAAAAAATTGGCAACTATATTGGTTGCTCATGTGCAAAATTGAACAAACACCGTTCGCAGGGGGAAAATATGTAAGTAAAACAAAAATTATTCATTTCACATTAACAGGTGATACTTAGCGAGGCCTTCCTGAAGCTTAGTTAATATAGGTGTAGGAGTTGATGTCATTCCACGATAAGCAGCACTTGATCTTCTTATGCTGAGGTATGTAAAACTTGGGTTCTCTTGGTATAGTTGGATGCTTCATTGACCTTGTACACAAAACCAAGACATGAATGAGACAGATTGTTACAAGGTAAACAAAAGAAGAGGACAATGTAGTGCAGAAAACTACCCAAAGGGATTAGCTCAATTGGTAACATGGATAAGGTTCAATTCCTTTGGTACTCCCCAGGTTCAATTCCTTTGAAGGGCATTTTGGAAGTGAAGTCTTGAAAAATACAAGGCCGATACAGAGAATACTCAAGGATTTAACCCGAACAAAATCCGAGGATGCCTCTAAATATAATAACAAAAAAACAAATGCATTATTACCTCCTTGGTATAAACGGTCTGTCAAAATAAGGCATAGGTTGTGCTTTTGGAATCAGTTCCTTTCTCATCCTTCTGATTTCTTCCTCTTCTGCCAACTATATCATGGAGCAACAACAACAAACAGGACAATGAGTATACTTGAAACTTAAAAGTGAAAGAAAAGAGAAAAAAATGGTAAAATCAGTTCGTATATCATTCAATGATATACAACCTTTTGTTGTCTCTCCCTTTCCATCTTGTATTGCTCTATTAAGCTCATCTTTTCTGCCACCTACATAATTGTACAATCATCAAGATTCATTATTCTCTTAAGCTTCAGGCTAAAATGATGTATGAAATGGGAAAAGAAAAAGTGAAGGCTTAAGAGAAGATAGAGGTTAAAATATATAAAAGAGGAGGAACCTGGTGGTCAAACTCAGCTCGATCGATAGCCCGCAGATCACTGTGAAGCATCAGGTCAATAGGCCTAGTGCTTTCTTTCACTAGAGGCTTTACGAGGCACTGAAACGGATTGAAAGCAACCTCATTAGCAACACTGAAATCAAATGAAGCTTTACAATAAGGACTTCCATAGTAACAAATGGACTTTTACCTCTGGTTCATCAGTTGTCCATGGAAGACCTTGTGCAATGGGTATCCTTTGCTTCTCTTCTTCTGTCATCATCTCTTGCATCTTCCTCATAAATTCTTCCTCTTTCAACTTTCCCCTTTGCTGCAGTAGTAGCATTCCGTTACCAATGTTAAGAATCCAAAGTCAAAGAAAAAAAATTGTTTAATCAATTCAATCCTATAAAAAATAGATACACCTATTTTTAGGAGTGTCATGATGGGTCACACAAAAAAAAACAAAAAAGGGCTTGGACATGCACCAAATAAAGAATATTTCAAGAAACGGAAAAAGGATCAAAATAAAAATAAAAAAGAATAAGAAACTAGAAGTCCCATTGATTTTAATTTGTTTGGTTGTACATAAATAATTTGAATGACATAATTTCATAATTTTTTAATTAGGATTTTTTAAAACATAACAGTGTAAGATTATTAGAATATAGTAATGCCCGTCTTTTATATTTTTAAGAAAAAATATAAAAGATTTGAATATAACATTGCATACATATGTGTGTGTCATGTTTTATATTTTTTGAAATTTAAGATGCCATACGTCCCCGTCAGTTATTCATTGATTCAATCCCACAAACTACCTCTGTTCTTAGCTTGAATGGTTTTTGGCTTGTGACTTTTAGCTGCTGCTTTTTCCACTTCCTTCTCCCAAAAGTGCCGGATGATGATTCCAAGCTCTGAAATTCATTCATCAAAATTTCAAATCAAATCAGTTGGAGAATCGTTAGCCAATCTGTCTCTGTTTCTTATATGAACTAACTAAAATCTTACATTTCTTCGGCTCCTTCGACCCCCAGAAGAAGTTCTGCTCGATATACTGCAGCTTGAAGGAAGATAATAACAAGCATTAACACAATAATGTAGAGCAGTATACTTAGTAACTATGAAGCAATGATATTTCAAAAATTAAACCATATATTCGATACTACACTTCAAATTGTATTTAAATATTACATATTTAGTTATGTCACAGTATTTATATTGCTAGCATTTTTTTTTTGGTATACGTGCTACATAGCTTAATAGAATAATAAAACTTTGTCACAAACCTTCCACGGCTGCTATCCCAAGAAGAAGAAACCGAAATTCGGGGATCCAAGCCAAGGTTCTCGGATGTCAAAAACAATTGAGATGGGCAGAATGAAGAAGAAGAAACCTCAGTTTCACTTTCTTTAGGAGGTTGCAATCCAGGCAGTGCCCATTTTATCGCCTTCTTAGTTTCCTCTGGTCGCTTCTCCTCCTTCTGATCCGAGCCCTTCGATATAGGTATAGACCGAAGCTTCTCGAAGGCCTTCACCAAATGCATTACTCTTCCAGATCCACTCTCAGGAACACTATTCCTTGCGTCTTCCAGCAACTTGTCCCTCCTCCGTTTTACTGTCGAACTTCCTATTTGATTTGGCGACTCCGTGTCGCTGGCATCGGCGTTTTCCGATTCACAAACCTCTGCCTTTCCTTTATACTCATCTTCTTCTATTCGAAGGTCTTTAATCATCAAACTCATTTCTATTACTTTTTCAAGTTCACTCTCAGCTCTATCATCAGCCTTAGATTGATCCTGATCACCACGATTCTTAAAGAATTCTTCCTGTGACGCCCTGAGATTCTCGTAAGCCACACAGAGACACTTCTTAGGATTTCCCCCAGATTTCTCTTTGCACTTGCACGTAACCATCGAACCTTCGTCCTCTTTCTTCGGATTCTTCTTCGCCACCACGAACTTCCTCTGCCGGATCTTGTGTTGCGGCGAATAGATTACTGGATTAGGGTTCTTCGATGCTGATTTCGAAGACTTCGCCGATTTCACAACTGGAGAATTTGAGGAAACATTTGGATTGGTATTCTCGGACTTTTTACAGGATTCTTGATTCTTTGATCGAGAGACATGGGATTCCTTCACTGGAGTGATTGCTCCGACGCTCCTGCTTGCCAATTCCATCGGAAATCCACCGGAGAACGAAAAGGCTTTTTTTGAGAACAAGAGAGAGAAGGGAGAAAGATTCTTTTTGGTTCGATGAAAAAATGAACAAGGGATTGAGTAAAAGAGGAAATGAAAAATGGGAACGTTAAGCGGTGAGACGCTCTTTGTAACGGCTAGTTTTCGTGGGTCAGATCGGAGAAAGTGTAGGTTTATTCATTTGAAATTCTGTTTGGATTGTGAACCGTTAGATTCGATGTCTAAGTACGGCCGTGATTGTTTATAGGATATCTGATCATCGTTACGCCGGTCTAGCACCCTTGGATAATTAAAATATTAAATTAATATAAAACATTTTAAACTCAATTCTTATTTATTCCTTCATTATTTTCCTTTTTTTTTTTTTTGGGTCTACTCCACATTTTCATTTTGCTTTCTCTCTTTTAAAACCAGTGGTTTGGGCTATGAAAAATAGTCTATTCAGTATATCAAAAGCAAAAGTCAAATGAACATATAGTGACAGTAAATAACTAAAAAGGTTAATTTTTTTTATTCCTTAAGTTATCTAAAATTACGTTTTAGTTTCAAAAGTTTTATTTTATTTTATATAAGTTCCTAAATGTTTAAAAATACATTTACCAGAAAAAATGTTTATAAATACTGTCAAATAAATCTTTTTCTTTCTTAATTCCATTAGTATAAGTTCCATTAAATATCTGGATAGTATTTTTTGTGTTTACATAACATTTGTTAAAAAAATTTTTATATACACTTTACGTATAGTACACTAAGTACCATTAATGATTAAAATTTAATTTAATTTATACAAATAAAATCTATACATAGTATAAGTAAAATTTACATACAAAATAAATCTTAATTATTGAGTGTATAAATACTATAGTGCTCTTGTATAAAAATTGCTCCATTTATGTCTACTTGGCATCTAACTCTTTTCTTCTTCACTTAAAATACTATTATATTATCACCCATATTAACTCGCTCTTTCTGACTCTCTCTCTATTTTATTTGTTGTCTACGTTAAGCACTAAGCTTTCTCTCTCTCCTTATAGTAGGCACTTCCCTTCTTCAAAAAAGGAGCACTAGTTAGAACTAAAAACATAATTGCTCTTTAAAAAGACCCTTGAAAGAGAAGGATGTGTAGCGTGTTGTATCTTCTAGATCTTAATTTGCAGTGTACTCTGCCACATTTTATGTTGGTTTGATTTCTCAGAAGCCTAAGCCTGATCAGTCTGTATTCTTTCAAGATTGAGATAAACTCTTCTTTCCTCCTTACATCCAAGATCAAGTTATCTCCTTTGTAATCCAGTTTTAAGGAAAAAACAAAGATCACCGAGAGAAAATGAAATTTATAGTTGAAAAAAATAATTAATAAATATAATTTAAATTCAGAATTTAGGGAGCTGAGAGAACATACGACCAAGGAAGAAAACCAACCCAACCGAAATAATATTGCTGATAGTAAAAGCAGATTCACTCCTTCACTGATTGCTCCATTGCGCGAGTTTCAATCCAAAAAGAAAAAAAAAGGGTTGAAACAGTACAATATACCCATCATTTCAGCTCCCGTAGATGTTCCTACAGACATAGCAGTATATATATGTGTAGAGAATTTTAATTCAAAATCATACAGTGCAAACAAATAGCAATTTTACAAACAAAATCTGAATTAAAAAAGAAAAAAAAACGTTGAGCAAACGGCTCAGTTGAATAGATATAACATAAAACGTGTCTAGATGTCATCTACCAATCAAGCAAACTATACTCCGGAGACCATTCTAGTGGGACTCAATTCTCAATAACACAGCAACTAAGGAGCAATCACAATTCGCCCAGCAACTTGGTCAAGATCCCTTTGACCACTAGAAGTGATTCTCCTACCTCTGCAGTACAGAAAGGATAAATAAAATAAGTTATAAGCTGATGATCAAATAACATAGGCACCAATAGGAAACAGGAATTGCTCAGAAGGAGTTTGGTATACCATCATCCTAACATCTTGGATATCAATCGCTAAACAAGATGCATGAATTTGGTATGTTGTTATCTAAAGATAACGGATGCCATCCAAGATACTAGTGTGTCATAGGATGACACTATTTTGGGTGATATTTCATGCTCCTTTTAGCTCTATCAAATATTAAAGAGATCTCAAATCATATCTCTTTTAGCTTTGTTAACTTTTATAAATTACTATTTGTATCCTTTCTATGACAATTATATAAGACATAGGCAGGCATCTTAAATACCATAGTATTTTATCATATATTGGTAGATACTATGGAATATAAGATCTTAGTGTTCCAAATGCCTCCTGCGTATTTAGAATCATATTACTGAATGCAAAGAAGAGAAGATAGAGGAATGAACAGAACACAGAGAAATCTCAAGTATGACTTCGTCCAATGGCAGCGTATGTGGGCGTGTATACAAGGGAGAGAGGATATAAAATTTAAACATGGAAAATGGTGTTTTAAGCATCAAAGAGTGAAACATGACATACCCTTTTGGATCAACCTCAATAATGTTCATGTCTTGCAACTGTTGCAGAATATGTCTAGCAATAGCTCCACTGCTCTTGCAGAAATGTGGGGGCCGACTTCCATTCCTCTGGCTTCCACCATAGATCCTTTGGAAGGCACCAACACCGAGACCACCTGTCAAATAGATCTTACTCAGGGAAACAAAGGCAGTAGTAGCAGTAGTGTACCTTGCCAGAACGCTTGAGGTGAGCAGAGTAAGCCTTAACAAACTCGTGAGGCGAAACGTCCTTGACGGTTCTCGCAGTTGCCATAGTTGAATTCACAAAGGGCAAAAAGAGCTCTCGTAAGAGGCCAATCTCAATTGGGCGTGAAGGTTAAAAATGATTGCGTCTTCCCTCCTAGCTTTCCACCAAGGTTCTCCAAAGTCTCTACAAATCGGCATTGGGGTTTTTCTGGGATGGCTGCACTCTGGGTCCGGGTAAACAGGTACCCGACCCTTTAACACCGTTATGTACGGATATGACTTTTATGAGTCCCTCCAGTCTATTGGGCCTTGTTTGAAATTACACAAATAATTTATATTAATATATATGGTTTTTAAGGTAATTTTAATATAAATTTCACAAATTTTATGTTCATTCAATCAATATCAAAATTGTAAAAAATTGTTTCCTCTGTTACAAAAAATGAGGCAAATTAATTTGCATCTTTTTCTATTAGCTCTTAAATAAGATATTTTAATATTAGATAGAGATAAATTAAGTAATATGAATCTTATATATTTTAATTTTTTTCTTCATAGGACGTTATCCTGTTGAAAATAAATAGACACAGAATGTGGGCCCAACATTGGAAGTTCGGGAGTGAGTGTATAAGGGCTACTGGTTACACTTTTCAATTTATCTTTTTTCAACAAAATAATATTCTGCGCAAGAAAAATAGGGAAAGATCTGTATTGCATTTTCTCCCTTTCATTGTTGAGTTTCACATTTTATATCTCTCGTTTTTTCGGCAAGATACATCATGTATAAAAGATGATTCATTTTGGAAGGAAATTGAGGGGAATGGTTTCTTTCCAGTTGGCACGGGAACATGATCATCTAGTCTCATATATATTTGATATCTTCTCTTTTTTTTTTAATTACAAAAAATAAACAAATAATTCAAATTGTTTAATTAGACTATCATTTTACCGAGTAATTCTTACATACATCAGGAGTGTCACGTCATTTATACATTCAATAATTAAGATTTATTCTATATGTGAACCCTACTTGTATTATATATAGACCCCACTTGTACAAATTAAATCTTGGTCATTGATGGTGCACCAAGTGCATCCAAAAAATTTTTCATTTTACCATCTTCAATTGGAGAGAATTTTGACTTGAAATAGAGCCTTTAAGAACTTTGAATATTTTATACTGAAACATGATTCATTTGTAAATTGAAATTAGATATTTTACAATTATACAGTGATATAGTTAAAGAAATAATGATATAAAAAAGTAAAAGTATGTCTAAATCCACTTCCTTTATTTATATTCATTATCTCTTATCTCTTTATTTTTTTCTTGCTACATATAATTAATTTATAACAGCTAATAATCCAAATTCATTTTAAATTCTAAAACCATATCAAACGTGTATCCAAGATTAAAGAAATAGCAATATAAAGAGAGTATCTTTTTTTTTTTTTAACATGATTCATAGTACAACATAGATTACTATTGAACTTAATCTTTTGTCAAGCTACTTTTGATCAATGAACCAACTCGTGTTCGTTCTCTTATTTTGTTGTTATAGTTATTGTGGTTTTTAAATTTATCCAGCTTTTTTTTTTGTGAACAATCTTAAAGACAATTCCTCATATTCAGGGAATATATTTTGAATTTTAATCTCAAAATACTATTAAAAGGTATTGAACCTAAATTACTGAGAAAAGATAACATTTTTTCTTGCCAATTGTGCTAAACTTTTTAGTTGTGATAATTTTTGTTAATTATTTGTGTTCTTTTACAGCAGTTTTTGGTATTGTTTTATTTTTTAAAAAAGTGAAATACACATTTTTTTTTTCTTTTTTTAAGAAAGGGGCAAAGCCAAGCTATGAATTTTTTTCTTTAATAATACGCCAAACAATGCAAAAGATTTTCTATTACAATAACATTAATTTCTACAAAATAAACCTTTGACCATAAATTAATTTCTATCAAAGGAGCTTTAGATGTTTTTTCATCACAATTTTTTCTTGGCATTTTACAATAGCTTTTAAATTGTTACAATATTCGACATGATATTATATTCTTTCTTGAATTATCATCTCAATAAAAAAAATTAGCTATGAAAATATAATTAAAAAGATAGAAAATAATTTCTATTTTTTGAATAAATAAAAATATTTTGAATAATATATCAAATATATTTTATTCAATGAGTTAAATGTTACAATATTACTACACATTAATTAATATATAATTTTTTTAACTTAATGTTTAAACAACAATGTTGGGCACGGAAGGGGATTGTTTTCTGCACATAGAGCTGATAATTTCCGTGACTGAAGAAAGCATTTTTTTCCAATAAAAGTCGTTGATGATGCCAAACATTAGAAGTTGGAATATATATATATATATATATATATATTTATTTATTTATTTCACACGTTCTTCTAAAACAAATACAATAAAATTCTGTGACAAATAAAAATAATAGCAAATTTGTGAGAAGAGTATATTATTAAGAACTAAATTTAAGTGTAATTTTTTGTATTTATATTATTAGATTTTTCAGTCATAATAAATATATAATTTTTTAATAAAAATATAACAAGTGTATATTTTAATTAAAAATTATATAATTATTTATAAAAATAATATATTTATCATATTTTAATTAAAAATGATATACTTATTATATAGTAATTGAAAAACCTAACATGTAAGTCATAACCATGTATATGAAATGAAACTATGGGTGTCCCGTCTACTTTGCAAAGTTGCAAAATATTAGGAGGTATATGAACAATATAAAAGAAAAAATAATAAAATAAAAAGTAGTATTCTCGTTAGGAGGGCCCAACCGGGTTCGAACCGGTGACCTCTTGATCTGCAGTCAAATGCTCTACCACTGAGCTATGGACCCTTTTAGGGTGAAAGCGGCAAAATCTAATTAATCATAAATTAAACCTGCCAATTGATCCATCGATTACTTCAACATTACAAACACTTGCAAGTTGATATTGCGTCATTTGAATTGATTTTAAATCCTTGTTAAGACGTATGACTTTCAATTAATTCTTTTCAAGTGTGTTTTTGCTCAAATTTACAATTAATTATTCTAAACATTATTTATTTCATTTTATTTTATTTTTTATGATTTTAGAGAGTTTTCAAAGTGTGTTAAAACTCCTTATATGCTGTGCTAATTAAGCATGTAAAATTGAAATTAACAAAGTCCGCCAAGTCTTATTGTTCTCTCTCGAAATTTTATAAAAATTTAATTATTACAAAAATACATATTTTTTGGTAGAAGAAAAAAGAGGTAATTAATAAAATTTTTCGACAGCCTAAAATCCATCTTTTATTGGAGACAGATTTTCTATGGATCAATCTAAAAATAATTTAATTTTAAAATTCAGTTATTTTTGTTGCTAATTTCCCACCATGAGATGTTACTGGCTCACTTGTCAACATTCACACAGGCATGTATACTCAAAAAAGGCACACCATACTGCACATCATGCAATTTTTTCCTCTTTGTGCATTGCCATTCGGTTTCATAAGAGAGGCAGACAAGATATCAGCAACGAATAGTTGTAGGAGAAGGCATATGAGGCATTTTAATTTCAGATGAAAATATGATAATGAGGATCATAACAGGGAGACATTCACTTCATAGGACCTATTGTACCGTTGCAAATACAGTTTCAGAAATTCCACCTTCATCCACCAGCAGGAGTCTAGAAAAGGGCCACCAATACGTTCAGCTTATTCGTTCATGTAAAGACTTGAAGTCTCTGTTTCAAATCCATGGCCGTTTAATCGTGTCAGGCCTCCGACAAGATCATTCCATAATTGCCCCTCTAATCAATTCTTACCCTTTATTTGGTCAATATGGTTTGGCTCGCTCGACATTTGATTCTGTGGCAAACCCAACTGTAATTCTATGGAATTCAATTATTAGAGCTTATTCTAGATCCAACCAATTCCAGGAAGCAATAACAATGTATCGTAGCATGTTAGAAAAGGGCCTCAAACCAGACAAATATACATTTACCTTTGTTTTGAAAGCTTGTACTGGTGCTCTAGACTTCCAGGAGGGTGTTGCAATTCACCAAGAAATAGCTTCTAAGCAGTTAGAATGTGATGTCTTCATTGGGACTGGTCTCATTGATATGTACTGTAAATTGGGTAACTTAGATAGTGCAAGAAAGATATTCGATAAAATGTCAACGAAGGATATTACATCTTGGAATGCAATGATTGCGGGCTTATCACAGAGCTCAAATCCTTGTCAAGCACTGGAAATATTCTGGAGTATGCAAAAGGAGGGGTTGGAGCCTGACTCAGTGAGCTTCTTGAACCTGGCCCCAGCCGTTTCTAAATTAGCGGATGTTGATGCTTGCAAGTCCATTCATGCTTATGTGGTTAAGAGGTCTATGTTTGGTTCAGTTTCAAACTCATTGATTGATATGTACTCTAAATGTGGTGAAGTAAATGTTGCTCGTCGGATTTTTGATCAGATGTTGGTTCAGGATGACGTTTCATGGGCAACAATGATGGCTGGATATGTGCACAATGGTTATTTCCTTGAGGTTCTTCAATTGCTTGATAAAATGAGGGAAAAGAATACTAAGATGAATAAAGTTTCAATAGTTAGTGCTCTTTTGGCAGCTGCAGAGATGAGAGACATAGAGAAAGGAAAGGAGGTCCATAACTATGCTTTACACCAAGGGGTAATTTCAGATATCACGGTCGCTACTCCTATTGTGAGCATGTATGCAAAATGTGGAGAATTGAAGAAAGCTAACAAATTGTTTCTGAGTCTACATGGAAGAGATTTAGTCGCTTGGTCTTCTTTTTTATCAGCTGTTGTCCAAGCAGGGTTCCCCACTGAAGCATTGTCTATATTTCGAGAGATGCAGCATGAGGGTTTCAAACCAGATAATGTGACCCTGACAAGTGTTATTTCCGTGTGTGCAGAAATATCATATCTCAGATTTGGGAAGAGCATACATTCTTTCGCTGTTAAAGCTGATATGGATTCTGATATCTCAACTGTAACAAGCCTTATCTCAATGTACACTAGATGTGAATTATTTACTCATGCCATGACTTTGTTCAACAGAATGCACTATAAAGATGTCGTGACATGGAATACTTTGATAAATGGATTTACCAGATACGGTGACCCGCGTGATGCATTGCAAATGTTCCGTAGATTACAGTTGAGTGGGATTCAACCAAATGGAGGAACCATAGTAGGTTTGGTTTCAGCTTGCACCCTTTTAGTTGACCAAGATCTAGGCATGTGTTTCCATGGGATAATTAAAAAGAGTGGGTTTGAATCTGACACTCATGTTAAAGTTGCTCTAATAGACATGTATGCCAAATGTGGGAGCCTTTGCTCAGCTGAAACCTTGTTTTACTCAACCAAGCCCATGAAGGATGAGGTATCTTGGAATGTGATGATTGCAGGGTACCAACATAACAGATGTGCCAATGAAGCAATTTCCACTTTCAACCAGATGAAATCAGAAAAGGTTAAACCCAATTTGGTCACATTTGTCACCATCCTTCCAGCTGTGTCATATTTGTCAGCATTGAGAGAAGGCATGGCTTTTCATGCTTGCATAATCCGAATGGGATTTATGTCTAATACTCTTGCTGGAAATAGTCTAATTGATATGTATGCTAAATGTGGGCAACTCATTTATTCTGAGAAACATTTTAACGAGATGGAAAACAAAGACATTGTTTCATGGAATTCAATGCTTTCAGGTTACGCAATGCATGGGCAAGCTGATCGTGCTATTGCTCTTTTTTCACTTATGCAAGATACTTGTGTCCAAGTTGATTCTGTTTCTTTCATCAGTGTTTTATCTGCTTGCAGACATGCTGGATTAGTTCGAGAAGGAATGAACATTTTCCAATCCATGTGTGAAAAGCACCATCTTGAACCAAATATGGAACACTATGCCTGCATGGTTGATCTTTTGGGCCGAAGTGGCTTATTTGATGAAGTTTTGAGTTTAATTAAGAAAATGCCAACAGAGCCTAATGCTGAAGTTTGGGGTGCCCTTCTGGGAGCATGTAAAATGCATTCCAATGTGAAGTTAGGAGAGGTTGCTCTCAGGCAGCTCCTTAATCTTGAACCAAGAAACCCAGTTCATTATGTAGTTTTGTCAGATATATATGCTCAATGTGGTAGGTGGATTGAAGCAGGAATGACTAGATCAAATATAAATGACCATGGATTGAAGAAAAGTCCAGGATGTAGTTGGTTTGGACTGCATAAACGAGATCCATTCCTTTCTCGCAAGTAATGAGACCCACCCACAGTTTGTGAGGATTGAGGGAGGACGTATCTATCACAGAACAGCTTAATTAGAAATAGAGAAAATGGTTATGTGCTTAATAGGAGTTATTTTGTGTTATAACATGTGGATGAAGAGGATAAGGAACTGTTTCTTTAGAATCAAAGGAAAAGGTCTGCGATATATTTTGTTCTCTGTTCAATTAGCAAAAGAAAAGTAACCTACAATGATCAGCAAGCTGTATGGTCATATTTAAAGAAGTTAACCATTTTCATCATTTTGGATTTGATGTTTTCATCTGCAAGAGTTATGTGTATGATGAAATTTATAAGCCCCTTTCTCTGTTTGGGCACGGAACTTGGTAATATAAAGCATGGATGACATGCCTGCAGAAACCAAAATATACCAGTTGCCGTCTTTAAGGTGGCTTTTGGAATCAAGATGTTGGAATAAAACATGGAACAGGGATTAAAGCAAATAACGGAACTGCTTCAACCAGCAAGTTACATTCTTTTGGGAAGATGAAATTATTTCATGATTGCCACAGTTAAGTTTCTTAGAAGATAAAGGGCTTGAAGAATATTTTGCAGATACCCTGATTCTAGTTGTGAACACCGGTTCCTTTAGACTCTAATTGGTCAGGTCTATCTCTTTGAAATCTGTTCTTGAAATAATGAAGCTTTTATGTTGAATTTGTGCTTTTATATATTTGAGTAGTATAGAGTTGTCTTTGCTCACTTTCTTTTGATTTTTTTTTTTAGGTGAGTCAATCGCTAGTGCCAGTTAAAGGAAAAGAAGGCCAAGAAACCAGATGCTGAAATGTTGCCCCTTGCTCAAAATTGTAGTATGGAAATATCTTGTGAGTCTTCTCCTTGAACTTTCAATGATGGTATATTTATTTCGATTTATGCTTCTGCATGCTTTTAGTTACACAATTTCACAATGTCATATAGCAATTCAACCTATTCCATTCAAGTTTTAGGGTGTCAAATCTATAGAGGAGTAATGTGATGAGATTCTGTTATATGAAGCTTAAAACAGCACCCTGACATTTATATTTTATGGGAACTGACCAAATTAAACTTATTGGAGACTAAAAAGAAAAACTTAATAGAGAAGTAACACCCATCATTTCCATTCCTCTTTTTTGTTTTGTTTTTGTTTTTTGTTTTTTTCTATAACATTGTTAATCTGTTGAAGCATTCCAACTTATGCTAAATTTGTGTCAGAAGCTAGTTACAATAAGTATCATATTCTTCATGGTTGCTCTTTCCTCTAAGGAAGATATAATTTCAAGATTATTTTCTGGGAAGCATACAAAAACAATTTTCAATTCACGTCCTTCCATCAGTATCACCTTTTTAATGAAATTAAGTTAGAATTATTTATTTTTGATAACTGATTAAGTTTTATCTTGATCATGCCTAAGGAACAGCTTATGTTCATCATATCTGTGGTCTGCTTTCAGTATGCCTGCAAGAAATTGCAATTAATTAAGAAATAATTTTAGGAGACCAATGTGCGTCCTGACTATTGAATGATGGTATTTTTGCCACTCAATCATGTGTGATTCCATAAAAATTTGACCTTTTTTGAACTCTGTCTGTGACTCAATATAGGCTGAAGAAAGAAGAGAAGATGAATATGAACGAGATATCTAACAGCAAAAAGAAAAAGGATTGAATAAAGGAACTCCCAAACATTTGGCAATTTTAGATGAGTTGGCATCAATGGTAAGTCGTTATTTTGCTGAATAGTGTCTTCAGAGAGAAGAAGATTATGTAAACTCTTACTCAAAATCTCACTTATCAGATTCTATTGTGGAAGACCATTTTGTCTTTTTTGGAGAATTCGCTCAGTAAAATCATCAAAACAAAATTTCTCCAACTTGGAAGCGAACTGCTAAATTTATCAGAAAGAGTTTTACCTACTGGTGACCAACCAACACAGGTGTGACTTTTTTTTTTTTTCTATTTAAATGAATAAACATGTAACATTTAATTTTGTGCTTTAAGGCCTTTACGTTTTGAAGATTTGGGAATTGTTGTGGTGATTATTGTCCTAGTGGCTTCTGAATGTTAGTAGTAGTCTATATGCTAGTTGTTTTGTTTTTGCTGTCATAATAATGTTACATAAGTCATATTTCTCGTAGCAATCCAGAAAACTCGGATGGATGCATCCTAACTAGGGATATAACACATGAACTGAAGAGATTTTAGTATAATGACAAAAATCTTTCATGCATGGTTCGCTGCTGAATTCAGGTACTTCTCATCTCTCTGGTATCAATCATCATTCTGCTTGCATCATATTGATTCCTTCTGTTTGTGTCTCTCTAAATTATCAAGCACGTTATATTTACTTAAGAGAAATCAACTAGAGTTCTATATTTTTTTTGTTTAGATGATTTAACTATTGGCCTATTCCTGGGTTCATTGACACAGAATGATGATGCATGTAGGACAGAGTGCCTCGACGATGATTACATTTATCTATCAGTTATATTAAGCGTCACCTTGAATGAAACTCATCTCATTCCTCATCGTATTAAATCCGAATAGAAAATAGAAAAATAGTAATCCTTCAACATCAGTGATACTCAAATCTTCTGCTGTCATCTTTGTTATAGTATGAATATGCTCAAGGACTCTTGTGACTTTCTAAATTGCAGATAAAGATATGGTTATGATTGTGGGCCTTATTCTCAGATATTTCATTAGAAAATTATATAGATTTCTCTTAAATTTTATTAAAATTTTATATATCTTTTTTATATTTTTTTCCAATATATATAGACATTTTTTGAAACAAAATTATCTCATAATTTAGTCTAATTTAAAATTATTTGACAGAAATATCCTCTATTAAATCTAAATATATATTTTTCTAATTAAACAAATTTTAAATAGAAGCTATTTTTGTCAAAAAATTTAAAATTAAACTATAATATTAGATAACTTTTTGTATTATAATATGTCTATGTATACTTTAAAAATATAGTGAAACTCTATGTAATTCCATATAACATTTGGGGGGTTTTTTGACCTATTTACTATTTAAATTAAAACATTTAAAAAAGATGCTTGGTCATTAAAATTATTTTTTTAAATACTTAAAATTATTATTTTTAAAATATTATAAGGGTCGTGGCATCACAAATTTTTTTTTAAATATATTTGATTTGAGTTAGGGCATACTAGATATTATGACTCTTTTTTTTTTATTTAATTTAACTGGTCAAACGTTTGAAAGAGCCTATTTTGACATTGTCCTTTCGGGCAATATGCTGCAAAGGAGCTATTCTTGTTAGATCCATATAATAGAGGGCACTCACTATGTGCAACTCTCAAATCTCTATGCTTCTGCCCGATTGTGGGATGTTGCGAATGTTCGAGTGCTTATGAGGGAGAAAAGTTTGAGTAGGGACCATGGTTACAATTTGATTGAAATCAATGGAAAATTAGAAGTGTTTCATTTCAGATGTGGTTTCTCTGCTCCCTCAAAATCGGAGCATCGCTTCATTTCAGACGAGGTTTTTCTACTCATTCAAAACAATCAATGGAAAATTAGAGATGTTTTATTTTGGACGTGGTTTCTCTACTCCTTTCAAATAGGAGCACTGCTTCATTTTGGACACGGTTTCTCTGGTCTTTCAAAACGTGGTGCTCTTGTTTTGAAGAAGCAGAGAAATCACGTTTAAAATGCAGTGCGCTTGTTTTGAAGGAGCATATAAATTATATCTGAAATGAAATACCTCTAATTTTTTATTGATACCGTTCAGATTTTATTATTATTTTTTGAATTTTTAAATTTTTTTTAATTTTAAATGAAGCAATATACAAAATAAAAATAATTTTTTTATTATTGATTTTAAAAAATAATGTTTTATATTAAAACAAATAAAAAAAAAGCAAAATAAGATTTGTACTGGATGGTCCAGACTCCTCTTTTGAAATAGCAGAGAAACCGCGTCTGTTTCATGTAGGGTACAAGACGCGTTTAAGAGCTGGGGAAATTTTTAATGAGCTTCAGAAGTTGGAGAGAAGATTGAAGGAAGTTGGATTTGTCCCACATACAGATTCAGTTTTGCATGATTTGAATTATGAAGTGAAGGAAGAGAATCTTTGCTATCACGGTGAGAGGATAGCTATAGCTTGCGGGCTCATTAGTACTGCTCCTGGAACTACACTTGGAATGACAAAGAACCTTCGGGCATGTGTTAACTGTCATTCCGCAACGAAGCTTATATCAAAACTTGTCGACAGGGAGATAACGGTTTCATCATTTTAAGAATAGAGCCTGTTCATGTGAAGACCATTGAGAGTGGGATGGTCCAACCTCTAACCGGCCCGTGGCCTAGGCTACTAGTCTCACCTATTTGTTTGTAGCTGCTCTAGTCTTGAATTTTTGCTGTCACAAATTGATTGCTTTTAATATAGTAATATATATATATATATATATATAAAGAAGGAATGGACATTTAGAATAGAAGGGGATCCTATATACATTTTCATTTTGTTGTGTCTTTCTCTAATTACATGATTATATAACTGCAAATAATTCAATTTCACGGCTGCCCTAGCATTATTCTTCCCCTGAGACTTCTCCTTTCCACCTTAGTAACTCAGGCTGATACGGTTCCTTATACCTTGCATTTGATTGCACAGAAAATATAGGAATACTAATATTCATATTCTTGCAATGTCACCATCCTTTGTATTTCTCAGAAAAAATGTTATATTTTTGTTCTATTTATGATAGGTCTCAAAATGATTGGAAATATGGAGCCAAAGGTTCCAGTTAATCTCGTTTCCTTGTCATCATTTCCATTATACATGAATTAACTCTAATGTATTTTGTTATATCAAGCTCAAAGATGTACAGAGTACAATATGATTTTTTTTAAGTTCTTGTATCTTTTTGGTTTTCTGTGGAAGCAGATTTTGTTAAAAAAAAACTAATCCAATATGTGAGGAATCCTCTGTCTGCTCTCTTTTTCTTGCTATAATTTGATTATGTGTAAAAGAAATGGATTTGAAAGTCTTTTTAATTTAAATTGTTATTTTACACTCTAAATATGGATTCAGTTTCTCTGCAGTTGTACGTTGTCATGTTCTCGTCCAGTCAAGTTACTTAATTCATTTTTTATTTTTTTAAAATAAATTTAAATGAAAAAAACAAAGACAAAGAATATGAGAAATGTCTGATTAGATGGGGAACTGACATACAAAATTACAGAGAAGTCGGATCTGATGAATATTATTTTTGAATTTAGACTGTCAATCACAGCATAATAAAATAAATTATAAAACATTTGGATAATATCACATCATATAATTTTATAATTTTAACCCTTAAATGACGTCATTTTATTTTTATTTCTAATCATATTTTTTCAAGTTGAAAACTAAAATTATAAAATTTTGAATTAAAAATATAATATTTGATTTGCTAAGTTATTAATTTTTGTTAATTTAATTAGTAAAATTAATATTTTGGGTGATATTAAAATTTTTAATAAACATATGAGCTACAATTTTGAAAAAATAAATATTTAAAAAGAAATTGTCACGCAACAGGACTGTAGAGCGACATATCCACTGAGTACAGGCTACAGCAGGGAGAGGAAGACCACAAGCTCTCCGAAAACCCTTTAGAATCGTCTCCCTTTGTGTCTGATCTCTTTACATGTCGCCGACGACTTGCTCTTCCTAATATTTCAGTTGTAGTATTGGGAATATATTTTTAAATATATTGGTATAAATCTATTATGCTGGTACCTAAATTGGGCGAAAGCAATAGTACAAATTTAATAGCCGAAGAACTGAAAAGCGTAGGCCACAATTGAGCTGATTGGGGCAAGCATTTGGAGTTTCTAGTTGAGAGAAGAAACTCTACTGGCATGAGGGTAAACTTTGTCAACAAATAGTAAAAGATGGTGGACGTAGCTATATGGCTTGTAAACTCCTTTGCTCGTCTTCCTTTACTTCCAAAGTCCAAAAGGTTACAACTTTTGAAATTCCCGCGTCCTTGTTCTTCAAGTTATTTAAATATCGTAGTTGTTCATCACCTCATGGCCTTGATTATTGCGTTGAGGTTGATGACCTCTTTCACTTTTACTATCCAAACTCTTTCTTTGCATCTATTATTGATAATTCTACCCACAAGAGACACCTGAATCAAGTCCATGGCCAATTGGTTGTCTCCGGATTGCAACATAATGGGTTTCTGATGACCAAACTGATTAATGGGTGCTCAGATCTCGGGCAAATTGGTTATGCACGAAAGCTGTTTGATAAATTTTGTAACCCTGATGTGTTTATGTGGAATGCTATTATTAGGGTTTATTCGAAGCACAACATATTTCAGGATGCCATTGAAATGTATAGATGGATGAGATGGACGAGAGTGGATCCGGATTGCTACACTTTTCCTTATGTACTTAAAGCTTGTACTGGATTGTCAGATTTTGGTTTGAGTCGACTAGTTCATGGTCAAATTTTCAGACATGGGGTTGGGTTGGATGGGTTTGTGCAGAATGGCCTTGTAGCATTGTATGCCAAATGTGGTCACATTGATCGTGCAAGAATGGTGTTTGATGGATTACATGATAGAACAATTGTTTCATGGACTTCCATTATTTCTGGGTATGCGCAGAATGGGGAAGCTATGGAAGCATTGAGAATGTTTGATAAAATGAGAAAAACTGATGTGAAACCAGATTGGGTTGCTCTAGTAAGCATTCTAAGGGCTTACTCTGACGTAGAAGACTTGGAGCAAGGAAAATCTATTCAGGGTTATGTCATCAAAATGGGTCTTGAAGAGGAACCTGATTTGCTTATCTCACTGACTGCACTATATGCAAAATGTGGGCAGGTGACAGTTGCAAGATATTTTTTTGATCAAATGGAGATACCGAATGTGATTATTTGGAATGCAATGATTTCTGGCTATGCAAAGAATGGTCATGCTGAGGATGCATTACAGCTATTTCATGATCTTATCGCTAGAAATATTAAACCCAATACTGTCACTGTGATGTCTACAGTCTTAGCTTGTGCACAAGTTGGTTCCCTTGAACTAGCACGATGGATGGATGACTACATCAGCAAGAGTGAACATAAGAGTGATGTTTTTGTTAACACGGCCCTCATTGATATGTATGCAAAATGTGGAAGTTTAGAAGCTGCTCATGAAGTATTTGATCGCACTTCTGATAAGGATGTTGTAGTGTGGAGTGCCATGATTGTGGGATATGGATTACATGGTCGGGGTCAGGAAGCCATTGCTCTTTACCATGCAATGAAGCAAGCAGGGGTGTGCCCAAATGATGTTACCTTCATTGGGCTTCTCACAGCATGCAATCATTCTGGCCTAGTAAAAGAGGGATGGGAGCTATTCCATTGCATGAGAGACTATGGAATTGAGCCTCGTCATGAGCATTATGCTTGTGTCGTAGATCTCCTTGGACGTGCAGGTTATCTAGATCGAGCTTGTAATTTTATCTTGAAAATGCCCATTGATCCTGGCGTAAGTGTATGGGGTGCACTTCTGAGTGCTTGCAAGATCCATCGTCATGTAACGTTAGGAGAATATGCTGCAGAGAAGCTATTCTCACTAGATCCATATAATATAGGGCACTATGTGCAACTCTCAAATCTCTATGCTTC
Source organism: Erythrophleum ivorense (assembly GCA_026724425.1). Taxonomy (NCBI): domain Eukaryota; kingdom Viridiplantae; phylum Streptophyta; class Magnoliopsida; order Fabales; family Fabaceae; genus Erythrophleum; species Erythrophleum ivorense. The sequence goes on from JAIUCV010000174.1 coordinate 344,722, forward strand.
TGCCCGTTTGTGGGATCATGTTGCAAATGTTCGAGTGCTAATGAGGGAGAAAGGTTTGAGTAAGGACCTTGGTTACAGTTTAATTGAAATCAATGGAAAGCTAGAGGTGTTTTGTGTAGGGGATAAGTCGCATCCAAGAGCTGAGGAAATTTTTAATGAGCTTCAGAAATTGGAGGGAAGATTGAAGGAAGTTGGATTTGTCCCACATACAGATTCAGTTTTGCATGATTTGAATTATGAAGAGAAGCAAGAGAATCTTTGTTATCACAGTGAGAGGATAGCAATAGCTTACGGGCTCATTAGCACTGCTCCTGGAACCACACTTAGGATAACAAAAAACCTTCGAGCATGTGTAAACTGTCATTCAGCGACAAAGCTTATATCAAAACTTGTTGACAGGGAGATAATTGTTAGGGATGTGAAACGGTTTCATCATTTTAAGAATGGAACCTGTTCATGTGGGGACTATTGGTGAGTGTGATGATCCAACCTCTACCCAGCCAACGGCCTGTGCTAGTAACTCCCGCACATTGGCATCTTAAATTGTCTCTTCAAAATTATCTAATAGTTGCTTCTTTTGTCTCACCTATTTGCGAGCGGTTGCCTTAGCCATGCTATCCCCTGCGACTTCTCATTTCCTCCTTGGTAACTCAGGCCAATACAGTTCCTTATGCCTTGCATTTGGTTGCACAGAAAATATAGGAATACTAATATTCATATTCTTGCAATGTCACCATCCTTTGTATTTCTCAGAAAAATGTTATATTTTGGTTCTATTTATGATAGGTAAGTGATTGTGAAATATGGAGCTACGGTTCCAGTTAATCTCATTTTCTTGTCTTCATTTCCCTTGAAATTACACATGAATTAACTCTAATGTATTTTGTTATATCAAGCTCAAAGATGTACAGAATACAATATGATTTGAAAATTAAAAAAAAAAAAGGTTCTTGTATCTTTTTGGTTTTCTGTGTAAGCAGATAAAAAAGACTGGCCCAATTTGTGAGGATTTTGTGTTTTCTCCTTTTTTCTTGTTATAATTTGATTTTGCTTAAAACGAATGGTTCCAAAGCCTTTTTAATTTAGATTGTTATTTTACACTCTGGATATTATTTTATCTGTTGTGTCAGTTTCTTAGAGGAAACCCTACAATGTCGTTTTTAATGAGTACACAGGAGTTGTTCCGATCTTTTGTCTTCTACTATATAGTAAGAAATTATGAGCTAGGTTTGATATCATGCTCGCTTGCAACTTCAAACAAATTGGGAGAAGTATTGAGTTTGCCCCCACAAACAAATTGGTGGGGTCTCCTTTTTCGTGTGTTCTCTGCATTTCGTTGAGTAATTGCTGTGGGCTTGATAGATGATTATGGATGTTTCAGAAGAAGCACTTGTTTGTACTCGTTTCTGTTCCAGAGCTGGTTTACCAATGTACGGGTATTAAGTAGCAGCTACATTGGACTTGCAGCTTCTATGGAAACTATCATTGTTGATTCAACGATGTATTTCGTATACCAAGTGGAACAAGAGAGAGAGTGGTTTTATTATTGGAATTTATCATTAAAATTAGCTTAGATGCTTTTGTTTTGCAGTCTGTGTTACGAATTACTTACCACAATATTATATTTGGTCTAGAGGCCAATAATTTATGTGAGTTATACTTGATTCTTTTTCAAACTTGTAACAATGACAATGGTGACAGCCAGCGTCTTGAATTATGCTTCCAAGAGCATGTACAATATCTAAAACTCGAAAATGTCAGTAATGGTTAGGTAAAATGTGATTTATTAATTTCCTTTTGGTGAAGCAGAATGGTGGTGTTTTATCATCTTTTGTTATTTGAATGTTTATCAATTCATTTTCCCTCGTTCCTTTGGGATTTCTGATACCATATACATGGAAGAATTTGAATTTTGTATTTTTCTCAAACAGAAAATGTTCTGGGCTTCTGGCTTGAGTCTATAAAACAGAAGCATTCTCGTTTTCCATTGTAGTTAGATAGCATCACTGTTTTCCTTCTATATGAGGTGGGTGGTCCAAAGGTTTCGTGTAAATTTTTTAGACAACTTTAGATCTTTTTCGTTCTATCGTAAGGCTCTGTGCTGGCATTATCATAAATTCATTACTGACTTTGAACATGAGCATCTTCGGGTACTCGAATTAATTTCCGTAAATGGGTTAAGGTTCTTTAGAGGGCTAACTTAATATACTACTATTAGATTGCTCACTTAATTTATTAGATTTGTTGTGTGCATCTAGCTGGCAACATGAATCATGAAGATGCTCTAGGAGACAAAAAATGTTGGAATGGTGCTGTATTTTTATTATGGTAGTTTTAGCTTTGAGGTTCTGGCTGATTTCAATTATGGGAATCCTGTTGACATATGGGGTTTGAATCCCTCTGGTAGGGATCATACTGCATGTCGTGCAGTAAGTTTTCTTAATTTTTTTTAAAGATTAAAAGATTTAATTAGATATTTAAAAATCACAATTAAAAAGATAACAATTTTAACTATAAAAAAATAACATTTAAAAATTTTTAATTACTCTCATAATTATAATTTTTATCTTTCCTACTAAATCTTAAATCCTTAAAAAAAAAAGACCCTAAAAAGGTTTACTACATAATGCATAGTAAGGCCCCTGCTACGGGGGATCTAAACGTTCACGTATGTATGAGAAGATCGTATCTTGACTTATCAATTTGGATTCAGTTTCTTCGAAGAATATTTGAGGAGTAAAATGTTAAATGTTTTAGATTGATGTGGGATAATCCACTTACAAGATTGTTTGAGAAAGAGACTTAACTTTGACAAAATTTAAGGATATTCTACCAAAAGAAAAAAAAAAAAAAGAATTTTAAAAGCCCAATTGATGTAAACAATTTTTAGATTATGTGTGAGTTCGAATCATAAAAGAGTCCGATATACATCTTTTGCTCCTGTGGATTCTTTGAACGGAAGGAGAATATACCACTTTGTCAGGTTTTGCTGGATAATTAAATAAGGAGGGAGGCTAATAGGTTAAAAAAATTAATAAAAAATATTTATTACATTTTTGTTATTATTATTTAATAGTATCTATTTATTTATTTATTTATTTTAATAATGATATAGGTGTTATTTTTTATCTCACCTGTTTATTTTTTTTTCTTGTTCCCTCCAATTTCTTTTCTCCTATATCAAATGTTTTAGCCTATTGACAGATAATGATTTAACTTGAAGTTGACCTTGTTTAATTTGGAGGAAATTAATTTTTAAATATTTGATTAAGAATGATTTTTTTAATATCTATGTTAATTAAATAATATTGAAAATTATGTATTTTTATATTAAATTATAAGTGCGGAAGTGACTTTGTTTTTTGTCTTTATGAAAAAAATGGTTGATTATGATTGTCATTTTTTGTACTAAAATTATTTTGTAACATCAAACATTACAAGGAATAATTATTTTCTCAAAGTGTCATTTTTTTTCCTTAGATTTAAGTGTAATTTTTATATATATTTGCTATCAAATTTTTAATTAAAATATGATAAGTATATAATTTCTAATAATATAATAATTGTATAGTTTAATTGAGAATCATTATAATTATTAATTATTGTGAATTGTTTGTATCATACAGGAACTTGATTTTGTCTGTATTCTATTAATTTATTGAAAATTTTATCAATTTTATACCATAGGTTTACATAGCAATGATGTATATGAACAATATAATTTAGATTTAGATAATAACTTTGGATGTTCTTAAGCTCAAAATTTACATTGGAAAAGCTAGAATGTTCCATCTAGTATTTATAAATATTAGGGGACTAAAATTTTATCTATTTTTAAGTTGCTCTTCAATAAATTTTTATTTTGATTATTTCCCTTTCAAAATTTATCCAATCTAATTTTTTGATTAGTTAATCATGTATATGAATAATACAATTTAGATTCAGATAATAATTTTAAATGTTCTGAAGTTCAAAATTTACGTTGTAAAAGCTACAACGTTCCGTGTAACATTAATAGATATTAGGGGACTAAAATTTCATCCATTTTGAAATTGGTGCTTAATCAATTTATATTTATATTTTAGTTTTTTATATTTCAAAATTCATCCAATTTAATTCATTGACTAATGAATTACCAACTTTAATAACATGGCAAGCAAGTTTTTATGATGTAACATCATTAATTCTCATTATATTTATTGGCAAAATCAATAACTTAGTGACTAAATTAGATAGATTTTAAAAGATGAGACTTTAATGTGAGAAAAAAAAAATTTAAGGACGAAATTGAGAATTCATCATTAGCTAAGGGCAAAAATATAGATTCAGTCATATAGTGGGAAAACAAAATGAAAAAGGGTGGGAATCTGCTGCATCCGGGAGTAATATAGGCAATGCGCAATGTCCCCTCTCGTCCACAAAACGCTACTGTAGAGCGACACATCTACGGAGTAAACGCGGAGAGAGAAAGGCCCCCAAACTCTCCGAAAACCCATTTGGATCGTCTCCTTCTGATCTCTTCCCATGTCGCCGACGACTTGCTATTCCTAACCTTTGCTAAACGCTTCTCAACGCTCTCTCTTCTCTTTTCAATTCCGATCTCTTTAACCCATTCTATTTTAACAATAATCTCTTTACAGAGAGGGATTGAGACTTTTGTGTGAAGAGTTGTAGTCTGTGTTCAGTGATCATCAATGGCAGCACCACCAGCAAGGGCTCGTGCCGATTACGATTATCTCATTAAGCTTCTCCTTATCGGCGATAGTGGTTAGTTATTGCTTCCCTTTCCCGAAAATCTTATTCTTATACCGCTTTCTGTTTGCTTGACCAGAAAATGAAGGAAGGCAAATGGTTATTCAAGTCTCCAGATCTTATTGCTGCTTTTACCTTGTTTTAAATTTGGTTTATTAGAATTGGTTTTGTAGAGAAAAGGGGTAGACTATATAATCGTCTGAGATAAGGGAGCCCCGCTTGGTTCTTTTGGAGCTTGACTGTTTGAAGGATAACAATGGGCTTTCCTTGAAGCATTATTTTTATATGGGATTACTAAATTATAAATATAGTAATTTGTTACAGGAAAAAGAAATTTGTTCTATAAGACAGTTGTATCTTATTGTTCAAAATTCATACCTTGTTGCGTTGTAGTATCTGTAAGTTGAAACTGGAAACGTGTATACGGATTTTTGAGCGCGACATTGTTGAAGGCTTACTCATCAAACATTGCCTTATGATTCCTTTTCACATCTTGTAATTGCTTGGCTATTCAGCCATGATCAACACATGTTCTTATTTGTATACTTTGAGCCTATGTTATGACCCACAAAATGGGGTGTAAAGATGGGTGCACAAATTTCCCACCTTGTGTTTGTTTTGCTTTTCTAATCTGATATAGGCCTTTTCATGGTATCACTTAATATGCTTATGCTCAAAAGTTGGTAATGGGTGACATGTAAAGTTGAGATTTATACAAGCTATAGTATGCTCTGTAGGTAGTTTAAATAAATCTATTTATATCTCTTGGAAGTTCACCAACCATAGTAAATGAGGAGGTTATATTTGGCCTCTACGTTTCTTTCTCTTCTTTTATAAATCTTTGTTCTAAGTTATGCCTGCTAATTCTACTTGGGAAAAGATTGGGATTTATTTGCTATCAACAACTTAATTTTATAAGTTTTAATGAACTATTAGATTTTACACTAGATGAAAAACGTATTTTTGCCTTATTGCAAAGTCCTGGAAAATATTTTAGAGAAACCATGAAAGTATAGGACATATTGTGATTTGTGAATAAGTTTACCAGTAGATAGTTTTTTCTCTTAATGGGGAGGGAAGGTTTAGATTTTTTTTTTTAAAATTTTATAAAATGCTATGAAAGGTGGAACTATGAAGTTTGAAATGCATTTACCTTTCCACTATCATGGTCAAATGGGTCTGGCTAGGAATTTGAAATTTGGATTATAGGCTTAGTTTAATACTCCTGCTTATGTGGTTCAGCTAGTCCTTGTATGGTATTGTTGCGACTTTTCAGAAGTCATTGCTGTGATGTGATAAAAAATTCTTGAGGAAATTGGCAGAAAAAGTATGTATGGTGATGATTTTGCACCCCCCCCCCCCCCAAAAAGAAAAAAAAAGCCAAAAAAAAAAAAAAAGAGTAAACATGCTAACAGCAATTTTTTTATTCTTTTTTAAACTGAAAATTTTTTATTTTATGTTCTCTTGCTCTTAAATTAATGCATGTATTTTATGGACACTCAAGTAATGTGGGAAACCCTCTCTTAAAAGCTAGCTATTGAGGTGGAAAAATCATCCTACTTAAATGTCCCATTGAGCATATCATATTATTCAATGTAGGATTTTGGCATCCCATAATATCTTAGTCTCCATCAATTAGCTGCCCTTGGAAAGCTGACATCCCAGCAGGTACACTTGGCAACATTTTAGTTGGTTTTCCACCGGTTAGAACCTTTCGCAGGTTGCCCTTTCCAAAGCTATCGCTCACTAGCTCTGATACCAATTGATGGGTATCCAAGTGAGGTGGGAAATCCTGCTCCTTAAGTTAGCTGCTGAGATGGGAGAACCACCCATTGGTTGCTGTTGCTGTCAGAGGCTGTGGCCTGCAGCAGATGACTAGCCATGATGCAGAAGATACTTGATAAAGAGGTGGAAACTGGAGGATTGACTAGCCATCTGGATCTCTCAGGATTATGCTTAGAGTCTTAGAGTTCTAAACTCTTCTACCATTGACATTTTTTTTAAGTTTTTGATGTTGTATGTGACAGGTGATTCAGTTAAATAGGAGGTCCCCCCCCCCCCCCCCTTTTTTTTTTTAAGTTGTTTTATAAGTATATGGTTATCATTTTGAATTATATTATATGCTTGTTGTTACAAGTGCACTACGAGCTATTAATAACTATGGGTTGGACTGGTTTCTGCACAGCCCACAAAATGAAAGTCCATGTTTGTCTGATATCAGCATCTTATAGTTTACAAAGTGACTGTATTTTTATATTGATTTACCTCCACTCTTTTTTCCTTGTTCTCTAACAGGGCTTAGTTAAATCTTGGTTGCAATACCTCAGGATCTCTACCAGTACTGATATGCTTGCTTTGCACCTTTTATTTATCTGTATGTTGTTATAGATGCTTTTTGGTCTAGAGTTCTTGTGTGAAAGCCAATTGGTGTGATCTAGTGGTGAGGGGGTTCAGTAGCTTGCTAGGTTCAATCCTCCTGCCATGTACCCAAAAAAGAATTCTTTTATGAGCAAATGGGTAACTTTAAATTATATAGAATTGCTAATTATAATAATTGACATGCTCTGTTTCAGTTATATTAGCTTTTGTCCTATTTTTTAGCCTTCTGACTTGTATTACTACAGGTGTGGGGAAGAGTTGTCTGCTTTTGCGATTTTCTGATGGTTCCTTTACCACCAGTTTTATCACCACTATTGGGTTAGTATCTATAGAAACTTCTCTCCCTTCTCTGTTGTAGTTGTTGAAGCAGTTACTGTTGTTTAAGTGTTTTCACCTATGAAGCATGGACACTTTAAAAAAAGAGTTGTGTCTGTGTCTGACACATCATACTAGTACTTGTATTATACACTGCGATTTTTTCAAATCATACTTGGCTTTCATCTTTTTTAAAAAAAATACACACACACACACATTGACTCTTCAAATTTTGTCATTTTGCTATATTAGTGTCAGTGTTAATCCTCTTGGGTCTCCACCCATTTTTACCAAGATATTTTATAAGATTGCTGAAGACTTATCTTATTTTTCTATAATATGCTTTTGAAACCATCACAGGAAAGGGATTAATGTCTACAGTTCATAGGCTTATAGTTAGTGTATTTTATCATTGTCTTATTGTTGGAAACCAGATTGTCTACATGTTCAGCCTCTGTCTATGAAGATACATTACACTGTGTCTTCTTATTGAAAAAGTAAAATCTTATCATGCTTTACTTTATGGCAGCATTGATTTTAAGATAAGAACCATTGAACTTGATGGAAAGCGCATTAAGTTGCAAATATGGGATACAGCTGGTCAGGAGCGATTTCGAACTATTACAACAGGTTTTGTGTTTTGTCTTACACAATCATTCAATTTATTGTCCAATACATGTGTTTGATTCCAACCAAATTTTAAACACAATAGGTAGGAAAAGCATCCTGTTTTTAATTTCATATTCAACTTCTTAAATGCAAGGGAGTTTTTTTATTTAACAATGTTAAACACTTTTGCAGCATACTACCGTGGAGCCATGGGTATCTTGCTGGTTTATGATGTTACTGATGAAGCATCTTTCAACAGTATTCTCTCTTTTCCTTGGTCTCATTGTTGGAAGTTCAAAGATGTTTTGATAATATTTTAATCAAAAGAAAAAATATGTTTCAAGGAATACATTTTGTATATCAATGTTTTTTATTTATATACTCATATTTTAGAGTATCATTTGTAGCCTTCTATTCGCTATGGTTGACCCATCAATTTTGCTATATATATATATATATATATATATTTCATTTCTTCTCACTCACTCTCCCCCTCTAATTAACATTGAAGTAGGTGGAAAAAAAAAAGGATCTGTCTTATCTTTATTTTTTTTTGCCTTTCTTTTAATTCACTTGTAGGTTACTTTTTTCCATTCAGATATTAGGAATTGGATTCGCAACATTGAACAACATGCTTCTGACAATGTAAACAAGATACTTGTTGGCAACAAGGCTGATATGGATGAAAGTAAAAGGGTATGTACATTTGGGGTTCCTTTCCTACTTGGTTATTACAACTTGGATTGGTTCATGTGTAAAACTATTCAATAAGCAGCTGATGCATGACTTGCGTGATTGACTCACCCTACGCAAACACCATTTGTCTATTAAAAAAGTCTGTTGTCAAGGGTCTTTGTGTCTTGGTGACAAAATGCAAGGTAGTAAAATTCTCTTGGTTCACCCAGAAAGCAAATGCTGCAATCTATAATGCTCTAGGACTTCTAATAAGATATTTTTTTCTTCTTTTCTTGTAAGACAAGAAAAGATTTTATTACAACTGATAAAATTAGGAAAGTATTAATGAAAGCATAATCAGAGAATTGTGAAAAAAAAGAGAAAAATATTAATTATGTAATGATTATGAATTTTGGACTTTCCTTTATTAATGATCATACTTGTCTTGGAAATGAAATGTCACTTGCTTAATATCAGTTAGAAGCAGGATTTTTACACTGAGCTCTTAGCAAATTAAAAAAGAAGTCATCCGACATTGAGTATTCTTTGTGTGTGTCTGCATAGATTAGTGCTTAAGTTACTTTTTTTTAAAGAAAAAATATCAACACAAATGATTCTTTTATATTATTCTAGGCTGTGCCTACCTCCAAAGGTCAAGCTCTTGCTGATGAGTACGGTATCAAATTCTTTGAAACTGTGAGTAGCAACATGCTTGTCAAGGCATTAAATTGAAAACATTTGATTCTGTTATATTTATATTGTAAGAACGCGTGCAGAGTGCAAAGACAAACATGAATGTGGAGGAGGTTTTCTTTTCAATAGCAAGAGATATCAAGCAAAGACTTGCGGAAACAGATTCTAAAGCTGAGGTAGGTCTTTGGCCTTTTCCTTGTCCTTCATTTTCTTTCCCAGAAGTTTTACTTTGTAAGTTAATGCATGAATGGGGTGTTTCTTTCCTTTGTACCTTCTTTCTTGAACGACTAGAAACATGCCATCGCATATTGAGCACATGCCTAAAGAAAAGGATATCGAAGTTCATGGGTTCTTTTTTATTTTTTCTAAAATGCTGAGGAATTAATGGAATTGTTGCTTCTTGCTTACTGTTAAATGTTGATATACTCTTTTCTTTTCTTTTTTTTTTTTTCCCGCTGGTGGTTCAGCCTCAGACCATCAAGATTAACCAACCAGACGCAGCTGCCAGTGGTGGTCAATCTGCACAAAAGTCAGCTTGCTGTGGTTGAAGAGAATCACCATCTACAGTTGCACTCATCTGGGTGCTAAAGTTAATTTGATGACACTAGATGTGAGCCCATGTATTTGTCCCTCTGTATTTTTCGACTGCAAAGGTGGCGTTTCAAAGTTAGTATTTTAAATTTTTTGCTCACTTAGTTTGTGGAATCTGTTGTGACTACTTTATTCGCTTCATCTTCCTCTTCCATTTTTAGTCTGACTATAAAAAATGTTTTACTTTGACTAGATTCTGATAGATTACCAGAAAAACTTCAGTCTATTGCAAGTTCCAAATGTCTTATTTTGTTTGTTGGGTTTGGAATCTAGAGGACCACGAGCTCTTTTGGCGGATCCTAGTTTTGTTCTTTACACATAAACTGACAGAGAAATCCTGCTTGGTGAAATTGATGTCGGGCAACATCAGTTTAATAATAGATATAACTTAGGTGCAGTTTTATAAATTTTTGCTACCAGTTTTTTGTTAGTTTTTTTTAATAGCTGAATATCATATAAATAACTTCAATTTTGTTTTGTCTTTTAATATTTTGTAGAAGAGTAGTTATCTGTCATGTAGGTTACATGAGAGCTTTTGTTGAATGGACAACGAAAAGCTGGAGTGTAATGTTTGTTGCAGCAATCTTGGACTATAACAGTATATTCCAGAAGGAAGTGAGGTAGGGAAATAAAGGGATATAAAGGAGATGAATGGACCAAGGATCGCTGGAAGCCATTAACCGTTTGTTGTTGGGTCTTCTAGTGTTAAAATATTGAATTTTGCAGCTTAAATAGGGTGGAAACTAGAACCATAAAAATGAAAAAATAGTTAAGGGTACATTTAAAGTTGTGAATTTGAAGAGGGACTAGGAGTAAATTGAGAGAATCAATTTATAAGAGATGAGTGAAAAGAGAAAGGCAAACACGATTCATTCAAGTGGGTTTAATACCTTTTTTTTTTTTTCTTTCTTTCTCTATTATTCTTTTTCGTTGGATCTCCAGTACTGCAAGGGATTCAATTCCTTTAAAGACAAATCAATGTTCATCTTAATAACAACCAAAAGTTATGATAACAAAGGTTTATGACTAAGGTGTGAAGTTATGAGACAACTCTGTAATTTATGAACGTGCAAATAAAATGAAGACATCATTGGGAAGTAATGAACAAAAGAGTTAAATAGATAGATGTGTCTTTAAAGTGGGGTAAAACTTGGTGAAGGCTGGCAAAGGCAAAGCTCATTTGAGGGGCTTTGGTTTGATTATGTTGGAGCATCAACCCTTATTTATATTCCATCAGGAATTTTATTTTTCAAATTTCAGAATAAAAAGGTACAAATTAGAGGGAAGTTATATTATCGATACATATCTAATTTTGAAAGGTCAATATTTGTTTGCCTTCAGATCAGCAGGGGACAGAATAATAATCAAAGCTTTGAAATTTTTGGTAAACGGAAGCAAAGGTAAGGGGCGGGAATCCTCCTAATGAAGTTCTGGTGTTGTTATTCCCATTATTAAGGAGGAGGGAAAAGGAGGAAGGCCGAAGTTTAAAACATGGAGATCAAGTGGATCAGATAAGATTACAATATAAATGAAATAAAAGAGTTTTGGGTTGAAAGTTGGAACATTGTGTGGCTATATACAAACCATAAAGGGTTAGGTTCTTGGTCAAGTCCCTTGTCGATTGGATATTAAAGGCTTACTGTTGCAAGAGCCTACGAAGTTGCCTAGTTCCGAACTCGATCTAAGTTGTTGAAAATAACTTTTGTTTGTAATTTATTATTAATTAAAAGTCAGATGAAACCAATTTATGAACAATAATCATAAAAGGGTAACTGTTGGGCGAAATTTAGAGTAAATTATTTTCCATAATTTAGTCTCTTAATAAATTTATGTCATTTGTTATGGTTTCAGCCTTCACTATCTAAATTACTAATGAAGTATATTGTGATTGAAGTCCAATCCATCCATATTGGCAGTATAAATTCTTTTTCTTTTATTGAAAGAAAAAGTCCTCTGATTATTATCTTTTGATTTAATATTGAAAATTTTGCCTTTTTCTAGAAGTGAGTTGTCTCATGTGTTCACATAAATGAAAAACAAAAAAATAAATGCATAGAAGTCAGCCTTTGCTTACCCACACGGCGCATGGCTTACCCTCTTCTCTTATTATTCTTATTGTCAAACCGCATCTTCTTATTTAAAAAAATGCACCGCAGGACACGGGGACGCCCTATATTAATACTTTCTCATAAAAAAAAAAACATGGTTACATAAGTAAAATTAAGAATTTTTAATTTTTAATTGAGCTTCAATAATCATTCATATGCTATCATATCTTGTTCTCATCACAATCAGTCAGTCATTAAAAAGAAAACAAATATACATCTTAAAATGTAATTAAGTTCAATTAATTTCTGGCTGAAGCATTAAAAAACAGAAATAACACAATAAATATGAGGGAAAAAAATTTTCGCGAAACATATATGTATCAAGTCACAAAATTACTATGTAACAACAGTTGGTATTAATGATGATTTATCCCCAAAAAAAATTGGTGTTAAATATCACAAAAAGAACAATGATGATTTATATCTTTTTAATGCATAAATAAAAACTGAGACACCCTTTGGGACCCAAAAAAAAAAAGAAAACCTTTTCCCTTGGTAAAGAATTAGATTCAAATACATTTAAAATTTTTTCAATTTTATATAATTTTTAATTTGGCCACTATAGTTTCCAAAATAAACAATGCTACTTTCATTTTTTTTAATGATCTAGTTTTTTCACATAATTTATTTAAAATTTAACTCCAATTTATTGACTTAAATATTATTTATTTACTCAATACTCTTAATTCAAACTCAAGTTTACTTTTCAAGTAAAAAAACTGTTAAATTTGACATTAATTTTTAATAGAAATATAATAAGACGAGATTGAATTGTTTTAAAAAATAAGAAAACAACTTTGCTTATCAAGTTAAAATTATTATAAAATTAGAATGACAAAAAACTTATTTAAACCTATAAATTATATACTAAAAACCATAGAGTATCGGCTACATGCACAAAGTCACACTCACTCCATCTTTTATTAGTTTTAATTTCTAATTTTTAATTATTTCAAAAAAAACATTTTTCTCAACAAGTGCAAGTTTGCTTTACTTGTCTTTATTCCTTTTTTCCAAAATTTTCAGTTAAATAGCTAAATTTAATTTTTTATTAAAGAATTATTATTTATTAAAAACTAATATAATAGTCATGTTCAAACGGGCTCTTTAATTTATTTTTTTAATGTATACATAATGCATATATACACACATTAATATTGCATATATAATAAATAATAATTTTCAAAATAAAAATAATATTCTATAATTTAATTATTAAAAAATTTTAAAAACAGAAGTTCAAGAGAGATTGTGAGAATACACTCAACTTCTTATAATCTGCTCTGCACTTTTTTAACTAACCATCTTTCATTACTTTACAACTCTTTTTATGTTTTTTAATTTTTTTGGTAATAATTTGGGCTACGGTTGAAATACTAGAAAAATAAGGAATTAATAAATAATTTTATTTTTTGGTCGAATTTGGAACCTACCAAAGTGGAAATGGTAAGAAGCAGAGCATAAATGCTTGCTCCAGAAGGCGTGGGAAAGAAAAAGGGATTGGCATAAATCAGCCTACCCATAGTCACATTCGCTTCAAAGCGATTAGGGTTTCCTTCCAATTTCTCTCCCATTCTAAGGTTTCTCTTTTCTTTGCCTATCGCTTTTGGTTTTCTCCGCAGCATAAACTTGGCTGAGTTCTTGCTTTCTTTCGGAATACTATTTCTTTTGTTGTTAGCTTCTGTTTTTGTTGTTGTTGTTTTTTTTTTTTTACTTGTCATGCCCATTCTTTTACTTGTTTTGAAGTTAATAAGCGAATTGAAAGAAATCGTTTTGGTTCTTTATTTTCTTTTGGAGAGCAACTTACGAGCTCGAATTGTAATTCAGAAGAGTGATGATTTCTGATTGCTTTCGTAGATTCTGGGATCTAGTGGTTTTCATTAGTTGTTCCTTTGATGGAGTTAACATTAGAATTTCTAGTTTATTATGTTGAGGTACGTATATTTGGTTTGATTCATTGTTTTTACCCTTAGTTGATGCTGATTAAAATTTAGTATTTGTGGGTATCATGTGACTCGTGACTTAAAGGTGCCCAGTGGAATGCTTTAAATAGATCAGTTAAGGTGATGGGATTTTGATATCCAGCCTTAAAGGTTGAATTGCCTTTTGCCGTGATGCGTCCTCCAATTTGCCAGATTTTCCCGTTCCTTTTTCTTCTTTATATCTACTGTTTTTATCTGAACAATCTTTATTATTCTTTACTATTATTATCATTTTGCAAGAATATTTATTGATTCTTTTACTTCATTTTAGCTCCTTCAAGAAATTCTCAGCACTTTAATATTGGATTTCTTTGTTCATGATAGGGAAGATAGATGTCTAGCATATAAAGGTAGGCTTGAGGAGATACAAGCATTAAAACATTGGTGATATTCCTGGTTGTGTGGACTGAGCCATGGCTTGGTTTAGAGCTGGTTCCAGCATAGTAAAGCATGCAATCAGGAGAACTCTCTCTCAGGGTGGATCATCATATTACGCAACAAGGGGCAGAGTCCTTCCGTCACAGAGTAGATACTTTCGCACCACAGTTTTCAAATCAAAAGCACAAACTGCACCTGTACCTCGCCCTGTGCCCCTTTCTAGGTTGACTGACAGCTTCTTAGATGGGACAAGCAGTGTCTACTTAGAGGAGCTTCAAAGGGCTTGGGAAGCTGACCCAAACAGTGTTGATGAGTCTTGGGACAATTTCTTCAGGAACTTTGTGGGTCAGGCTTCCACCTCCCCTGGAATTTCTGGTCAAACAATCCAGGAGAGTATGCGTTTGCTTTTACTTGTGAGAGCATACCAGGTTAATGGCCACATGAAAGCCAAAATAGACCCATTGGGCTTGGAACAACGAGAAATCCCTGATGAATTAGACCCTGCCCTTTATGGCTTCACTGAAGCTGATCTTGATAGGGAATTCTTTTTGGGGGTCTGGAGGATGTCTGGATTCTTGTCTGAGAATCGTCCAGTGCAAACCCTTAGATCCATTTTGACACGCCTTGAGCAGGCTTACTGTGGAAGCATAGGATATGAGTACATGCACATTGCAGATCGTGAGAAATGTAACTGGCTTAGGGACAAGATTGAAACCCCTGCACCTACACAACTGAACCAGGAGCGTCGTGAAGTTATTCTTGACAGACTTGCGTGGAGTACACTCTTTGAGAACTTCTTGGCCACCAAGTGGACATCAGCAAAGAGGTTTGGGCTTGAAGGGGGGGAAACTCTTATTCCTGGTATGAAAGAAATGATTGATCGGGCTGCAGATCTTGGGGTTGAGAGCATAGTTATGGGAATGGCACATAGGGCAAGATTGAATGTTTTGGGTAATGTAGTTCGCAAGCCACTCCGTCAGATTTTTAGTGAGTTTAGTGGCGGTCAGCCTCAGGATGAAGTTGGGCTCTACACAGGAACTGGTGACGTTAAATATCACTTGGGGACTTCTTATGATCGCCCAACTAGGGGTGCAAAGAGGATACATTTGTCTTTGGTTGCAAATCCTAGTCATTTGGAAGCAGTCAACCCAGTCGTTGTAGGGAAAACTAGAGCAAAACAGTACTACTCAAATGATGTGGACAGAACAAAAAACATGGGTGTTTTGATTCATGGAGATGGTAGCTTTGCTGGACAAGGTGTAGTCTATGAAACCCTGCATCTTAGTGCTCTTCCAAATTATACGACAGGTGGGACTATACACATTGTGTTCAACAATCAAGTTGCATTTACAACTGATCCAAGAGCTGGCAGGTCTTCACAGTATTGCACTGATGTTGCCAAAGCCTTAGATGCCCCCATCTTCCACGTAAATGGTGATGATGTGGAAGCAGTTGTTCATGCCTGTGAACTTGCAGCTGAGTGGCGCCAGACTTTCCATTCAGATGTGGTTGTTGATTTAGTGTGTTACCGTCGATTTGGACATAATGAGATTGATGAACCATCTTTCACACAGCCTAAAATGTACAAGGTTAGCCATCTTGCTTATAATGCTTTTCTTGTTTTTTTCTTAATACATTGTTTCTGGGCAAGTTAATCAGAATTTAATTTTTTGGGCAATAGGTCATCCGAAATCATCCATCAACTCTTGAGATCTATCAGAAGAAGCTTTTGGAATTAGGGGAGGTAACACAGGAAGACATCAGTAAGATACACAAAAAGATCACTTCAATTCTGAATGAGGAATTTTTGGCAAGCAAAGAATATGTTCCAAAAAGAAGAGACTGGCTTTCAGCTTATTGGTCTGGTTTCAAGTCACCTGAACAGGTTTCAAGAATTCGAAACACTGGGTATGATGTACTTAATGTTAGTTTTGCTTCATTGTTTGTCTGCTTTCTAGTGTTTATTTAAAACTGCTGAAATATATGATCTTTCTGGTGCAGTGTGAAGCCAGAGATCTTGAAAAATGTTGGGAAAGCAATCACAGTCTTTCCTGAAAATTTCACTCCTCATAGAGCAGTGAAGAAAATTTATGAACAACGTGCCCAAATGATTGAAACCGGTGAGGGTATTGACTGGGGATTTGCAGAGGCACTTGCTCTTGCTACGTTGCTAGTTGAAGGTAATCATGTTCGCTTAAGTGGCCAAGATGTTGAAAGGGGAACATTTAGTCACCGCCATTCTGTAGTTCATGATCAGGAAACAGGGGAGATATATTGCCCCCTGGATCATGTTATAATGAACCAAAATGAGGAAATGTTTACTGTTAGCAACAGGTAATTTTTGTTTTGTGTTTCTTATATTTAATTTTGATCACTGAATTATTGTTATATCAGGCTAGCATATTTCTCTTCAAATACTAGTTAAGGTGAGATTTGTTGTTGTCATGCTCTTTTTTATGGTATTTATTATACTTAATTAGAAATGTAAGGGCCACTTAGTATTTCGTATAAATAATTAATGAAAATGTAGAGTTGAAGGAAAACTTTTTGTCACATAAATTATAGTTACGAAATTGAAGAGTAGTCAACTGTCAACTGTGCATGTGAGCAAAGGTGATTCTATACAAACATGATCTAGGTCACTAAATAATTTATGATGATTATATCTGGCTTGCATTTGTTTCTTCTTATAGTTTTTTTTTTCTTTTTTCTTTTTTGGGGTCAATGTTTCTTCTTATTATAGTTAAATTGTGGTTCATGACATTATTTTTGCATTTCTTATTTTGTTCTTTACACTATTGAAAATGTAAGAGAAGTTTAAAATTTTGAATAATGATAAAGAAAGAGCTTTAAAAAAAAATAAAAAAATTCTTGGGTCATGTGTTATACAATAATGTCGCTAAGGAATTGGGGTACAAGACTATGTATATAAGTTCAATGTATTATGCAAGAATGTGAGTAAGAAATTGGAGTATAAGATTATGTATATAAGTTCAATCCATTTCAAGGACTAGAGACAAGACTAATTTTTTCAAATACAACAGTAGAAAATTCTGGTTTCATGTATTTGCATATAGTGAAAGAAATTAATTTTTGCTTCGTGACTTGTCTTTCTGTGATTTTTTTTTTCTTTTCTCCTGTCACTAAGAATTTTCTTCATACCAAATTCACCTTGGTATCTTTATTTTTCAGAAGGCAAAAACACAAAGGTGAATTTGGTATAAAGAAATTGTTTTCTGGGTTATTTAAAACTTCTAAACATGATGGAAATATCTTTTTTGGTGCTTTTCTTAGATGCTAAAACTTCTAGCTTCCATAGACGTTTTTTTTTAAGGTACTTTTCTGCATTTGAAAAAAAATATTAAATGGGCTTGTATATGCAGCTCTCTTTCTGAGTTCGGTGTACTTGGATTTGAACTGGGTTACTCAATGGAAAATCCTAATTCGTTGGTAATCTGGGAGGCTCAGTTTGGTGATTTTGCTAATGGGGCTCATGTGATATTTGACAATTTTTTGAGTTCTGGTGAGGCTAAGTGGCTTCGTCAGACTGGGCTTGTTGTGCTTCTTCCTCATGGTTATGATGGTCAGGGTCCTGAGCATTCAAGTGGCAGATTGGAACGCTATCTGCAGGTACCCTGTTGTGAATCTATGTTTTTTTGCTTCTTAATTCTATTGTTATGCATCTGGTCCTTATGCTTGATCCGGTTTTCCAACTTTGGATGGTAATTTGTCTACTTTATGTTTATCTGTTGGGTTTGTTGATTGATGAGGATAAAGGGTGGGCAAATGGTGGTCATTATGAATTGTATATGCATCATACTACTTTGTCATTTAATATAACTTGAGCTGAACCGATCCATCATATGGTAAATTTATTTGTTGATGTATAATGCTAGGTTGTTTTAATATATATTCTTATTCCTGCTATTATCAATTGAGGCTTGTAACTAGTAATTATGCCTTTAAAGCTGAAGTATTTGGTTATTGCCAAGGGTAATGTTAGAAGGGGAAAAGAAGAGAGAAACAGTGTTTGTCAACTAACTTGGGGGCTGGGATTTTTGAAATTTTATTAATGCAAATGAACTTCAATACCTTTTTCTATGTTGATTAAATTTTTAGTCTTGTTGCATGTGCCTTTCCGTATCATCCAGATTACCTGTTTAATTAATGCATATTCACTAATTCAATGGCAGATGGCTGATGACAATCCTTATGTTATTCCTGAGATGGATCCAACCCTTCGTAAACAAATTCAGGAGTGTAATTGGCAGGTTGTGAATGTTACAACTCCTGCCAACTTCTTCCATGTTTTACGGCGGCAGGTTGGTGCAACTGATTGAGTTAAGAATGCCTTGTTTCTTCTAGTTAGTTTCTTTATTTGCTTATGCTTTTCTGCTGTCTCTTGCAGATACACAGAGGATTCCGTAAACCTCTCATTGTGATGTCTCCTAAGAACCTGCTTCGTCATAAGGATTGCAAATCAAATTTATCTGAGTTTGATGATGTCCAAGGCCACCCAGGTTTTGACAAACAGGGAACAAGATTTAAGCGCCTCATCAAAGACCAGAATGACCACTCAGACCTTGAGGAGGGTATTAGACGTCTGGTTCTCTGTTCTGGAAAGGTGTGTCATAGTCATGATTGGTACCTGCTGTCCTTATACATCTAATGTTTGTGTACTTTCATCTGGTGGATATTACAAGGCCGACGATTATACCCTTTTAGTATATGAACTACATCTGGTGATTTAATTACATTTTTTTTCCCTTTTGGGTAAAGGTGATGTAATTGCATGATGTTTATATCTAGGGTCCAATTTTTCTCCTCACATGCAGATTGTAACTATCCATACCATATTTCCCTCACAGGTTTACTATGAACTTGATGACGGACGAAAGAAGGTAGATGCAAAAGATGTTGCAATATGTAGGGTGGAACAACTTTGTCCTTTCCCTTATGACCTTGTCCAGAGAGAGCTTAAACGATATCCAAGTAAGGATTTTCAATAGTAAAAATATTTTGCAGCTGCTCTGTTGAAATGGATCCTTATTTCCTTTTTTATCATTGAAAGTTGAAATGGACATTTATTTTGTCTATCATCATTATTTGTGTTACATCTTTTGTTTTGTTCTGCTAGATGCTGAGGTTGTTTGGTGTCAAGAAGAGCCAATGAACATGGGTGGATACACTTATATTTTGCCCCGACTTATCTCTGCCATGAAGGCTGTAGACAGGGGAGGGTATGAAGATGTTAAATATGTTGGTCGTGCTCCATCTGCAGCCACAGCCACGGGTTTCTACAAGGTTCATCTGAAGGAGCAGGCTGACCTTGTTCAGAAAGCCATTCAACGTGAACCAATTAACTTCCCTTACTGAAAGGCTTTAAGGATGCATCACTGGTGATGATGCACTTGGATGCCCGCCTGTGAAGCGATATTTGGAAGGTGGCCTTCATCTCTCGATATTTGCATATTTCACCTTTATGCGCGCTACTTTTGACAAAACTTCAGATATGCTTAATTTCATGGTGGCTAGCTGCCTTATAAGCTGAGGAATGTTTTGTGTTGATACTTTAGAAAGTTTTCTTATCATATAGTTCGTAAATGCATCTTCAAAAGTTTTTGTGACATGCGATGTTGGAGGCATTGCTCGGTAGAACAGCCTCTGGAGCTTGCTCAACATTCTCTCTAATCAATGAAAATAATTTCTTCTCGATTCTTGTTTATTTATTAGGATGGCCTGTGGAGCTTTCTCTCCAATAAATATAAATAATTTCTTCCTGATTCTTGTTTAACAAGCCCCACCTATCTTTAAAATATACAAATTCAAGTCTGTCCAAATGACAGTCTAAATGGATTGGTCTCATACGCTTGGGCCGTTTTGATAGTGCTCCAAGTTAATTGATAAAATAATCTGCCTATTTCTACTGAAATAAAATTATAAAAAAGGCTCAAGAATCTTAGTTTAAGTAGTATCTTAATGTAAGTGTCAAAAGTTTTGTTTGTAAGTAGGTTTAACCTTCGTCCTTTTTTCCCCTTCATTCTATAATCTTCAAATCCTATGGCTAATTTGTAAGCTTAAAAAAATTATGGTGACGCCAAGAAGGCAATGATTGGGCTGTAACTCAGGAAAAGTAATATTAATTTGCGCCTTCTTCGTTCTTAACGATAGGGACTCCAGGAAAAATGAGGCTGCTCTGGAATGGATCAACTGAGAATGGGCTTCTTTGTCTCAGCTCCAATTGTCCCTTGAATTCGAAAATGGTGAAAAAAAGAAACTGTGTTAAGAATTTCTGGTGGCATCATACTTTAAATTGATGTTTCTTGGATCCCTCAATCTACAACCGATCACAACCCTTTAAATTAACCTTTTTTATTCACAACGTGTGAAAAAACGAGGTCTAACTCTACTCTTATCCTCTTCTCTATCCATATTAGAGTCTCCTTACCTATCTTGAAAAAAAAAATTGAATAGAAAAGAAGTAGGCATCAAATAAATACAAGAGGAGTGATAAAGATGAAAGAGGTGGTAGGTATAGCAAGGGCAGACGAAGTCCACGAGCATAGTGCAGCCACATCGCTAGTGACATTATTTATTGTTATGGATCTCAATAATTGGGGATCTCAATAATTGGGCCAAAGCTGCATTTTATCACAGTAAAATAAACTACGCAACTTGCCCTAAAGCTATTGCCTATTTAAAATTGTTGACTATGACACTTTTGTCTTTCTTTTCTTTAAGAGATTCGAATCACAGCATAGGGGAAATGTTGTAACAAAAAAGCAAATCATTATATCAGTATAAATGTATTATAACAAAAACTTTAAACAATTAACATGCATACAATATCCTTCTGGAAATAAAATATTTTTGGAATATGGTAGAGCAAATGTGGGGCATTGCATTAAAAAAATGTAATGTAGTATAGATGTGGAATCTATAACTAATAGATGAGTCTCTTGATGGTTGCCACTAACTACACATATTGCATAAGTATACTGTGGGAGATATTTCAAAATGATATGATCATCATGGCCATGAATTAATATGCTTTCTTATAACCGAAAGGAAAATTAGTCATGTGGTATGATTCTTATTGGTTTGTATGGTGTTATCATAACTATTGAGATTATTTATAATGAGAAGACTTTCTTTTTTCAAAAAGAAGAAGAAGAAGAAGCATAAGTCTTTAAAAGTTGTGCTTAAAAAAAAAAGGAGAATAAAAATAAAACTCACGTATTTTAAAATTCTCAAAAAAATTTATGTCCCAAAAAAAGTCATTTGAACAAGACTCTTGTCTTTTATGTCTTAAAAATATTTTATCTAAAAAATTGAATTTATTCTGTTTGACATTATAAGCAATTTTTTTAATTCTATCTTTTTAAGTTATTCACTTACGCATGTAATATTGGTAACTTAGTTCCTATTTCTTAATTGAAGGTTGAGATCGAAAATAATTGAGTGCTTCAGATAAAGAAACAAGCCGTGCATAGTAATTGCAAGTTTTTTTATAAGGAAGTTATTTAAGCTTTCAATAATATAACCAAACACATTATTGTTACTTCTATGAGAAATTAATGTTCAAGTACATGGATAATTATTTTTTTGAAATGAGAAACTGGAAATTTCTATATCAATACCACCTAAGGATTTTATTTGGAAAAACCTACGTTATCTAGATATCTAGAGATCAAGACTCTTTACTCAAAGTATTTTAAAAATTTATATGCATGATAATAATATTTTTTTTTAAAAAAGTTAACAATAAAAAAAATTAAACTTCCTAAAAAGTTAACTCTCCCTAATGTTTTGAGACTTGTTGCAGCATTGATTTGGATTTGATGAGCTAATGGGTGGGTGAGCAAACAGACAAGAATGTACTCACTATGCACCAATGCTATGTGGAAACTGGGAAGTGGGAACATTTTAATTAGGTTATTACGTACTATTTTAAAATCATTTGAAGCTCACTGAAACAAACAAAGGTATCCGAGTCAGAATTCTTTAAATGGACCATTCAATCAGAAGCACCCGTGACTGTGGATTGGAATTATTCACATGACTTAAAATTTCACCATTCAAGTCTATATTTGAAACTTATGACAATGTTGTATTTAGTGAAATTGCTTTTGTTGAAAAAGTTTATAATTATTTTTAATATATATATATATATATATGTTTTATATACATAAGAGGCACAAGGAATTGAGAATAAGAAGTGATAAAAAAGAGCAAGATATGAATTAAATTCACATATATCAAGATCTCACAAAATTTATGTACAAAAAGGGTTACTTACGTCAACTTTTGGACTATTAGAGTTCGTTTGAGATTATTGTGACTTTTGTTTTGATATTTTTTTACAATAAAAATAACAAATTTTATGTTTAGTTAATTTATTTTGATAATGCTTGTTATGGTGATTTTTAAATGCCACAATTTGTTTTTAAATAGCAGTGCAAAAAATACTTTTAAAATCGATAATAAGTCACATAAATTTGAAAGGTCCAAAAGACCTTCCCTTTTAATTAAATTCTAGATGTATTCTTATTATAAACATATTACTATTAGATTTATATATTTTTTATATATATCTTGTTATATTTTTATTAGTTTTTCACTAAAATACCCATCAGTATTATCTTTTCATAAATGTCAAACACACATTGCCTGCATAATTTTTCAACTCTTATATTAAAGATATATTCTTATAATCTAATATTGTTCGTAATTTTTAACTACTAGCTTTAATAGTTTTTAATTTTAATTTATATATTATTATATTTCAATTAAATTTTTAATTAATTTATGTTATTTTCTTTGTATTTTTCAGATTTAAAATTTTGACCCATATAAATTGGTTTAATTAGCATGGAGGAATAAATGATGTGTTCAAGTGATTTATTTTCTAAAGTAAAATAATAATATATAGTTTCACCAATATATATATATATATATATAGTATCTATATTCAACGGACCTAATCCGTCATCAATAGTTGTTTATCCTTTGCTTTTTGTTATGGTGCATCACTTAACCATAAAAATATTGAAAGATAGAAAAGAGAAAGTATATCCTAATTACCAAAGGCTTAAAGTATTGAATCTTAGACAATAAAATAGGGAAAAAATCCACTGTGACGCATAAGACAAGACACTTTACCTATATCAATTAAAGTGTTTTTTGGCAATTATGTACTGTAGTAAATCAGTACGATTAGAAAAATAAGAAAATTATTTTTAATTATATAACTTTGCAGCCCATTATTTAGCACACAATCCATAACTTGGTGGCAACTGTTTGTGTATTCAAGCTCAAACCCTTGCTTCAAATCCCATTGGAGCCACTCTAATGACTTGTTAAAGAGAAAATTATACATTAATTAGAATAAAGGAGGTCAACTTAAGAGATAAATTTCTTTCAAGAAAAATTACATTTCAACATGTAACCAAACAATTTTTTAACTTTAGATTAAAATAAATTAAAAAATGATCAATCCTAGTTAAAATTACTTGCAAGAAGGTATGTGATTCTCATGTAATCTCTTTTGTGTAATTCATTTTCATTTCAATTCAATATTAGTCCATAAAGATAATTAAAATAAAGAAATAATCTCTTGCAATTAATTTTATAATAAATTATATGAATCCTCTTTTTTGTTTTATTAGAATTATATGCAACTCTTCTCTATTTTTAAAATATATGTCTTAGTCTAACTTTAATTTT
This sequence comes from Erythrophleum ivorense, assembly GCA_026724425.1. Classification (NCBI taxonomy): domain Eukaryota; kingdom Viridiplantae; phylum Streptophyta; class Magnoliopsida; order Fabales; family Fabaceae; genus Erythrophleum; species Erythrophleum ivorense. The sequence continues at coordinate 368,930 of JAIUCV010000174.1, forward strand.
TGATTAGAATACTTTTAATTAACCTAAAGATATAAATATATATTATATTAAAATATGCACAAATAAAGAAAAGTGTAGATTTTATTTCATTAAATTTGACTGAAAAAAATTGTATTTAAGTCAATTGAGGGTATTTTAGTTAAAAAAATTAAAATTAAATTAAACTGTAAAATAGTTTTTTACTTCATCGGAGGTATAAATATATTTTAAAAATAAAAAAGGAGTTATGTAATTTCAGCAAAACTTAAATAAATTTTATGTAATTTTCTTTTATTTTTAACTAAAATTTAATATTTTATTCTAGTCCTAAGTTTGGAGAAGTTTATAATTAAGTGAATTAAGAAGGTAATATATATATATATATATATATTTCTTTTTTTACTACATTTAAAATTGTTTTGGTATATTTTAAGGACATAATCTTTCACATCAATTTTGTGTCTTTAAAATTTAAAGTCAATAATGCTTTTCACAAACCCCGAACCCAAATTAATAGATACCATCGTTGTCCAAAGAAAATAAATTCCAATGCATAAAAGCTAATCTTCATCTATGTGACTTTCCGAATAAGGAAAGATGGAAGTTTATCAGTCTATGGATATGTAGCTTGATCTTAGCCAAAATGACCAAAAAAGGATCAGTCAAAGGATTAGTACCACGCGGCACGCGTTTATGTACTATAACACAACTACCTCCTCTTCCACTTCTTCAAACATCTTCTCTACAGACGTCCATTCCTGCTTTTGTCCCTTCGATTTTCGCTTTCACAGTTAAAGGTACGTAGCTACTACTTCTTAATTAGGTAAAGCTTTTCATTTTCAAAGCTTGAACTCATTTAATTTCTGGTGTACTTTGGTTCTGTGAAAGCTATGGCATCATGGATTAGAGCTGCTTCTAGCATCTCAAAACTTGGTACCACCAGAAGGAAACTTCCTTCATTGCAGAACCGAAAGTTTCATGCCACAAACTTCAACCAGAAGGCAGCACAAGCAGCCTCTGTGTCTCGGCCTGTGCCTCTATCAAAGCTCACAGATAGCTTCTTAGATGGCACAAGCAGTGTGTACTTAGAAGAGCTTCAACGATGTTGGGAATCTCACCCTAAAAGTGTGGATGACTCATGGGACATCTTCCTCACAAACTACCTTAGCCATAAAAGACCCATCAGTTCTTCTGAAATCTCAACCCAAACAATCCAAGAGAGTATGAGTCTAATGTTGTTAATAAGAGCCTACCAGGTGAATGGTCACTTAAAGGCCAAACTAGACCCTTTAGGATTGGCTGAGAGACAAATACCCAGAGAGCTAGATCCTTCATATTATGGTTTTTCTGAGAGTGATCTAGATAGAGAGTTTTATGTGGGGGTGTGGAAGAATTGTAGTGGGTTTTTATCAGAGAACCGGCCGGTTCAGACACTGAGGGAGATAGTGGCAAGGCTTGAGCAGGTTTATTGTGGGAGTGTTGGGTATGAGTATATGCACATAAGCGATGAGGAGAAAGTGAAGTGGCTGAGAGACAGGATTGAAACACAAGAAGCTATGGAATTTGAATTGGATCGCCAACACAGGCTTGTGATTCTCGAAAGGCTTGCTTGGAGTTTGCTGTTTGAGATCTTCTTGGGCACCAAGTGGTCTTCTGCAAAGAGGTTTTTATTCACAAGTTTTGTAATTCTTTTTTTGGGAAATTCAATTAGTGTGTTTGGATGGGGTAATTAAAGTATTTGAATTACTTTATTAAAAATTTCTTTTTTAAATTTTAAAATTAATCAAGTAATTTAATTCACTAATTTTTTTTTGAGAAAAATTTTGCACGATTTTTAAAATTTATCTAAATAGGTGAAATTTAACAATTTTCTTCTCCATTGGAAGGTTAATTTCTTTTATTTAAAGAAAGCTAGTTAGCTATAGTCTTCATTGATAAATGATTATAATAAATCAGTTAAATTAGTATTTTTGTTCTTTAAATTTATTAATTATTTTCATTAGGTCTTTTAAGTTTGTTTTGTGCTAAATGAATTATTTAATTTTTTGAATTCGTATCTTATGTAATATAAATTGTTAATTCGTTAATAGATGTTTGACAGAATTTATATATGATATTTTCCTTAGAACTTGATAGATAAGACTTGCAATTTCTAATATACAAAGTGAGCTTTTGCAAAGAGGATTTTATCCAAATACTTCTCTTTAACAAGTTTTGCAATTTTATTTTGTCAATTAGGAATTTTTATTTGAAAAATTCAATTATAGTGTGTTTAGATGGGGTAATTAAAGAGAGAAATATTTTTTTTTTGAAGTATTTCAATTACTTTATTAAAAAATTATTTTTAAAATTTCAAAATTACTTGATTAATTTAATCTTATTTTAAGCAACAATAAATAAACTTAAAATACCAAAAAATATAATTTAACCTAATAAATCTGATATTTGAGTTGTTTAAAGCAGTGTGTTTACTGTCACCAGGTTTGGGCTTGAAGGTGCAGAAACTGTGATTCCAGGCCTGCAAGAAGTGATAGATAGAGCTGCAGATTTTGGAGTTGAGAATGTAGTTCTGGGCACAACACACAGAGGAAGAGTGAATGCCCTAGGCACAGTGGTTAAAATGCCCCTAAGAAGAATCTTCTGTGAGTTCAATGGCGCTCTCAATTCATCAAACATTACAGAATACTCAGGAACTGGTGATGTCAAGCACCAGATAGGTGCCTCCTATGACCACTCAACCAAAAATGGCAAAAAAGTGCACATTTCCTTAGTTCCAAACCCTAGTCACTTAGAAGCAGTAAACACAGTTGTGGCAGGAAAAACTAGAGCCAAGCAATATTACTCAAATGACATAAATAGGACAAAAAATATGAGCATTTTGATACATGGAGATGGAAGCTTGCCTGGACAAGGTGTGGCATATGAGAATTTCCATTTAAGTGCTCTTCCCAGTTGTTGTACTGGTGGAACTGTGCACCTTGTGTTGAACAACCAAGTTGCCTTCACAACTGATCCTGTTTCTGGAAGGTCTACTGAGTATATTGTACCGACATTGCCAAGGCCTTTAATACCCCTGTTTTTCATGTCAATGGTGATGATATGGAAGCTCTTGCTCGCGCTTGCCACCTGGCGGCCGAGTGGCGCCAGGTGGTTGACGTCGTTTGTTATCGGAGATTTGGTCATAACGAAATTGATGAGCCCTTCTTCACACAACCCATGTTGTATAAGGTTCAGTAAGTAATTAATTCACCATAAGAAATTAAAGATTTAGTGACAACTCACCCTATGGTGACGGCTTCCTTATGTCGACACTATAAATGAACTTTTAAAAGGTAACTCTTCTATGTCATCACTATAGGGTGAGAAATTTGACCTAAGATAAAATAAAATTGTTGGAAAAAGTTTCCATGGCGATTTATCTTTAGTCGTCATTGAAGTTCTTTTGAGTTTTTTTTTTCCTTTTTTATTGAGAAGTTTAATAGGTTAAATGGGTGCAAGCAGGTGATAAAGAATCAACGAACGGCTCTTGAAATATATGAGAAGAAACTTCTGAACTTGGGAATAATGAAGAAGGAAGAGATTGATAGTATACACAATAAGATTAATACAACCCTTAATGAAGAATTTTTGGCCAGCAAAGATCATGTTCCAAACCGAAGGGACTGGCTTTCAGCTAACTGGACTGGAATCAATTCCCCTGAACGGTTTTCTCCTATTAGAAACACAGGGTATGTGTGTGTTTTCTTAGTTTAGAAACTTTAATTTTTGAATAAACTAACAATTTGTTCTCTGAATTATCAACTTTATCTTAAAAATTTACTAAGCACATGAATTATTTGCTGAAAAAAATAAATTTATTCTGAATTAATTCTTTTTAAAATCATGTAACAAAAATATTAACGTACACCGAGTTTGTTATTTTTTAAGACTTATTTGTGTACTCATTAATTTTAAAGGACTAAAACTAAATAAGTTTAATAATTCAAGGATGAAATTATTAATTTTCAAATACTAATTTGAGGCGGGAATGATGCAGGGTAAAACCAGAGATTTTGAAGGAAGTAGGCAAGTTAATTACAAGAATTCCAGATAATTTCACACCTCACAGAGCAGTGAAGAAGTTTTACGAACAACGTGCCCAAATGATTGAAACAAGAGAAGGGATAGACTGGGGATTTGCAGAAGCACTTGCTTTTGCCACATTGATAGCAGATGGTCACCATATCCGTCTGAGTGGCCAGGATGTTGAAAGAGGCACATTTAGTCATCGCCATTCTATAATCCATGATCAACAAACTGGTCAAAAGTATTGCCCCCTTGACCACGTTATCCAACACCAGAGAGAAGAAACTTTCATTGCTAGCAACAGGTATTATAGTATTCACGAATTTTTACTTGACAGTTTAAGTTTTTAAATTGAAGTTATCATTGACATAGGAATATAGTATTAGAGTTTTCATGACTATGCTTTTTGTTATTGATACCTGTGTACAGCCCGCTTTCTGAGTTTGGTGTGATGGGATTTGAATTGGGTTACTCAATGGAAAGCCCAAATGGTTTGGTGATGTGGGAAGCTCAGTTTGGGGATTTTGCAAATGGAGGTCAAGTCATAATTGATAATTTTCTGAGCTCAATGGAAGCAAAGTGGCTTCGCCAGACTGGTCTTGTTCTGTTGCTTCCTCATGGTTATGATGGTCAGGGCCCTGAGCATTCTAGTGCTAGATTGGAACGTTTTCTTCAGGTAAATACCAAATCCACTTATATTTTGCATTTCTTCATTTATTTTTATTTAGACTCGAGTATTTGATTGCTTATATGAAATCTTGAACCAGTTAATGTTCACAAATTCTATGACAGATGAGTGATGAGAATCCATTTTTTATACCTGAGATGGATCCAAATGTGAGGAAGCAAATTCAGGAATGCAATTGGCAGGTGGTGAATGTCACAACTCCTGCTAATTACTTTCATGTTTTAAGGCGCCAGGTATCCTCACAAAGCCTATGTGTATATATATATACACACACACAAACACACACACACACACACACACAAAACTTGTTTTGAAATTAAGGATCTTTCATTTGCTTATGTTTCGCTGTTATCAATTTGTCAGATGCATAGGGAATTCAGGAAGCCTCTGATTGTGATGTCCCCTAAATACCTTCTTCGTCACAAAGAATGCAAATCAAATTTGTGTGAGTTTGAAGAGGATACCAGATTCAAGCGCTTTATAAGGGATCAGAATAACCACTCTGACCTTCACAATGGTATTGGACGTCTCATTCTTTGCTCTGGAAAGGTGTTGCTTTGTGTTCTTTCTCAGTTTCAATGTTTCTTCTTGATTACCTTCTAAGAAACAGGCTTTATATTCATGATTAAACTTACAATTTGGTTCTTGAATTATTAGACTCATTTAGTTTTAATCTCTGAAAATTAGTGAATGCATTGCACATTAGTTTTTTTTTTTTGGTTTAGTGATCGTCAAATACGGCAAAGATTAACATGCCACAAATTTGTTATCTTCATAGACTAACTCATAAACTGCACTAATTTTTGAAGATTAAAACGAAATAAGCTTAATGATTCAAGGAACGAATTGTTAATTTATTCTATACTCCTTATATCATGTCTTACATAAAATTTGTTTACGATTTCCTTTTGCAGGTGTACTATGATCTTAATGAAGAGAGGAGAAAGATCAACGGAAATAACATTGCAATTTGCAGGGTCGAACAACTTTGTCCCTTACCATATGACCTCATTCAGCAAGAATTGAAACGATATACAAGTATGTAACCTCGCCCCAGAAATTCTTCTCGCTTATTACTGAGTAATTTGCACTTCAATACATTTGAATGTGTATGAAGTTTTCATTGAAATTGTATGTCAATAACCTTTTGTTGTGGATTTTGATGTGTTAGATGCTGAGATAGTTTGCTGTCAAGAAGAGCCAATGAACATGGGTGCATATTTCTACGTTTTACCTCGGCTTTGGAGTTGCATGAAAGCACTGGGGAGAGGAAGTATGGAAGACATCAAATATGTTGGAAGGGCACCATCTGCAGCCACAGCTACTGGATTCTACAAGATTCATCAGATGCAGCAAACTGAGATTCTACACAAAGCCATGCACCCCCAACCAATCAACTATCCTTTCTGAAAATTTCATGTTATTTCTTTTACAAAAAGATTTTATGAGAGATTTTGACCATTTTAGAAAATTTAAATGAGGGGATTCAAGTTTAGAGGATGAAATTGAAGACCAATTTATCTTTCAAAAACCAAAATATTCCATTGGCATGTATCTATTTGTATGCCTATGTTTGTATAAGCAAATATGCCTGAGAGGATGTGATTCTTTTTACGTGTTGAAGTGAAGACTCAGCAGACATGGAAATTAAATGAATATTTGCAGTAAGATTCCAAATCTAACAGTCTGGATATCATATGCAGTGCAAATTATCTCAGAAAACTGTGAATGGGATCCAAAAAAACATTGACTAAGCTATTTAGTTCAATTAAGGAGCAGAGGTGAAAATTAAAATTTGAATCTTTGTTTAGTCATATCTAATTTATTAATAAAGAAGAATTTGATAAACTACTACCTTGATACTTATGTTAAGTGAAACTTAAAATATTCATGTTTAGTATACTAATTTTCAAATTGTTTATATCCTTAAGGATATTAAAAGATTTAAAATAACACCGTTTTGAGTAATGTAATAGAAATCACATCATATTAATTAGTTTCTTTTAATACATGTGGATTTGAATTTGAATTTGAATTTGGATGTCAAATCTTTTCCCCACAATCGACCTTTTTTACTTGTGTTCATTGCTCCACCTAGCCTTAGCGGTCCTTCGGGAGCAACTAGGGATGGGATAAGACTATTCACTTCTTGTCCATCAACTACGCTTTTGAACTTGATCTTATGTCGTGACTCACCTTCTGTCGACAAATCTTGCGAAGGAGCCTTTATGCTTTTGAGACATTGAATTCTCACCAATGTTTGCGTTACTCAAATCAACATTTTTGCTTTCACTTCGTCCACCACTCCTTGCATGGATTCTTCCCTTTAAAGGGAACACTCTTCTAACTATATATTTTTATATCCCACAACTTGAGTAGAACACTTAGTTTCATTCATTTCCAACACAAAAGTGCTAGACTAATGAGCTATTATGCATTCTTCAGACTTATGGCACGTTATGTTAACATTGACAGGATCTTCAATCAAGATAAATAAATAATTTTAATATTATTTCTATTGACTTTTTGTATTTTTAAATTTTATTTGAACTAATTTCTTTTATATAATTTTAAAGATGTAATATTTCACCTTGACATAGTATATTTAAATTTTTATTTTAAAAATGCTTTCTAAAAATATTAAATTCAAGGTAATAAAAAATACATTTTATTTGTAAATCAATAATCCCATAAATAAAATTCTTTCAACCTATCGGAAACCATTCACGGCTAAAGCAACTTTTCTTGATTAATACCTTTCGTTTTTTTTCTTCTTGATGCGTTTAGCATCTTCTTTTGAACAAGAATTCAATCAGGGAAAGTTAATTATTTGATTCTTATAATTTATCTTAATTTTTAATTTGATTTTTATAATTTTTTTTAAATTTATCCCTATACTTTTTAAATTAAAAATTTTCTCATTTATTGACAAAAAACTAGATCACATACCTTTTTCAATACTATCAAGTAATTCTTATACTCCGTTTGGTTAACCGCATCATGAATGTATTTTATTTATATAACTTATAAAATCTTTATTATATTTTTATACATATTATTTTATATATCAAATTAGTTTTTAAAAAATAAAAATAAAACAATCATTTTTATCTCACTTATTTTTATTTATCTATATTTTATATTTTTTATGTTCTAGGAGTTATTATTTATTGAATGAAAACAAAAAATATGATAGAGAAACTTCGCGAAACACGACAGCTATGAAGGCAAGAAATTTCATGTAAAATAATTTACCTTTCTTAGAGCGTTAGCCCCATTAAATGTAGGCTTTCTTTTTTGTATTTATTACAAGTTTGTCTTAGAAAGAATTATATTTAAAGATTTATAATTAAAATATTTACTTTAAAAGATTTATTATCATTGTTTTAAAGTTAATTATTATTAATTTTAATACAAAATAATTGAATCCAGTACAAAAAATCCTTTAAAATAAATTTCTTTATTTTTAGTTCTTGTTTTTTATAATTCTTCCTTTGTCTTATGCAATATGGCGTCTTTCTCGCATCAAAAGCGGGATTCGCCAATTATGCATCTTAAAGAAATTTTGACGCCTATCAGGCGGACGTAGATCTACAAGGGGGGAATTCAGAAATTTTCACAAGAAATAACACAAATAAAAAATACATAAACCTTATATAATAGTATATAAATAATATAGCTAATGTGACGTTATAAAATAGTATTTATTAAACAGTAACCATCCACTAAATTTTATATATATGTAATTGATTTGTATGGTAAGATTTACGTGTACGGATTAAATATCAACCTTATGGATCGAGTGCACACAAGATTTTAGGACACAGAGGAAGAGGACCCAACCAGCCACATGCATCTCAAGAGTATGAGATTAGGTTTGCATAATCAGTTTAATAATAGCAAATATCTATCTACTTTATAAAAGATGTATGCTTTTTTTTCTTTTTCTTTTTTCTTTTAAAGTGAGGGTGTTAGAAGTACTTGTTTTTATTTTTATGCCACTACCACTTTAACCCAAATAATTCATATGTTCACCAAAAATTAAACCTGAAGTTGGAAGATTAATTTCAGGCCTTTGACTCAAAAAAAAAAGTTAAAATGTGGAAAGCTTTTTATTATTATTATTATTTAGGAACTTGTACAATTTACTTTCTCAACATTAAAACTTGACTATTAATTTTCTATATTTATAAATTTGTTCAAATTGACTCTTTTATTAACAGATTGGTTTGAAAATCTAATAGACTCGGACTGAATATTTAAATTCTTTACAAATTTGGATTAATTTAAACTTGAGAGAAGAAGATAGTATCTATTTGTATACCTTCTATCTTCATCCAAAGGAGAAATTAGAGAATTCTGTTTTTAAAGAAAGGGATTTTGTCCCCAAATGCCACGTTGATTTGTCCGTATATATATATATATATATCCCTCTCTCTCTCTCTCTCTCTCTCTCTCTATATATATATATATATATGTATGTATGTGTGTGTGTGTGTATATATATATATATATATATGACATGATAAAATATATTGGAGGAGCTTCGTTAAGTTTTTAAATGGACCTATTAACGAAAAGATAAAGTTGTATGAATTTATAAGTCGAAAGAGTCAATAATCAAGTTTTAAAATTGACGAGATAAACACATAGAAGTTCTAAATAGAATTTTTTTATATTAATTATTAAATACCATAATAATCAAATCGCGATTCAAATTGTGAATCGGATAGTTAATTATTAAATATTAGGACATATTTTGTCCAATATTTTGTATAATCCAATCCTCACTTCAATATACAAGCTAAACCTTGAATCATAATGAAACCTATAAAGTTATTAGGAATAGGATAAAGCAAGATATTAATAAATAAAATATAAAATAATTATATTACATAAAAATTAAAATTGTTTTTAAGTAAAACTTATTTAGGATTTAAAAAATATGTTGTTGCATGAAGAGGCTGTGGAATTAATAATCCCAACGCTTGTCTATAATTTCTCATATTTTTTTATATTTGCTTTTCATATTATTAAAATTATTTGTTTTTTGTTTCTTTGCTCTATCCATAACCTCAAATATATTCCATTGTCAGTTTTGAATCACCATCCATAAGTCTAAGAACTTTCATAAAAAGAGACATACAATTCAAGTAATACTTGATAGACTTCCAAAACTTTAAATTAGCTAAAACTATATTTTTCATAATTTTTGCTTCGTTCCTAGAAGTATATGCATTTTTAGCCCATTTTTTGCATGGCAACATGGATCTAAACACAATCTTTTGATTCAAAATGGACTTTATTATCAAATAAAATGTGGCAAATCTTGTTATTGCTGGTTTAGCTAACTCTTTCCCATTAGAATAACTTCTAAACAAATTAAGCATCCAAATGTGCCTATAAATGAAAGTTGTAATTCTTTTTGCTTTTTCAATGATATTATGGAATATTGTAATATCACCGATGATTTAAGAATCAAATCAAGACAGTAGGCAGCACAAGGAGACCATGAAATAAGAATTAAATCATTCTTGAAGAAAGAAGTTGATCTTGTCAATGCCAATTTAGATAAATAGTATGCTGTATAGGAATATGATTGCTGCTGAGTAGATTGAACAAAAATCACGTCAGTCCAAATTCAAGCTCATCTGTTAGTAGGATTCTTGAGCTTCTGCATTATCAAAGTAAGGATTGCAAGAAGAAACAACACTATTTCACTAAGATAAATCGGATGAAAGAAACAATATCATCTCCTCCAACCAAATGGGTTGCGTCGGGTTATGAAGGACCCGACTTCGAGACGCAATGCAAATGTTAGTTCTTGAATTGTCGGAATGTCCTAAATCGCCGGTTTTGATACGACACGCACAATTTTGACGATTCAAAGTGCAATTCTAGCTCTTTCATGGTTCATTACACGATTTATATTGTTTCCATGGGATATTGCATCAAATCATGTCTTCTGAATTGTGAATCGCACGACTTCTACTACTATGTTAAATACAAGTAGTTTTGAAAGACTTTGATTTGTTTTACATTTTGGTGCATTGATATTTGTACATTTTTAAATTCATAATTTTACCTTTGAAATATAAACAATTTTTATTTGAGTTGTATTTTACATTAAAAGAAAAATCTGTTGGTTGAGAGAATGGATGTCTTTGGAAGAGTTCAACTGAATTTTTTTATTTAATTAAAATTTATGTTAGAATAAATCTTAAATGTTGTAAAATTAAATTGAATTTTTTAATCAAATTACATTTTAGAGAGATATAACTTTATTGGGTAATTAATTTTACAATAATATACTTTCCGAATGTTGTATTAATAATTTTACAATAATAAATCTTCTGGCACCAAACTACGAAGGACTATCCTAAAATAGTAAAATTTATGATCAGCATGCAATCAATAAATTAATTGGTTTCTCAGCTGGCATAGTATTGCTTTGATAAATTAACTATTTTAATCCATATCTATCTCAGCTCTTGCTTGGAAGTTTTAACCAACTCATAATGTTGATTAATTATAGTAATTAAACGATATTAAATCTATGATAGATTAGAAGTTTAAATGTAAGTCAGTATATGGTCACTCTTTGATTTTGTGAAAAGGAAACCTACACACACACACATATATATATTTTAGAAAAATTAGTTTTCTTTCTTTTTCGTTGAGTCTTGTGTAAATGCAAGGAGAATCTACCATGTTTCTTAAGTTTTATTTGTTAACAATGTAAAAAATAAATAAGTGAGATAAAAATAATTTTTATATTTTTATTTTTAAAAAAATAATAAAAAAGATAAAATACTATCAAATAATAATTATAAAAAATATAATAAACGTAACACATAATTTGAAAAGAAATTTTCTTCCCCTTTCACGCAACAAACAAATAGCTGGATATAATTATATACGTACAATATTTAGAATATATATACATATAAAATTATAAATAATATTAAAAATAAATTTAAGTTTGTTTCGTGTAAAGAGTTCAGTTTACTACTTTAAAAAAAAGTTAAAATTTTAAAGATACTATGTAATGCATTCATACTAAAAGAAAAATCACAATTAACAAAATATAATCATTTTACCATTTGATTTTAGCATAAAATTATGCTGATACTTATCCTATATGTAAGAGAAGACGACAATACACTTATACGAACAGGATAAGGTTATATACTTCTACAAATAGCGTATCAAATTAAAAAATGTTTAGATATCCAGCTCATCTCTCCACTGATATTACTGTGTCTATTAATTAAGCTTTTATATATTTCTATTTTCTTTTTCCTCTTTTGAAAATATCAAAGAGCAATTACATCAACATGTTTGAGACGTTTTTGTGGAGACTTATATTCACGTTTCCCTTTTCAATTTAGGGTGGAATTTTTCCGCAATTTCTAAAACTCATATTCAAACTTTTTAAAATTTTAAATTTTCTTAAACATCAATATTGCCTTTTAGTGATTTGTGCTGCATGGACTAAATTAGGTTATTAAAAAAATTAAACTATTCTTCATCCAAAATTTAACAATTTGTTGACTTTGGATGCCAATTTGAGTGTAAATTAATGATATCAAGTAAATAGTAATGTCTAAATTAGCAAACTATTACGTTTAGTATTAAATTTTGGATGGTGATGTAACAAAAAAGGAGAACTACATTTTATTTTTAAGAATTGGATTTAGATGCAGTTATTTATATCTTTGTTATTAAGTTTTCTAATTAAAATATAACAAGTATATAGTTTTTTAATTAAAATATAATAAGTGTATAGTTTAATTAAAAAAGTTATATACTTGCCTGTAAAAATATATATTTGTCATGTTATTATTAAAAAAATATACATTCATTATGTTTTAATGAAAAAATTTAATAGTAAAAATATGAAGAATTATATATAATATTTTTTAAAACAATAAGAAGACAACATTGCTCGTGTTTGAACTAGGGGAATCAAATTGAAATTTTTTTTTTTAAAATTAACTAATCAAAAGTATATTTAAACATTATTTTAATAGCGGGATATTTCATATAAATTAAAACTAAGGACAGTGAGGGTAGATTTTAAAAGCTTCAAATGAAATACACCTAATTTACTCAAATATTAATATAGTCTTCAACTTGTATATATGATAGTCTCTTTTGAGACGTAGTAGGGAACCGATTGATGAAGATATATATAGTTGAGTTAGTATCAAAAGTTCTGTAATGTGCACTGGCATTGCACTTTTCGACTCTTGAATACGTAGGCACTTCCCTATAATTGTAATTACAAACAAATTATGAATTATGGAATAAGAGACAATATGGAATAAAATCGCAATATGATACAAGTTTAATATGAACCAACTTTAATATCTTAGATTGCGTTTGGAGAAGAGACATTGAGGCACCACCATTTTAATATGTGCATGTTCTCTTAATGCCTACTTAGGCATCAGGATAAGGGAGCTTGATTCCCATTACTTCTTGGAAACTGTTTTCTTGACGAACTTTACTTGTTGGGATTGCTTAAACCAGTGGGAAAAATACATAAAAACAAGAATTAGTTCACATACATCATAACCTCTATCTATAGAAGTCCCTACTCTCACATGCTCATATGCTCGTAGTTGTAGCCAAGTTCTACTTCCCATGAGACAAAAACACGAGCTGGCGACAAAGAGTAATAATATGTATATGTCTATGGGTTCCTTGGTTCAAATGCTCAAATGGGCATGGCCTTATTTGGCTGCAATTTTGTTACAATTTGGCTATGCAAGCATGCCCATTATATGCAAATTTGCTCTTGACCAAGGGTTGAGCCCGCATGTTTTAGCAGTATATCGTCGCGTCGTTGCCTTTCTTATAATTACTCCTTTTGCCCTTTTCTATGATAGGTCTTCCACGTTCTCTGTTTTTGGGTCTCAGAATTTTGTATTTAGTGTTTACCTTATATTTTACTGGAGAAAATACCTGTTGTTTTGGCAGAAATCCAAGGCCTAAAATGACATTTTCTATCCTAGTTAAGATTATGCTACTTGCATTAGCAGAGTAAGAGTGCTCTACCCTGTCTCCTATGCCTTTTTAAAATGTTCCCCAACCTCTCCTAGTTTTCTTTCCCTCCAAACAGGCCTGTTATAGAATAGAACTTGTACTATACTGGGATGAAGGCCTGTTATAGAATAGAACTTGTACTATACTGGGATGAAGTACACTACAGCAACATACAAGTCTGCTTTGGCTAATGTTCTTCTTGTTTTTGCATTTTTATTGGCTTGGATTTTAAAGTAATTCTCTTTTCATTTAACTAATACTTTATTTTTGTCCTTCATAGATAGACCAATTCTTAAATTAATCTCTAATAGATTTCATTCAATCTAGTGACATAACATTAGCAAATTTTCTGGTAGCCTAAAATGAGAATGAAAATCTGTTAGGGACCAATTTGAGAATGTTATTCCTTTGACTCTGCAATGTTTTAGTAGAATCTTTCAAGCATAATATTATATAACTCTCCGACTTGTGTTGTTTAGTCTTGGGAAGGTTGATGTTAGGAGGGTGCATAGCCAGGCAAAGATACTGGGAACTATAGTAACTGTTGGAGGAGCAATGACAACGACTCTTGTGAAAGGATCAATGTTGAATTTGCCTTGGACAAAAGGAGTCACAGACAAAGATTCACGAAGTGCTTCAGATAAGCATAATCTCATTTATGGTGCTCTAATGGTAGCAGCAGGCTGTGTCTGCTGGTCTGTTTTCATCACTCTTCAAGTAAGTATTTAAACATTAACTTTTATAACAGATAGATTAATTCATAAGTTGATCCTTAATATCTTTTATTCTCATCTTAATCCCTCATGATTCAAAATTCATCCAAATTAATCCCTCTTTCAGTGAACCATCATCTGCTTTAAATCATAAGGGACTAAAATAAGAATAAAAAATTTATTAGGGACCAACTTAAAAATTGATGAATCTGTGAAGGACTAAAATTTTAATTTTAGTCCAATTTTCCAAAGTGATTAAATTTTGTTTTGTCAGGTAATCACACTAAAATCCTACCCAGCCGCGCTCTCCCTCACAGCTTGGATATGCTTAATGGATTCAGTGGAAGGCACTGTATTTGTACTTGTAATTGAGCGGCATAATCCTTCAGCCTGGTCCATCCACTTGGACTCTAAATTATTAGCTGTTGTGTACAGTGTGAGATTTTCTTCATTCAACCACAACTACGCATTATCAAAAACTCCATCCTGGTCCTCAAATGATGTTGTCAATATTTAGTACCCGAAAGTATGATTTTGTTTCAAATTCATGCTTCTAAAAGTATTAAAATGGTACTATACAATCTTTTAAGGATCAAGATAGGATTTTCCACACACATTTTTCTTTATGGCAAGTTTTCTTTCATTGGCATTTATGAGATGACAATCTGTGCAGGGAGTGATATGCTCAGGGATTGCTTACTATGTTCAAGGACTGATAGGGAAGGCAAAAGGGCTTGTTTTTGTGAGTGCTTTCAATCCCCTAAGCATGGTCATTTTGGCAATCATGGGCTCTATAGTTCTAGCAGAAAAAATCTACATTGGAAGGTGAAGATGCACAATATACTTAGCTAGCTTCTCTCCCTACTACTTTGCCTTATATTAGGACTTCTGTTATCAACAGTAAACAAGAAATTATTGTTGATCTTTTAATATGAGCAAACTCAAATTGTTGCAGGGTATATGGAGCAATTGTGATTGTGATTGTGATTGGGCTATATATGGTTTTATGGGGAAAAAGCAAAGACTCAGGTGAAGTAAAATCATCTCCACCAAATGGTTCCAATTTTTCAGAGGGCAAAGAATCTGCCTGAGATGGTTTTATCTGAATTTTGAGGGAATGGAATGACATATGCTTTGTTCCTTGAGCTCTAATATTGCTGAGTTCCAAATAATGAAACCCGTTATTCATAAAATTCTCTAATTTATTTGACCAATTTGATGTGTCCATTTTCTTAAGAATACTCTGTATTGACAAATATTCAATGATAATAAAGACCTAAATAATTAAGTAACTCAAGAGAATCCGAACCAAGGTTAGTGCATAATTAACCAGAAAGAGTGCAACTTTGAAATGCTGATTTCATATCAAAATTGAGGTAGCGGTCCTTCCATTTATTAAATACCAATGTAATACCTTAAAAATTTTAATTTTTAATCAGATCCTTAGTAATTAAAAATTAAAGTATAAAACTAAAAGTAATGCTTATAATTTTAAAATAAATTATTTTAACATAATAAATATAAACTAGTTAATTTTAATATAATTATGTAAATTAAAATCAATATATATTAAAAGAAGATTTATTTTTATTTAAAATTATTATAAAATTTTTTTTATTTTAAAACTGTTTATAATATCATAATTTTTTAATAAAATTTTTAACTGTTTTGGTTCCTTGGTGCATGGACCCACCCATCCCGATTATCTCAAAAAGCTATGTTGATATAATTATTCTTGAATTTCATTTTGATTTTACTTAAAAAAATATGGCATACTTTATATCACGTCTCTTATTTTCCTACTTTATATCACTTCTCTTATTTTCCTTTTCTTTCTTTCCTGTCTGATTCTTCCCTTTCTCCTCTTCTCATTCAATTCCCCAACGCTTCAATGTCCTCTTCACTGTTCGACACTTCCTTCTTCCCTTCGGCTTGTTGCAACGCGTGGGTTTTCACCCCCGGCTAGCTCACCGATCTTCACCGAGCCACCTCCCTCTCCAGCGTGCTTGGGTCACCGGAGTTCCACCGTGTCCGAACGCGGCACTTCCGTTTCTTTTTTTTAATCTCACTTCCTCCTTGCTTTGGTTGAGAATCTTGAGAGTTTGTGAATGGTTTGTTCCTCTTCCTCTTTCATCATCTTCTTCCTCTCTGTTTTCATACTTTGAAAATGCTTATATGTGCAGCTCTCATCGCCTTGTTGCCTTATATAAGCTCCGAGTTTGGATTTTTTCAAATTTGGATTTAGGTGTGAAATTCACTCATCAATTCTCAACTATGAAGCTCTGCAAGGTAAATTTTAAGCTCAAATAGATATTATATATATATATATATATATATATATATGCGCGTATACTATGTACATATAAATAAAATCTTTTAATACTGTTTATTATTTTTATTTTTATTGTATACATGTGGAATTCACTTTTTTTTTTTTGGGTTTGTTTTCTTCTGTTTTCGTCTTATATTTCTAAACATGGGATATCAAAGTATATATATATAAGTAAAATCCTTGAGCATTATTCCTTTCACCGTAGCTTGTTTATACATTTGATCTATTTCTTTTTTTATTTTTTTCCTTTTGGTTTTTTTTTTTTTTAAATAATCTTCAAACATGTCGTGCATCGTGCATAGAATGTAGATCTAATTTAATCACGAAAGTTTAATGTAAATTACGAAAGTTTATCTTAAAAACCTTAGACACAACGCAAATGGGAAACTTAAGATAAAAATTATAACTTTGAAAATGGGTTTGAAAATGGAAGACTAGATTAAAAGTATTTGCATCTTTTGGAATCAGATCCTTAATTTATTTACTCATGCATTTTAAACATTAATATATTACTCTAACCATTTAAAATTTTCAAGAAATCAAATATTAGTGTACAAAATTATGCCTTCTTAGTTTTTTGATATATTTGAGCACAATTATTACCTGTCTAAAACTTAGGTAAATAAACATGAATTATGTATATTTAAAATATTAAAATAGTATGTGGTTAAAATAATATGTGATTAATTGAATAAGTTATATTTAATAATATATTGATAGAGATTTATTAATATAGTCTAGATTAAAAATTTCTAAATTATAAGGTCTTAATAATAAATTTTTAAATTAAAAATTAAATAAAATTTTGTGAACCAACGAAGTAAATTGACCTTACGGTGGTAGGAAAATTTGCAGAAATGAAAAATAAAGTCTAAGTTATGCTACTCCAGAAGAAAAAAACATCAGAGAACATCGAAAGGAAAGAAATGTTAGAAAAGAAGAGAGATAAACAAGGAGTTTCTTCAAAAGAAAAAAAAAAATGCAATATGTTACTTACGGTGGTAGGAAAATTTGCAGATATGAAAAATCACAATTTTTTCTGTAGATTTTGAAAACTTGATTTTTTTTGAAATTCTTATCTAGGGCCCCCTTTGGATTTGGTACTATACTGCTTATAATAAGAGCTGTCCAAGTTAAATTAAAATGATGCAAATTTGATATTTTTTTATTTTTGTATTTCGACATTTTTTTCCTATTTTGTAAGATGCAAAACATAAATTGGCTAACTCAAAAAACAATGATAATTAATATTAAAGAATCAAAATATAAAATATAAATTTTATACTATCTAAATTAAATCCAAATAATTCTTATTACAAGAAGTATGCTGATCTTAGGTCCATGTAGGCCCCCTCATCGTATAAAAGAAGGAATCCTTACCTTGCGAGAAGAACTTGTGCGTGAGGGAGTGAATGGGAGATAATTAAATAATTATAAAATATAGTTATTATAGGCTGAAATTTTATTTTATAGCTCTCATATAATTTATTATTCATATATAAATATTTTAGATAACTTGACACAGTTTTATTTTTATTCTAATCTAGTTTAGTTAGTTACAAAATAATAAATCTTAAAGAAATGTA
The DNA here is from genome assembly GCA_026724425.1 of Erythrophleum ivorense. Classification (NCBI taxonomy): domain Eukaryota; kingdom Viridiplantae; phylum Streptophyta; class Magnoliopsida; order Fabales; family Fabaceae; genus Erythrophleum; species Erythrophleum ivorense. The sequence continues at coordinate 387,344 of JAIUCV010000174.1, forward strand.
TAACTATTTATGTTTTCTACTCCTGATAAAACGCAGCGTTTTGCTTTAAAAAGCATAGGCTAGGCCGTTAATTTTAAAACAAGCTGGGCCGTTGATTTTAAAACAAGCTGGACGTGTTTTAAAGATTCTAAGGGAGTGTTTGGTTAAATGGAAGGGAGAGATTTTAATGGAGGGAAGGAGAAGGGAGGGGAGGTATTTTAATGATATGTTGTTTGGTTGATTTAGAGGGGAGGGGGAGAGAGGTTTTAATGATATATTGTTTGGTTGAGGAGGGGAGAGATTAATGAATAATTATATTCTTATGATATTAGAATTAATTTTTTTTTTATTTTTAAGATATTTTTATAAAAAAACGTTTTTTTTTATTTTTATTATAAAAAATATTTTTTTAATTTTTATTCAAAAATATTTTTTATTTTTATAAAAAATTATCTTAAATTTTATTGAAAAAAATAAAATTTATATTATATTTAAAATAAAAAAAAAACAATTTGATCTAACAAATCAAAAAATTTCTCTCACCCTAAAAAATTCTCACTTTTAAAACAGAAGAGGGGGGAGGAAAAACAATTTTTTTATACCAAAGATGGGGAGAACTCCCGTCCGAGACCCTCCAACAAACACTTCCTAAATCACACTGAATTAGCTGATTAACCCTGTCCTTTTCTGGCAACTGTGAAAGGGTACCATGTTTTGCATACCGAGTCTTCAAATTTGACTCTCCATCTAAATCAAGAGTCTGAACATATGCAACTCCAGTAGGATCGCTGATCGCCAACTCTAATGTCCTTCCATTTTTTATCTGTTGGAAATTATCATCGGCCACAACTGATGCTAACCTATTGTTCTCAACTTTGTCCCGCCTGCAGTCTTTATATGCATCTTTCACAGCCCAAACTAGCAGGACAAAGTCTAACGGCCAAAAAGAAACCCCAATCCCAAAAACGGCAATCTATGATTTTGGAATTTCATTGTGAAACCCAGATCAGCGTTCGACCTCCTTCATCCTCCCTCAGCTGAAACACATCTTCTTCCTCCGTCACTTTGCGAATTCGTCCCTCAGCCTATATGAACTCAAACTCACACTTCCAGTATGCTATTCCATCAAATGATAATCCAAGAATCAAATGCTTCAAAATAAAAATGGGAAATAAACACAATCCCTAACTACATAAAAATTCAAAACTTTCATCTTTCTAGAACAGAGGTAATTCCAACTTCCAAAACTTTCATCTTCTTCGAATGTCAGATGTAACAATCTTCTTTTAAATACCAACTTTTATCAACAAATGGACCAAAAAAAAGAAAAAACTCAACCTCTCACACACTATGCAAATGTCAGATGAGTCGGTGAAGATAGCCCCTCCCTCTTCAATTCACCCACAAGCTGCCAAGAAAAACGATTTCAGAGATGGCGTTAATGGCAGCCACACTCAGACAACAAGATGAGAGACAACGGAAGAAGAGGTATTATGCTTCATCTGAACCCTAAACCCCACCTTGCCTCTGACGTAATCTTGGTAGAAAATTTCATTTTCCCCCGCCAAATGAACAACAGGGAGAACAGAAAAAAAGGCGTCGAACGCTGCGGGCAACGGGGCTGAAAAGTTTGATAAAACGATGTGTTTTGGGGTCTCTGAAGGGTGGTTTAGATTGCTTTAAAATTAACGGTACAGATTCTACTTTTTAACCCAAAACGCTGCGGTTTTATCAAGAGTAGAGAGATGCTGCTTTTTCAAAGATGTAGAGAGTCGGCTTCCGGAGGGGCCCAAACGCCACATTCAAAGGACCAAGAAGCTATCAATCCCCCCTGTCGACCCATTCTCTTGCGTTTGGATAGAGTGATTATTGGAGAGAAAAGAAAGGGAGGGAAGGAAAATGAAATTTTTTTCTGTTTGTGTCAAAGAGAAAACGGAAGAGAGAAGAGATTCGTGAGAAAAAAGTACAATGGGACCCACGCACAAATTTTTTCCCTAAATATGGAGAGATTGGAGGAGAAAACGTGTCGGTACTAATTATTTTTCAAAATTACCATTTGTTATTCTAATAAAATGTTCGCCTGATCTCATTAAACGAGTGTATAAATTAAGTTATCATTTTCATTTTCTTATTTATCATTATGCTGGGTGATACTAAATTTTGTATATTTACTATGGTTTTTAATAATAAACTTACATAGTTTAAATGTGAAAGATAAGAAAAAAATGATAAAAAAATTAGGGCTAATAACTCTAAAAAAAATACAACAAAAAATATAATTTCAGATGACTGTTAAAATATTAAATATATCAAGAAAAACAATTTTAAATGTGATTAAAATATAGTTGTAACTAATTTCTTGATAAAATCAAATTATAAAGAATAAAAAAAAAATAAAACGAAAAAAAAAGAAAAGAAAATTTGCTCGGACTCATAAGTCTGACTGCATGCATTAGGACCTGTTCGATTGCATTGTAGTTAGACCAGCAGATCCAACTGCAATACAGTCAGACGTCAAACCTACGTCTGACTGCCCTGCAGTCGGACAGAGATTCGACCAAGCGTTGGTCGGAAATGCAATCGAACCAATAGGTCCATACGCACTCTCACATCTCATTTTTTTGAACTTTCTTTTAGATTTTATATAATATAATAAGCATTTTATTCATTTAATTAAAAAAATTATATATATACATGTGAATATATATATTTCTTTATGTGAAAAATTGATAATAATATTTATATTATAATAATAATTGAAGCAATTATTACTATATTTTATTTCACTTAAATAATAATATATTTTTATTATGTTAAAATAATTAGATGGATGGAATTGAATTTATTTTTATAAGAGTGAATAAATAAAAACATAAGTAATTGATTAACATGAAAAAATTTTAATATTATTATACTATTTTTAGTTTTCAAATTATTTGTTTAAAAAATTATTCTAAAATTTTGAAAATTAAAAAATTAATAGACTCTATGAAATCAAATTTAAAAAATTGCATTTATGTGTAGCAAAAAAAAAAATTCATTCCAGTGGTCAAAGATAAAACGAAACCGATCCTCTAAATTGCGCTGTGGTAAATTGCCCAGTCAAGTGTGTTAATATTCACCGTTCAAGGCATCCAATGGCCAACATTTTGAGTAGATAGTTTGGAGCCTTGGAGCTTGACCACATGCGCCGTTTTATAGGACAAATTTTAGGTACTAAACAAAGACAATACGCATCGTTTTGGGGGAATGAGGGTAGAGATTAATTGTTCGATGCTCTACTCATTTTGTGGCTCCATTTATTTTACTTTGTCCAATTATTTAAGGATATGGAATGGGAAAGATTTAGAGTTTGTTATTTTTTAAATGAACCATTGTTAAATTCAGCTGCTTTGATTATATAAACCATAAAAGCAATCAAATTTGGATACCCAGTGATATAAGATTTGAAGAAGAACAACCAATTAAATTTGGAATGAAAAGAACCCAATTTCAAATACTGCAATTTTCCTTACAATAACAATATTAAAGCAACAGCAACAAAGGTATACTAAAATGGTGTCATACAATCAAATGGGAGCAATTGGCCTAAAGCTTTAGAAGAAGAAATTGATTTTTGGAAGCTCCGGAAATTTCTGTTCATGGAATGCAATATTTGGAAATCGATTAAGGTTTTTGATATTTTGGACATAGGATGATGGGAAGAGACATGAGGGAAGTCGAATCCCAATATGCAGGGCAAAAACTCCTAGATCTAAGCTCTTCACTTCATATTCGAGCAATGGAGTTTCAGCCACCGGGGAGCCGTGCTACCATGGCTAAATTTCTGGGTTTTTCATCTTATTTATCAATGTTTCAAATTGCACAACGTGGCTCACTTGAAGGCGTCATATTCGACCTCCAAAAACACACCGTTTCACTGGAAGGCAATGATGTGTCATTGCATTAGCCATTGGATGAATTGAATGGCTGACATTAACGCACTTCACTGGGCAATTGACGGCACCGCAATTTAGAGGATCTGACTCCAAGATCGATAAAATTATCCAAACGAACCTTCCTTCTCCGCCCCTAGCGGTAGTCTCTCTTCGTCGTAAGCCCACAATCTGAGTTAATTCATTTCAGATAGTTTGAAGCTCATCTCAATTGCAGTTTGCAGCTACAACACTACTCAAATGGAAATCCTTTCCAGGTGCTTTGGTGGCTCTGGTTCTGGTTCTAGTAAACAACCTTCCACAAGGATAGAAGATCTATGCCATCGCTTTTCTCTTGCTCAACTTCGAAAATCAACCAACAACTTTGACACAAGTCAAATAATCGGAAGTGGAGCCTTTGCAGATGTATACAGAGGTTCCATCTCCATCAATGGCGAAGAAAAAGAAATTGCAGTAAAGCGGGGAAGAAAAGCTGGAAGATACGCAGATCAAGTGTTCCCTGCGTTGAAGAATGAAATCGTATTGATGTGCCAGCTACACCACCCTCATCTGGTCCCTCTTATTGGATTTTGCAACGATAAAAATGAAATGATGGTGGTGTATGACTACATGCCAAATGGATCCCTCCTATCTCAATTACTTGGAAGGGATAGTAAGTCACCAGTACTGTCGTGGAAGAAAAGGCTAGAAATCAGCATAGGAGTAGCACGTGGATTACACTACCTTCACGCTGGAACCAAGCGCACCATCATTCACCGTGATGTAAAATCGATTAACATTCTTTTCGATGAGAATTGGCTTCCCAAACTCATAAGTTTTGGGCTTTCTGTAAAAGGACCAAAATTTTCTTCAAAGGCCGGTAAACCAGTGGAGGTGAGTGGAGCTGCAGGTTCACTTGGATACATAGCGCCTGAGTGCTTTGCCCAACCCCTGGGTAGTATTAGTGTCACACATAAATGTGACGTCTATTCTTTTGGGGTGGTTTTGTTAGAATTGATTTGCGGACAGATGTCATTACAAATCTTTGAGGGGATTAAGGATGAGGAGGTGAATGAGGGCGAACATTCTCTGTCATATCTAACGAATATAGGCAAGCAACTACGGAATTTTGCAGAAGAAAGAAATGCTAAGAGAATTATTGATCCAAGTTTGGTGGGACAAATAGCACCAGGGTGTTGGAAATTGTACATGGATATTGTAGAGAATTGTTTAAGTGAAGATCCCAACGAAAGGCCAGAGATGGGCGAAGTGGAGGTGGAACTGGAGCGCGCGTTGGAGTTGCAAGAGGAAGCAGATGCCAACCATGAATCTCAATCTTTCTTCTAGCTTTAACTCTTGTACGGGAGTGTCTGTGAAAGGGAAAAGGAAAGGGATTTTTTACTGTGCTAAGTTTGGTAGGCCGAAATGTTGAAGGAAAGGGAAAGTGCTGGTTCTGTACCCTTTCCTCCTTGTAGCGCGCGATGGGTAGCAGCGTTTGGTGCCGGATCTGAGCAATTGTCTGTTTTGCCTCTCTGGTCATATAACATATTCATGAGGCATCTTAAAACTCTGGTCTATCCCAGCTGAATCTGTGTGGTCCTTTGGTTGAAAGTTGAAACTCTTCCCTTTCAGACACCTCGCTCACAACGTCCCCCTTCCCTTCACCTCGGTCAGCCCGCTAGCGTCTGATCTGCAGTCCACCTAAGGAATTATTTATTCTGTAAACCCCATACATGAGCTCACACAATTTGATTAACAGTGCTCGAAAAACCCATATATCTTGCAATTGCAATTTCTTACAATATTCCGAAGTTCTCTTGAAGTTATGGATTTGTTTCGAGTAAGTGATGCAGTGTGTTTAGTTGTTTGATTAGTTGATTAACAGTACTCGAAATTAGTTGTCGTTCTTTCTGTTTGGGTTTGTATTTAAATGTTGATTTTCTTTCCTTGAAAAACATGATAAAACATTATACGATGATATAAATCCGGGACTTTTCTGTGCATTACATCATATATGCATAACTAGAAAGTTAAAAATGATGAGGAGTATGTTTAATAGCATATTTGCTCCGAAATTGATGATTGCGAAAACAGCATGAGTATGGTCAAGATGACCATAGAATTATGCTAATGTGAAGAAATTGACGCGATGACTTGCAATAAAGCCTTTATATTATTCTCCTTGAACTTTCACCATTTTTTCCTGATTTAACACTTTTCTGGAATCTATTTGCAATGATGAATAAAATTAGTAACATAAACAATTTTATATTCTTGTTAGAACTTAGTAAAGTCATGTGCCATTTCTATATGTTTCTTTTTCAGTAGAGAGCAAGAAGGACTACAGATATCGGGCCAGTTGAGGGGAGGATGATGGTTGCGCGATGCATTAATTGAGATTTCAGGACGCGTATGGTAGGTATATTGGGATGTACTTCTTTTTTTTTTCTTTAAGGATATTTGGGTCTTTTCGTACTTCTTATTTCTCATTTCTTTAAATTTTTTTTTTACTAAACAAATAATTGTAAAAGTATTTTATTTCTCTTATAAGTTATACCAAACAAATTTAATTCTTTTATATTCTTTTTAACATTTAGACACGGTTTGGTTTACATTATTGTGAATATAATATCTTTACATAATTTATGTAATATTTATTATATCTTTATACTTATATTTTGTTATTCAAATCACTTTTATAAAAATAAAAATAAAATAATTATTTCTTATTTTATACTTACTTATATTTTATATTTTTATTATTATTATATCTTTTAATCAAACAAAATTTTTAATATCATTGGAGCATTTTCTGGATAACAAAGAGGCCTTAACTTTCTTTCTTGTTTATTTATTTATAAGGATAATTGTTTTTTTTTTCTTTGGGATAAATTTTTAAGGAAAACTTTAGTTATTGACTGTTATGTAATCAGATAGCATTAATGGTATTATACTTTCTATTTTTTTAGGCTTAAAGCATATAGTTTTTTTTCAATTTAGGGTTATTTACAATTAACTCCCTCCCCTTTAAAATCTTAAAATTAATCCGTCAAATTTTGTGAAATTAATCCCATTCGTTAGTCAAATTATTGAGTTTATTAACAAGGACATTGTATCTCACTTGGTGGCAAAAGCAAAACGATCATTTCAAAGACCGCCCCACTCTTTCTCTTCTTCCTTTAAACCCTGCGATCTAGCTCCAATTTTGGAGCATGTTGACTTTGAATATGATAAACTTTCAATTTCCCCTAAACCTTAATGAATCACATATTGATTCTTGGAAGGAAAAACCTCATATGTACTTTTATATATTTTTATTATCAAATTTTTTAATTAGAATAAATAAATATATAATTTTGTAGATAATTGCGTAGTGTTTTAATTAAATCATATATTTGTTATATTTTTATTAAAAAGTTATACATATATTATATTTTAATTAAAAATTTTAATATTAAAAATATATAAAAATTGTACCAAAAATTAAAACCAAAATCAAATTGAGGTTTAGTTGTCTGCTAATAACGTCGGGTGTCACTCAGCCGCACCCAACATACTTTTAATTTTAATTTTATCTTCTGCAATCTTATAGTTAATAAATACATACATCCTTTGCTCTTCCAAAAATAAATAAATAAATAAATAAAGTCTTTTGCCTTGTTTTGTTAAATTCCTGTAGTGATCTATGCATTTACCTAAAAAAAAAAAATTCATCCTCTGGTTTGTGTTAACTTCCCCCTGTCAATTCAGAAAAAAAAAAACTTATTTGATTGAATAATGTAAAAAATATAAAAAAAATAAATAAGTAAAATAAGAAATAACTTTTATATCTTCTATTTTTTAAAAAATAATTTGATAATTAAGATAATTATTTAATAAATAAAATAATAATTATAAAAGTATAATAACTATTATACAAATTATATAAAAAAAATATGTTTGCAAATAACGAATCGAACGAGATTCTACTATATATGTATACATAAAAATAAACTTCCACTTATTTTTCTCATTCCAATACTATGAAACGAGCTGAAAAATTAGAGAATAGTATTGCAGGGTTTCAAGGAGGAAAAGACAAATAGAGGGGCAATCTTTGAATTGACCATTTTGCCCTTATGGCTAGGTGACATGTAGCATTTCCATTATTAAATTTTACAGTTTGACTAACAAAAGGAATTAATGGAACAAAATTAGAAATTGAAAAGATTAATTTTAAGGTTTCAAAGTAGAGGGGAGTTAATTGCATATTACTCTAAATTAAAGAAGATTGTGTGTATTTTAATTTTTTTAAAAACTAAAATACATATAATTTTTTTAAACTTTTAATTATGTGTAAAGGAATTCTTTATTTTTAAAAGTTAACAATAGGCTATTTGAATTTTTAATTTTATATATAAAAATCTCTTTTCATTAATAATTTTATTTGACCACTAATAAAACTTTTATAGAATTTTTTTAAGTATAATTGGCATCCAGCCACATTATTTCTCTCCTCCCTCTTCTCTTTTCTCCCTCCTTCATTTTTTCTCTCTCTATTAGCATATGCAGATAATGGAAGGAGAAGAAGAGCCTTTTCCAACAAATGATTAGTGGACTCTATATTATTTTCCTGGCATTAAAGAGAAAGTGATATAGAAGATAAACATGGAGCTACTGAAATATGGTGAACCAGAGACTTCGAGGCCTCCTGAGCCAGAGATTTTGAGTTGGTCGTTGTCTTTGAGATGAAAATTATCAAGGGAAGGTGGAATTTTAGGTAAATAAGACGTATGATTCACTGTGTAAATGTTGATCGTTGATGATTACTTATTATTATCATAGAAGCGCCCTTTGTGTTTTTCAAAATGACACAATCAAATGAACAGGCTGCTCATCTGTGGCATGTGGGGCATCCGAGGAAATTGGGCCATTTCGGATAAGCAAAGCTGGTTCTTTTCTATATCCTAACAAATATGCATGGAACAAAGGCAATGGCCATCATTCAAGGAACTGATTTTAACTTCTTTATTTTCACCATGAACCATCTTCCAGAATAACGATATCTACAAAATTTAACTATTTTAGTACATAAATTTCTCAACTCAGGGGATAATGGGGAAGAAGGGGAAGGGGAATGGGAAGGAGGAAGAGTAATATAGGGGAGAACACAGAGATGGTATGCGCTCACTAATACGCAAGAAGATTGTGAAAAGATCTGGAATTCCTTATGTTTATCTTCTATCTCACTTTGTCTCTAACTCCAGAAAAATTACATGGAGTTTAGTAATCATTTGTTGGAAAGAGCTCTTCTTCCTCTTTTTATTATCTGTGCATCTCCATACAGAGAGAAGAGAAGAGAAAAGAGAGGTAATTATGGGTGGTCAAACTTGCTCAGGCCCAAGGTATAATTGGGTCGGGATGGATTGAGAATTTTTTTTTAAATTAAAATAAGGTTAGATTAGAATAATATTTTAAGTTGTGATAGGTTTTAAGATAGTCTCTTGGCTTTATTGGGCCTGGCTCGGCCTGATGTTTATATATATATATATATATATTTTATTTATTTATTTATTTATTTATTTATTTATATATAAAAAGATATGAATTAAATTAAAAAGAATTTTTTTAGAATCTTTTTATAATTTTAACAAAATTTTTAAACATATTTTATAAATTATAAATAATTAGAAAGATCAAAATTTATGTTAGAGTTCTCCTAAATATAATTATCACATTCATGTAAGAAAAATAAAATTAAAAAATACATATTTTTTTAAGTTTTAACTACTATATTTATATTTTTTTTCTTATTTTTTCTATTGAATTCATTTTTTTTATGTCTATTGCATAAATTTTAAAAAATATATATTAAAAAATAGTTATATGTTCAAAATAATTGAGCAAATATAAAAATATAAATTTTTAAAATTAAAAAGTTTTTCTTAAAAAAAAAAAAAAAGAAAATTGGCCCATGGCCCGATTGGCAAGACCTGGCCCGGGATAATTTTTTTGTCCTGAAACTGAAATCAGGCTGGACTCGGGTTCAAACAAATCTTAACCCGTGCCTACCTCTAGAGATAATATAATTAGATGTCAACTAAAATTAAAAGAATTTTAATTGGTATACCATATGTAAGAAGTTTGTTAATGATTTAATGAAATCACTAATGAAAGATTTTTTTTTATTTTAATAAAATTGAAAATCAGAAGAATCTATTGTCAACTTTTAAAAATAATTTTTTTTTTTACATATGATCTAAAATTTAGAAAAATTATATACATTTTAACTTTTTTCTTTTTAATGATTCTCATTTATTTAATTTATAATTTAACTGCTAATTAATAACTTTTGTTTCAATCTTATCCTTGATAGATGCTTATCAAAATTTTCTTACTAAAAAAATTGAATCTGTTCTTGGAATTTTTCTTGATATTTTTTCAAAAAACAAATTTTATCAAAATTTCACATAATTTTTATAATAAATTAAAATAAATTTAAACACACAGACGACACTAATATACTGTTGGTTTAGAAGTATTTCATACGTATTTTTTAAAAATAAAATAAAATTTGTAAATTTATTATTTTCATAAATTTTACAAATTCTTAGATGCCACGGGGATTGCTAAACTTAAAAAAAAAATGCTTAGATGTATCAAATTATGCTGACATGGAGATGAGATGTCCAACACTATCTTTTTTTCTTTTTTTCCTTTCTCACATTGTAAGTCATTCTCAAATTAAACGTGATTTATAAATTTAAATAATCTAAAGTGTGAAATTTATTAAGTACTTGTAAACTATGAAAGAGATAGAGAAAAAAAAAAAAAACCTTATGTATACATTCCTATTCCTTATATCACTCATTTTTACTTCAAACATATTTCACATTTTAAAAAGACCTAAATTAATAATTCATAGGAGCTTGATGCTCTCAACGTTGATTTATTTTTACTCATTGCAATTTGAAACAATCCTTTTACTTGTTCCCTAAAAGTTTGTTTATGTGGCGCTGCTAGTTATTAAAAGGTTCATTTGAATCCAATTCAGAGTAAGTCTACATACGATCTAGAATCACTGGTACAAGAAAATTGATAGTAGTAGGATATATAGGAAGCTAATTAGATTGTTTACCACACTAAAAATTCGCTTTTGTGCATTAACAGTAACATTAATAATAGAAGATGCTAAAGATTTTGGGCCTTAACAAAATAGATGGTTCGAAGCCAGTTTTGTGCTCTATGTCTGCACAGTGCTACCAAATTGACAGCTTAACCCAAAAAAAAAAAATTCCTATATCTGAATAAGAGAGAAACCTTGTTTAGTTGTTTATAAGGGAGAATTTTTTGTTGTCTTTTAGATTGTATACAATGTTTATTATTTTTTATAATCATTATTTATTAATATGTTTTTTTATTTTTTAAAAATAAACACAAAAATTATTTCTTATCTTATTTATTCATTTTTAATATTTTTTATATCAGCTAATCAAATGCAACTATAGAAGGCAAAAAAAAAAAAAAAAACAGAATAACATCCTCTTACATCTTAGAATTTTCTCTTGAGAAATTAAATTTGATCATCCACCCTATTAGTCAGGATTTAATTTCTGTTATAGAGTTAATCATTATTTAAGGTAATATGGTAACCTCTTTAAAACACGTAGAATAAAATTGAGTTAAATAAGACATTTAAAATGAAATTAAAACTAATCCCAAATTTAAGAGATGAAAATTATAAATTATAAGTACATAATTTTAAATACAGGGACTCATAACAATGTCATCCCCTTGAGAGTATCCTTCACTTAGTGGTGCTTCACTCAGCTTTCTTTTGATCAGCCCCTCCCTAAGTAGTCTTCTTCGTGACCATCAGTTTCTCAATGAAAACACCAATGTAATGAGCACAAATCCAAAAAAAAAAACTCATTTCAAAAGACTAGCCTATTAGAAGGGAGCCTCTTAAATTTATAAACACTACTTCATTTGTAAGGCTTCCTGATGTAGAACTCATCACACATATGTATAGGAAATAATTTAAATATTGCATTGTGTGATACTAGGGACACAATAACTCAATTACGATATAAAATTTATTGGAGACATGGCCGATGCCATTTAATTATGATAATGGCTCAATTAAAAAAAATTTAAATTATAAAAATTAAAAATTCCAAACAAAAAAATGCTAACACTGATTTGAAACTTGTATATAATTAGTATGGGTTCATACTTATAAGAATTTAGATGGGTTTAACTTAGTTTAACTCACTTTTAGAACACTTAAGACTCAAATTATTACTATTAATTTATTGAGCTTTATAAAAAAAATTAACACAACAAATTATTCAAATTATTTTAAATAAAATAGCTTTAGCATAACAAATTATTCAAATCAAATGGATTTTATATTTTTACTAAATAATTTGACCTAATTGTCATTATTAACATATTATTAAAAAAATTTATAAATAAAAATATCCAACAACACAATAGAAAAAGTTCGGAATCTATCCCTTTACACACAAGATTAAGAGACATTTTTTTCTTTAAACTTTGTCTTACCATTATATATATATTTTTAAAAACCTTATACCATATAAATAATCTTTGAACTCTTAACCTCTTATTCCTTCTTCGTCTGAAATTTGATATCTCAAAATGAAACAATAACCACATATAGGTGCAAATATCATGTTTAAAAAAAAAAAAAAACGAAAGCTTCAACATCTAATATGTAACAGTATCAACCTGAGCAGTGTTATTTTATCAATTAAACAGTTTAAAAGTTTACAGATACCAATTAATTAAATTATCTATCCTTTATTAGTGCCTTAAAATTTTTGTTGTAGACTACTTTTTTGAAATAAAATACAGAAAATTCTTCAACAGCTGGATGTGTCACAAAATTCATAAATAGTAAAATCTTTTATTATATTTTAAAATTACTTAATAATTGATAGCTCGGGTTCGTCTTAATCAAGTTTTTTTCTTCTTTTCCCATCCATGTAATTAATGGAGCAGACGCAGAGGAGTAAGCAAACGTGGAGTTGATTTTCTAGATGATTGAAAGTCAAATGAAGGTGATTTGTAGTGATACTTCCTATTTCACACTTATGAGCAACAACACGAGATGAGAAAGAGAATCTTCTAGAAAGTTTGAACAATATGTAGGATATATCTAATCCCAGCCAACAACCACCGTCATCCATGACTTACTACTCTTACTTGGGCTGGCCGCTCCCACCAATCGCGACTCGTTCTGTGGGTGCTCTGTTTGCCTCATCTATCCCTTCATGCTTACGTCTTCATCTTGCGGCTTCTTTCACACCAAACAAGCCCTTATTCAAACCCCTACCCTACTCTTACCTTATTTTACAACAAAATCAATGTGCCATTCATTTATATGTTGTGTGTGTACACAGAATTATTAAGTATAAAAATTAAAAATATGATTTAAATAAAATAATTATATTTGATATAGAATAAAAATGAATAAAAATATTATTCTATTTATATTTTTGGTTAAACAAAAAAGTGTTAAAATCGAAAAGAATGAAAAAAAAATAACTTTCGTATTTTTATTTTAAAAAATAATGATAGTAAAGGTATAATAAATTTTACATAAATTAAATACTATAATTATTCTGAATTTGCACATTTATTTGAAGGAAATTGATTCATTTTTTCTTTTTAGCGTTTGAACAAAATCTAATTGTCAAATGGAATATAAAAAAAGATTCTTTTTCTATTCCCTTTACCTTATTTTAAAAATAAATCTGACTACTAAACAAAAAGTAAAATTGTCAACTATTAGAGGAGAAGAGTTAAGTGTATCTTAACCGTTTGCTATTATTAGCTTTTTCAATTATGATGTAAAATTTAGCATTACATTATTATTATTTTTTAAATTCTTTATATAATATATTTTTGTTAAAAAATTTTATTATAATAACAATAATTTTATTTAAATTTTGTCATTAATACAAGTTTTTGTTTTTTTTCTTTTAATTACAATCATAGATATTCTGTAACTTTATTCAGTCTGGATCCCATCTCGAGTGAATTTAATGACACACTCTTATATTGATTGATATATTTAAATTTTCATTTTTAAGCTATAGTGTGCCATTCATTCAGAAATATCAATTATTAGAGAGGAGACGAGTTAAGTTAAGTGTAGATTTTAAAGGTTTACTATTATTAGCTACTTCAATTATGGTATAAAATTCACCATTACATAATTAATTTTTTAAAATTATTTATATATTATATTTTATAAAATTAATAATAAACACATAAAAATTTTGTCCATTAAATAATACAATTTTTTTTTATTATTATGGCCAAAGATATATTTTTTAACTTTGTTCGGTCTGAATCTTATATGCAGTAAACATAATGGCACACTTTCTTTTATTGACCGGTATGTTTAAGATTTTATCTTTAGAATAGTTTCTCTTAAAACAAAATAAACCTAAATTACTAAGTTGAGATGTTAGCTTGACTCAGCTAACCCTATTGGTTAATAAAACCAAAAGTGTTTCTAAGAGACTGGCTCTTTTTCCCACATGTCAACATACCAAACACCCATATCTCTATAAATATCACGCCCCTTCAAGTCTCCTAGAGTTCCATTCCACTACATTTCTTTCTTCTCCTTTTTCAAGCTTCATCCATTTTCCACACCTTCAAACCAACCACACCCAATATTTCTCAGTTTCCTCATTTCCTAGTTTAATTAGTTTCTTCAAGTAGTGATGAAGAGGGAAAGAGATCAGGCTGATCTTCATAGCATAGCCGTTGCCAACTGTTTGATGTTGCTTTCTGAGGCAGCATCTTCCTACGACTCTAACAATTCATCTCCTACCAGCAGCCGTGTGTTCGAGTGCAAAACCTGTAACCGCCAGTTCTCATCGTTCCAGGCGCTCGGCGGCCACCGGGCGAGCCACAAGAAGCCGAGGATGATGATGGGAGGAGGAGAAGATAATAGTAACGATGATCTTCTTCATGGTTCATCACCAGCTAAGCCTAAAACTCACGAGTGCTCAATTTGTGGATTGGAGTTTGCAATAGGGCAGGCTTTGGGCGGTCACATGAGGAGGCACAGAGCACCAATATGTAATAATAATAATAATTCTATCACTATGAGTAGCAGTAGTGGTGGCTCTAGTGTTGAGTGTAACTCAGGTAGAAAGAAGAGCAAGAGGGTTTTGTTTTTGGACTTGAACTTGACACCATTTGAGAATGACTTGGAGTTTCTAGGGATTGGAAAGGCAACTCCCTTGGTGGATTGCTTCTATTGAGATGAATCTGTTTAATATTTATTATACTTTAATTATCAGGTAGTTAATGTATGTATCAAAAGCAGTTTAATTAGTTTTTTTTTTTCTCTTTAGTGATCCTATTATATGTTAAATTTGTTCATTTCTTTATTTGATATAAGATCGAGTATCATGTTTTATTCTGAACTACAGATTTGGATTTACTTGAAATTAAGCAAATTATATATCACGAAGGCTGTTACATATAACTATTTCTTTCCCTTGCCCAAAAAAAAAAAAATCCCAGAGGGAATGTAGTCTATGAGGTTGCTGGAGATATTCATTAGCCTAACATTGGGCTAGTTTGACAGAAGCATGTATTAATGGCGGGCAGATCTCTAATATTTATCCATAGGCCAACAGATTTGGCCGTAACGATATATCACATGCAATGTTAGCAAAATTGTTTACATTAGCTGTGAATATATATATATATATATATATATATATATAGAATGGATTGAGAATATAACTTATGATCATTTTTTATAACTGGAACTGTCAACTAGAATTTGTAACCATAACTTAGTAGATTGATATTAAAAAATAAAAAGTAAAAGATTTAGCTGTCTCCCTTCTCTCATCCTTTTTGCCTAAAATTTCATGCCGCTACCATCCATGGTTTGGGATAGTTGCTGCCATCCTCTCTCACTCTCTCTCTCTTCTCCTTTCGTTTCTCCTCTTCTCTTTGCTTATTCTTTAGAATTTTTCTAATTAAATGCTTAATCCCTTAAGAGAGTTAAAGAGAATTCATCCGAACATAGTTGTTGTTATCTATCGTCTCCGGTGTTCCTGTTGTGGCATTTTTCCCATTCATTGCGTATTTATTGCTGACTCCGATACAAGTTTTCCTCTTTTGTATTTTCCTTTTGTTATGAAACTTGTAAGATTTGGGTACTCAACCCCTCTTTCTTACGTTGTCTCGTAGTTATTTTGTCTACGTTTTGTGTGCTAAGGCTATTTGTGCTGTTAAATAAGAATTTATCTTAAAGTTGTAATTGAGGCTAAACTCATCTTTTCATTTTGAATAAATGAATCTGTCTATCTATGCTAAAAAAATATTGTAGATTGACTTTTCTAAATAGATAAATAAAAACAAAAACTTTGTAGATTGATTTTTTTTTTTAACTACATAGACTTTCAGAAGATTTATGGTACTGCATGCACCATACAAACGATGAGATTACCAACACAAGGTACCCTATGAAATTAAAAATGTGATTTCTTTAAGTTACCACGATAAAGGAGAATCAAAAAGATTTCTTCTAATGTGGAATGTAAAATTCTCAATGTAATCAACTAATAGGTACAACGCTTATGATACTATTTATTTATATTCTGAACTAATATAAACAATTTCTGACTTAAGCAATTGCTTCAGCGTGATAATGAAAACAATATATTCAAATAATTTTTATATCTATAATTTCAGTTTCACAAAAAATAACAACAACAATATTAATATTAATAATGAAGGATATATCTTTGACTCGTCTTAGTTACATGACATTGGCAGCTAATAACTAGTTGACTTCTCTAACTTAGTGACGTCAGTTAACAAAGATGAGATTGATCCTTTGTATGAGAATCACTAATTTAATATTAAAAAAAGTTTAACTTGGATAATTATTTAGTTTTCCTGTGGTCATACAGTCTAGAAGGAAATAATTAATTTCCAAATTTCAGTGCCGTGCAGTTCAATACTAAAATACCTTAAATCTTATCTTTTGAGGCTGCCATCTAGATGTCCTTTTTCCTTAATCTGTTTTCTCATTCACTCTTTTAATTTCCAAATTTCTGTTGAAGAATTTTAAGGCTTATATGTAATTGTTGGTAGTTTGAGTTTGTTTAGTATAATTTAATCAATTAGACCAAAATTATACTATAACCATGTACTTCTTGTGCGTGTTTTTTTAATACATGTCGACAGTGCTAAGAATTAAATTTAAGGCCGCTTACACCAAATTCCTCACTTCAAATGTTTCTTTACAACTTACTTTTAAAATGATCATGGTTTATATGTCATATCTAACAAAATGACATTGATTTTTATTTATTTCATACTCAATTTTTTAAAACTAAAACTGTGTGTGTGTGTGTGTATGCTTGAGAAATTAAATTATTTTCCTAAACAAAATGTCACTTTAGGAGTAGGCAGTGAGTTACAATTTTTTTGTGGATAGTTAGCTGATGGTGACAAAATTAGATACTACTACAAGTTACCAAGAAGATACAAAGAAACTTTGTGATAGAAAAATGAACTTGCCTTTCCTCCCAACCATAAGAAGATGACAGATCAGATCAATTGGCCATATCTAACTACATATAAATATCCTAATACTAATGCATTGTTATCTTTAATTGATGGATTGGGGTTGCAAAGTCTGACATATATAGTTTGGCTTATTAAGTTTCTTTTGCCAATTAGATAATCAATTTAGCATAAAGTACAATAATAGACATTGTTGTCCATTAATCACCTTGTAGAAATGACAATATTGAAAGCTCTCGTAAGCTATTTTATAATTCATTTTGGTTAGTCAGGTCATTAATTAATAAAACTTTGGACCGTCTCAGAAATTTTACCAAAGTAACTTGGAGAAGTTTCATTATAGATAAAATGACATTTCTTGGACCCCCAGCAACCGACTAAGGAAGAAAAAGGCTTTTCTTGGATGTTTCGTGAAAGAAATTAAGGGGGAATAATATGCGGAAACCATTAGAATAGTTACATTGCCATCTTCAACAATTTAGTCAAAGAGGGGGAAATGAATATTTAATTTATTTAAAGTGGTTTGCGTGTTAAACGCCGTGGAACTTGTAGATTAATAAACTCTACAGTTATTATGTTACAAATTATCTAAGTTATTTACTTTTGTTGGAAAAATTAAGTGAAAACCCAAAAATTCTGCTATAAACGTGTCATTCATTTAGTCTTATAAATGCAGCTTTTTACAAAATAGGTGGACTCTCAACACACCCAAAGGCTAATTGAATAGCCCTCTTTATTGTCTCAGAAAGATTACAAAAAAAAACCTATTTTAAAAGAGGCTATTAATTTTTTATATATCTATCGTTAAGTTCTATAATTAAAATAAAATAAATATATAATTTTTTAATAATTAATAACATGAAAAGTGTAAAATTTAATTAAAAAATTATACAGTTATTACCATACATTTATCATATTATTATTAAAAAAATTAAAATATTTATTATATTTTAATTAAAGAACTTGATAACAGAAATATAAACAAAATTACATATACATTTTTTTTTTAAATTTTAGGAATCAAAAGAGGTCTTTGGAGATTATTTTTTTGGTTGGCCATCTGTTTATTCCTCTAAAATCCTATGTGTGCCACTGGTATCTTGATTGGTAATATTGAAATAACTTTCCTTACTACCATCTTATGTGAATAAATAAACAACATGAGATTGGCAGAAAAGGAATTGAGAAAAAGAAAACCAACTTGCATAGGTGTGAGGTTATTTGCACGCCTTAAAGACTGAGATAAAGTGAGTTTACTTTGTAGGGAGATTCCTCTTTCGAGGTAAACTTTCCTAGAAATAGCAGAAATCAAAAGTCTGAAGGGTAAAAAGCTTATTGGTTAGCTAATTATTTATTAGTTCAGCTAGGATCGATCTGAATAATATGAGTAGTTTGATCTGACTTCTCCAGCAAAGTCATAAGTCATAGGCTGCTTTTTGCAGCTTGGTCAATCTTAAAGCGCACAAATTGACCTCATACTCATGTTTCACACAAGCCGCTTCAAATATATAGAGTGTCCAACTTGTATATTACTCATTTTATTGTGCATGAATTTACATTTGGTATATTGATGCTTGTACGCATACATGCACCTAATACTATGACTTATCCACATTATGAAAATGAATTAATTTATATATACATCATAAATTTTTGGGTCTATATTTAATAAAATAAGCAGCCATTGAGCTGCAAAACATGTGCAACATATCCAATTCAGGATAATTTTTTGTAATATAAGAGGTATTTTGTCAAGCCACTCTTCTGTAGCTATGTTCATATATGTGAAAATATATACTATCAAGCCAAAATTTTGATTAAAAGAGAATTACAAGCTTTTTTTTTCTTTAATTCGTTTATAATGTGGAATCCTATAATTGCTTTTTAAACTACATTATTCTTTCTTCTTTTTCTTGTTTTCATCATTCTTATCGTGGTTGGCCAAATATATATATATATATACACACACATATTATACATAGACTTCCGCAAAGCTAGCTTGAGTTTAACTAATAAAATCATAAGCCAGTTGATGAGCAACCGCTGCTGACTGAAAAAGATAGTAAAAGATTCCTCATAGCATGAGCTTAATAAGCTTTTTCGCAGCAAGTATCATGCCCTAAAATTAATTGCCAACTAATCTTTGAAATTATAATTGCGTATAGTCATACGTAAATAATTTATTGTAAATTAACTTATTTTGGTTTTTATAAATTTAAAGTCAAAATTTTCAATATATATATATATTTATAATTGCGTATAGTCATACGTAAATAATTTATCCCCTCGTGTTTAATAAAATTTTTAATTTAGTCTCCCTATTTCAAAATCTATAAACTTTCAAGCTAATATATTATTATATTTGATATCATGTTTTGAATAAAAATGTGATAGAATGACAAAATTAGATTATTTCAAAGAAATCAAAGAGATTCATTGCTTACTTTTAACACTAAATTGCTCTCTTCCCTCTAAAGAGATTTAGATTATACAGTTGTCTCATTTATTACAAAACTTTACATAAATCTTTATGAAACTAAAATATGAATAAAATATTTTTAAAAATAATATTAATTTTTATTATTAAAATATAACTTACTAAATAAAATATTCTCTTATTTCAATATTATTTATTTTGTTTTAAAAACTATAAATTTGAAAGATTTTGTGTAGTACAACTTTAATTTTATATCATTTGTTTTTGTGTCACTATTTAACCATGTGGGAAAAGATTCTCGTCCCTTAAACAATGGGGGGCTTACGCTTCTCCAATCCTGCTTCGTAAACTGAGAGATAGCCAAGTTTATTTTCTCTCAATCATTCAAATTTTATTGTGTTTTTACTTATTTTAAAATTTTAAAAAAATTTACTATTCCATTTTGAATATTTAATATTTATTATATTATATAAATAATAGATATAAGTGTATTTTGATCAAAATAAATATAATTATAATTCATCCTTTATAGGAGATTAGTGTAATACATCTCTTGATTTCAAAAGAAGCAAATGTAAATTTTTAAAATAGGAAAGAAAATCATATAATTTAGATACCTCTTATCAAAGGAGAGTGTAATTTACTATGACAGTTTAGTACATTGTATAAGATAAGACCTAATAATATAAGATTTGATACATTGTATATTATTAAATAGGATAAAAATTAGGGAGAATTATAGAGGAGGACTTAGAGTTAAAAAAATTTTACTTTAAAAGACTTGTTATCATTAGGTTCAATTATTTTTCGTTAAAATAGATAGTAATAAATTCTAAAACAATAGTAATAGGTCCTTCAGAGTAAATATTTTTAACTCTGAATCCTTAAATATAATTCTTCTTAAAAATGAACTCTTTTAATAAAAATATTCTTAACTTAAAAAATATATTATATTTATTTAAATTTATTATGTTATATTAAATTTTAAAAAAAGAGTACAAATCAACAGGGCTGCACATAACATATGACAACCTAGGCGACTTGGTTTCATCTTGTCACATCAAGCTAGGTAGCCAAAAAACAATCTAGGCAAATTGGGTCATGTTGGCTATGTTAGCTAGTTTTAATCGATCCGTGCCAAATTTATGGTTTTTTTAACAAAAATATTTATTTTATAAGAATTTATATAAAATTTTTAT
The DNA here is from genome assembly GCA_026724425.1 of Erythrophleum ivorense. Lineage (NCBI taxonomy): Eukaryota > Viridiplantae > Streptophyta > Magnoliopsida > Fabales > Fabaceae > Erythrophleum > Erythrophleum ivorense. Next base: position 408,451 of record JAIUCV010000174.1, read on the forward strand.
TTTTTTCAAAAGCAAAATATAACTTTATTAAGACTTGTATAAATTTTTTATTTTTTAAGAGTTAATTTATAATTTTAACCAAATATTAATAAAAAAAAGTGTTTCAGTCAATTTAGAAGACCAACTTAGTCCAACCTGATACTAAACTCGTTGGGTTAAATTTGATACTAAATTAGTTTTAGTACAACTTATCTCAATCATATTAAATTTTTTTAATTATTTTATAGGGATTTATATAAAATTTTTTAGTGATAAAATATAATTTTATAAAGACTTATGTTAAAGTTTTATTTTTTAAAGATCATTTTATAATTTTTACCAAAAACAAAAGAATAATCCAACCAATTCGGTCCCAGCCAATACTAACTGAACTAAGTTAGGCACAAGCATCAAGCCTAGAAAAAGAAACCTAACGCAAAATCAAACCAAATACCAAATTATACTAATACCCAATCCATGATTATTGTTGTCGATGGCTCAACTTGGCTTATAAACACTCTTATGAATAAGGGTTAGAATTGAAAAGTATTCATAAAGCATTATATATTAAAATTTACTCAAACCTAATCTCACCTTTTAAAATTTAATTAAATTATACATTGTTTTGATGTATAAACCTATATAATATATTCTTTGTATTAAATAAGTGATAAATTTATAATATATTGCATTAACTTATATTATCAAACCTTATATGATATATCAAATAAAGTAAAACAACCAAAATAAATTTGTATAAAATTAGAATGACTAAAAATATATTTAAACCAAAATTATATAACTCCTCCTCATTTGGAATGATTGTTTTTTTTTTTATTTGGTTCTGTATAAAGTTAAGTAGGGTCGGAGCATATAAACGTGCATAATTATAACTAGTATTATTTTTATATAAAAATGTGAAAATAAATGAATGAAAAAGCAAAATTAAAAAAGTACAGTGGTAGTAGTATTCAAGAAAGGAAAGTCAGAGTTGTGATTGAGTTGGGTGGAGTGGCAAAGTCGGTATCCAACAAAAAAAAAAGGGAATTAAGTAACAAGGAGGTCGACGTAATGGAAGACGTTATGATGACAAGATGAGAAAATCAGAACAACCATAACACACCAACATTCAGGTTGTGACAGGTGGGGCATACAACCTTGGTTTACCCACTTTCTACAATTGCATGTAATTTGTTAGGTGCATACTACAATGCCCCATCTTTGAAACCAATTGCATTTGACTTACAAATTAATTAACATTTGCTACAAATTTCATACGCAATAGGGAGATACAAGGTTCAAGATGCCGCAACAAAAACACAGAATAAAAATTGAAGTCAAACGAGTTTTAAAGTGAGTAAGAGACGCATCAATGGCGGTGGCTGTAGGCAGTTTCTGCGTTGACTAGGGACAGTATCCACCTCAACGAGCTCTTTTCATCACTTGCTCGTTGCATTAATTTTTCTCATATAGTTCTCTCCTATCATGGTAAATCATAATCTTGTCCTTACCTATCCAACAAAATTCTAGCCTACACTAGTTACGACTACCCGCTTACTTCCATTTAACAAGTGACGTGTATATCGATAAGAATTAACTGGATGGGTAGAATCCAACTGCATCAATCAAAATGGATCTTTAATTCAATTTCAAATTTGACTCATATATATATATATAAAGGAATCCTTTTAATGTTGCCTATGGTAATCAAACTCGTTTCATCATCAGTGATATGTAAATTCTTGGTCTGACTGCCATATGTTATAGAATGCTAGCGGGGGATGATTATACACATGGTATTTTATAAATAGAAATAAAACTGAGTAATTACTGTAGCTATCAAAGGATTAGATTATTCTTTACCAAAACCTTATTCTGGTCCCACAGGTAATGAATTGATAACCTTGTTCACATTATACAACTCTAATCTCTCCCCTCCCATTTCGAATCTTCGACTAACAAGTTCTTACCCTCAGATCTCGATAGAGAAGCTTGAAAATTGAGGAAGCTCATGTTATCCTGCGTAGAAGAGGGTTCACATTAGGGAATATTAGGTAGAATGATGCGCATCGTTTCTACGCCATGGCATGTAACACCATACTTTTAGGACTCAATTCATACAATTCTCATGCCTCATCTTATGTTTATTCTATGGAAACAATATAGTGGCATAATAAGTTATGAATAAAAGTACATTTTTCTACTGGTAAAATTTTCCTTTCAGAGTCCCGTAGGCCATATGAAAGCATCTATCACTTTATCATACTTAAACACATGAATATAACTCATTTCCATCATCAAATTTGGCCTACAACTCGTAGAAAGCAAAGGAGCATATGAAATCCATGTTTGTATTTTCGGCCAGAATTTTCTCTTTTCTGTCACAAACTTTGGCCATACATACTCAAAATATGTGCTATAGGGCATATATCATTTTCATACATCTAACCAACACATAATAGTATAATTACACATGTATCAAGGTTCATGGTACATATACAACCTCATATACACTATAAACCATCATTATGGTTCCAAAATAGGCAAAATACCATATAAACTTATCACTCCTTACTCTTTATGGTTGTTGGCTCCCTTCACCATAAGTGCTTGGTCCACCTAGCATGTTAGATCATTGGAGAGGAGGGGATGAGATTCAAAGAATCTCAATAGCTCACACACCCATTTACATCACATTCAAGGCATACATATACCAAATGCATAACTATACAAGCATAAAGTGTGCAATAAATTCTATTCCATGCCACATTCACATGTCAAGATTACTTTCATGCTCTAAGGACTTTTGGTTTAGCCTCACCCCATTGCTAGGACTTTTGGATTTGCCTCACTCTTGGTCTAGGGACTTTTGACTTTGCCTCACCCATTCAAGGGACTTTTGGCCTTGTCTCACCCATGCAATGAGACTTTTGGCATCTCCTCACCTTCATTAAGGGACTTTTAGCATCACCTCACCCTTATGAGCTCTTTTCACAACCATAGTCATTCAAGACAACACATTGGTACCAATGCACAACAAGGATTCAGTGGCATATTATCAAGCATCAAGAATGCATGCAAGCACACTAAGACATACATATGCACACAAGAATGCAAAGAGAATGAGGTGGAGAGCTACCTTGCACAATTTCACACACTTTTTCTTTAGCTTTCAAGCCTCCTCTTTCGGCCACACACCCATAAATTGGTGGAGATGGTTTCTCTTGGCCTATATACAAATTATGGGAGCCAATTAGGTTCACGAAACACATTCTAAGGCTACATAACTTGATGAACCACTAGATTACTCTATATACTTTATTATGGTCCATAATTACACTTAATGAAGCAACACCCCTCAAATGATTTCTAGGCCTAATTCTTTTTTATCAAATATGATTCTTGACCCCTTTTAAGCCTCTTGGAGTCATCACATCATTGAGACAAAAGGCCTAGCACCATGTTGCTTCTTTAGGTCATATTATGGAACCTAAGGCACTAAGGCACTAAATCACTTCCCATGAGTTCTAAAATTGTTCCAAGGCTTCCCTTCATCTTCATTCATCAAATATGACTCAAGGATGGCCTTAGAAAAATTTAAAACTCCCTCCCACCTAGACAAACAAGCCTAGGCCGAGACATAGGCTTCCTTTGAGCTTCTTGGAGTTCTCTTGGTTTCCTTGAAGGAAGAAGCTTATGGGGAGCATCTTAGGTGTCTCAAGAACTCATTTAAACTCTTACTTAGACCTAGGAATCATCATACAGTTTCAGAAATTGGAAGGTGCACTTAAAACCCTAGATTTTGCATCTTGATTTCTAATGCCTATTTCTTGGTTTTCTTTGCATATTCTTATTCCTCTCCATCAAATATCTAAGAATCATGCTTAGTTGGGCTTGAAATTTAACTCCCTAGGGCAGAACACATATGGGGCGAAATGGAAAAGAAAGGCCATGGAAGGTATCTATCATAGGGTGCATTTTTACCTTGTTTTCTTGCTTAGTTTGGTTTGAATCTTGATTTCTCCAAGCTCCTCTCTTCAAATCCGAACTTTCCCTTGAATATCTCCCTTGGATCAGATTTATGAACATCATTTTAATCCAAGGAAAGAAAGGAGTATGAAGGAGAGGTGGTGGAGATGAAGAAAAGCAAGAAAAACATCATGAAAGCATACCTTAAGCTTCGCTTTCTTCCTCCTTCTTCTTCCTCTCTTGGGCGCCTCTCCCTTAGGGTTCTTCTTCTGATTTGGGGCTAAATTTTCTAAAGTTAAATGAGGGCAACGTGAGGCACCACTTATATATAGGTAGGGAAAAGTGACTTTTCCAAAATTCCAATTTCGTCCTACATACTTTACATTTTCGTTTCTCTCTCGTTTTAGCTCCTTTTTGAGAACCGTATTTTCCATTATAAAATTTAGGTTCCCAATTAAGAAAAATGGCTTTGGAATCACTCAAATCAGAGTTAAAACCTTTTCAAACAGACCCGCCAAAGTTTAGGCACACTGACGTTGGAAAACGTCCACCGGAGGGGATTTAACTGTCCCGGAGCTTTCCATGGTTTTCAGGGCCTCCGAGAACCTTGGAGAACTCAAAACTTTGGTTTAAAAAGCCCTCCATACTCAATTGTAGACCACACAAGTTTAACACAAAATCTTGTACTTGCTGGCGAAAACCTTGTACTTGCTGGTAAAAACCTTGTCGACAAGGTCTTGAAAATTGCACTACAGACTACAGGATCTTGTCGACAAGATCATTGACCCTGGTGATAAAATCTTATTTCAGCCCATAATTTAACTTGGTCCGCTGCCATACTTCATGCTCAACATACATTCTAATGGTTGCATAACATAATCTCTCATTTTCAAGGAACCGGATATTACATTTAAGCCCGGTCTAATCGGGTCGGGTTCGGCCGGGTCGGGCTAAAAGTATAAATGGGCATAACTTTAAACAAGAATGCTCCGGGCCGGGCCGGGCCGGGCCACGGGCGAAGGTATGTTCCGCCCAACTCGCCCTAATAGTTACTTCTTTTTTTTTAGTTATTAATATCTTGTCATCTTATTTTTTTTATTTCATTTAATTATCTCTGTATACTGCAATTTTTATTATTTATTCAAATATTCTTTACTTCTTAATTATTTTTATCATTAATGTGAATCCTTACTGATATTTTTTTTGTTAAATAATGAAAAAATATATATTTACCTAAGACTAATTATGTTAGTATATCTTATATTTTATTTGATAATACTAGATTATTTTTTTATCACTGATACAAATATAAGAGTTCTAAAAGTCCATTGTTTTGAAATATATGCCTATAAGTTTGTGTAAAAATATTTTTATATTACAAGTATCAATTCATTAAAAAAAATTAATTTGGGTGGCCCTAACCCGCCCTATCCCAACATAAATCAGACTTATTAGAGTTGAATAAGGCCACAGGTATAAAAACAAGTTTCATATCTTAATCGGGTCAGGTATCGAATATACTATATGTTTAGTTTGGTTTTATCCATGTACAGCCCTACTTATTCAGGCCGTCCCGGGCCGCCTTAAAATCGGGCTTCTCCGGGTCGGGCAGGGCCACGGGCATAAAAATACGCCCAAATCGGCCCTGCCCATGTACACCCCTATTTAACAATACCACGTCAGAGAATGCATGCCATGTTATAAGATCCGTCAGAAAAGTCAGTAATTCACTAACAGATGGACTAGATTGAATGGATTTTGAAACGTAAGAAGCGAGAACGAAAACCTGTGGTGGTGGTGGTTTTTTTTCTTTTCTTTTTTTTTGTGGGGGGGGGGTAGTCAAAAAAAAAATTTTCCCTTACCTATCACCTTTCACTTAAAACTAAGTGTTGCTTAAATTAAATTCTTTGCAAGGTGAGATTTCTATTGCGGAAAACTAAATAATCATAAGTTCAGATTTTATAATTAACTATCCTAAAATCACTATCATAGTCGTAAGAATTTTTCCCCTTCTTTTATCATGGAGTTTCATACTTCAAAACTTTCGGCCCTAAAATAGTATTTCAAGAACTTTGGTTAAATGCAGAATAAGAAAATACATTATATGCCGTCAAGGAAAGTCTAGCACATGCAGATTGAGCATTTCAGCATTTTACTGAATCTATTGTACAGTTGCAATGTATGTGCTAACAATACAATAAAAAAACGAAAAGAAACAAATGAAGCCATTTCAGCACACCAGTACAAGGCATGAACATTCTGCGAATCGATGGGTTTTAGGGTGTCCACTGCTCGGCCTGCGTAGCCCCCCAAACAAGGGGGTCTTCCCCTAACAATATCTTCTTTTTTTTGGGAGAAAAATGAACGGTTCTCACATTACGTAACTCAAAGAACACTTGAAGGTAATATTAACAAGGCTATTCAGGATAATCAATGATAGCGAACCTCCTTTTGTTTTTTTTCCATCGTTACAGTCAAAAATATTCTTGAATTTCGTCCGGATTAAATTCTCTTTATGGGCGATGTTAAGGGTGTGATCCCCAACATCAACCTAGTACATTTTGGATTTTATTCCAAAAGTGCTCTTCAAAAGAATTAAACTCAAGTTAGATAAGGCGGAATACTATTCCCAACTGAGCTAACTCCCTGATAGTGAACATCTTTTATCACAGAAATAGTGGACGCTGAAGTACTAAGATTTTTAAACAGAGACCAGCATCAAAAGTTGCCTAGACACTGATTAAATAAATAATACTAAGGTCTGAACATAATTTGGCATGTTGGCATTAAGTACATTGAAGACAGAATATCCATGTACTACAGAAAGCCAGAAACAACCCAAAATAGTAGAGAATTTAACAACTTTTAATGATCAATAAAGGTTGCAGATTATGAAAAAACTGTAGTGTATCAAGAAAAGCCCATAAGAAATTGATAAGTTTCTTCCAAGACAGCAGATATATCTTTTGATCCAGAATAAAGCATTTGACGATTTTCTTTGCCCATCCATATATATATTTGAACTTTATGATACATCAAGCACATGAAAAATTAACTATGATTTTCTATTGAGGTATTGATATGATAACTCAGGGATTAAGAAAGGTAAGAGCTGAAGTAGACTTAACCATCTTTGTAAGCAGAAAATATATCATTTAACTACATATTTCAAATTGCGAAGGTGGAGAAAAGAATGAAATGAAACTGAAGAACCATTTACCTCTAGAAGACGAGGGCAATTAGATTTAAGTTAACAATAAGCTTTTTTCAATTATCATTTTATCCAATTTTACAATTTTCATATAACCAAGTATGGGTAAACTATGACTCCCCATTAGTTGTACCATAATCCTTCTTCCCATCTCCAATTACCAAGCAGGATTAAAAAAATTTTAATTTGATCAGGATAAGAAAAGATTTAGTATACTATAACTAAGGATTTTTCCTAAGAATCGCATTGTATTAGGCCAAGGCTTTGCTAAAGTCCTTCATACTAAGGCTGCACATGGACCAGGCCAGGACAATGCGGCCCACAGAGCTGGGCCATTATCTTTTTTTTGCACAATCCAAATTGACTCGATATAACTGGACTGGACCGAGTACACCGGGCCTGTGGCCTCCGTGTTCACCCCTACTTCAGGCTAACAAAAACGTGGAATATTTCAAAGGCCAAATTCAGTATTTCACACTTCTTAATCTCCAGAGATGAATCATATAAACCGTAAAGACTCCAGATGATCATTAGCTCAATATCATAATTCATAAGCAAGAGAATTAATAAACACAGGAAGGTCCCCCCACCCAAGGATTCGAACACTTGAATTACACCATCATGTAGCATATACAAGGCAGCAAGTAAAATTAAGCATTCACTATTGACGGGGACAGATTATCCAACATTTCAATTGCGCTCAGAAAAGCAATTTATCACTCGGAAAGCAAGACTCACTTCCAGATACGACTTTCTTCAAAAACCCCATTTCAGGTTTTGCTTTGCCCAGTCCAACTCGTACCCATCAGTTTTCAGCCTCCTTGTCTTGATCGAGGTTCCCAAATTTCTGCTTGAAGGAGTCCTGCCTCTGCAACCACATCATATGGCCCTTCAAAGCGCACAGTAAGAGATTAAGGGTCAGGCAATTTTAGCGCGAGGAACTGAGAAAACAAAATAAAATCCATACCTGGAGAGCAGCAGCCCAGACAATAAGGAAGGACGCGAACCAGAATTTCTTATCCTTGATGATATTTTTGACTTCCATATTCTGAAGATTTTCAGTTTATGTGACAATTTGAAGATTTTGATTTCGAGGAAGGGGAAGCAATTAGCGAGGGGAGAAGAGAGAGGGGCTTCCTTATTCATGAGTCGTTTAGAAGAAATAGGCAATGGAACAGTTTGACGGCCCAATGTTTATAGGCTAGCCCAAACCCAACATCCTCTTTTCTTTTTCTGGTCCAATAACTTTGCCCAACACTTGTTTCATGGGACCTTTGAATTTTCTACGTAGGACATTTGAATTTGCTCATTTCTTTGGTGCCAATATAATGTTATCGTATTAAAAAGAGATAAATTAAGGGATGTGGATTCTATATACTCTCTCTCTCTCTCTCTCTCAATGTTGGGTCTCACACTTTGTGTATAGAGCTCATATTTTTTAATTTATCTCTTTTTAATATAATGACATGAAGTTAGCATAAAAAAAATAAGAGGATTCATTCTCTAAGGTAGGAGACTTGGAGAGTAGAAATAAAATGGAAAAAAAATTGAGAAAATAATGAATGGTTAAATGAAAATTTTAAAATTAGTAAATAAAAATAAAGTATAATATATTTTTTTTTCAAAATTATCTTTTACTAAAATTGTTAACTATAATGATTTAATCTGTTAGCATCGGAATTAGAAAATAATGAATGATACAATAGTTTAAAAAAAAAAGTTTGTTCTTGAAATCTTCTAAATTGAAAAAAAAATTGGATATGTTTGGGAGTTGATCGGGGAAAAGAAGGAATCTGATGAAGGTTAATTGCAGAGGCATTATTTAAGTAGAATTCAATTTGAACCGAGAGAGGTCCACAAACAATGAGGGTGTTTCGATTTGAGTTGTAGTTTGAGTTGAGAATGAGCATTTGAATTTTTCATTTTCTACTATTCGCCTATTGGTGCGCCATGGGCATGAGAGAAAGGCCCTCGGGAGCAACTGCATGTCATGTAGTAAGTAATTTTAGGGTTTTTTATTTTTGTAATTTGTTTATTCAGATTTAAGAATGAATGTAAAAGATAAAAGTTGTGATCATAATAATAGAAAACTAGAATGACCCGTTGTACAGGAATTCATGCAGTATTTGGGAAAAAAGTTGAATGCATGCATGCATTTCGTAACAATGCAGCTTCCTCCAAAAATTATAAATATAAAGATTATATTTTAAAAACTTTAATTATATTGTACAGCTACAAGTAAATTTTTTAAAATATAATTTTGTTTACAATTAAAATTTTTGTCTTTTCAATTATAATTTTTATCTTTTATATTCATTAATAAACTCAAATCTGAAAAAAAAAATACCATTTTAATATTATTGCATCCCTTGCAATAGGATTTATTATTGCAAGGAATCTAAATTAGAGAAAAAGGGATGGAGAAAAAGAGAAGAGAAATTTACAAAAATAACCTTTAAATGAAACGTGGAATTATTGAGGTTGAGTGGCATGCCAAGGTGGAGTTTTTAATCCACATGGAGATTGGAGACCTTTGATTGGAGTTTCTAACACAGGAGTCACATTTTACACATCTAAAAGTGAAAAATTGATTGTTAACTTTCAAAGTTAAAAAGAAATAAGTGACACTTATGAGGAATTCTATACATTTTATCTTCTTCTTTTTTCATCCCTCTGAAATACAGAACCAAGCACCAACTCTACTATGTGAGTGGATTGGTATTTCTTTAATTTTTTTTAAAAAAATTAGCAGTATTAATTTTAAAGAATAATAAACACATTATATGTAATATTCATGCATAAAAATTATAATTTGAATGAATCTTACACATACTATATTTTTAAAAGAATTTAAAATTATCAAATTTTTACAAGATTCATAAGATCCAAATATACTGTGTAACAAAACCTTTCTTTGGCAGTTGATAACAGATTATTAGCAATGAGACATATTACCTTTGAAGAAAAAAAAAAATATATATATATATATATATATAATTTTTTTATATTTTTATTATCATATTTTTTTAATAAAAATATAACAAATATATAATTTTTTTTAATAATAACATAACAAGTGTATAATTTTTATAAATATAAATATAATTTTTTAATTAAACTATATATATAATGGCTTAGTTAAAAGAATTATGTATTTATTATATTTTAATTAAAAAATATAAAAAATTACATCTAAACGTGATCCAGCTTCTCAGTTAGGACACAAAGGCATATTTTTTTTGGACTGTCAGCAGAGGTCGTTTGGGCTTTAGCTGTTGGGTTCGTTTGGTTGTCATAAACTTTTATTTATTTTAAAATAACTTTTTAAGGAGTTTTATTAAAAAAACAATGTAAAAAATTTAATTTATCTTCAATAAAATAATTTGATAAGTGTTTTTATTAATATTAGTTTAGTTGGCAAATCTATTAAAAAAGTAATTGTTTTATGTCCAATTATTAAAAAGGTATGTATTTAAGGGGAAATTTTTGCTTGTGCCAAATATATGCACATTCATTAATTTATACATATATGAAGTAAATCTTAATTATTATGTGTACATGTATAAGTATAATTTTAAAATTTTTTGTATTAAAAAACATCATAGTAATTAATAATTGAAGTAGATCTTAACTATTACATGCGCGCGTACTAATACAATTTAAAATTTGTTTGTAGTAAAAAAATCATGGTAATTAATAATTTTGAATGAAGTACAATTGTCTTCAAGAAAAATAATTTTGTTTGTTTTTATTTCTACTTCAGAGAAAAAGTTCTATTTTTCTATTTTTTTTAAGCCAAAAAAAATTCCTTTTATTACTAGTAAAAAACTATTTATTTTTTTAGAAGTTTTGTCAAACATCTCATTTAATTAAAATAAGATTTAAAAAAAAAAACAATTTTTTCTTCTCCAAAGACTTGTATGAACATGTTGTAAACAAATTGGTTATCATCGCCAAGATGGATGTTGGAAACCTCCACCCCCAGCATTAGACCTTCCAACTTTAACAAAATCAAGTCTCATACATATAACAATTAATCTTTTTCAAGTAATATGAGAGAAAAGTATGGTTTTGATGTTTATAGTCAATTGTTAATTAAATAAAATAGTTTAATCGCAAATGATGAAGAAATTTTATGTGGGCCTGACGAATCATTCTGATAATTCAAAACAAGTTTTTTAGTCAATTTCTAACATTTATAAGTATGACCCCGAAGATTTTTTAGAATTAAAATACCTTCATCATTTTGAATATCTATCCTGACTTGAAAATGGACCCAAATTGATTTCCAATAAAAAAAAACCTAAAATTTTGAATACTTGAAAGAAAATATATCAAAGAAGATTGATTGACGTAAACCTAGATGGTGAATCTAAGATTTACAAAATCTGAAAATGTTGCTGATGGTTTTCTGTAATGTTGACTTTGTTGTGGTTGACATATTCAATTGAATTGCGTGGAAAATTTAACAGACAAAGCCAAAGAGTTATGGATTCATTGACAATTTCACAAGTAATGGAATGCAGAATTAGATATCCCAAATACTCCAACTACTTCCGCTTGTAAAATGGAAGATTCTAAATTCCTCTCTAAAACTTAGGGCCTGTTTGGGATGCAAGGAAAATAGAAAGGAAAAAAAATTATTTTGTGATATTTATTTTGTCTTTGTAATTATTATTCAATATTATTTATTAATAATTATTCAATCATAAAAAATAAAAACAATAAAATTATTTTTTATCTTTAAAATTATTATTATTATTATTTATTTCTATATCTAATTTTTTAAGTAGCAAACGAGCCCAAACATAAGTTTTTTCATAAGTGAGTGGAAAATTTTTACCATCATGTAATTTCTTTATTTCCTTAATATGAGATCATTCATTTCTTTTAAAAAAAATGCTAAAACCTAATTTTAAAATATTTTTTCTTTGAAAGATTGCATAGTTTTATTTTATTATTTTTAAAATAAATTAAAATAAAAATAGACTTTTCATTATTAAAATGATATAAAAAACTTTTTGAGATAACCAACTGATATTGAAGTTATTTTGAAATGGCCAGAATACAGTTTTCACTGGACTTTTTTTTTAATTAAAAAAACTCTAAAATACAAATAAATTGTTTCAATTTCAAAGCAAGACGCAACGTAATTAATACACGTCTATCAATAAGCAAAATTAGATATTTTAGTTGACGAAGCAAGAACTTGTCAATTAAACTAATATTTGTGCAAATAAAAAATATCACTCAAACACAGAAGAGGAGGTCCTCTGTTTTTTCACAAATTTATAACTTCATAAATTTTGAACTATATATGATTCAAACACTATAGAAAAGGAAAACAAAATCTCATGAACGTTTGCACAGAGATATTCTAGTTTTTTTTAATATCTACAAACTTATTTATACAAAATTTAAGCAAGAGATATATAAAAATAAATAAATAAATAAATACATCTACATTTTTTAAGGCATAACACAGACTTCGCACTTCTATGTATCTTATGCTCGAATATTCTATAAATAAGCTACTTGAAAATTGGCCCAAAAAAAGAAAAAGGCTACTTGGATAGCTAAATACCAACAAACTTATCTATAAACCCATGTGAGGATGCTTGGGACAGAACTCATTTATTTCCTTTTCCTGTCTTACAAGCTCACAGCATTTATTATTTTCCCTTAAAACACTGCCCAAAAACTGCAAGCAACTACCATCTGACGCTTCTATCATTGGAGGCTTTCCCTTCACTAGCTGAACCAAATCTTTTGCCAGTGAGATTTCATCTTCCTGCCTTGTAAACCCCATAAGCTTAATGAGTCTCAGATGCTCCAGTTCTTTGTATTTGGTTGCTTGCTTCAAGCATGAAGCAGAGCTTGCAGTGAAATAACTTTCAGGATCAACCTTCAAATAATAAAAGAATTGTCAGAAAGGTTAGAAACTAATGCAATGTTAGAGCTTAAATTAACTTCAAGAAAGACACATACTGTCACATAAAGTTGCTCCAAAGCAGGGCAGAGTTTCAAGAAGGAGACTAAGGCATCACTGCTATGTCCATCTTTAACAATCCACCATAGCTCTTTTAACTTATAGAATATAAAGCTTCCGATTTGAGGGGAAATTGATGGCCAAATTAATGCCTGCAATAATACCCTTTTGGGATTATATTGTATGCAATAAACAGTACTTCCTGAAATTCCTCATACTTGAGTCATCAGCAAGACAAAAGCATAAGGCACCCAGATGAATGTGGATTTCAATAAAAACAAAACTTGATGCATTTTTTAAGATGTTTCATATTAGGTTCTTTAATAAAATCATGACATGTGAATATCTTTTACAGTTTAACATCACATTCAAAAAGGCTGTTCTATGTAATGTTTTTGCCAGAAAACCTAATGGTAAGCACTTTGAGTAAAAAGAATAGGTTCAAGTCATAGGACAACTTTTCAATGTAGCAAAAAGTGGTAAAAGCTCAAGACAGATGTCAAAAAAAGAAAAAATGGAACCAGCAATAGGAAATGGGAAAAGAGCATACCCTAAAATTCCATTCACACAAAGTAAGGATTTCAGAGTTTTTAAAGGTTATCAAGGCTGTATCGAAGTCTTCAGTCTCGAAGTTAGAGCAGATAGGGCCTAGTCTGAAATCAAGCATGGCATCGCCCAGGTTGAAATGATTTTCAGGCAAAATCCTAGGAAGCAAACCTCGATACCGAAAGACTCTGAGTCTACAAGTTCTAAGTTGGAGGGACTTCAACTGTAAGCAATTTACAATGGTCAACTTGAGAAGTTTTGTTTCACCGTCTATGCACAGAGACTCCAATCCACCACAGCCAGTGATTGTCAAGTCCTCAAGATGCTGCAAGCTTGAAACAATGGAGGAAACTACCTCACTTGTCAAATAACAAACAGATTTCAAATAGAGGGTTTTGATTGAGAAAGTAGGAGGAAATGGGTGGGGGTTATGAATATTGAGCTCCAATTGCAGCTCATAATGCTTTTCAGGGTCTTTCTTCCTGTTGGAGAAATCCAGAAGAAGCTTGTTATTAGTAGCAATAGATGCTAAGAGTACACTGTCTTCAGTTTCACCATAGTGAAATTGAAGCCTTCTAGGATGCTTTAATGGATGAAGCTCTTCAAAATGAGCAAGGAATTCAACAACAAAACCAGTGATATCTTCTACAGTTCCATATCTAACCAGAGCTTCATTCCACAAGTCCCTCCACCTAGTAGAAATGAGGCTGGTATAGAGGGCAGATTCATTTGGCAGAAAAGAAACTATGTGCCCAAGAATTTCATCAGATAAACTGCTAAACATATCCTCCATGGAAGAAATAGAAGGAACAGGTGAAATAAGGAAGTACAATAGATAGTCCCGCTCTGTTATGGGGCTTTTGGATTATATAGAGCTTTCCTGTATTTGCTCTGTTTTGGTCTTATTCCTGTTGGAGCTTATGGTTTAATGTGACCCTGTTGATTTCAACCCTGTGGACCAGTTATATGCTTTTGCGTTTCTCTTTCTACATGGATTTTTATATGACTAAGATATATTCGTGATATCTATTATTTTATATACATCTTGATCAGAATTGGAGGCTCCGAATGCCATCAAGAGACCTCTATCTAGATTACTTCCATTAAATAAAACGACAAGGAAAAGGTGGTCAAATGAGGACATTTTATGAGGTGTATAACTCGGCGGCACTATATGTGTTGTAATTTGAAAAATTCCTAAAAATTTTTACATATAGTGTACCAGTTATTTACACATTATATAATATAATAAAATAAAATTATACATAATTGAACTTCACACAACATGTCGTCTATGTAATAATACTGTAGTAGTGGGTACATTTTATTACTTATTATAATATTATGGCATAAATAAAATACTATGTGAGACAACACTATCACATAAATAAATATTGTGTGAACCTAATTTTATGATTTGATTTTATTTCATTAAATAATTCATATATGACATAATATATTAGGTATAAATAAAAATTTCTCTTTGGATATATAGGCGAAGCGTTTATTAGCTCCATCTTAAAATCTTATCCAATTGAATCAATTAAGTTGATTGGTAAAAGAATTTAGTGACCACAATTAAAATAATCCAATCTAGTTTTAATTAGTTTGGATTGGATGGATGATTTGTTTTCTGAAAGAAAGAAAAAAAAATCTTGTAATGTATTTTAAAATTCCATATTTTGCATAAAAAATTTTAAATATCATCTTACAATAAAAATTAGTTATAAAAAAGCGAAAGAGGCGACAGAGAGTTATATGATATATTTGAAAAATAGGCTGCTAGGTAATTAAGTGGAGAGAGATTTGGGTAGTTAGTAAAAAATTTTAGACTCGTGTTTAAACGCTCAAACTAGTATCTGGAATCGAAAAATGGATCTCCTCACGTTGAGAAGGTTTATGTTCTCTTATATTTTTTTTAATGAGGGGATTCATTCCCTCCCAAAAAAAAAATTAAGTTTGTGAGTAACAATAAAAAGAAAATGAGAATCTTTAATACGAGGGGATCCAAATCCATAGAACCGATATGTAAGGAATGTTATTTAAGATCGTCTCAGAAAGATAATCTTAGTATTCAATAAAAAAATAACATATGCTCTATCACATAAAAAGAATAAATGAACATTAATAGAAAATATATATTATTATATATGAAAAAATATTTAAATTATTACTAAAATATCAAATCAATTTATTGTATTTAAATTTACATAAAGATCATTCAACAATCGTATAAAATAGATCAATTTTTTAAAAAATTTAATCACATTAATATGATCAAAACGTAAATTCTGATCGTATCTTTTTGGATTAGTGCAGTCTAAAATATACAGTGACATGAATACTTAAAATTAAAACTATTCGCAAATTACATTAACCTTTTACTGCTCGCCATCTTAATAGCTTCAATCATGTTCACCAAAGTTAATGTAATAATTAACTTGACTAGAATGCGGACGTTTTAACTAGCGATATTCTTATAGTAATAATTTGAAATGACATATTGCACGTTTCTTTCTTATTCTTCCCATAGAGGGTTTTCCTCAAAAGAAATGTTAGAAAGTGTAGACCAGTTCTAAGCTACTACAAGCTTGCTGACAGAGGAGATGGACTTTTTGTCTTTCGTCTTCCTCTTAGAATTGGTTTCTTGTTGAATGCATTCATATGCTTTAATGTATGAACGGTGGCTTTTATGACCTTTTTATTATATATATTCCCATGACTTCTGCTTATCTCAAGTCACTTTCATACTCTTAAAATTTGTCTTGTGTTTATATTTTGTTCCTTCCCTACCCAAACCAAACTTGGAGTTCCCACAACCACAACAAAAAAGTTCTTTACACAATTAGTAATATTACTGAGATTAATTGTTCTCCTTTTTTTGGAAAGATGATCAAGTTATACAATCATTTTTTCTGTTTCAAAAAATTATAACCCCTTCTTCTAAAATTAAACAATATATTATATTTACATGCGACGTAACAAAAAATAAGTTATAATCATATCTATTTTGATAAAAATGTATTTATATCTATTATTTATATGATATAATAAATATTAAATATCTACTTGACTAATATAAAATAGTTACTTTTTTAAATATAAAAAAATGTAAAAGAAATATTTGATAAAAAAATTAACAACAAAAAGCATATTCACCAAATAATTTTTGAAGATTAATCATTTTAAAGATAGTAATTAAATTAATTTTAACAATAATATTTGTAGTAAATATATATATTAATAAACATGTTACTGACGTGCATTTTCCTAAAAACTAAAGGTCATAGCTGTCTAGATTATTTGGTAGTTAAGGGTCGAGAAAGAGGGAGAGATAATAAAGAGTTAATATCCTGTATTAAGAAGTTTAAAAATCTAGTAATACAATGGTTAGACGAAGGTAAGATTATATTTCATAGCCTAAGTGGAGTTTAAGCTGAAGAGAGATAAAAAAACAAAAAAGAACTTAGTTGGTAAAAATTGTCCCCAGGGTCTTTATTTATAAGCTTTAAAGTTGATGAAGTAATTATGATAATCAAATCAAGTTTTTAAGTAGAGCCGTAGAAAATGGCTTATCAAACAACTTGTTATGTTAGAGTTGTTTTATTCAAAATAATATGAACAGCTTGTTGTATTAATTCTTTAGATGAGGCTTGATGAATGATAACCATTAAGGCTTTATTTAGTGTAGGGGATTAGTTTTTTATGAAATAAGAATGGAAAATAAAATAGGAATGGAAAGAAATTCTATATCATATAGTTCTGTTTGATATGATGGAAGAAGAAATATAAATATTTTTATTTTTTTTATATTTAATTGAATAGAAATGATATAAAAATAGAATGAGAAGAGAATTAAAATATTAAAATATCTTTAGCTATTTTTTATTATTAATAATAAAATAATTATTTTTAATTATCAATAACAATATAATATAATATAATATAATATAATATAAATTTAATATTTTATTTTTTATTACCTTTAATAAAAAAATTATTTGAAGAAGGATAAAATGGTCTTTATTTTTATTATCCTGCTCAATAAAATCTTCTTCCACACCAATGTAAAGGATTGACTTTTCCATGTTAGTGGGAGACAATTTATCTAAAAAAGAATTCAACCACATACCAAACATGCTTTTATCTCAATCCTAGTCTCTTTCCCTTTCTAACATTCAATTTTTTCATATACCAAACATGCCCTAAGTGTTTTGGGCTCTTTTAGATTTGGGGGGTTTGGACGAGGTTATACTGATCTGAATTCATATAACTGGATGGCACCCATAACATAACAAAACATAAGCATTGTCATAAATTTAAAAAAAACTTTATAATAAATTAAATTTATAGACTAAACTAAAGGGCTTCACATATATGCCATGTTTCAAGTCTGGATTTTTTGGCAACGTAAAAGTAAATCATAGACGTACTTTCAGCCATAGCGAAATCAAGGTAAGTTACAAGCAAGCAATACCAAACTCCAGGAACCAACTATAGAACGAACAAACCCAAAAGAGATTTTTTGGTTAATGAGTGGCCATGGTGTGATGGGCACCACAGGAAAGAAGCACCACGCTTAATCAAGGACCCCCAATAATATTTGCCCGCCAAAGAGTTAATTCCACTACCAATAGGGATCACTTGTCTATAAACATTAATTAATTCTACCAAAAGTAACCGCCCAATTAATTTTAGAAAACTTCCAATGGCAAAATTGTAAATAAGTAAAAGATGAGGACCACTTTATAATTCTAAATATAAAATTTAAAATAATCCAATCATTCTTTAGAATGAGCATGACTATCCAGATTCTATTTTTTTTAATTTTGATATATTTTTAATAAATAAAATATATAATAAAAATAATTTTTTAACTGTCAACTTTAATAAAAATAATCATTAAATTTAAAAAATAAGAAAATAAGATCTATATGGTTCAAATTAGATTTAGATGAGCATTTTTTGCTTATTAAAGAATGAGGAGACGATTCAGCTTCATAATCCAATAAATTCAACTGTTGAATATAAATAAAACTCTATTCATTACTGCTAATTAATAATTAGTATAAAAGAAAAATTTTACTCACTTATCTTAATTTTATCTTTAATTACAATATTTCTCTTAATAAGCATTTAACCGTCAAAATTAAAAAATTTTAAATTATTAATACTCTACGTATTACTTAGGGTAAATTATATATATTTTCTCTTAAATTTAAAATATAATGGCTTGATACTTCTTTAATTTTAAAAGGCCCCGTTACCACAGCATTAAAACTTTTTACTGAACCTAGTCAACGTGTGGACCCCATTAGTACTTTCTACATCTTCCAAACTTAAGTTGCCTAAGTTGCTCTTTCCTGTCATACCCTTAAAACGCATTGAGAACGACAGCTGAACCCACTTGAAATGAAGCTGTCCCTACATGAGAGTAATCACACAAGGAGATCTCAGATCCAAATTTGCTTGAAGCAGAACATGTTTTTAAGAGGTAACCAATCCCATCTTCCCAACTTCATCCTTTCTATTTCATGACTTTGTGCTTATCTTCACTTGTTCTTGTCCTAAACGTTCATGGCCATTTGTCTCAGTTTGGCTTCCGTCAGCCATCGAATATTGTCATGAACATTGATAATGTTTCAATCAAGCTCAAGAATGACACTGATGTTCATGGCACCGTTAGAGGTGTGAATATTAGGATGAATACACATTTCAGAATAGTTAAACTAACTAAAAATTAAAGTTTAATTCTCAAGTAGCCGCAGTTTTCATTGAATGCATAATGATCATTTGTGAAAATCTGTTTTAGCCATGGAGTTTGCTGCACGATAATGAGGAACAAAGATTGAAGAAATAAATGAAGTCGGTCTTGAAGTGGGTCTCTGATGAAATGGGAAGAAAGCCTTGAAGGAACTATTTCGAAGGAATTGGTAGAATTGCAGACCAATTGATCTATGAAGAAATGGGTTTAAAGAGAATCGCAATTTTCTTCTGGGGGCAAAACTTAAATGCTACAATATTATCAAAAATATTGGCACTAAATGTTATAATGCCAAACTTAGATGGCACAGTATGTCATATCTGACACACTATTTTGGAACATCTAAAAAAAATTATAATATCTGGTATTAATACTTTTAGCATCATAGCATTTTAACATATATTTTTTTCACTGAAACATACTGGTATAGGAGCCAAAAGAATTGCCTATGCTTTGCTGCTTTTTAAAGTCAAATAAAGGGATATTTTGGTCATTTCATTTTGATGTGAGAAACTTCGTTTGATAAAGTTATTGATAGGAAGAGCATTGTGTATTTAAAGTTATAAAGAGTATTGAGTCATGTTGTTTCAAACTTTAGGCAAAATTAAGTTGATTTCCGAGCTTTACACGAAAATTAAAGGAAAAAAAAGAATAAAAAAATAGATAAGAAAAAAAAAAAGAAAAAAGAGGAGGGCATAGAATTCAAGACAAATCTGCAGCTTAAACAGCTTAAAACAATGAATGAATAGAAATATTCCCTCCCAATATATATAAATATATATATTGGTAATTTATCATATTATTTAATATTTAATATTTATTTTCCATTGCTGCTAATTAATATATTAATATAAAAAAATTATGCTTGTACACCATATCTAGAACCCTAACTACAACACATTTTGTTTGATAGCGGCAAGGGAAAAAAGTGAAGCAAGTTTTACATTGAATCAAGTTTAATACATTTTTAGAAAAAATTTAACACAAGCTAACAGCAGATTCCATTTTCCGTACAATCACTGATTGTATTAATTTTATTATCGTGTACAAATATTTTGAAAAAGTCAAACCTAAATGTATAATGCTACTTTTATAACATGGAGTAAATTACCTCAATTTTTTTGAAATTAAATTAAATTTTACCCCATATCCTTTTTATTTCAAAATTACACTTAAGATTCTATCCCCCCAGAAAATTACACTTGGCTTTTTTTTTTTTACATTTTGATATATATTTTAAAAATCTCACTTTCAATTTATTTTTGATGAAAATACTTAATTTTTTACTCAATATAAAATTGTAATTTTATTCTTAACATAACAATAAAGATAATTAAATTGATATTAAATTTTAACATAGGATTGTGATTTTATTTTTAATATGATAGTAAAAACTTAAGTAATTTTGTTTTTGAAAGAAACACATATTGTATAAATAGTTAACTTTGTTAACCAAAAAATTGAAGTGGAAGCTAAGTGTAGGTTTTGAAATAAGAAGAATAATAATATAATTTAACAAAATTTAAGGAGAAATTAATATGATTTACTTTGTAATATATGTGTGTGTGTGTGTATGATTACATGATTTAACAGTTCACATCATATTAATTTTAACTAATCTTTTAAGATTGGAATGTATTTGATGTCAATAGTTCAATTTTTATCTCCATTGTCCTCTTTTTCATCTCTATTTCTAAAGCCGATAGGTCTAACTTGTTAAAAGAAAAAATCATTAAATATTGTTTTGGGGTGAAATATTAGATGGGCAAATTTTCATGTTATTGGCAAACAACTTGAATGTGAAATGGAATTCGAAAATATAATTTTTTTATTTGTGATAATCTTAAATGGCAAATAAGGGATTACTGTAATATCTCATTATCTAAACGATATAGTTAGATTCACCTCTAAGATATAAGACTATTGGTGACTTATTTTTGCATGATCGTGGGATTTGGAATTTTGAAGTCCTATTTAAATTATATTTTCTAACTTTGGTTCGTCAAATCTCTTAAATGTCATATTCAGTAATAGGTCAACTTGATAAATTATTATGGATAGATAATAGTTCAAGAAAGTATACTATTGTGAATAGGTATTGTGTGTTGTGAAATGCATCTTTAGTTTTCCTTTTATCAAGATTTATAGCTTGAGACTCCTTATGGAAATTGTTTTTTTACTCTTACCTTAATTTTTCAAGCACACCTCACCACTTGTCTGTAGAGGATTATTGTCTATTTTGCTACTTCTCCTAGGAGACCACTAATCATTTGTTTTTGTAATGTTTATTTGTAAAGATAATTTGGTTTGATTCTCTTTTATCTTTGTGAGTTAATTAATGATGTCTGGTTGATATTTTTCAATAGCTGCAAATTTAGTTCTCTCAAACTATCAGCATCACACGACAAGTGGAGGTTTGTATGGCAATTATTGTTCCAGTCTGGTACGTTATATGGTTTTGTCATATATAGTTGCAAAATTTTTTACGATCCTCTTATTGGTCTGAACTTTGCTATCTGAATGTTAAAATGCTTTCTAAGTTAGAATTGAAATAATGATTCATCTTTGTTACACCCTTCGAAAAGAAGCATAATCGACAAAATCTACGAGTCGAAACTCATACCCATAACCCTTTTTAACAACTACAACCATAAATATAAAAGGTGTAAGAATAAAGTAAAACAATTTTTTGGATACTTAAGGAAGCTTTCCTTTACTAAAAGATTTAAACAATACTACAAAAAAATTGATTATAAAATAGTTCATTTAATTTTTTGTAAAAATTTCAGTAGAGTTTCCTTTAAATTTAGGACTACTCGAAATTTCTACAAACAGTCAAACAACCAATAAAAAATAATGAGAGTTTCACTTTCAATATGAAGCACTAAACAATAATAAATGGGAATAAGGCCCTTACCTGTGTATAAGTGGAGCTACAACTAAGAATAAGTAATATACCTAATTATAAATTTAAAAGTTCACCCAAAAAAAAAAGCCCTAGCAAACCACACAGGGCTCAAAATCTTAAACCAGTCATTTTTGTGCCGGTTCTAGACCCACATCATTATTTGTAATAAAAAAAAAAATTTAAGGGATGAGTTTGAAACTCAATAAGCGGATAATACTAACTATGACCAAGATACAAATCAAAATAAATAGTCTACCTTCAAACTTGAATTTATATAAAAAAACATAAGCAATAATGTAGTATACAACAAAATTAATTTCTTCACATTTATAATACATAAATTCGATAATATACATAAAGTAAACATTTAAAACTCATGAATAACAATAATTGATATGTCTAAACAGAACCAAATCAAATGAATGCCAAGTACATCGCTTACAAGGAAATAGTAGTACCAAAATAGCTTAAGCTTAACCATTCAAACAGATCCACATGTGGTGACCAACACATGAGGCTAGCAATACCCCTACTAGCTAAGGTTCAGATTGAGGTGCATTAAAGCTAACAACTACTACTGTTAGTTACAAAGTTCTGTATTAGACTGCCTTTTAATCAATAATGGCTAAAATAAGTAATTAAGTCATTATCAAGGTATATTGAATTAGTTGATCAACAACTGATATATTTCAATAACATCAATTAATAATCCTTTCTTCTTCTTTTTTGTCACACATAAAGAACTCAAGTTTAGCATTCTATTATTTTACAAGGAAGAAGGAGTATAAAATTTTCATAGCAAGTATTATCTACTCATCGCACACGACGACATCGTAAATTTCTTTAAGCCTTAATTTGACAAAGCAACTAATATGGCATTATCTTCGGAACCTCTTAAATTACCCATAAACAATTTTGATTACTAACTAACACATAAATTTGTATAAGTTCAAGCTACTCTTATTCATTATTATCTTAATCTAGGTCACAAGCCAACATGCCAACTAGGGAAAATTTTTAATTTTTCATTTAGCACTTTAAGTTACCATCCCAAGAGAACATCTTCATCTTAAGCCTTTCTTATATAGCCACTAGAATAACATAGAACACTTTCATACTACTTGAAGCAAATAAATTAAAAAAAAAAAGCAAGGAAATGGAACTAATACTAATATAAGAAGGCCTTAAATTTCTAATAATAATTTTTTTATTCAAAGCTTAGCTGAACATATTCCCTGATTAGCCATAAAATAGGGCAAATATCAAGATTAAATTCCCTTGAATCAAATTCTGGACTTTAGCTACCAAAAATAAGAAAAAGAGGTGATTCTTATCAAGAAATCAAGAGAGGAATGAAGTGAGAAGAAAACAATTTTTTGAAGCTTAAAACCCTACCCTAACACCACTATAAAGCTACTGCCGCGGTGATGAACAAAGCACACTCTGTAGCTGGAGGAAAGGGCTGATTTCATAGTGGATATGGTGGCTAGAAGGAAGAACAATGGGAAGGGAAAGAAGAAAGAACAAAAAGGACTAGAGATTGAAAGAATGGAAAAGACAAAAAGAAGAAGGAAAAACACGAAAAGAAAAAAGAAAAAGATGAAAAGAAGAGAGTAAAGAATGAAGCACACTGGACATGCGGTAGAGAAGAAAGAAAAAGTGGAGAAAGTGGAGAGGTTACGATTTTTTTAATATATTTTGGATAAAATTAGATTTTGGCCCTTAAAAATTTTAAAATGCCTTAAAGTAGTCCCTATGTCACATTTTTTTTCTAAGTTGTCACAATCTTGGTGTAAACATTCAAGATTACAACACTTGTATTGATCTCCACCTTTTAGACAACTTCCTAATCGGGCTAGTTGGCGATTATCTTTTTGGTTTGCTTCTTGGAATACCAGACAGAAGAAATTTCACGTTTTAGTTTCAACCTAGTTAGGAAAATACTATATTTCACAAATGGTGATGGTCTGATTAATTGCACCAATCTCTTACTAAGGTCTTTTTAAATACAGTTAGGCATTATTTGTTATTTCTTCTTTATGAGAAAATTATATCAAAATCTCATGCATATCATTGGTGGTTTTTGTGTTTATAGTTGCTCAGTATAAGCCTTTGCATTATCATACTCAACTACCAGCTAATTTACAATCATTTTTGTCAGGATATTCAGCGCCTAAGTATGCGTTTTGCTTCTATACATGTTTTGATGATTTTGGAAGATTTAACCATTCTCTTCAATTACTATAAAAAGGAAATTAGTCTATATATATATATTATATATTGTTGTTTTGTAGCCTAGTTTTTTCTCTTAATATTAAAAGAATGTTATTAGAAAACACATAAGATTTTTAATTAATTAAAAAAATACTAAATTTCAAGCAATATATATATATATATACAATCATTGTATTGAAATGCTTATCTAATTATTGACCCGTTTAGTATATTGAATAAAATAAAAAATAATTTTAAGAATAAAATATAGTCATTATATTTTAAATTTAAAACATTTAAAGCATGCAACGTCC
The DNA here is from genome assembly GCA_026724425.1 of Erythrophleum ivorense. Classification (NCBI taxonomy): domain Eukaryota; kingdom Viridiplantae; phylum Streptophyta; class Magnoliopsida; order Fabales; family Fabaceae; genus Erythrophleum; species Erythrophleum ivorense. Next base: position 433,345 of record JAIUCV010000174.1, read on the forward strand.
TTACAACTAGAATTGGTGACAATAATGATAATGATGAAGTCTTATTAATTTGTTGAAGATCCATAAGAGGCTTTTTATTAGGAAGCAAGTGGCGATAATTAACCTTCAAATATTGTTACAAATGTTTAATGTCCTTATTTATTATTTTATTTTAAGGGACGCGAGATTTGGTGTATTTTCGAGTTTCTAAGTTTTTTGAGCTCGAAAATGTCAAATTTTTGATGTATTTGGGTTGGTTTATGGAGTAGTATTTTCATCATTTTGATATCAAAATTAGAATCTACATGAAATTCTGATGAAAATCGACTTCTGGATCACCCAAAACGGAGCTCAGAAACTCAAAAAACGACCGGGTTTTCATTTGGATCCGAAACGGGTCGTAACCGGGTCGGGTCGACCCGGCGAGAGGTCAGGGACGAGTTGTACGACACGTCGTTTTGATCCTCTGTCAAACGACACGTCGTTTTGTCCTTGAAGTCGCTGCTGAATGTTGGTTAAAACGACATGTCATTTAGCATTTTGGAAATAAAATGGTTTCTGTGGCATAAGGAAGATTCGAACCCCTGACCATGTAGTAATGAGCCACGAGTCTTAACCACTAAAGCCACATTTCATTGTTGTTATGTAAAGGCAACATGTAATATATATATATATATATATATATATACGTTGTCTTTTGTGGCATTTCCTCCATATCTTTTCTTCTCCCATGATTTATATATATATATATATATATATATTTATATATATTATCTTTTGATATAAAAAAAAAATTTTTTTTTGGCCAATATTAAATTAAAAATTTAATAATAATTTATTTATTGGCCAATTATTTATTTATTGGCCAATTATTTTGTTTAAAATTATTAAGTACATTTTAATTTGTCCAAATTTTGGCAAAAATTATTGTGGACAAAATATATATTAATTTTGACAATATTTAGTTATTTATTTGTCAAAATAATTGTGAAATTTATTTTATGCCTTTAAAATTTGCCTAAATCTTGAATGTTAATTAATTTTAGGCAATTTTGGCATATTTGGAAATAATAATTAATTTATAGTGCCATTTAATTTATGCTTAAATTTGCTTAAATAATTAATTTTTATTTTAGGCAATGTTTATGGCACATTTAGAGTAATTTTAAAGGGAGAATATTAATTAAATTAATTAGTCATATTTTTATTGATTAATTGATTAGTTATTGAAATTCTCATTGTGTATGCTTGTTTATACTTTATGTTAAATTATATTCAAGCATATAATTTTATTTAGATGTCAAGTGAATAGTATATTTTTAATTTAATTAAAGTTTAGCCACAGCACCTTTAATTATTTTAAAATTATACACTAAGTGTTATAATCACATAAAGTAAAATGACATCAAATTGTAATTAATCATATTTAATATGATAAATATTATCCTACAGGAATATTATCATATTTCATGTGATTAATTAGGATGGAATAGTAAATTTTTATTTTGTTGATTTACCCGCAGGAATTAAGAAAAGAATATAATTTACTAGTTTTATCATTAGTATATGAGTCTAATTAAATAAAATTTAGCCCACAGGTAATTTTATTTGTTACTAGGCTCATAATTTGAATCGACATGCATTGCATTGGCATAACATGTCATTTAAGAATATTATTTGTCTCAAATTATTAACACAGCATGTAAATTGTGCAGTTTTTCAACCTTTAAATATTTCTGATTTTCAAGTTCCTGAATTAACTGGAGATAATTACAATGTTTGGAAGGAGAAAATACTTCTCCAATTAGGGTGGATGGACGTTGATGATGCAATCAGAAAAGATGAACCTCCTAAACCCACGAATATTAGTAGTGCATCAGAAGTAAATGTTTATGAACGTTGGGAGCGATCCAATCGTCTTAGTATGATGTACATCAAGACTAAAATATCAGCTAGTATTCATGGGTCTATTGGAGAGCATCAAAACGTTCGAAGTTTGCTTAAGGCTATTGATGAACAATTCGAATCTTCGGATAAGGCCTTAGCAAGTACCTTAATAACAAAGTTATCATCCATGAAACTTACTGACGTAAGAGGTGTGCGAGAGCACATCATGAAAATGAGGGATATAGCAACTCAATTGAAAACACTTGAGGTTGAGATGTCAGATTCTTTTCTTGTGCACTACATCCTGAATTCTCTACCACAACAATATAGGCCTTTCAAAATCTCCTACAACACTCATAAAGAGAAGTGGTCAATCAATGAACTTCTGACCATGTGTGTACAAGAAGAAGGAAGGCTCATAGCAGAGATGGGTGAAAGTGTACATACAGTGACACAAGGAAGGAAGAAAAGAAAAGCCAAGACAAAAGGGAAGGGCAAGGTTCCCATCCCTGAGAATATTAAGAAAGAGTCCAAGTGTTTCTTTTGTAAAAAGAAAGGACACATAAAGATGGACTGTGTCAAATTCAAGGCTTGGCTTCAAAAGAAAGGTAATTCAATCTCATATTTTTGTTATGAATCTAATATGGTAGACGCTAGTAGTAACACATGGTGGATTGATTCTGGCTCAACAATTCACATTTCTAATACCTTGCAGGGCTTTCTAAACCAAAGGAAGCCGGTGGGCAGTGAGCAATACATCTATTCAGGAAATAAGATGGGCTCAACTGTTGAAGCTATAGCAACATGCAGATTAGTTCTTAATTCTGGTTTTATTTTGAATTTGGAAAAGATATTTTATGTACCAAGTTTCTCTAAAAACTTGATTTCAGTTTCCAAACTTGTACCATTGGGATATTGTTTTGAATTTTCAAGTAATGAATTTAAATTATTTTATAAATCTAATTTTATTGGCAATGGTACACTTTGCGATGATCTATTCCAAATTCAATTACAAAATAGTAACCTTTATGACTCAATGCATGTTTCTAGTAGCATAGGTATTAAGAGAAATGTTACTAATGAAGATTCCTCTATGTTATGGCACCGTAGGCTTGGTCATATCTCAATAGAGAGAGTAAAAAGATTAGTAAAAGATGGAGTACTCAATACTCTTGACTTTACTGATTTTAACACTTGTATAGACTGCATTAAGGGAAAGCAGACTAACAGGATTAAAAAAAGTGCTAAGAGGAGTTCTAGCATATTAGAAATCATACATACGGACATTTGTAGTCCAAATTTAGACTTAAGTAATCAGAAATACTTTATCACCTTTATTGATGATTACTCACGATACATGTATCTCTATCTGCTTAATAATAAAAATGAGGCACTAGATGCCTTTAAGATATTTAAGGCAGAAGTAGAGAAACAATGTGGTAAACAAATTAAGATAGTGAGATCTGATAGAGGTGGTGAGTATTATGGTAGATACACTGAAGATGGACAAGCGCTAGGTCCATTTGCTAGGTTTCTTCAAGAGCATGGGATTGTTGCCCAATACACTATGCCTGGGTCACCTGACCAGAATGGTGTAGCTGAAAGAAGAAATCGAACATTGTTGGACATGGTGAGGAGCATGTTGGTTAGCTCCAAACTTCCTAAATCCTTGTGGACTGAAGCTCTTAAAACTGCTGTATATATTCTTAACCGAGTTCCAACTAAGGCTGTTGTAAAGACGCCATTTGAGTTATTCAAAGGTTGGAAACCGAGTTTAAGACATATGCGCGTTTGGGGATGCCCATCTGAGGTTAGGGTTTACAATCCACAAGAAAAGAAGTTAGACCCTAGGACCATTAGTAGCTACTTTATTGGGTATGCTGAAAAGTCTAAAGGTTATAGATTTTATTGTCCATCTCACAGTATTAGGATTGTGGAATCAAGGAATGCAAAATTTCTTGAGAATGACTTGATCAGTGGGAGTGATCAAATTCAAAACTTAGGTTCTGAAAATGATCAGTCTAATATTCAAACTCCTACATTAAGTGATAGAATGATTGTAATTCATGCCCCTCAAGTCCAAACGGGTATTGAACAACCAATCATTCAGGATCCACAACCTGTTGACATTGACCAAGTTGATCCAATTAATGAACAGCCTTTAAGGACTGTTGAACAAACAGTTGAACAACATACTCCCCAAGAGAATGTTGAGTCAACATTAAGAAGATCAACTAGGATGAGGAAGTCAGCAATTCCTAATGATTATGCTGTGTATCTACAAGAATCTGATTACAATATAGGAGCTGAGAATGACCTTGAAACGTTTTCACAAGCCATCAGTTATAGAGAATCAAAGCTGTGGCACAATGCCATGAAGGAAGAGATGGATTCTATGGCGTCTAATGGAGTCTGGGATCTTGTCGAGTTGCCTAATGGCTCTAAGGCCATTGGATGCAAATGGGTCTATAAAACAAAAAGAGACTCATTAGGCAATATCGAGAGATACAAAGCAAGACTCGTGGCCAAGGGATTTACTCAAAGGGAAGGAATCGATTACATAGAGACATTTTCTCCTGTATCTAAGAAAGATTCCCTTCGTATAATAATGGCATTAGTTGCTCATTTTGACTTTGAACTACATCAGATGGATGTGAAGACAGCATTCCTCAATGGGGAACTAGATGAGGAGGTATATATGAAACAACCTGAAGGATTCCCCTCTAGTGCCAATGAACATTTGGTGTGCAAGTTAAAGAAATCCATATATGGATTGAAACAGGCCTCCCGCCAGTGGTACTTAAAATTTCATGATGTTATCTCCTCATATGGATTTGTGGAAAACGTCATGGATCAATGTATATACCAGAAGGTTAGTGGGAGTAAAATCTGTTTCCTTGTATTGTATGTGGATGACATATTACTTGCAACCAATGATAAGGGGTTGTTATATGAGGTGAAACAATTTCTCTCTAAAAATTTTGATATGAAGGATATGGGTGAGGCATCTTATGTCATTGGCATAAAGATCCATCGAGATAGAACTCAATGTATTTTGGGTCTGTCACAAGAAACCTATATCAATAAAGTTTTGGAGAGATTTCGGATAAAGATTGTTCACCAAGTGTAGCACCTATTGTGAAGGGTGACAAGTTCAATTTGAACCAGTGCCCGAAGAATGATTTAGAAAAAGAACAAATGCATAACATTCTATATGCTTCTGCTATTGGAAGCCTTATGTATGCTCAGGTTTGTACAAGACCTGACATAGCATTTGCAGTTGGAATGTTAGGCAGATATCAGAGTAATCCAAGTATAGATCATTGGAGAGCTGCAAAGAAAGTAATGAGGTATCTTAAGGGTACCAAGAACTACATGCTGATGTATAAACGGATTGAAAACCTTGAGATAGTTGGCTACTCAGATTCGGATTTCGCTGGATGCGTTGATTCACGGAAATCAACATCAGGCTATATTTTCATGTTAGCCGGCGGAGCCGTATCTTGGAGAAGCGCAAAGCAGACTTTGACTGCTACTTCTACTATGGAGGCAGAGTTCGTTTCTTGTTTTGAGGCAACTTCACATGGTGTTTGGCTTAAGGGCTTTATATCTGGGCTTAGAATTGTCGACACTATCTCTAAGCCATTAAAGATATATTGTGACAACTCAGCTGCTGTTTTTCTGGCTAAGAACAACAAAAGTGGAAGTCGAAGCAAACATATCGACATTAAGTATTTAGCCATTCGTGAACGTGTCAAGGAAAATAAAGTTATCATTGAACACATTAGCACTGAGTTGATGATTGCTGATCCTTTAACAAAAGGCATGCCACCAGTAATGTTTAAGGATCATGTATCTAGAATGGGACTTAGTTCCACTTTGTGTTATTGATGTATATACTATATATATATCATTTATAATAAAGCCTTTATTTCATTTCAAGGTGTTTTCTCATTTATGCGTATACATTAAAGTTTGAGAATAACAACATTAAGAGGACCCAGAATAAGCATATGGCTTATTCATAAAGTTAATATATAGTGGGTAAAGAAATAAAATACATTGTGATACATAGAAGGTATTACTCACTTATAGAGGAACTACCGCTATGATTCATGCATTTATGTTTCAGTTAAATATTTGAACCTTAAGAAGCCATTATGAATAAAGATTTTCGAACCAAGTGGGAGAATGTGGGACGTTGCATAAGTTCATGGCAGAAGCAGAACGTGGGACGCTGCATGAGTTCATGGCAGAAGCAGAACCCACGTTCAGATGGCAAACGTCTCCATATGCGATAGTTCATGGCAGAAACCCACGTTGCACATCTGAACGTGGCTTGCAAACGTCTCCATTGTGGTCCGAAAATTATGGTCTTCGTGAGATAATTTCCCACGTCCAGATCGTGTCAGTTTCTTCGGCAAAATGATGGAATTGCCGTTGGAAACTTTGCCTATAAATACAGGGGTCCCCAAGCTCGGTAAACACAATCATCTGAACATAACACCATCATAGAGTGTTAACCAGAGTTTGGAAGCATTATCTTACACTTTTATATTTTAATTTTTTTTAAAGCAATGGGATGTGAGGTTAGAGGCCCCACATCCAATTTTTTATCCTTTTTATTTTTGTTAAATAATAGTTTGACTCTTTATCTTATTAATTTTTTTAATTTTAATTGAATATAATAATAAAAGAATAATTTATTTTTTAAGTACGCAAAGAATGATTTATCATAAAAGAATATAATGATATGAATTATTAAATGAATGAAATAAATGTACAATTTTACATACATAAAGAAAAAAAAAACTTTTACATCAAAGTAAATGGCTCTCAGTGTTGTAATCAGATTTTCTCTTAACTTATTATGGTTGGCGTTGTAATAGGTAATCTTCTTCTTTTTCTTCTTCTTTTTCCTCTTACTTTGGCAAATTCTTATTACTAGTCAATGGCGAATAATCCCACTAAAGAGATTGAATACAAGGAATTAGTTGATGTAGAATGAAGAACCCTTGTTCATATTGGTGCAATGATTCTCCCTAATCAAAAGATGCCTTGACATATTTGGTAGTAAATACAAAAGGATCATTAAATAGTGTTGTAAACGAGACAGAGCCACATGTCATATGCAACTTCTCTAGGTGAAAAGATAACTTAAGGTTGGTGTAGGAAGACTGTGGAAGCAATGTTATATAATGAGAGAAACCAATACCTTTGAAGTCTGGAAATTGTGATGCCAATGCAAATAAAGAAAGCCGAAGAAGGACTAACACCATTAAAGTCTATCTGCATTGGTATTAAGGTGTAGAAAGATGTCACACCTCTAAATCTCATAGATAAAGCACTAGCATCATTGCCATCATCATGTTCATCCACATCATCTAGCATGGATTCCCTTGGTGGGCATAGAGCCATGACCATTTTTTCCTAGCCTAGCCTCTGGCTCTGATGGCCTTAACAAATGAAATTATGATAGAGTAGGCTTAACAAAAGCTTCCCTTGTAACACTGGGAGTCATTTACCTTGATGTATAAGTATTCTTTTTTTCTCCCCCATTCATGTATGTAAATTTTATTTCATTCATTTAATAATTTATATTATTATATTCTTTTATGATAAATCATTCTTTGTGTATTTAAAAAAAATTAAACAAATTAGAAAAATAAATCATCCTTTCATTGTTATATTCAATTAAAATTAATAATGCATACCATTATTTCAATAAAAAATAAAAAATGGGATGTAGGAACTTTAATCCCACATCCCATTGTTAAAAAAAATAAAAAATAAAATAAAATTGTGAGATGCATCATTTCTAACCTCTCATCCCATAAAAAAAAAGACATGAAGTATCTATGAAAAAAAGTTTTTGTAACACAAGATTTGAAATATTAATTATATCCATTGTAGCTTCTTAGTAAAAAAAAAAAATCCTACAAAAAATTTATCAAAAAAATTTTTTATGGTAATAGTAATATAGCAATAGGCATAATAATGGTGTTGCACTCCTAAATTGAAAGAGCGACTAGGACAAAGTACAAGGAACTCCCTATACTTGTAAGCCTACAAAACAGAATTGATAGAAGGACATAATATAGGGAAAAATCTTACTCCTATCCATAGATGGGGTTTTCCACAAAAAATATAGCCAAACCTTCCTTAAAAATATAACTATTTTCAATGGTATTACAGTTCAAAACCTATACATTTATCCTACTTGAAAGCTCTACTCTCAACATCTACAACACAACTCTAATCAACATGAATATGCATTGTAGGTTGGATCCTCCTTGTAATTCTAAGGAGCTACTCTAGATTGCATCAAAACAAAAACACAAGTTTACAAGAAAATTTGCCCACGCATACAAGTATGGACTCACTGGCAAAATACTAACCCATCCTTTGCTCTGCAAAGCAAATCCAAACTGCCCTTGAAACCTGTAAAATATTATAAGGGTGAGTTACTCAATGAACAAATAATATATCTATGCTAAAATTGGATAAGTACAATATTATTATCCATAGTTAAATTGGTTTCCCAAAACCAAGCATACACATAATAAGATTCAATAATCATTACTTCACTTATTAGAACAAAAAACTACTAACCAAAACCAAGTTAGAGAGGAAGCCTAAGGCTCCCATGTTCAAATAGGTAAGAGCACAGACTTTCAACATAATTTTCTCATATACAATTTCCGTCCAACACATTGAATAATATTATCCATATACACCAAGGTACAACCAGATCACACACTACATACATACCAAAGTATAACCAAATCATACCCTTCATACACACCAAAGTGCAATTAGGTCATACTTTCCATACACACCAAAGTACAACTAGATTATACCCTCCATACATACCAAAATACAATTAGATTGTAGTTTTATATCACATCACATGGTCCCATATCATTTCACATCACTTTATGGTTCTGAATAAGACTATTTTTCAAAATCATTGTTATAAGATTTGAATTTGAAACATCTTGATAGAAGAATAAAATATAAATATTTCCCTGAATCAATATTTCCAATATAAAGTGAATACTAATCAAAACTTTTTGATAAGTTATTCTGTAACCACAAATAAGAATTTCCTAAATGAAAATTTTTTAATAAAGTCATGTGTCGAAGCATATACTTCAAAAGCTTGTCCTAAGATAGAAAAGTGATGATAGTTAAAAAAAAATATTATTATATTAAGAAAAACAAGGCAACATTTATGGTCTGTTTAGTTGAAGAAGGGAATGGGAAAAGTAATGGAAAAAGTTGGTAGGTGAGAGTAAGTAAGATAAAAAAAAATATTTTTATCCCTACTTTTGAAAAAATAATTTGATAGTTAAAATAGTGATGTGATGAATAAAAAAAAATATATAAGAGTATAATAAACATTGTACAACCAATGGAAAGGAAATGCATTTGCATTACCTTATACCAAATGGAGCCTTCAAGTATGTATAAATAGTGCTATTTACTCACAACGTCCAATGTAGTTACAGCATTTTGTACCATTTTTTTTTCCAAAAATCTCCCGAGATAAAAATGTCCTTGTAATTCCAATACTCAACACATAAACCTTTTTACTTATATAGCTACCCTTCAAATTATTTTAACTCTTCATCAAACAAAAGTAATCTCCTTATATTCTCTCATCCATTATTAATTTGTTCGTTTTCACATACACTCTCAAGGTCCAAAAAGAATGAACATTCACTATAAAACTATTCACTAGGTTGAACATATGAGTAATGTCATGGCTCAGAAATTTTATTTAATCACTTTACCTTATCTTATGAGCTAGACAAGGGTTTTAACAAGTAAACAAGATTTTAATACTTTCGGCTAGTATAAATTTAGAGATATGTGTATTAGAAAAAACAATAAACATTAATTATAGTCCTTCAACTTTTCTTCTGAATAACTTTAAGTTATATTTCTGAGCTCAGCTTTTAAAATCTCAACTAATAAGATGATTAGAAATTATTGTGGAGACTCATTTGTAGAAACATCAACAAGAAAGTGATGTAATCATGAATTAAAGAATTACCTTAAAATCAAATGATTTATTTCTTCCGTTTAAATATATATTTTTACGTCTAAATATACTAACACAATTATTATGATGAGGCTATGAGGCTGATATATATTTTATTAAATTAATCTGACGAGGCTGATATATACATGAGCCATATGCATTTAGATGTAAAGTCATTCCTAATTAACATTGTTCAATCTTTTTTTTTTTCCTTAAAGGAAATTAATACTTAATTAATTTTAACCATATATAATTCTCACAAAAGTCAGCTAATCATGCTGCTAAAATAATATTTGGTTCCACTACCAATCAATCTTGAAGATTTTGTAATTGGATACAATTAATGTTATTAAACATTTTATGTCAAACTCAAAATACGTTGATGATCTTAAATATTGTAGTATTATTAATATTATTAATTAAATAACCAAAGAATATATTAGTGATAAAAGACTTTACATCTTCTTCAAAAAGTACAAGACTTGTATAACCGTAGAAGTATAGTACCATCATCTTGCGCAGTTAAACAACTTGAATGAATTTTAACGCATAACTATTTAAAAATATAATACTCAAATATCAAAATTTATACACGAAGGCGACTCTTAGGTTTGTCTTTGCCTATTCTTTTAATTTGAATGACATTGAAAAGCTTTTTCACAATGGAATCAATTATCAAGCTATTCAAATTGTTCCTTCATTTTTCCCCCTCGATTGCACATAAATATGAAATTGGTATGATTCAGAATTAATATAGTGATTTACTCAGATTGCGGAAGAAAGAAACCACTTTGTGAATCTCTGCAAAATGAAGAATGGGATTTGTTTTCAGGAGAGGAAATCCCTTTGCTTGCTTCTTCAATTCCTCCTTGGATGCCTCACCCTCTTCCCACTCCCGTTGATGAACGCCGTCAACACCGCCCAGATGTGGCCATTTTTGCCGCTAATTCTGATGACATTCCTCCGATCAATGGCGTCAGTGATTTGAGAGAGTATGAACTGAAAAAGAGATAAAAGGGAAAGGAGGAATAAATTTGTTAATTAAGATGTCCAAAGTTGGTAAAATGAGTACTAAGAAAAATGTCACATGAGAAATTTTTGTCTGTATTAGATGCATGTATATTTACTGATCAAGATTTACTCCATACATATACAAAGCAGAATCTAACCGTTTAGTTATGTGCACCTAGTGTATCTCAAAATTTTTTGTCACTTGTTAAAGTTACATTAACACTTAAAAGTTAAGATTGTTAACCTTATTTATTTGAAAAATCATTAATAGAGAGCAAAAAAAATAAATTAATTATTCTTAGAGATTTTATATTTTTAATTTATTATAAAAGACCAAAGTACCAAAAATAGAATATGTTTTTATCAAAATATTCTTTATGAATAAGAAATTTACCAACTTATTTTTCTAATTATTTATTGTGAAGAGAGCCAATTTCATGCACTTTTTTGTTAGTAATTTAATTTTCCTGTTTTACCAATGAAAGAAGCTAGGAATTAATTTGTTTCAAGGATGATGTGGGGTCCATAGATCTAGATCGAAGGCATTCATTTAAAGCAGTAACACAGCAAGTATTTGGCTATGGTTCCAGCTCAATATGTATTTTGTGTACAACTTGTTCGACGAGCCACATCAAGAAACAATAACTAAAGGTTATCCACAGAAAACCTTGTCTGACTCTCTGCATGAGTTGAGGTACTTTCCCTTGAAGGGATTTTGAATGGTCTTTGAATTTTCATTCAATTGAGAATGAGGCAACCGATGTGGGAATTAGGGATCTTTGAAATCCCTAACATTGTAGAAGCAGAAGGTAAAATATTTTTTTTTTTAAAAAAAAAGAATGATGGCTATTTGGAACACATGTTTTTTTAGTGACAAGGATGCTAAATAGGATTATAGTTGGCCATATCAGCATTTTCCATCAATTATTTAGACACAGTTAGTTATTAGGATGGTATTAAAACTTTTTAGAAAAATGTACAACAAAATTGACACAAATTAAATAATTCGGACTGAATTGAAACTTATTGCAAGTGTGAGGGATGAAAAGAGTACTTTTTCTTTTTCTTTTTTTTTAATATTTAATTATATGGTATTTGAGGGAGAATGATACTTGAATAAATCTATATCATCAATTAATGATCATGTGATTTGTTAAAGTAAGGTTAGGTAATTTAGTAAATGGTAGTGACTTTGCTTAACGTGAGGGTCTCTTTTAATTAGGAAACTAAATTGCAAAGTTATTATTTTTTGAAAATCAAATTAAGAAAATAATGATTATTTGAAGTCTAAATTATTAATTTATTCAAAAATTTATAATGGTTAAATATAACTATCCAAAATTTCAAGGCATTTATGATTTCTCCTAATCTAAGAATAACTAGTTTTGATAAGAGAAAATACTAACAGTAAATTGGTTAAAACCATTGACAATATCTATTAAATTTTTTTTTAAAAAAAAAGGTTCAGATAAGGCCACTTAATTTAAAAGTCAACATTGAATTAATTATGTATCTGAAATATTTATAATCAGCATTAATTGTGCACATTAACATTTTGAATTTATCACTTTAGGAGTTCTAGAAAGTCCGTTTAAACAGATTTAAAAAAAAAGAAGATGAAATCACTAGGTTTGATTATGAAAGGGGTTAAGTAATCAACAACAAATTTTAATGTTCAGTCACGTTTGGTTGAGTAGCTACTAAACGTGTTGCAACTAATTTGTGATTTTAGTCAACAAAGACGGGGGGTGGATTCTACATATCTATATATATATATATATATATATATTATTTACACGAAATTTTTCTTTGGAGTCGACATGTCTTGACAAAAAGAAAACTCTGGTGATAAATCAGAGGATAATATCTGATGCGAAAGATTCATATAAATTATTACGGATAAGAAGACTGAGTAATGAAACTTCTGAAAATTTCATGTGAATGAATGAGACTTCCCTACATGGAGTCTGACGATGCTGAATCATCAAAACTAAGCCACATATCTATTTCTTAAATTAAACGTCGTCGTTTGTGACCTGACAATCAACGGAGACTAAAGTAACATTCTTGATTATCCCCGTCTTATGGACTTACGGGACCGTAATTTAATTATCGACTAAAATCTTAGTTTGATTTTTAATAGGTCATTGGTGAAATATATTTTGTTAATTTAATTTTTTTAATAAAATTGTAATTGTAATTAATAATGTCGTAAATAATATAAATAACATTAACAAATGCAATAACATGTAATATATATTCTTAATATATTATTGTTTTAACAATAAATTAATAGAAAAAAATTTTGTTTTGTGAAGAATTAAATAAAAAAATATATATATATCAATATATGAAAGATTAAATTGAGAAAATAATTTTATAATATGTCAAATTAAAAAAAATTTATTTATTAGAAATTAAATTAGGAAAACAGTTTTATGAAAAATTAAATTTAAAAACATACTCTATGAAAAATAAAGTTTTAGTCTTTAATTATCAGGGGAAGATGTTAGTGAATTTGATAAATTTGTGTTAGGTTAAACGGAGGGCCCTGAGGCCCTAAAGCCCAAAAACAAAGAATGAATTTGATAGGTAGATATGTATATGTGCGTACGTGTGTATATTTAATTATGTTTTTAAAGTATCCAAGTTTGTTAAGACCAAACGATGCTTCATTGGTTCGAACCTCGTCTGCCCTCGATGGGAATAATTGAGACATTTCATCAATTTGGACAATATATCCTATGACCTCAACGCATAAAAAACACCACGAAACTCTTGAATCTCCTATACGTGTGAGTTACTAATCTATTACTTCGCTTATAGATATTTGGTAGCTATATAGTCATTTAATAAAAATAATAATATAAATTATACTTATTTCTTCTTCTTTTTTGTCTTTATTTCTTTTGAACTATATTATGTACAATCTATATGCAGTTGATTTATAATACATATACTCAATTTATAATTCATCACTTTGTCTAACTTAATCAATAAATATACTCAATTTCCTTGCTTGACAACTATTGTATGATACTATCAAGCCGGACGACTGTAGAGAATCCATGCTAATGATATGTGGAGCTCGCCCATTTTCGACCTACAATTTTTAAAAATTTTTATTTAATGTTCAAATAAATATTCATATGTGTTTCAAGTTAATGCTTATTGATCCATAAGAACGAGGAGAGTGAAACATCAATTTTTTGGAGAGATTTAAATATTTTGAGAGCCAGCATTAAAACAAGTTTTATTATAAAATATCGTTTTCAACTTATGCTAAAATAATTTACCATTCTTTAAAGATTTTTTTTTTGGGTATTACTTCAATATTTTTTATAAAATATAATTTTAATACTTAAAAAATTTGAGTAAATTACATAAACTTTTCTTGAGTTTTGTTAAAATTAAACAAACTTTTCTTCTATTTTTAAAATATACATAAGCCTTCTTTAAAACAAAAAAGTAAATTATATGAATATCTATTGAATTTATTGAAATTACATAAATTTTTTATTTATTCTTCAAATATACATAAATTTTCCTGAAAATCAAAGAAAATGTTGTATAATTTTAACAAAATTTAAAAAGGTCTGTGAATTTATTCTTTATTTCAAAGGAAATTTATATATATTTTAAAAATAGAAGGAAATTTTTATAATTTCAGTAAAATTTAAAAAAAGTCTGTGTAATTTATTTTTTGTTTTTTAAAAAAATTATGTATATTTTAAAAATAGAGAGATATTTATATAATTTTAGTAAAACTCTAAAAAAGTTTGTATAGTAATACTACATAATTTTTTTAATGATAAAATGATTTGTGAACTTAAAAAAAAATTCAATAATACTAAAAGCCAATCAAAGATAAAATTGATATTGAAAATCATGTTTAAAGTACCAGAATAAGATTTTAGTATCTATGCTCTTATATATTGTTTTGGGACTTTTGATCCCAAACATAAATAAATAAAATAAAAGTTATAATATAAACAAATAAAATATATATTAGAGAATAAGAAATTAAATAATTTCTCATTTTTATCATTTTAAATATAAATTTTTATTTTATTTTTAAAATATCGTGTATAATTCATTAAAGCAAAAAAAAAAGTTCGCATTCGCTTTCATACTTACAAATTATTAATATTACTTCTAAATGGCAAATAGTATTGATACACTTGTGCGTCATCATTTTTGCAGAATTTAGGAGTTGTCGCTAAGAAAGTGGATAACCCTGGATCCCACGTGGGATTTTCTCCTCCACCTCTACCAATGAAATTCAGAACAGCAAAAGCCATCATCTTTCTTCACCCCGAACTTCCCACTTTGAAGAAACCCCACTAACAATAACAATGGCGTCCCTTCAGAACTCCCCCACAATTCACCGAGCCCTCTTCCACAACTCTTTCCCTCAGGTGCTTTCGTCTTCTATCTCTCTCTTTTTGATACTTGGTAATAATTTCATTCAGTCTTCTGTTTTTGAAATGTGAGCAGTTACAGAAGAATGGTATTCGTTCCTTTAAGGCCGCCCATTCACCACCACCCACTTCTTCAACAGGTAATCAAAAGCAGTCTGAGTACAACTATGTAAGAAGTAATTGATTTGATTGCTTTTAAATTTTAAATCTCCCAGTGACGAGTACCCCAACACCTCATTGAACTTGTCCGTGCTCATTAGTTTTTTTTTTTTTAATGTTTAATCTTAACTCTTAAACTAACCATTAAAGGTCGTTGATAGATCACCAGTGTGGAGTGTATGTATTTACTGATTATTGTTTTAGAAAATTACACTTTGTCACATAATTGATGGGTCCAATTGCAATTTACCTCTGATGTATCAATTTCAGTACATTAACTTCTGGGTTAAGCTGCATTGTGCAATGTGCACCTTGGGAGCTATATCAAATATTAATCCTCACAGAAAGGGTGTTATGTGCACTTCATATGACTCTTTAGGCACTATTGCAAAAAATGCAGTTGCAGAGAATTGAAGAAATAAATTTCCTAAAGTATATACCTCTCTGAACTTTAATTTCATTAGGGTTAATCTATGCATTTTAATTATTTTAAAAGGCGCAAATTAATGATGAAGAATGCAAGGGAAACTCATTCTATAAGGATTAACATTAAATTTAAAAGGTGGGGAGGGTGTATAATGCAACTTATCGTGAAATGCGCTCAAATTGATACACGAGGAGATACTATAATTGGAACCCCATATCAAGAGGGCAAAGAAAAATTGCCCTTTTTTGGGAAATAATTTATTGTGGGCTGGGGTTTCAATATGGTTATTGAACAAACGGTTAGTATAGCATGTGTAGAGTTGAGAATACTAGGTAAAAAAACTGGCTCGGATTTGATGCATTGCACAAATACTGAGATAATAGTTCTAGTCATTGTGGAAGAGCATTCAGCAGACACACGAGAGGAGAACCAAACCCCTTGATAAATATTAGAGGAAATGTACCTTTTGGTCCCTAACCGACACGCGTCTCGAATATTTGGTTTTTGAATCTTACTTCTATATGATTTAGTCATTGAAATTTTTTTTTTTCTTTACTTGTTAATCCTTGAAGCATGTACATTTCCCCTGATTTGACAGACGTGGACTAATTTGTAGCAAATAAAAAACTTTAAGGAACTGAATCATGTAGGGGTAAGATTTGGGCACCAAACATTTGAGGCAAAAATCTTTTAGGGACCGAAAAGTACATTTCCTCTAAATTTCGTTGGCCAAGGTTGAAGTTTCCGAAGCTTCAAGCAGTTACTAAAATCCTTGTCTTATAAAGGCTTGCTTATACTGTTCATAAACTGGGACTATATCTATTAATTATTCTTGTTATTTTTTCTCATATTTTTGCAGATATGCCAGGAAGGCGCCAAGTGATTGCCATTGGGGCTAATGCCCCTTTGGTTTTTCTGTTTAACCAACATTCGTACTCCTGTAAGATTGCCTTTTAAGTAGTTAAGTTTTCCATTTGTTGTACTAAATTACTCTTGACTAGAAGGCTAGAGCCTAGAGATGGCTGACATCTTTAGAATACACCCTTGATATGTCTCAGTTGCTGCAGAAAGTAAGAAAGGATTTTTGTCAGTATTGGACAAGAAAGATGGATATTCATTTCTCTACCCTTTTGGGTGGCAGGTGTGCATTGTTATATAATATCTGCTCCAATATGACTTGTGTCTCTAGCTAGTTGATTTATCGTCACAAAAGTTAAGGTTGGCTTTCCATCTTCTTATAATGGGGAGTGGGCAGGAAGTAGTGATTGAAGGTGAAGATAAGGTGTTTAAAGATGTCATTGAACCACTGGAAAGTGTCAGTGTAAATATGATCCCAACTGGCAAACAGGACATTCGAGATTTTGGACCTCCTGAACAGGTTAGCAGCGTTATATCAGAGCCAGTAGTCTCTTTTCTGAAGGATAAGTAGGACATGTGCTTGATCTTTACTTTGCTCGCAGGTTGCTGAAACTCTAGTTAAAAAGGTTTTAGCCCCTCCAAACCAGAAAACGAAGCTAATTGAGGCAAAAGAGGTTTGATATCTTACATCTCTTCTTTGTTTCTGTCAATTGGACAATATATGTACATTTCGGGCTCTCAAGATTTGATCAGGATTCAGGAACCATAAGCAGTACATGTATATTCCCTGTACAATTCTCTTATGCTATTTTCATCTCCGAGTTGATCTCAGTACAAGTCACTGCTGTTGTTCTGTCTTTTCTTTTCCTTGTTTGCAAAATTTGAATTTGATATCATATCTTCTTCCATGTCATTTTTTAGTTTCTGGTGGAAATGGTGTCTCCTTGGTATACACATGCAAGTTCAGGCTAATATGTGTAAGATGAGTTAAAGAGGAAAAGATATGACCTGGAAAGCTGAAATGTTTTTGCTTATAAAATGATAAAAGATTTCTGTATAATTAATGCAAGCATGGTAGCCTCTTTAATTTGGATGACTTGGCTAGAGTGAATTTGTCCTTTCATAGTATTTAAAGATTTTCAACGGGGCTTTTTTTCCCTGCTCACCGAGATGGCCATCATATAGTGAACAAAAGACTAAGGAGATTTTGATATATTAGAACAACTACTGTAGCACAGAATCCAGAGTTACTGGAAATTCATGTGACTCCCCTGACAGCATGAGTGAATTAAAACTTAGAAGACAGCCAGCTTAGTTAATTAGTGGAATTTGCGCCGAAATTATTGCAGATGCAAAATGGGAAGATTGTACTTAAGTTAGAAATATGCTTCCTAAAAATAACAACCAGAGAAAAATCTTGTTTACCTTCTTAGGGTGTTTGGCCAAAGAATAGTTAGTTATGGTCATACAATGTAATTACATGCAATGGTATATTATCAATTAGATTTTCTTTTCAACCAATCTTGTTTCCCCTTGTTTGGAGACACTTTCTCTTCCGAAATTAAGAAACTTAAAATATGAAGGAGGGATGACCTTGGAAGATTTTAGAAGTTTATTGAAAATCTTTGATTATCCTTCCTTCCTTTCTAATAATTCCCAGATGAGGAATGAAACGTTCCTTTCTCCTCCATTATCTTCCATCCAAACATACCTTTGGATAGTTTATCATGTTGGCAAAAGCTTGCCTTGTTATTAGTTTTTAAACATTTTCTTGTTTGTGAATTTGGAATAACATTGTTTTCATTGAGTTGTGTTTGCATTGTGTGGTGTGCACATCAACTACTATCTTTGTGATTCTGATTCTCACATATGACTACCAAAACACTTGTAATAATAAGATAGCTTGCTCCATCTTTGTATGGTACAGCAAGACATTGAGGGAAGAGCATATTATCAATTTGAGTTTGTTGCTCAGGCTCCAAATTATACTCGCCACGCTCTCAGCAGAGTCTCCATTGGCAATGGTATGGTTATATCTTTACATTCGATAATTTTAACTCCATGATAAATTCCTTAAGTTTAATAGGGAAGTTAGATTAATGGGTATATGTAGTGTTATAATTGAGCTGAGTTAAACTTGTTCAATTAAAATAGATTGAATCTAAGTTCAAGCTCAAGTTGTAATAAACCAAAAATGTGTTCAAGCTTTGGTTGTTTAATAAACAAGTCATGCACTAGGTGTGGTCTAGTAGTAAGAGGTGCAAGTAATTATCAAGAGATTTTAGGTTAAATCATCTGCTCAGTTCTGCACCAAAGGACAAACAAGCCGAGCTTAAGCAATTTATAAATATTAAAATATAATGTATACGTGTATATGATTATACAACTTAACCTAATCTTAAAAAATTAGAATTTTTGTCATGTATACCAATTTATTTATTTTTAAACATGAATTACAAATTCAGTTATTATTATTATTATTATTATTATTTGAGATGTTTGCAAACTTATCAAGTCACATCTAAATCCTAAGCTTGGCTTGTTTAACCGATCAAGATTAATGTGTTACTCAAATTTAATCATTTAACCCACAAGTCGAGCTAAACCTTCATTTAACTTAACCCACAAGTCAAGCTAAACCTAAATTTTTAATGAACCAGAAATTTTCAATGTTTGGCATTATCATTTAACCTATGCTGCCATTATTTAACAACTGTTACTTAGACTACAAAACATGAATGGCAGGCAAGTTTTACACCTTGACCACGGGAGCAAATGAGAGAAGGTGGGAGAAGATGAAGGACAGATTGGAGACAGTAATAGAATCCTTCAAAATTTTCAATGTTTGACATTATGGCTTGTTATCATAATAGAGATAATAAATTTTTATCTGCGTTTTCAAATCTGAACTTTTTTTTTGGGCCAAATGGCCCAATGTTTAAGTAGATAACATTTATTTTTCACCTTAGAAGAGTAAATTACACAAATGTTTTCACTTTTTTTTTTAAAAAAAGCTTTTATCCACTCAATCCTCTTTTACACGATAATTAGCTCACATTTTATTTTTATCCAAAATTAACACTTAAATTTAAGAGACATCATATTATACGCTTCCAAGACAAAGTTTCATACAATTACAAAATTATATAAATTTTAAAATATGACAAATCACTTTCTTGAACTACAAAATGTGACAAAACCCTCATATAAACACGCGACCTTATAGATAGTATCTTGTTATACTTTTAAGGAAAAGAATCCAAATCTAACAGACCAATCCCCTTCCAAATCACCGTTTTCTCATCCGTCAGAAAGATCAACAAACATAAATTACTCAGGCAAAAGTGGTGATCTCTTACATATGAAACCATCTGAGTGAAAAGTAAAGGAGCTATAATCCTAAAAAACTGTGTTTATGAAATCAACTGATCATTCCTATTATGAAGGCATCATAATGGATATGACAATCCAGGTGGATTTGATTTTAGGTCGGTTACATAAGCTGGCTGCATATCAAAACACTAAAAATTTTGAAGAGCATGACAAATCATTCATAGAATCCTTCTAGTATAAAAACTGAACTTAAAAAACTAGCCAAAATTGAAGGGAAAATAACTAGTTAATACATAAATAAAGATAATGAAATTGACAAAGGAATGCAAACTCCAAGGCACATTTTTAACAAAACTATCTTGGCAACGATGGATTGGCTTAGCTCGACTCAGCAGTACACCTTAAATGATACCAATTTTGTTGGCCACATCCAACGCGTCATAATCTGGAGTCAACCTGACGTAAGCTTTCTTTGTTCCATCAGGCCTGCATCACAGAAATTAAGGAGGTTGGTAAAGGCAACCGACATTAAAATAATCTAAAGCCCAATGTCAAAGGATTAGTTGTTGTCTGATGTGACATCTTTTTATCAATTGGTCTACTTTTAATTGAAAATAAAAAGTAAGATGCAACAAAATGACAATATCAATTTGAGATTCTTTGCATTGCAATACGCAATCACAATGCCATATAAAAGAATACGCAAATTCTAAATTTTATCTAAATCATTCCTATGTCAGAACTGTGATTCTGCTAGTGAGGATCCTGGCTCTACATTCCGCAATATGCAATACATTTAGAGTACCTCAACATTTTGATTTTAAAAGTGTCATTTAAGTTACCTGATCAGAGTATTCACTTTTTTGGCCTGAATATCATACATTTTCTTCACCGCATCTTTAATCTTCTTCTTGTCAGCACGGAGGTCAACAATAAAAACAAGTGTATTGTTATCCTCAATCTTCTTCATAGCAGATTCAGTAGTTAGAGGATATTTAAGAATTTGATAATGATCCAATTTGTTTCTTGGTGGTGCACTAATGCGAGGATACTTGGGGTTCCTGTCTTTCTTCAATGTCTTTGGCCGGTGAAAGGTGACAGATGTCCTGATCTTCTTAGCTTTCTTCTTTAACATTGGACCACCTGATTTTAATACCTTGGCCGTCTTCAAGGCATGTCCTTTAGGATCAGCCTTCTTAGTGCCGTCCACTGCGCAAGGACATTCATAAAGCCATTAGCATGAATTAGATACCACCTATGCTAACTACTCAATTTCAGTCAAACAATACATTAAACTGTTGGGATCAGAACAACTAATGATCCTAAGTTGGCACAAGAGAAGGCCATGTCATATGACACAGGAACAGCAGATCCCCTGAATGAGAATAAAAAGGATAATGCAGTATCACTAATTTGAACTTCACATGCTATTCCATCCAAGAAGAGAGAACTTGATAGCTAATGGAGTCATTTAAGTTCACCAAAGTCCCAAAGAGTCACGCAAAGGGTAGACTAATGTAACTGAAAAGCAGATTTTCTTGAACACATTAATGGAACAACCAAACTGAATTTCTGATAATTTATCACATATGAAATCATTACATTAGGGTTGTGTAGGCATCAAAAGCACAAATTCCAAAAGGAGTTAAAAAAAAGCACAGATTCCAAAAGGAATAAAAAAAGAGACCAAAAATGAAATCAAACATACACTAATTTGATTCAATACCGTGGACCAATTTATTCCATTAATCTTCAAATTCATTTGGATCTAACTTACCAGAGCAAACAAATCTTTATGAATTAGAGGGATAAAGTGGGTTAAACAATAAAAGACTTACCCTTTGCAGGAACCATTGCGAACCCTTATCTACAGCTCTTCGAAGCTCCTGCATATATAAATTACAGCGAGTTAGCCCATCAAAGTACAAACCCAGAAAGCTTACCCCCCCCCCCCCCTCCCCAAAAAAAAAGACGTAAATTATGGGCTCAAAACTCCAAGCCAACAACATTCAGATTCAATGGTGTCTCAAATAATGATTAAGAGCTCGAATTAGGAAAAACGAAATTTGAAAGCAGAAAATGAAATCAATAAATAGACATAACAGTGCGAGACAAAGTGAGGTGCAGATCTCCCAGGAAATAGCAGACTTTGGCACGAAAAATAGCACTGAAAATCGAATTTGAATACCTAAAGATGAAAAGGAAGACGATTCAAAAGAAATGGGAAGATTATACTTCAACAAACCTTAAGAATACAGGGGCTGCTGCCGCGGCTGACACTAGGGTTTTGTGGTGGAGGAAACAAATAGCGGTTTTGTATATGCGAAATTACAATAGTAACCTTAGCTTCTCAGGATCAAGAGTCAACCTGCACCCCTCAGATTCTGTTCAGTCTTACGTAAAAAATAAAATAAGAGTAAAATTCTCACAAATTATAAAATGAAATATTTTTTAATTTAATTTTTTATAAATTATATTTTTAATCTTATTTCTTATAAATAAGATATTTTTTAATTCAATTCTTTATAAGAATAGTTTCATCCCTTCAATATGGATTTTTTTAATTTATTTTTTTATAATTAAAATTGTTATCAATAATGGCACGTAAGTATTTCTCAATTTAATAGAAGAATATTATTAATAATAACTTTATTTTAAAATATAGTAATCAAAAATCACGATTAAAATTGTAAGTCAAAGATCTAATTTTTGAGTCATAAATCCTATTGTATTGTACAATTCAGATATGCAGTAAAAAATAGCCTGGATTACATCACATAAATCATATATACCATAGAAAAGATACAAGTAAAAGGAAAATATGTCCATATATTGGTTGCATTCTTAGATTTGCTAATATTGCTTTCTGTATTGTGATCTTTGAGGTGATTTGTGGCGATAAAAGAAATTAAGAGTTGGAAAATATTCATTCATATTCTTACTATTTTCTTGCCTAAATATGTAGTATAAAGTATTTGTTCTATTTTGTGCTGTATTAGTGTTTTATCTGGTAAGACATAAGTATGACACTCAACATATCTAAACACTCCGTTTCATAGCCGCGTGCAAAACATGTTTCTATTTACTTAATGTTGTTGTACATCAAATGCTACGTTTCCTATCTGCCGAGTGAAGGTTGTATTTTCTATCAAACGTTGCGTATTCTATCTATCATTTTCTTGCATCTCTCTATTGAAATGCAACATTCTATCCTTGGAAGATTTTCATCTAATAGGCGAGGCGTTCTATAATTCTGTCCCTTTATTAAAAAAAGAAAAAAATATATTCAAAAATTCATATCATATAAAACTTACAAAAATTATCATTAAAATCTATCATTACCATCAAAATTTAAAAGATTTACTATCAATTTTAAAAAATTTACTATTGGATATAAAAAAATGTTGAATTTTTTTTACACTCAATAATAAATTCTTTAAAACTGGTAGTAAACCCTTTAAAATTTGATAATAATGATAATCCTTAAAAATAATTTAAATTTATAAAATTCTACATTATAAATTTTATATAATATGAGTATTTAGATACAATTTTTTTAAAAAGAAAAAAGTTCCTTGCACTATTTCCTCTGTTGGGATTTGTAGATACACGCAGTAAAAAAAAATTAAATAGAACATGCAAAAATCCTTCCCATGAATCCATCACATTTGCTTAAACTGAAGTAAGGTTTGAATTATACCTCTAACACAAAAAGGCTTTGTCTCTCTTTTAGATTTATCAGGTTTGGATCTTTAGGCACTATTTTTCATGAACCAACGCCTTCTATCGATATCAAACACGAACGGGATCTCCAACACGAATAGCGTATTAGCACCCCTCTCTCTCTCTCTCTCTCTCTCTCTCTCTCTCTCTCCTCTCTCTCTCTCTCTCTCTCTCTCTCTCTCTCTCTCTCTCTCTCTCTCTCTCTCTCTCTCTCTCTCTCTCTCTCTCTCGTGTGGTGTTGCAATCCTTTTAGTGTTTTTAATCTTTTATAAAATTGTTCTCTTAGAAAACCTTAGCATCCCTTTTATAAGAGAACTTTGCTTGGTTTTTAAGTAAAAAATAATATTAAATTATAGTTTAAATGGAATTTAAACTTATCAGGTAATAATTTTAAAATTATAGTTTAAATAAAATTTAAACTTATCAAGTAACTAATTTTAAAATCATAGTTTAAATAGAATTTAAACTTATCAGGTAACTAAATTCGAAATTAATATATATTAAATATATTAATTTATAGTTTAAATAAAATTTAAACTTATCAAGTAACTAATTTTAAAATTATAGTTTAAATAGAATTTAAACTTATCAGGTAACTAATTTCAAAATTAATATATATTAAATATATTAATTTCGTCCATCATCTTATTAAAAGCGAATATATTATCCTAACAAAATACGATAATCTCCTATTCAAAATAGGAAACTATCTATAAAGTAAATACATTAAATGTGAATACTTTATTTATTAAATCTAGACACCTTCTAAGTTCAATGAATCTAGACATTTTAGACTCATATAATGTTGGTAATAGGCTAAAAACTCCTTTTAATCCACAAGTCATAAATGGCCTATAGTAAGACATTATGACTACCTAAATTATATAAAAATTAATGATCTAATGCAACCTATCCTATAGCCCATATCAAGTCCTCTTTGTCACATGATATTTAGGTCAAGCACAAAATATGGAGACGTCATCCTTATATTGCTTAACCATGCTTTCTCGATCTCTAAATAGACTTTCAAAAAGAAGACAAATGAAATTTCTTTCATTTAAACACAATCATGTTTTTTTTTTTCAGTCTTGCTTATTAAGGGGCTCAAAGATATCTCTCTCTCTTAGCGAAAGAGGAACAAATCTCATCTTAACCACTCATCTTCCTCTACATGGATCCCATTGTATCTGATTACAACTTTTATAATCACTCAATTAAAGGCAACTTTTGATTATGTCAAAGTACAACACTCCTTATGTAAGAATGCATGGCGATTTTAGGTCTAAGGATTCGGTGACATGGTTATAAATGAGATATATATAACTATCTCACGATGAGTCGATCCAGCACGTTAGTCCTAACAAGTACCTATGACTTTAATTTGTATTTACATACATGATTATCTCATGATAATCAATCAAGATTATATTAATCTTAATTCATTATTGTTTCTACAATGACTTTAACACAATAATTTTATCTCCTAATCTCTTTGCATCCACTACAACATTATTCCAAAACTTATCTATAATTATATCTATTCCATTTTCAGATTTAATCTTACTAGTATACCAAATTTTAGAACCTCACTTTTTCTTCTACTCATTTGGTTTCTTGTAGACACATAAAAATAATCCTTCTTCTAATAATAGTGTTTACTATTTTTATTGACTTATCCGTAAGTGTACTTATATTCCAAATTCCAAAATGAATCTTGCTCTCATAAACTAATTTTTTTTATCCACATTTGTTCACGAAAATGAAATAACCCTTACTTATTTTTCACTATACCCAGACGTTGATGCAACGGCTCTTGCTCATTTGACACTATACTCGAGCTATACAACGCATTACTTTTGAGCAACAATTTAGCATTACCTCTAATACACCAATAATCATATCATAAAGATTCGACAAAGTTTTATTTTGATTGTCAACTACCTAACACAACCCTATTCTTTTTTTCAAGTTTGAAACCAATTATGAAAAATGATTTACATCAAAGTTTAGCATTGGCATAGTTATTTATGTGTATCTATTACTTTAAAAAATATATCCAACACATTTCTATATCTAATGTTTATCTTTCAAATAGATGGGCAAAATACTTTTATTGGTACACCTATTAAATATTTAACCAACCCAAACCCCTTCAATTTTTTAGTTATATATATATATATATATATGTGCAGCAAAATGAAAATTGTACTAACCCTTCAATGTGCTATAAAATATTATTCATGAAAAAACTTCACAAATCAACTGAATAGAATCTATAGATAAAGCCTGTTAAAACAACATCATATCAACAAATAAATATCCTATTCCTATGGTTGTTCAAACAAAGAGATGATTGCATGTAAAATACAGCATATGCCTGCAAGCAGACCATGTCTCCACGCGGCAACCAACCCCCCCCCCCCCCCCCCCTTTGGAAATCATTTTTCATTTAATGTCCACAATCTCTGAGAAAGATCATGCCACATTGCAATCTTCAGATATCTCAGGCAACATAGGCCTTTCTGGTAAAGCATGTAATTCTTCTGCACTTTCAAATAATTGCTTGCGGTAGATACTGTGTAAACGGCCAAAAAGCTGCTTCTTCAATGATTCAAAAGCCAGGTCCAGTCTCTGTAGTTGTTCCATTGCATTTATATTATACATAAACAAGCCATAGTACAGCTCAAAACTATCTCCAGCAGTGTTCTCCACCAAACTCAACAAAGTCTCATAGCCTTTTGTGTTGATTGGCGTTGCTTCCAACCCCAACTTTTCCAAAACCCTCCCTGTAGTGTGCGTGATAAACTGTGATCCGGCTGCATGCCAATCATGCTCAGCACATGACATTTCAACCATTCGGCACCCTTCACTTGCAAAGATGTCAAGAAACTGATCACATCGAGACATTCTTAATTCATCTTTTCCAACCCTGACTTTATCAAAAACAAAGGGAAGCGCTTTCCACCCATTTTTTCCACTCTCAGGCCCAAACATCGGATGAGTACAGAGAATATCAAAATAAGGTGGCAAGTGTTTAAGAAACAAGTTTCTAGGAAATTCTTTGACCGAAAGTACATCAACAAACAAAGTACTCCTCTTCAATCTCTGCATAGGCAAAGACTTAAGAACTTTCTCTGTCGAAAGAATGGAAGTGCAAAGCAGAATCACCTCCGGATGCTGTTCACAAAGATCATCTGCATCGTTGAAATAAGAAACCCCCAGTTCCTGGGCCACATCAGAGTAGTCTGATCGAGAGTATGTTAACACTTCATGGCCTTGGCGTACCATAGTTTTTGCAAGAAACTGACCAAAGTTACCAAACCCAATTATTGCAATCTTAAGCTTTGAGTTCTCATCAAAATGGCTGGAATTATTTGACTTGAAATTGTACAGTTTAGCAACAGCATGGTATCTGCAGAGCAACATCAAATGTACTACTAGATTATACCTTACAACACCATCTCCCCCCAAACCAAAAAAAATTAAAAAAAGAAAGGAAAGGAGAAGCTTTAAATGTTCCCTGTGAAGGTTCTGTGCCATTGTTTTGTTTTGCCATTGAATTTTCCTATTCGTTTAAACAAAAATGGTAGACATTTGATTTATTGCTATCCTCAATTGTGATATTAACGTTAAAAGTTAAGCATAATTGTGTATCACGAGAAGATTTAGCCGATGCAAAGTAAAACAGCAAAAACCGAACCTATTAATTTAAGTTGCTCTCAACATACGGTGCACACACGCACACACACACACACAAAGTTCCACAAAACCTACAAAACAGAATTCATGTTATGTACCAAAAAGCGTTGGGATTTGTACACTGAAAAGTTACCTCGTATCTTTGGAGGATCCATTTTGAGCATTATTGAACATTGCATGGTTACCATTTTGCATCTTTCCAGCATTCTCAAATAACTGTTTCCTCACAACATCATGCAAACGCCCGATGAGTTGTTTCCTCAAAGCCTCAAAAGCCAAATCCAACCTCTCTAACATTTCCAAAGAATTCTTGTTGAATATAAATAGCCCGTAATAAAGATCAAAGCTATCTCCTGATGTGTTGTCCACTAATTCCAATAAACTCTCATACCCCTTTGTATTGATTGGAGTTGACTCCAACGTTAACATTTCCAGAACCCTCCCAACAGTATGCGTGATGAACTGTGATTCTGCAGCATATCTATCATGATCAGCACAAGTCATATCGACCATCCTGCACCCTTCTCTTGCAAAAATGTTAAGGAACTTCTCGCAACGAGCAATTCTTGAATCTTCATCCCCAATTCGAACTTTATCGTACACAAAAGTAAGACCACTCCAACCATGCCTAGCACTCTCGGGTCCAAACATGGGATGCGAACAAATAATATCAAAATCGCTGGGCAACACTTCTAGAAGCAGATTCTTGGGAAACTCCTTTACCGAAAGCACATCCGCAACCAATGTACTTCTCTTCAATCTCTGAAGCGGAAGAGACAACAGCACTTGCTCGGTAGATATTATTGAAGTACACAGCAAAATAATCTCAGGGTGTTCTTCGCAGAGGTCATCGGGATTGGGGAAAAATGAGACACCGAGTTTACGGGCAATGTCGGAGTAATCAGAGCGAGAATGAGCCAAAACATCGTGTCCTTGGCGCGTGAGGGTCTTAGCAAGGAATTGACCGAAGTTGCCGAAGCCGATAATTGCAATCTTAAGCTTCTGGGCATTCTGAAATTCGATGGCGAGTCTTGATTCGTAGTCGTAAAGCTGAGCGGCGTCAAGAGATCGAATACGAAGTGATCGGCGCAAGGAAAAACTGCGATTGTGGAAATTGAGGGAGGGAGATATAGAAAAGTGGAGACGGCAGCGGTGACCGAGAGAGAGAGAAGGCAAGGAAGGTTTCAGTTTCACCGGAGATGGGTGAAAAGTCGAGACGAAAAGCATGGCGACCTCTGTAGAGAGAAAAAGAGAAAAAGGCCGCAATTAAGAAACTTCGAAGTTTGTCGGTATTGAAGAGTGAATGTGAATGCAAGACACAAATTCCCTGGACAAGAGACTCTGAATTAAGAGTGAGACAAGCTTGAAGAAAAAGAAGAAGCAGAGGATGAAAAGAATATTACAAGTGCAAAACTACGTTTGAGAGGAAAGGCCAATGCAATGCGCTTTAAAAGAGAAATCTTTGATGCGATCGAGCTGATGGAGGAAAGCAGCCGCACCAGTGGCGGGGACGGGGGCGGCGGGGCTGCATCTTGGAGCTTCGTCGAATTCTTTTTTATTTTCGATCTTCACTTGAACTTTAGTTGACTTTCTTGGCATTTTTCTTCGGACTCTGATACTGGAGAAGAGAAGTTCAGCCCCTTTATCTGATAGATCGGGAGAGAAGGCGCTAGCTCCTTCTGTTCGTGCAGGCCTAGCCGCACGAAGCAAGATGACTCTTTTGGATGGAAGGGCTGACTCTTTTGTTCTATGAAGTGGTTTTTGGTTATCAAAAGACTGACTCTTCTGGTAATTCAGATGGGCTTGAATGCACCACAGAGACATACACAGATTACGGTGGGAGCAATTGCGGCGTGAGGTTTCGCCAAATCAACGAGGGTTTTATATGGTGACAATGCGGGTTTTCCTTTTTTTTTTTTTTTTAATAAAGAAACTTCAGATTTATGATAGTTATTAAAAAGGAAAAAGTGAAGCCCGTAAACTTGTAGCATTTCTATCGAGCTTGTTAGTAAAGTACAAAAATTGTCCAAACCTAGCACTTGAGTCACGAAACATACATTAGATTATCTTATTCTTATAAACATAATTACTTATACATCTGGAACTTTGGATAAAAACGGGTAGGTTAATTGCGTGAGAAACTGGAGAATTCAATTAGATGGTGTAGTCGGTGTAAAATTGAAAAGTATAAAACGGGGAGAAAAAAATAATGATAAAAAGAGGTGGAAAATATAAATAATTACACTGACTGTACCATTCAGTTAGATCCTCCATTCGGCGAATGATCCTCAAGGCCTTAATTCTAATTACATAGCATCCCAATTAGATATTTAATGTATAGGATCTCTTCCTTCTATTCTTTTTTTTTTCAAAAACCTTTTATACATACTGTGGATTAAACTCCTCTCAAAATGCTACCATAGGAGAATTTGCTTTTGTTTAGAATTAGATTTGATAGTAATTAGTTGAATATATAATAATTTTTAGTATCTTAATTGAGTGAGGGAGATGGTTGATGTTCAGTCTTTTGATTAAAAAAAACCACTTAATGGGACGGCTTGAAAGGTTTTACTGTAAAACAGTGTCAGAAAACAACAATTCAATCCTAGAATGGTTATTTGGTGAATGGCTGGATCATATACACTATTTGATGCAGCACTCGAAAGTTGTATTCGTGATGAAATGCTTTATATTCTTGGGTGTGTGATAATGGCTTATATATGAAAGTTGTGTTTACCATGAAATGCTCCCCCTTGAATTAGTAGAAATTACTTTCTTAAACATCGCTGAAGCTCTAATCTCATAATGCACAACTTTCTTGAGCATGTCTATTGTTGCTGGTGAAAAATCATTTAAATATTGTCTATAAGAAGTTTTTTTTTTTTTCTTGGGTGTTATCTTTGGACGTATCAAACGAGATTTTAATTTTTTGAGGAAGCATTTAAATTTTATTCATTGGGTCTTTTGTCCTTACCTATGTAAATAAAATTAAAACAGTTGCAGAAATTGTGAAAACTAGACTTGCATACCTTCTCTGTGTATGTGCTACCTTAATTTTGAACACCTCAAGAAGAAGAAGAAAGAATTTTAAAAATGGACTTTTCTATACACCAAGTAAAATCATATACCACCTCAAAACCTTTTTTTTTTTTTTAAATATCACTTTCTTTTCCCACCTTTTCATGGTTCTTTTTTGGAAGTGCGATATATTTTGTTCTCAATAATTACTACTAAAAAACAAAGCGTTAACTATTTTAATTCAATGATTCAATAAAATTTGGTTTGATTAAAATTTTCTTTTTAAACATTTTAAATTTCAGTATTTGATTCATATGCAAGCATCTTTTACCAATTATATTTATAATTTCAAAATTTTAAATAAACTTCAAAAACAGAAGAGGATTGAACATTGGACATAAGAATTTTTTTTTTAATTACAATCTTAGTTTGTTCTTTATTTATACTTCTTAATGATGAAACTTTTTCGATAAATGAATAACATATATGACTGCATAACATGAGTGAAATTCAGGTTTAATATTTCGGTTAGAAATATTGAAGCGCTATTAATTGAGTCTGAAATTAATTTCAATATTTATTGAATATTTTCGTTATAATTTATGGTCATTACTATTCAGAGTCGACAGTTGGTATGACTGTAAAGATTGTCAGTGAATTAAGACAAAAAGAAAAGGAGCAATTCATGTTTGTGACAGAAAAAACTACTCGCTAGTTTTGATTCTCTTGGGAATAAATGGGGTAATCTACTGGTGGCTATGTGAAGGAGAAGCTCTGAGCTTAGGCTTTCTTTTTGTGGGTTTTTTCGTGCTAATATGAATTTTAAGTAGAAATAGATCAAGCAAATGATTATAGCCATCATCTTTGATTTGCAATATAATTTCCTTCTCTTTTGAAAAACATGGAACAGATATGCATTTTGATGCAACGGGAGAATTTGATTCTAAAGATATTAAATAGAGTTGTCCTCGTTTAGATGGAAGCATATCTTTGACCATGCAATTGCAAAAGTGGGAAGTAAATCATATAAAATCTATGATTTTCTTTTTTAACGTTCTTTTTCTATTTCCTGGAGACTACAATTCCAAACATGTGGGATTAATTATAAATTTACATTTCTAGGTTTAACAGTTGAGTGTGCTAATTGCCAAGTATAGACAATAATTTAATTCAAACATTTTTTCATGCCTCGAACCCTTTCTTTTCCACAAATTATTTCACCATAGTTTCTGCGTTATATCACTCGATTATTGAATACAGTTCATGCATCATGTAAAGTCCTTGAAAACGAACATAGTACATGATAGAAACAATGCAAAGTCTGGATCGAACTTTCAGAGCTTACAGAGAGTAACATAACAATGAAATTTTCAAACTAATCCTCCTAGTCCGAGGTTGGCCGAAGATTACTTGTTAACAAGTGACAGTGAACTGGATCCTGTGGAATAATTTTCTTAGTTCTCTATAATACAAATAGTTTCGGTAATTTACAAGGTCGAACTAAGCTGACAGTTCGCATTTCCCAATATTAGATCGTGACTGAGGTAAAACTCTGTTTGCCATCAGCTTATTCATTGAACACATAATGTGTAGGAAATTTTTGAAACACACAATGATGTAGTATTATTGGATGGTGAAAAAAGGTCCAATTGTCATTTTTTTTTATTGAATAATTTGACAGCAAAAAATAAAATATTGCAGCTATGTCTTGTCCTTTACATTACCTGGAATTAATACTCTGTAATTTGTATAAATAACTGATATGATCCTTCTTTTCTTTCATTTCTCACTGTGGGGTTTTAATTGTTCAGAATTAAGAACATCAACTACACCCTAATGAACTTTCTATATAATTTACTTATAGAGAGAGAGAGAGAGAGACCTGAGATGGAATTGCGGTATTTGATAACAATCGAAAATGCAAGAATTTCAGTCTGCGAATTTTTAGGTTAAAGGTGTTAGAGGACTGTACAATCAGCTGTCTACAATGGACTTAGCCGCCACCTGCAACCAACATATAACAAACAGATTTAGAAATAAGTGACTGTGCAGGGAAATAGTTCAAGTACTTCTGCAGTATTAAAAAATTGAGTACTAATACCATCCATATTTTGACATATAAACAACTATTCTCTAATAATTAAAATCCAACTCAACCATGATTTAAAATTAGATTACAAGATACTATATTAAATGTCAGTAGTACTAACTTTTCAGTACAAAAATGAGGTTGCATAAGAGATGTGGTGAAGTAAAGCATATTTTGCCTTAAATTGCAAGCTAACATCCGAGAATTGAAATCTCATTCATTCACATTTTCAATAGCCAGTAAATGTCAATTGTTGAATCAAACATAAAATGGCAAGTAGATGGCATAGGTATTATCAAACGATATTTGATCTAGTTTCTCAAACTTAAATTAATTTATCGATCCTAATACTTCATAATTCATGCCAGTCTATTTGTGTGAGTTCAGGTTGATTAGGTTTGACAGCTAATTATCACAAAGGTCATCTGCAAGAAGAAAAACTATTTCTCGTGCTTTCGATGATGTCTAAAGGCCCAATAAATGCAAAACTCTCCAAAGAGAAGAGACTTGCAAAGGAATATAGACATGAATTAGTCATCTTTGCACCAGGACACCCAAGCAGCTGGTCTGACAAAGGAGCCATACAGCTTAATAGTATATTTGTATTTTATCATTATATAACATGAAAAAGTTACTAACAATTAATACATAGGCTAAATTACACATAATCCTCCTAAACTTTAAGTATGTGCAGATAATTTCTTTACTGGTAGTTCGTTATTTCATTAACAAAGCATGACGCATTAAAAGAGTTATCCGTACATGACCTAAAGTTTAAAGGAGTTTATCTACATATAACCCAAAGTTTGAGGAGCTTATCTGCACACACAAAAAAAGTAAAGTTTAGAGGGTTCATTGTTACTGACACATCACACTCCGTTAGTGAAAAAAAGACTAACAGCACAAGAGTTATTTGCACAAACTGAAAAGTTTAAAGGGATTCATTATCAAATTTTAAAAGTGAGAAAAGTTATTTGCATATGACCCAAAGTTTATGGAAGTTCTAGGCAATTTAGCCTTAATACTTATTATAAACCCTATAAAGATCAGTCATTACAATGATAAATTAGTCGAACTTCATCAATGAAAGTAATAAATATTTTCTGAAAGAGTCACGCAACAGCTAGGATTCTGTTTCTTACCTCACTAGTTTGTTTTCTCGAAGGAAGATCAATTAATGCCTGTGGTGCACAGAGATAGCTATAGTCGCAGCAATGTCAAGATACTTGAAATCAAGAATCTTTTAGTTATTTAGCCTCAATGTACTCAGTAAAGCAAGGAAATTATCTGGTTCTTCATTCTCTTTAACAATCTGTTCATAGGCACAATTAAAATATCAGGACAACCAAAATGCATTTTGCTCAATTAAAACCTAAGAAAGAAAAGAATAGTGAACAGTAGATATAGCATAAATCAGCATGTCCCAACACAAGGCAAGTATGGAGCAATTTTCTTGCATAAATAAATAATATTGCCATGTTGCAATGACACCCACTTAAGAAGAAATTAGCTCATTACAACAAAGTAATAAAAAACACAACCCTATTTCATAACAAAATGATAGGGCAACAGCCTAAAATTTCCTCCAACCAAATACACCAAAAACCCACAAATACAGCACACCTCAGCAAAGCCTAACCTTCAAAATTGTTCCTTTTATCATCGGAACTGACATATAGTCATTCTTTAAATGGGTAATTATCCAAATTATAGCATTAATTTTAAAACTATCTCAATCATCTTTGCCCAAGGTGGTTTAGAAGTTTGGGAATTTATGCAGATATTTAAAAACACTTTTATACTTCCCTTAGTAATTAGTCATTTAGTTGTCTCATAAAAAATGCTCAGTGTCCTTGCTCCCAAAAATTCAACCCGTCCCTCTTGAATATAAATTTACACTCTTGAACTTTCGTCCTAATTTCTGTAAAAAAATGTTTTCTCTGTATTTTATAAGTCAGCTCAGGGTATGGCAGCATTCTCACCTACTCAAAGGACTATCATCTTCTTTGGTCATTAACACTAGTTGTATTGAATTGTTTGCATATACCACATTTTCAAATAATGACTTCACAAGTAAAATCTCCCCAAGAAGGACCATTTCGATCACTGTCATTCTCAATCCATCACTGCATATACCAAATCATATTGTTTCTACAACTTTGTAGTACTTATGCATGCATTGGCAACATCCATGCCAAGTTTAAAGGAAGGGTATTTGTGAGGAATTTTGCTTTATAGAAGTCCCATAACTACATACTTAAGCAATGTTGTTGTCCATGGTTTTTAAGCACATATGCATGATTCTGTACAAGAGCCATGAGACAGTCCTAGTAGAAAGACATCTAAGATTTCCTGCTACACTACTCACATGTTGCTCCTACTCAAAGTATTTCAAAAGACTAAACCAGAGTTTATCTCAATGCCACCCAGGCCAATAAATAAAAATAATATATTAAAGGCTTTAAAAACACCAAAGCATCCAAATGTTAATTTTGATGAAAGTTCAAAGCATATATTTATATTTACGATTGCTTGTTCTTGGTAAAATTATCTCTTCTTTTTGCCCATAATATCAGACCTACTAGGTTTGAAGTATACAAGTTGCATTCTTTTCTTTCTGATATATGCTGTAAAGACACCAAAACAGCATATCCAGTTAAGCAAGGACCACAGAAAGATATCCCTATAGGAGTTCTAGAGAAAAAGTATCGCATAATTTGCATTCAGTGGTGATTAATCATTTAATCTGAAATCCTCAGGGAAAAGAAACAAGAGCATATAATCACTTTTATGTATGTACATTGTACAATTTAAACTGACTTTCACCATCAAATTTAACAACAGAGAAATCAATTTATAATATATTTGACAGGCTTCTCATGTGAGACGCTATTAGCAAGAGACATAATGAAAGAGATAACATATCGAAAGAGATAAGGCAACTTCATACCTTGATGATTGTGTCTTTTGGCAAACTGAATTGGCCAAGGACATAACATCCAATTTGGTTCCAGTCAACGGGTTTTAGATAATCTGACTCTCTATCACTATCTAACCAAACCTGTGATGCATCACATTTGAAAGACCTCCCAACCCAAAAGTATAAAACATTTCCAGCACATTCACCAAATCCCGTACTTGGAGAGAAAATAACAAAAGCAGATTTAGAATCTAGATGACTTTCACCAAATATCGT
This sequence comes from Erythrophleum ivorense, assembly GCA_026724425.1. Lineage (NCBI taxonomy): Eukaryota > Viridiplantae > Streptophyta > Magnoliopsida > Fabales > Fabaceae > Erythrophleum > Erythrophleum ivorense. The sequence goes on from JAIUCV010000174.1 coordinate 469,192, forward strand.
AATCTTCTCTAAGCTGGGCCAGTGATATACTAAAGTCTGCGTGATATTACATTGTGATATTCCACCATCAGCCTCGTTTGATGAAGTAGACTTTGGGTCTTCTCTTAAGGAACTACATACTGAAGATTCACCACATTTTCTGACAAATGAAGCTTCCTTGTAGTCCGCACTATCCACAGCAATTGGACATGACACCTTTGACTGCTGAATTGAATTCAACCCACTATCCTCATCATGCTTGCTGTTCACCACAAAACCATCTTCTCTAATCGCATGAAACGTTGATGGTCTATTTATTATCTGTGTCTTATCATTTGTTAGGGGCAACTTCAAAGCCTTTGATAAGCTACCTCTGCGCTCAGCAAGGGAAGCTAAAGGCTTTTTCAATGTTGAAGAGGTTGACTGAGAACAAGGCTCTGATGTGAACTTAACACCATGAAATTCTGCACAATTAGATACTGGATGGGAAGTACAATTGGATGAGAGGGACAGGTTAGAAAAGTTAGACAAAGATGAAGATACTGGAACATAAGTTGAAGCTGCAAAAGGGGAATCCAGGGACGATTCTGACAAATACTTTGAATTAGAGCTTGAATCAGATGAAATGGACTCTGGAGATAGATATGAGGGTGAAGAAGATGCAGATAACAAAGATGACGACCGTGATGAGGATGGAGATGAATTTGCTGATGAATAATTACACAAAATGGAGTCGGAATAAACCCTTGAAAAGGATAACTTAGGCACTGAAACAAATTCCTTCAAATTGGCAGAGGCAAATTTACGCCTTAACGCACTCCAACTGCTCTCTCTAGCAGGAAGATGGGTTTCACGTTCTTCTTCTGATGATGCAAATGGAGGCACAAAACCCCCCATGATAGCTTTCTGGAAAACTTCAAAATCAACATCATAGGAGTCAACTTTCCGCTCACCAGGACATATCTTAACACTTGAGTTGTTACTTTCAGTTTGATTGCCGGACTTGTCCATCAAAGGCAAATATTTTGAGAAAGCATCCCAAAAGTAAGCTGGTTCTTCACCTTCCTTGATCATTACAATTGGACCTTGCACTCTCTCGTAGCGAACAATCTGACCCACAGCCCCTCTGGCATCCCTCTCCATGATGGCCTCGCAATTCTTACCTATCCAAACATATATTGCAGAAGGTATATGTATTATAAATGCACCTCTTGAGTCCAGAGCAGTTGGAAAAGGATAAACCAACATTTTGGGGACAAGATGCAGAGGATCGTATGGTGAGTGGGGGGCCATCCTATACAATCTCAGCAAAGAGCTTGGGCTAAGCGGGAATGCTTGAACCCTTTTTTGGCATTGTAACAATTGGCAGGCAAAGCCCATATTTGGATCAGCAATACCTCTTGCTGCCTTGACATACTGAAAAGCATCATCAAAACTTTGTCCTTCCCTCCACATAAGGTATGCAATCACCAGAGATGTGGACCTAGACACCCCTTGGCAACAGTGCACAAACACCCTTCCTCCTTGCTCCCTAACATCTTCAAAATAGTCAAAGACATCATACAGAATACTAGTAATATCTTCCGATGGATTATCCTGCAACCACAATGTTCTATATATAAAATCGGCTTTGAAGTACTCAGGACAAACAAAACCCACACAGTTCAGAATATGGGTAATCCCATTCTGTTTCAATATATCCCTATCTCTAGCAACCGCATCTCCACCAAGATATATATGTTCGGCCACTTTTGAGCATTCTTTGTCAAAAAAAGCAATCTTATCTCTCTTTACAAGCCCACCATTTTTATCTGGGTTCCGCTGAATCGAAGACAAATCAAGCTTCAACCTCTCCCCGTTTCCTCTCCCACTAGGGGTTGGGGGTTGTGGCCACTCGCCAATATCATCCGAACTCGGCTTCGGCCACTCATCCAAGCTCCTCCTAGCGATTGACAGCGGCTGCAACGGCGGCAAACACGACCTAGCCTTAGAATTCTGCTGCGATCGAGGAGTTAGTGGAACGGGAGGATACCTACGATTTTGCCCGTTAAAATTACCAATATTGCCATCTGGATCTGCGAAATCCTTCTCTTCGCCGTCGCGGTTGAGGGCGGAGGAACGGGAAGACGACCAAGAAGCCGACCGCCAGAACATTTTCGGAGAGCCGGAAAGCTGGCACGGAGCTCGAGCATCCTCCTTCCCCACCATGCCCACTTCCAAAATTTCCAAAACCCTTAAATAAAATAGCCCTAGCTTTCCTTCACTACGCACCGGATGCAAACATCGTTGGAATTAACCGGAATTTGAAAAATCGAATCCATATCAGATCAAGCATGAGCTGTCCACAGTGACAGCCCAGAAGGGAAATGCGCAGGAAGATATATATTCATAGCAGAAACAAAGGGAAACAACCACCAAATGCTCGTGAAAATGGGTCACATGAATTTACTGAGAAAAACCTCGTCTTGAACCTTAAAATGAAAAATATATGAGGAACAAAAAGGAAGAAGAAAACATTGAAAGAGAAAAATCCCAGTTCTACGCAGAGAAAGATACTGAGATGTTCAAGTTACGGGGAAATAGGGGAAGAGGGAAAGCAGAGGAGAAGGAGTTTGAGAGAGAGCGTGAGGACGAAGAGAAGGTATTGTAAATGGCAAAGCAAGAAAGCTAGAACGCAATAAAGTGGTTAAAAGGAGGGAAGGGTCAGTATTGACTATTGAGTAGGAGAAAGTCCTTATCGACAATTTTTTTTTTGAAAATTTATATTCAATAAATTTAAGTTAAAAATATTTATTGTCATAAATTTAAAATTTAAAATTATTTTAAAAATTTTAATTATAAATATTTTTTATTAACAATAATAAACCATAATAGAAGAAAAAATTAGATAAATAATAAAAAATTATAAATTTTATAATATAAAGTATAAATTTTTTTAAATTAATATTTTTAGTTTTGTGGACTTTAAAATAATTTTAAAATTTAATATATCTTTTATAGTAAATATTTTTAATTTAGAATCTAAAATATAATTTATCCTTTTTTTCTCATCATTTGACTTAACAGAATGGAATGATATGATTTTCTCAAAGGATGTTGGGTATGAAAATTATTAGATAAAAATCAATGAGTGTGCTAATTTTTATTATGGAAATGAATTTGTCGTATATTATTGATCCTATATCATCATACCTATAATAATTTAAAAAATTCTATATTTTCCTTTTAAAAAGTTAATAATATCACAATAAATAATTAATTCATATAACGTATATTTGGCAACATTGAAAAATGGTCTACATCTTTGACTAAATGGATATTTACAAGTTATCATTTTTTTGAACGGTAATTATTGTTTGAGATGTCATCTTAAAGGATTTAAATATTATTTATTGGCTTTGTCATTGATTTACCTTTAATTGTATTAAACCAATATTTTATGATCATTTTTATTGAGAATAACCTTAGATAATTTGAAATTGCGTGTATTTGATGTTTGACCTATATTATAATTATAATTGTTGAGAATTTTTTATTTTGACCTTATGTAAATATGTTTTGAATATATGTATAAAGAAAATTCGTTCAAATTAAAATTTCTTCCAGTAAATAAAATTGGGTTCAAGAATATAGAGATAAGATGGGAAAGGATGAATCTAAGGCCATGCTGAAATTTGTAAGGGAATGTAATGGAATAACAAATAATGAAATAAAATGGAAAGACAAAGAGTTAAATAATAAATCATGTATGATTTTATTATTAGAAAATTTAATGAAAAAAGGCAATAGACATTTATAGAATAGAAAGATGTATAAATTATTGTTTTAATATTACTTTTATAACTAGCATATAATTTTAACAAGTTTTTAGTCAAATATAATAGAATTATAATTGTATTATTTATAAATTTTATTTCTTCTCAAGCAAAAGAATTTGAGATTTGGGTGACAGAAGTTTCGAAATCCACCTTTTACCATTTCATTTCTTCTTAAAAATTTGAAAAAAATCTCAAACAATATTTTAACTTATATTGATCATTTTATCCGTTGTCATTTCATCTTTTACTATTTATCTAAACATATCTTTAAATTTGTTAGTCAGACACATCTAGAGTATAAAAATTCATGTAATATTTTTGTCCATAGATCTAAGTATAATAATACTCTACTTGTAACCATTTGCTTAGCCAAATTCCAAATTAATAATTTAGTATATTACACTTTAGTTTTTTGTGATTTATTCAAAATTAATTTGTCTTTTATATTTTGACGTGTGTTATTTAATTTGCTCATTTATTACTCAGCTAACTTACAGTGTTTATATCTAAAATTTAAAAAAAAAAATAATTCAAATTCTAAAATAATGAACGATTTTATTATTAAAGTTTATTTTAGTTATTTCTTTTATATTTTTATAGTGCATGAACGGTTCTAACCACATCCAAGATATTAAGAAAGATAATTTTTAGATTCTTATTCTTAAGTATAACTTTCTCTTCGTGATTTTATTATAAGGTGTAACATTCTATACGCTATGGTGTGCTTAAAAAGCTATTTATTATATCCTTAATGAATTGAAGGTGCAACAATCCCTTTCTAAAGTCTCGAGTCCTATATAAGAACCTCTTGTGCGAAAAGAAATGAGAAATAGACAAAATGAAATTTCGGATAATTGTTAAAGAACTAATCCCTTGTTATTATTATTATTATTATTATTATTATTATCACCTTTTTGTGTCTTTTGATCTCTTCATGTTTCATAACATTTTAAAGGATTTTAAAGCTATAACTGTCTTAGTTGCTCTGAAAAGTATTCTTTGATTAAGATACTTTTTAAAAGTAATTTCGAATTTTTAATAATATATATAATTACTATTAAAAAATTTAACTTATATGGTTTTTCTATGAAGTAGAACCGTAAACAAGTCCTTAATCATTTTCAAATGAGGTCTAAATAATCAATTCATTCTAAAGATTAGAGGTTTGTTTTTACATTTTATGTTCACATCTATATATTACTTGTAGATATTAAATACTTTTTGGCCTTTTACATGTGTTATTGAATTGACATGATTATGTGCAGTTCATTCTGATATAGATTTTTAAATATTAAGTTATTTGAATTTTATTAAAATGTATTATTAAATATATAAACAGAGCCAGCCATGCTAACTCAAGGTTTTAAGATTAAAATAACGACAGACCTGGCTTCACATCTTGAATTTTAAATAAGATAAGGGTTAGGATTAAACTTTAGCATTGAATGTTATTAACAAAGTTAAGTCCAATGTAAACTCAATCTAACCCTAATAGTATGCGGGAATAATTTTTATAATAGTAAAAATGAGAATAAATTTTGATAGGATGAAATCCTGTGATTCATAATCATATCTAGTATGATATAAAAAGAAATTAAAATGTCATTCTATTTTTTATTTAGTTGAATAAAAAAATGCAATAATAAAAAGAAAATATGATAAAATAATTATAATACTATTAGATGAAAAATATAAGTCATGCTTTAGTCACTTTGCAAGGATATTTTAGTCATTTTAGATGAGATTCCATAAAATGAAAAGATATTACATCTATCTTCTATAGATTGCTCATTTTCAAAAATTTAAGATGAACAATTCTATAATAATGAAATAAACATATTTTACTCTCAACCAAATATACTTAAATAGAGAATTTCTTTTTCTTTCATTTTTCATACTTCCATTTACTTCCAACCCAACACCGTGTAAATATGCTCACTCCTATGGTTAATATGATATAACATGGTGAGTAAAATTATAAGTTGGTCATACATTGCCTAACAATTGCTAAAACTTACAATAAAGTGGTAAAGAAAAAGAAGAGAAAAAACCTAACGTGTTGTTCATTTTGGTTTGTCATACAAATTAGAGAAAAACCTAACTTGGACCTTCGTCATTTGCTTCAAAGTCTCCAAGTTCACATTTTCATGAGAAAGTGCCATCACTACCCAAGTAACTGTCAATGCTTGCATATTAGAACTTACAAGTGGTGGAAATCAAAGGTGTTGAAAATGGAATTCAGCAGCAAAAACGTCGTCAGAGTCTTGCATGATAGGTAAGACGCAGACGCTAACAAGTCGCCCTCAATGAGGACCCTTTTGGAAAATTTTCAATATTAGGGACCCAATTGATGTATTAGTGCTAGGGTTGCACGCATGTAGGGCTTCAGAAGTCTTTCTTCCATTATCAAAATTCATAAGTGAGACAAACAGTGCACATGGAAAAGGATAGAGACTGAACCTTTGAAGGGACTGGCTTGGCCAATCCTACAACTCTGTTTCAATCTCAAGCATTCCTTAGTCGTTTAGACGTTATCCACGAACAACTCCTAGTCTCCCACCATGACTTTCTTGATTTAAAGAAGAGTTCCGGAGGCAGAGTTCAGAGCTTAGGTTAGTGGTGTTAATATGAAATAATAATAATAATAATAATAATAATGTAAGTATATATGTATATATTCAATAGATTCAAAATTCTAAAAAATAGCAGAGTGTAATATCAAAACTTAATATTATATATATATTTTTTATAAAAAAAATTAAAGAGGCATCTACTCACCCTCAAGAACATGTGATTCCGTCATTGATGAAAATTCATGATTCTTTTATGAAATGTCATATCTATTTATATTAGGAAATCATAAAAAAAAATTTATGAGTAAATTACTATTTAGTTCTAAAAAGATTAATCTTTTTCAATTTAGTCATCTAAAAATAAACCTCTCAATTTATTCTCTTAAAAATTTTTCCAATCAAAATAGTTTATTTGTTAGGCAAAGTCATGTGACAATTAACTCATAACCTAGACTTGTTCAAATGTTATTTTCTTCTAAAACAATGTCATTTATACAAATTTCACTAAATCAAGTGAGCCAGCACAAAAAATCTGACTTGCACAAACAATGATATTTAAGTAAGTCTAAGTAATGAATTAACAGTCATATCACCTTACATTTACGTCACACAAATAATAAGTGAATGTGACTTTATATAATGGTAGGACTATATTAATTAAGAAAAAGTTTTGAGAATTAAATTGAAAGATTTTATTTTTTTAAAAAAATTAAATTAGAAAAAACAGTGATTCTCCAAAAACTAAATCATTAATTTACTCCAAAATAATTCATGAATTTCTATTTAATAATTTTAACTTTTGAATAATTTGTCTTCGATATAATATGTTAAAACCTTTGTAATCAAATTAGTCTAGAATTCAATTTTTGTTACTCTCCATTCCTTTTAATTAAAATTAAGTTTCCGAGAAACTTTTTCTTTGGACAACGAATAGAGCCACACGAGACTATGGTCACCAAGCGGAAACCTAGAATCAGTTTCAATATTCAACAAAGTAGAATTCAAGAGAAAAGCAACATATTGCCGTAGGAATTCCACCCATATCGTCATCAAACCATCATTATTCCTCTGTGTGTATAACGTATTCAACCCACTGTGATGATGCGTATTCCCATTTTTTACGCAATTTGTCTTTTCACGCCATTTCTTCCCTTTATTTTATTTCTTTTTCTTTCCTCTGCAAATGGTAAGGGGAGACTCCAAAGCTATGTTTTGAGAAATGGAGGACCAAGATGAGAAGGGAATAGACGAAATGGAAAATAAATTACTTTCTCATTGTCTGAGTGATTAACAAGAAGAGTATGAACAGAGGGAAAAAATATTAAACTTAAAATCACAATATAACCCACAGTATCTTTTTATCAATTTAGTTTAAAGTATAAAACAGTAAATTAAACCTAAAAGTAAGAAGTTGTTTTTCATTGCTCTACTTCCAAACAAATCTTATAGGCTGTTTGTTACGAGGGAAGGAATTGAATTTTGTTTTCATAATTGTGTGCATGTGTATTATATCTTTATAATTATTATTTTATAATATTTATTGTATTTTATTATTTTTTAAAAATAAGAATATGAGAGTCATTTTTTATTTATATAATTATTACTTTTTTATTTCTATTCTATTTATAACTTATTTGCATACCGAACGACTTCAATTTAGTATAGAATCACCTGAAGATCCACTTGTAAAATTTGGTCAACATGTATGGGTAAAAATCCAACTACAACATGCAGAATTCAAAAGAATATATTAATGGAGTTCTGAATTTTAGGCTTTGTTTGCGTCACCATCATTACATTTTTTTTAATGATTTTAAAATCGAGTTTGAACTTGATCAACATGTTAAGTCATTTTAGCTTGTTATACTTCCCAAAAAAAAAAAAAGTTCACTCAAGGCATCATTTGGCATTCAATGTAAAGCTTTATTATATAAGTTAATACAATATATTGTAAGCTTATCATTTGTTTAATGTATATGATGTATTGTATAAATTTATATGTTAAAATCTGTTTATATGTCAAAATAATGTGTAACTTAATCAAGTTTTTAGAGATGGGATTAGCCTTAATTATATTTTGATGTATAAGATTTTATCAATACTTTCTCATTCTAACCTTTATTTGTAAAGATATTTATGGGTTGGATCAAGTTGGGTTTTAACTTAATCCAATATGAGTGATCATAGGCTAAACTAAGTATCAATCTATCATAATACTTGATCTAGCTTAATTAATCTAATATTGGCACGAGTTGTGTTGATTTCTTAGACTCACTAAGCTAATTTAAAAAAAGATTAGAAAAAATTATAAATTACCATTAAGAAATAAAATATTCATATAAATTCTTATAAATACCTTTTTCTAAAATTAATAGCCAAAGATTTGGATGGGTCAAACTGGCCAATATGACTAGTCTAATGTCTAACCCAGTATTGCCTAAATTTGTTTTTTGGCCTAACTCGATTCGACATGAAGTAACTAGGTGAGATTAAGCTGGCAAAGCTACCTAGTGCTGTGATCACCCCTATGACATGGTGCTTGACCCATTTTTACAACAAGCTACTTTTTTCTAAGCCTAGTACTCAAACTTGGTTCAATTGGTTTATTGGGCCAAATCAAACTAGTTTCTTAAATTAGTTGAGTCATTTTTTTTAAATATTTAAAAAAAAGTTATAAAATAATTTTAAAAAAATAAATTTTTTATATAAATATTTATAAAATTACATTTTATAGTTAAAAAAAATTAACTTTTTATATAGGTTCCTATAAATTAAAAATAAAATTCATAAAATTAAGCTAGACTAAGCCAAAACTAGCTTACATGACTTGTCTAATGTCTAATCCAACTTGATCAAGTGGCCTAACTTCATCTATCAAAATTTTTTCTTAGCCTAGCCGAATGTGATTGGATAAGACCGAGTTGACTAAATTGTCAGACCTTATGTGTAACCTTGTTCACTTGTACTATTTCTTTGTATAAAAATTAATAATAACATAATAAGTTTGGATAAATATAATTTATTTTTAAGAAGAAATATTCTTATCAAAAAATTAATTTTTATCATATTCAATATTATATAGTGCATCATCAAATATAAAATTATATTATCTTATATAATATATTATCTTATAATATATCATATCAAACATTGTATAATTTTAAAACTTCACTAGTCCAGCATATCAAACAGGCCATCTTAATATAGAAAAATTAAAAGGCCATTGAAACCCACCTAATTTTAGAATCATATTAGAAAGAACGCAATTGCAGGAAGAATTCTGGTTGACCCCAAAAGAAGGGAACTATCCAAGTCACTCAACAATTGATGGAAGAATTTAATTTGGTTCTGCAGAATAAGAGGATTATTTCGTTCAAAAAAATTCACAAATCCAAAAATACCAAATGGAATTGAGATATATTTGGCGGCTAGATTGGCAACTTGATGGGGGGACTACATGATTGCTGAAGATGGATAACATGCTAAACTAAACTGCTAACGAAAAAACTAATTTAATTTTCATGTAGCTATGAATTATTGTCAACTAGATTGGATCTTTGCACAGGACTTGAGAAAAACAGATGGAATTGAAAAAAAAAAGGGACAGGCGAGTAGCCTAATCAAAGATAAAGTCAAGAGTTAGATAACTCATGAACACTAGATTATATATATATATATATATATATAGAGAGAGAGAGAGAGAGAGAGAGAGAGAGAGAGAGAGAGAGAGAGAGAGGAAATTTAAATCAAAAGAGCTAATTCTCACTTATAGTTCCCTCGTCTCATTTGAACCATGGACAATGGGATAACGATTTCATTTACAACCCTTGCTCGTCAAATCAGATTAGACCAGCTTAATCCTACAAAAGGTTTATCTGATGAACAAGCTCAAGCAACCACAAAGCCATACTATTGCATTTAAAAACACATCAGAAAGGCAAGCACAGTCAACATGATTTATTCTTTTTAACCATAAATTAAAATATGACTTGTTAATTTTACTAGACAGATCTGGCCTTCATTTGCCTTCAATCGAGAGAAGGTTGAACATCAAGATAGAATCATAGCTCATCAGTCTGTCTGGCATATTCGTTTCAACACCTGTTTTCACACCATGCCAGACTTGGATGATCTACAGCACTTGAAGAAGCACAAGAATGACGCCTGACAAGCATTATTGCTCATAGCACGAGCCTGGACCGATAGGTGCAGTTCTAGCATAAGAATTTGTGACAGGAGCAGCTGGAACTCCTCGTCTATTTAACAGACACCTGAAGTGTTGCAGCCGCGGCAATGCAGTTAAAGTGATATTTCCTGTAGATGTTGAATCTTTCTGACTCCACAAGCGTTCTGTGGGAAGCAAGTAGTAGTTAATCTTGGATCCTCAAATTTAGTAGCCCACCACCCCAACCCTCCCCCCACTTTACCAAAATGCATATAAAACTAAAGGAAAATGTTAATATTCACCTCTACAAAAGATTGAAAAGACGAAATAAAGATTTCAATCTTTAATATCTAATTCATCGCAAAGAAGAGCTACAAGCAAAAGAGATTACATGACCACTATGATCCCTTCATATATAGCTGGCATATCTTAATTCTTCTGTGAGTGTGTGTTTCTTGTACTTCGTACTTTCTAAAAGCAGAAGAGATAAGTTTAGATAAAAAGAAAAGACTCAACACTCCACAACAATAATTGTGTTCTTATAAGGAATCCTACATATGCAGGACAACTCACAAGGAAAGGAGGGGTGGGTTGGTTTTTTTTTTTTTTTTGGAAGACAACAGTACTTATATGCATTAAAATATTTAAAAACAAAACAAAAAAGGCCCTTTAAAGGTCCAAATGTTCGGTTGTTTGATCAATATGCCTTTAAACTACCAATTGCTGATAGAAAGACCTGTGCATTCCGAGGTTAAAAACATATAGCATGCTCTACCAGTAGAGATATGAACATAATACAATGACAAAAATTATCAGCAAGGCATGCTTACCTGCAGCTGCAGCAGCTCGAGGCCATATTGTTTGCTGAACATTCGATGCATCAGCTGTCTCACCCCACATGCAAACTTCTCCTCCTAGTACAAGTTTTTGTTCTGCCTCTTCATGTATTCCATCTAGTGGCTCAGCAGTATAGACAAAATTCCAAGGTACATCAAGATGGTCGAGATACCAGACACCCTGGTTACTGAAAATGCACCGGAAACCTTTTGCAACAGCCTTTGGACAAACCCCAGGACCCAACCTACAATAATTACTTGAACATCTTTATTCTGAAACTGAGACATTTGAGTTCCATACCACAGTAAAACAGGTTATACAGATGAAAACTCACCAGTTATGCACTACGGTTTGTGGATGAAGCTTTGATGGGAATGTATCAAAGGTTTCTTCCCTGAGAAATTACAAAAAACTCGAATATAAAAGTAATATCTCTATAAGAACTTGGTGGATAAAATAGAAGCAGAAATTTATGTTTATTGATAAATAAAAAAGATATTAGCATAGATGTATACTTAATGGATATATAAGTTATTAGTGGATTTCAAATCCCCATTATAGTCATTGTTTTCTAAATTATACATCAGAAGTCTTCAAGAAGTTCAGGCATGAAGACATTCACAGGACAGGCAGAAGACCCCCAGGAGATATTGCCTCCAAGGACAAAACAAGGGAATGAACGAAATTCTGGTGCTATACTTCCATATATATACAGATCATACCAGTTTACAGGAGTCCAATTTTTTGACAATGCTATCTCTTGGGCCTTGAGTACAAAATACTGATAGGCATCTTTAGCAGTCATGTTGTGACTCTGAAGCCTGCATTTGATGTAGTCAATATATGGAATGAATGTTACACCTGAACATTATGCATGATACACTGATAATCAATAAAATTAGGGTTTTTTTTTTGTTTTGGGAGGGGGGGGGGGGGGGAATTGATCACATTCTCTATGCCTAAATCACAAATTTGAGTGGCTTAGTTAACGTGAATGCTTCCTGATATGGGTTTACTTTCTTAAGCAGCAATTAGAAGCTTTCTAAAAGTATGCAGCCTTCGTAAAAAGAGCAAGTTGAAAATTTAAACTCTAATAACTGATCGTGGAGTAGTTCATTCACAAGCCATTCATAGTATTGCGAAAGAAAAAGCCATTCAAAGGCAGCTCACAGTGAGAAGTCCACAACAGCTTACTAGATCCATAAAATATTAATTCCATAACATATGACACTATGTATTTATTAGTGTGACTGTCTAGTTATTTGTGATGACTATATAAAGCTTGAGATGTGCAAGGTACATTGTATCACTTGGTATCACCAAAGACTACAAGGGTCATATATTGTAATATTCAGTGATACCAAATTACCAAATGATATAATGAATCTTGCACATCTCTAGCTTTATATAGTCATCACAATAACTATTCTCCTCCCCCCCCCCCCCCCCAAAAAAAAAAAAAAAAACCAAAAAGGAAGAACAAAGGTGTGGGGAGGCATACAGCTAGCCTTTTTGGTGCATTCCTCCAATAAACTTATTTCTACTCCTGAATTTTACAGCACCATCAAACTCTATCCCAAAGTGTATGTGTTGAGTTTTCATCATCTTTTTTTCCTCTCTAGGGCAACATAGAATGAATCGAAAATATGGTGTAATCAACATAACAGCCACATCACAATTTAAAAGAGAGGGGGGGGTAGTGATTCAATCTATACTAAAACTGTTATTTATTGCAAGCTTTGCATAATAAAGAAAAAGTGAGGATATGAAACAAAATAATTTCTAAAAGGCACGCCTGTTGCAAAGTTTATCAATTGTAACAAGTTTTAATTGATTTTTCACACCTTGTTGCACTTACCGCCATAGGGGATAAAAAGTCAAAATGTAGGAATAACAGTTAAGATCGTTACCATTCCTTCACATGAGGAGTGTTCCTCCAGCAATCTGTCAAATAATGTTATTTCCCATAAATTAGCATTGATAATGATATGAACCAGCTAAAAATAATATCATTACTAGACTGCCTTTTATTATAAAGATAAACTAATGATTTAGTCATTGAAAGATCACTCTACTCTCAATTTGGTTCTTCAAAGATAAAACCCCACAATTTAGTCCCCCCAAAAATTTTTCCCCAATTAAAATGATACCTCCTTTGGGCAAATTTCCTCCAATTAATGACCATGAGCCCACACAACCATTCACTTATAACCTAAACCTACTCAAATGGCATTTTCGCCTGAAACAATGTTGTTTAGGCAAATTTCACAAAGCTAAGTGGCTACCAAAACAAAGCCATTTTTAGGTTAATTTTGCTTAAACAACATCAATTTAGGGAAAAATACCACTTGGGTAAGTGCAAGTCATGAGTTAGCAACCATATGGACTCCCGTTTACTAATTAGGAAAAATTTGCCTAACGAATGGACCATTTTGATTGGGGGAAGTTGTTGGAGGACTATTAGGATGTAATTGCAAGGTATGCGACTTGAGTCCCACATCAAAAGTATGGGATTCTAATATGGAGTTTATAGGGACCGTAGCCTTCATCCTTATGAACTAGTTTTTAGGATGTGGTTCTCCCATAAGTTCTTATCAATTGATATCAGAGCCTTCCACCTCATCCTAGTTGCAATCATGCAACACAGGTGGTGACGCCAGAATAGCAATGTTAGCCTAGGGCTAGAAAGTTAGCACAAAGCAAGCCTACTTGGGTGACAGGGGCTACGGAGTGTGGCCTTATGTTAGGTCCCAATTGCAAGGTATGGAACTTAAGTCCCACATTGACATTATGGAATTCTGATGTAGGGTCTATAGGAACCTTGAGCTCTCCAACCTCATAACTAGCTTTTGAGATATGGTTCTCCCAAAGTTTCTTATCAAGGACTAAATAGAGACATTTTATTTTTGGAGGACCAAATTGAGATACGAGGAATCTTTCAAGGACTAACTCATTAATGTACTCTATTATGAATGTTTAGAAGTCACACATATGGTCAATATCATAACTCATTAGCACTTCTAATTGTCAATAGTCAGAGTGCCTATATTAAGCACTTGTGGCTCCTTCAAAGTTTCAAATTAGATAAGCTTATGGAAAATCAATTGGGATGCTAAAGGTCCCATGTAAATCTCAATGCCCTTGAGGTTTCTAGATATTTAAACAAGAGAAATATATGCAGATCAAATGCTTCTTAGGAATTTTTCGTTCTAAAATTTTTGAGGTTAAAACTATTCAGTCAAAGAGAAGTATATGCACAGGCGAATCTCATAATAGCTAAACTTGCATTACTTGTTCAAGAGATCATTCTAGCAGAGTAAAGATGAAATCACAACAATCACAAGCTTGTACGTAAGCATGAATCTGTAATATCAGTTGTCAAGGAAGAGGGTAACAGTGCAGGACCATTAACAGCGGAACAAGGAAGAAAGATTGTAGGATTAATAATTTATCCATCGCCCTTAGATTGCATGTTTCATCACTATAGTAATTAACTTTAAGCAATGTTAATTATAAAACCATGCTTAGGCCCTTGTTTCACAGTTTAATCTTTCAGGTCAAGTGTCTATTTGGAAAGTTTAAGAAGAAGGCCACCAAAGTCTCATACTGACCAGTATTAACTTCATCACCACCCAAGTTGGAATAGCTCAAAGGGGAAAATCTTTCTCATATCTGTAAAATTTGGAAAAAGAGAATAAAAGAAAGATATGGAGTTATTTAATTTATGATAATGTAAGAATTAAGGGGCACAAGTTACACAGAGGTTTAGTCAGCCAATGAATCAGATTAAAACATAGGTGAACTATAAGCATGTTTAAACGCACCTATCATAGTACTAGAAGGAAAATGAGCAGAAGTCAGAATAGGCATGAGAAACTCAGTAGTACCAAAGACTTTGCAAAACATAGAGTAAGGGACAACATGAAGTGACCAGAAGGAAGTAAAACATAAATGGGTTGATGCATGCCCTATCTATATACTGTGACAAAAAAAATTAAAAAAAGCAAAAGATTTATAGCTGACTTCTCTTAAATTTTCTCCCACAATACTAGATTATGAATAAAAAAATTTAGTGGCTGTTTGGCAAAATCAAGAACAGGTTCAAACCAAACCCATCAGTTATTCAAGAATAAGTATTACAAATTCAGTAAGTGTTAAGGATTTAGATATATGTTTTGGAATATCTTATCCTTATCTACAAGTTAGGAGTCTATTATTATCTAGGAGTCTTGTAGTTATCTTTATCATTACTTTTAGAAGTTTTCATTCTCATAAAGGATCATCTTTTGTATTCAGATTTATCCAGTTGAGTATAAAATAAGACAGGAAGGGGCTGCCAGTGTCTATAAAGTGTACACGAGCAAGCGATCCCATTGGCATATCTCTGCTTTAACCATAAATTTCAACAATAAGAATTGAACTACTACCAAGGACAAGGGTTTATAGTAACATAACCTGTCAGAATACCAGAAATGAGATCAAATGTAAACTTCTTTGAAACATCTAGCGGCTCCCCTACAGGATGGTGCTGGCCAAAGTTCAGGGATATCCAGTACCCCCTAGAAAAATATAAAACAACCTCTCAATTTTGTCTGATGCATAATAGTTGTCAATAAAAATATTATATTGCACAAGCAATCAATAAAAGTAAAAGACTAAGAGGGGGGGGGGGGAATCAAAAGGAGTGCATGAATCAAGGTAATTTTTAGGCCAAGCAAATAAGGAAGGGGGAACAAATTAACTCTCTACTTCACCAAACCAAATTGCAAATTTAATGTCAACTCGCAATTTATTTATTGGGGATAAGTAGAAAGAATACCTACTCTCAACATAATCTCATATCCATTAGAAGAGACACTCAAGGACTTATAGGTTCAAAGTCACAAAGTCTTATCTATCCTTTGGTAAACTAATTAACTAATTGACCAATCTCTCTTGAAAGAAATATTCACAATAAATTGCAGAAGTAAAAGAAATTTTCTCAGCCTCCATGTTTCACCATTATCAGGTCAATTATTATCAACCTATCAGCTTCCCCCCCCCCCCCCCCCTCTCTTTTAAAATGAAAAAAACCTTAACCGAGATATATTTTACCATGATTCAGCATGACCAGGGACATCCACTTCTGCCATCACGTTAATGCCTGTAAAACCATGCAAATAACCACTAATAAATGAGCACTGATATTTTAACTGCAACAAACTTGACCTCATAATTATATTTACTTTTAAGAAAGTGGAAGTGACAAAGGCAAAGAATCTGAAATTATAAATAACTGCAAGCTATTGAGGATATAATGTAGCAGAACCTTCAAAAGAAATTGGAAGATAACTCACCTCTCAATTTGGCAAAACTTTGCATCAACGCACAGTGCAACATGAAAAGACAAAACAACATTAGCCAAATGATTGATTAAGAAAGCTAACTCCAAGATAATAAATAGAAAATGACAACTTAATTAAAGGTGAAGAAAATCCATTAATCAATTGGCCAGAAAAATGTAGTATTGTTTTTATATTATAGCAACATAGTTTCCATTCATACCCTTTTCCCCTTGGAGTTTTAAACTAACTTTTGCTCTATAATTTCTAGTCCAAAAATTAATTTTGCAACAACAATGATAGATTAATAATGGAATATTTTTAGTTGAAGAATTGATCACAACTGGACAATTTGAAGCAATCAAAGACTTGACCAGAAATTTATTTCAGTATGTTCTTATTATACATCCCCTTCGCCTAGTAAAGTTTTGAGAAGGATGATAAAAGCTTGGATGACATAGTAGGAAACCTTTAAATCTAGTAATTAGTAGGAACGAAAAGAGTTGAGTCTTACTAGACAATTTCATTAGCATCCTCTACAGTATAACGTTCCCACTTTGTATATGAGCCTTTCCACAACTTTGGATATGAAGGCATTTCAAGAGGAAATGACTGTTCGTCTATGATGTGCCAATGCAAAACATTCTACTGATTATAATTTCGATAGCAGCATTACATGAAACAAAATAACATGGTATGGTAGTTAGTTGAGACTTCATTGGTTTCAATTGCGAAAGACAGCCTGGAATCAAACAAGAGATGCTCATAACATTTATCTTACAAGTTTAGCATAGGACATAGATTCAATTATCTGCTTAATTACATCAATTGGTAAATAGTGTCTTGAAGTATCTGCAAAATAATACACAAAAATATACATATATATCAATATCTTCAGGCCATAGCATAAAATCACTCAGAGAAAATAGATTTTTCCTTCAAAAAAATTCTGACTTACCCAGCATAAGCCCACGGTATGCAAACCTTGGTTTATCTTGGATAGACCAAGGTGCCTTGTATATTTGTACAGCTTTGGTTGTATAATCAAAAAGAACACAACTGACTGAATGTCTGGTGAATTATAAAAGAGAAGAACAAATGATGGAAACAGGCCAGGCATAAATCAAAAGGAATTACAAGATTGTCAATCATTTTGAAAGTAGGTTATGTGCTCTGACCAGGATGCACATGTCGAAGAATAAAAGAAAACAATAGTTCAGTTTCAAGATAAAAAATGTAAAGGTAAAAAAGTAATGATTTTTATTAAATTGCTGACATCATAGTTATTACACAATATTTAAAAAATTAGGGATATTATTCACCATTAGTAGGAAAAATAATTAAAACAATACAATTAAAAAAAATTAAGAATGAAGATACATGTTCAAAGTTAGAGTAAAACAACTCATTCAGCAATGTTTATCACTCTTATAATCAGGGGGGAAAAATGCCACAAAAGCATCACAAGTTTTAGCTTTAAACAAGACAAGCAGCTAACTATTTTGGCAATCTTCTTAATCACCCCAGGACCCCTCCTCTACTTCAGCCACCACCACCAAAGAGAAGAGAAAGCAAGAAAGAAAAAAGTTTGAAATGATGGACATCAAAATGTGTAAACAAGAAACCATATACACACATCCATATTGTGGGAAGAGATTCTACAGTAATAATACATACCTCTTAATCCACGTAATGCACCATAAACTGTATTTGCCTACATGAACAAAATCACAGTACCAGACTATTAGTAACAATCTAGAAGTGGTTATTCCATAGCACATCATAATTTTGGTAAAGCTAAAGAATAAACCGCATATTTCACTTAATTCACTTTAATCTTCAATGACTCCAACATTAAGATTGAAGCACAATCCTAACTGAGTCTTCATGAAAATTACTTCAACCAATAAATGCCTTTATAAATTAATAATCTTAATATCTGACATGCAGGAGAAATGCTGAACTTGAAATTGCAGCATTATTCATCTTGGAAATATAAGGAAAGTGCCTAAACGAATTGTTCTTGGTACGGGATAGTATGATATGCAATGAAGAAAAGGGAAACTTAGTTTCAAGTTTTTTGCACTTAAAAGGGTAGATGGAAGGTATATACTTTACAGTTACACCATCAATTCCCCAAGATTGGTGATTGAGCCCCTCGAAAACTAATAAAAGAAGCATTGGTGATAAATAGGCAGAACCAAGAAGATCAAGCTACAAAACGTCGAACTAAGTAACTTTTAGATATCTTATCTGGATAGCTTTAAACCTGCGCTGTCTTCTTGGATTAACATTATCCTTATATAATTGGAAAGGGTAAGTCTATCAAGAGTTTCACCTATCAAGAGGTTAAGCCTTTTGACCATTAGATCTATTTTGAGATTCTCACTTTAATAATAAAAAAAAATTTCAAGCAAGAATCCCAAAGTAGATGTAATGTTCAAAACACTCAACTTGCTTGAGAGCCCAAGCTCTCCATGGAACTACCCAATTGAAAATAGGCAACTAGGGCACATTCATTTATAAGTCAGCTCAAGTAATTCACGCAATACGTTAATAACTGAGAGAGGTCCTACAAAACATGTATGACTCCCAAACAGGAATTGAAGCAGGTAAAATAATAATAATAATAATCAATGTACCTCAATCGTTACTTCCCCAGCAGCGGACTGCCCATTGGACTGCGGAACGAGCAAAGTATAGGTTTCATCAACACCAAGTTGAAGCTGCAACAAAGGAAATCATTCCCAAACCCAAAATTACTCCCTTAATAAAAAAGAAAACCCCAATTATCAGAAAATAAAACCAACCTCCTCGCTCTCGGAATGAACAGTAATCCGCAATGTACCAACATCATACACTGATATTCTTTCCCTTAATTTCCTAAGAAAACTGAATTTGTCACTGCGCTTGAATATAATCCCTCTGTATCTATCAAATGCAGCTCTGACAATAGCAGAACCACCTCCTTTACCGTCCACGGTAAGAGAGAGTCCAGGATCAACCGACAGCGTCTCCTCGCCAAAGGTGAAGTGCGCAGGCAAAGGCCAAATGTAAGTGAGGGGTTCCTTGGGTTGTGGGGTTCGTTTGACTCTGACACCGAGAGCTTGAGAAGAGCAGAGAACAAAAGAAATGAGGAACAATATGTGAGAAAGCTGCTAGGAGCCATCTGAGTGTACAGAGAAACATAGCTGCGCTATGATCAGTCCTTAGTGGAGACTTGAGCATTAACAGGAGAGACAGTGGAGAGAGAGAAGGACAACGAATGTAGAGCCTCAAGCGTTCAACTACGAAGGCGAAGGGACTGAGTAGTGAGTAGCTTGAAGGAATATCTCAAGACAAACTTTGGAAATTCACGGGCCGTAGAAGCAAACAATAATATGGACAAAATCTTGAGCAAGTTCTATTTGGAAATGAATTAGGTGCATTATTAGTTTTCTAATAAAAATTATATATATATAGATTAAAAAAAATTGAATAGTTATAAAATTATACATTTATTGTATTATTATTAAAAATGTACATATTTATTATATTTTAATTTAATAATTTAATAATAAAAATATTAAAAAATTACTATACTTTTTTTAAAAACATTAAAAAAACAAAGTTCATGAGGAAATTAATTATTTTACAGTTTAGGAACGTTAGACAAAAAAAATGTTTTATCATTTGAAATAATTAAAATTAATAAGTAACTTACTGAGATAATTTAAGATTAGTGGTTGGTTATCAATTTTATGGTCTGTGTTTAGAAAGATAATATTCTTTCGTAATATTTTATTATGATTAAAATACTTATTTAGATATTCTAATTGAATTAAAATTATATATTTTATTATTTATAAATAAACTTAAAGAAAATAAAAATATTTAATTCTTTTATTATTTAGTGCATAAATCAAGTTGTTATACTTAAATATAACTTTTTACCTCGTGTCCCAGTGATAAGAATATTTTGTTTATATGATAAGAACATAACGCCCAAGTTATACATGATAAATCAAGTTCTATAAAGATTGGCAATACACGGGCCGTGGAAGCCAACTAATAACATGTATAAAATAAGCAAGCTCTATAAAGAAATTAATTAATACATACATATGATTATTTTTTAATAATAAAATTAGCATATATACAGATTTTTGCAGAGTTAATACGTTTTGCCAACCAGGCAAAGAATTATATATGCAAGGGATGATTTCATTTATATCCATAAGATCCTGTATATGTGAAACAAAATATATTTATGCAAAAAAATAAGTATCAAGTTGTACGTCTTAAATATTATTATTTTTTATCAGGCCAAAAAAAAATTTTATTATTTTTGTTGTTTTCGTTGTTTTGTACCTACCTACCACCTTTGTCATCCTAACAAAGCAACTTTATGAGGACCAACTCTTCGTGGACCAACCATATCAGGCCAATTTTCTTCTCACTTACTATTTGTAAATTATTTTTTTAATTATTCTTTAATGATTATAATTTTGCATAATTTTTAATTTAGTTTCTATAATTTAAATTTTTTTAATTAAATTCATATAATTTTAAAAATTTTAATATAGTTAGTAGAATGAAACTTTTCATATTATGTTAGTAAATTATATATATAATCAATTATGTGATATCTTAACATTTTAAATATATATAATTTAAGTAAACTTACTCAAATAATTTAACATTAGTTGCATGATTGCAATCATATGGCAGACAAATGAATTTGCTTCATCTCAATTTTTACTTATATTCTTTTTATCTATATAAATCATATGTATTTAAAATGTTGAAATAATGCATAATTAATTACATTAGTAAAATTTAATGGCTCACTAACAAAAATTTTATAATAGGTAATAAATTAAAAATTTTTAAAAACATGAAGACTTAATTATAAGTTTTTAAAAATGAATTAAAAATTAAATGAAAACTAAAAGAATATTTTTTTTTGTTTCGTCAAGAGCAAGTAGTCACAATGCTATTTTTGGCTTTTGAGAGATTGTAATGCAAAACAAAGAAAAATATTAGTGAAAGTCTAAATTTATGAATTGTTTTATTTTCAAGGATTTTAAAAATTGTCAATAAAAAAATTTGTCCTTTATTTCAAACAATAATTCCCTTTCACTTTCTAGCTTGTTTGTCTTATTTTTTTCCCCTTTTTTTTTGAGAGATTATGCAATATTCATTCAAAATTAAAAATCTTAGAAATAGAACGACTCTTAGGATTTATTCCAGTCAAAATCAAATGTCATAGTATCTTCTATAAATAAAACGACTCTTAGAAATTGAGACAATCAATCACATTTTCAAAAGTATGACCCAAAATATCAAAGTCAAGCGTTGAGCCTTGAAAGTTTGGAAGGAAAGACTTTGGTAACCACTCCTGAACTACCAAAAGAGAATTGTTGACGTATTTGTAATTGGATCTTCATTGTTAAAATTTATACATATTCATAATTTCAATAGTCATTTATTATTTTTGTTAAAATTTGTACATAAAATACCTCAAGAAAAATTTTAGATCAAATTTTTCATTATATATATTTATTCATATATATATATATATATATATATATCTATTTGGAGCTGGAAACAAATGCTTGAGAAAAATGAACAGGGAAGGGAAGGTTGAGAAAAATGGGTTAAATTAGCAAAATAAGCAGAGCATTGCCATGAAGAATGTGAACAAGCACAATGCTGAAACGTTTCCGTCCATCACATATCAAAGCTCAATAGAACCGTAATCAAACGATTCCTCTCTCATTTGCTCAATGTGGTCTTCTTTAAGAGATTCAAATTGCTGAGCACTTGACCTTCTTTTTCACTACCCAATTGGCCCTTGATTCTTGCTCTTGTTGGCCTCTCTTACGTGGCAACATTGTATCAGCAGAGTTGCCTGTGGAGACGTCAACATGTGGTGAATAAGCCACACTCTGAGGCTCTGGGAATGAGGGTCTAGTCATTTGCAGTGAAGCCACATAACACCTATGGAGTTTCACAGTGAAAGTAATCGAGACAAGCTTCGAAGATGACTGAGATGCAACGTTCACATTCGGTTCGGATGGGCGACGTGGCAGCTTCACTACGGCAGGATCACACAAATCATTGAGATTTTGCTAAGATGATTGTTTGGACAAAAAAAAAAAATGAAGGCAATTTCAAGCGACGTGTCAAAACGGAAACGATTGGTTGCTTGTTGCTTCAGATTCCCTGAATACGACGGCTTCATGTTTTTTCGGAGAGGATATCATTTTTTAGGCTATCCATACTTCGAAACTGTGGTACCTCCCAGGACGTTTTAATTGCGTATCAAAACCAAGATAGAGTGATAAAAGAAATTTGTACGTGTTTAGTTCAACGTTTACCTAATCACGTTTTGTTTTAAACTTTAATTTGCATAAAAAAAATTTATTTATAATATATTTGGATATGTGCTTATCATGTTATACTATAATTTTAAAATATTTAAAAATTACGTTAGATTAAAGTAATTCATATTTATTTCTTATAAATAAAAATCTAATTGTATTAAAAATATATTAATAAAATTATTTTTTAACTGAAATTTTTAAACATAAAGTATGTTCAAGTAAATTTATTTTTACACAAAATCAATGCTACAAAATCAATTATATTCATCGTCAATCCAAACACATACTTAATGCACACCTACAAATCTTGACTTTTATTTTTTTTTGATAAAAAATTATATAAATTTGGTTTATTAATTTTAGAATTTATTCTATCAGATTACATAATTAGAAAAGTTGCACACAAATGAGTTATAAGGTTTACTTAAAAAAGAAAAACAAAAAGATTAGTTACAAAGTCACTATACATGGTATAATCTAACATTGAGCGACTTAAATGATTTGAGATATTACATTCAAAATTCGACTCTGTCATTACTTTAAAAATTATTAACTGTTATATGATTCAATTCTTTTATTAATTTAATATATTAAAAATATAATGAAATAGATATAATAATAGTTAAAGTTTTCTTTCTTTATTTCTTTTTTTTTTCACATAAATCATATAAGACTTTGAAAATAGAAAATACAAAAAGAAACGAGATAGGAATTAATATTTTTAGTTTTTTAATAAGTATTTTAATTATTATTATTTTTGAACATGAGAGTAAATGTCATATAGAAGAACTAAATGTCTTTAATAAAGTTCTCTAAACATTTATTAATAAATTTTTAATAAAAATATAATATATAAATCTTTTTTGAAAAATATCTAACATGAAATCCTCATTTATTATACTGTATTACAGAATTTGATGGAAAAAAAAAAAGGTAGAGTTGTGTACCTTAATAATTTAAAAAAATCATTCAAGCACTCTTCCCTTGATGTGCCCTCGAATCCCACTGTGACAGTGAAATGTCTGCTTATTACAGCATTATCCTCAGCCGCCTCTATAGGCTGATGTTCCGAATATCCAGGTCGTTACCCAACACGGGTAACCTCACTAAACCTGCCACGTTTCATGAATCCATTGGCCAATCGAATCAAGTTAAAGACGAATCTGTACAACTCCATGTACCCGAGCAGCATCGTAACATCTCTCCGGAATCTGATCGAACCCAACAATGCCAGAACCAGGCGCAAAGCAAGCCGCCCACTTTCTCTGCACATCTCATGAAACCTGAGATGAGATTTGAATTGTTTAAAATAATTTAGATTTTATTTTTTTATTTTTAATTTAGTTTTTTAAGTTTATAATTAAAGATTATTTTATTTTATATTTTATCTCCTTTAAAAAATATTAAAATAAAAATTTTAAATATCTAAATAATTTAGACCAAGATGTGCAAAACTGTACATCATTAAAAAAGTGCAGGGATTCAAGTTCGCAAAGCAAGGCCACCCACGAATCAGGGACCTGATTCACGTGCCTCGTTTCCTTTACGGTCTAAGCAACGAATATTAAAAATTAGATTTTGTTCGAGAGATCTTTTAAGAGAATTAATTTTTTGGACTTAAATTAGTTGTAATTTTTTATATTTGTATTATCAAAATTTTTAATTAAAATATGATAAATATATAATTTTTAATAAAAATATAATAAGTATATAATTTAATTAAAAAATATAATTATATATAAAAATCATATTTGTAATTTGTAACTAAAAAATAGTATATTTATTATATTTTAATTAAAAATTTAAATAATAAAATATATAAATAATTGCATATAATTTTTTTATAATTTTTTTGTTATTAAATTATTGCAAGATTTGTATCTATAATTATAAAAAAATTATTTTATATAAATTTTAAAGAGACCAAATGACTAAAATTAGATTAACGCCGTCACATTTGTGTTGATATTCTTTTCTACCGTAGTGTATCGGTGTCATGCCGAGTATCTTAAAAACCATTCAATTTAACGTGATTTAATTTTATTAATTTTTTATTTTTTCTATGTGCATTACTGCATCCACATTCATCAACTCTCTGGCCTTCGGTCCACGAATTAGCCACCACGTTAAATCACACACTTAGCGCGTGTCTTAACGCGCGTTCGGGATCCACATTTCCTCCTTCGTCTTTCTATCCACGTTTCCCACTCGCTTGGTTCGAAAATCTCCCGATTATATCATCACTCCCTAGTCCTCATCACAATTCACCACCGACCACAATCATTAGTCTCCATCGACCTTTTCTTGAAATCCCCTGTGATTTGTCCAACGACCGGTCCTGCTTGCCGAGTCTAGCGACGGTTCGGGTCCACTGTTCTGGTGACGGGAAAATGTTGGAGACGGCGGTGCATGAGAACGACGAGGAGCTGTCTTTGCTGGGGCAGACCGACAATGGTGACCGGTCGTGGCGGTTGAACTTTGACGGTTTCCAGTTATCTTCAGAGCACAAGGAGAAGAAGCCCCCATCTAGCCTCCATGACTGCCTTGGTGTTTTGGGTAACTCAGAATCTGTCCTCCCTGCTATATCTGTCTCTTTCTACTTTTGACAAATTATAGTTAGCAATAACAGTTTTAATAGTTTTAGTGGTGGTTTTTATTTAAAATTAATGGGGAATCTGCAGATTGCAAGTCACCTTTTAACCAACGGTTGTAGTTCATTGGGAGTTGTGATCATTTTGTTTTCTTTTTCTTGAAATGCGAAATAGAGAGATTATTTCGTGTTTTGGTTCCCTAACCCTATTTACTCGCGTTGCTTATACTCAGTATTGCTAGTCTATCTTTTTCTCTATTATTCTATATAGCATCCACTGGGACTAAAGGAAGTTTGTCTTCTTTGTTATAAGTAATACGTATTCGAAAGAGGTTAGGCATATATTTTGAATCTCTGTATATTGAGTGTTTTTGTTTGAAATTGTGTATGGGAACTGGTATAGTGTAAATGAAGTGTGATATTTCACGCACTGGTCTTCTCTTGCTCTGTCTCTGTGTTTTGAATGATAGAATCTGAGGTAATTGTGTGCTGGAATTCCGGGTTTTACATGCTATAGAGGCAAAGTGTTTTTGGCTGTAGATTAGAGCCTTTTGGGCTGATTGGCTTTTTATATTTGGGGTTCCATCTCTAAACATTGGATAAGTTACATAGAGTTGGTGCATAAATTTTTTGACTGATCGGCAGTGGCACTTTAGCTTCATAACTTAAATTTGAAGTTGTGCACTCTTTGGTCCCTGGTCTGGTTGAAAAGTCTGAATCAAATGTTTGCTTATCACTCTGCCTGCCGTAATTTTACCTTCTTTGTGTGTTTCCAGGTGTCTGGACCATTATGTTTTCGTCCATACAATCAAACTCTATCACCCAGTTACAATAAAACTTTAGACTGATATTATGGTTTTATGAATTTGGGCTTTTCAGATGTGCGAAGCATAACTTAGAAGTTATATATGACCTTCCTCATCTGTAAATATGTGTGCTGGAGTTTTCTGTATTAAAAGACTACTCCCTCTTTTTTTTTTCCGGTGCCCCCCCCCCCCCCCCCCAAAAAAAAAACAAAGGGGGAAGGATATGAAATGCATATTTCTGTATTGCTATAGAAATATTCTTTGAGTGGTGGTAGTATTTCGATCCAACAAATGAAAGGGGAGGATTGAATGGATTGTGTCTTAAATTTTCATTCTCATTTTTGTTCCATCATTTCTTCAGGTTCAGGTCCCGGTCCAGAAGATAATGTAGCTGGGTACTATCAGCAGCAGGTTGAAGTGCTTGAGGGATTTAATGAAATGGATGCCTTAGCAGAGCGTGGGTTTATTCCTGGAATGTCAAAGGTTTCTTTTTCATTACTCGCTTATTCATCTTCTGGTTTTAGATTGATATATAGTCAAATTACTTTACTGAATATCCATTGTTCTCTACAGGAGGAACGAGAAAACTTGGCCAGAAGTGAGACATTTGCCATTAGATTATCCAATATAGCAAACATGGTTCTTTTTGCTGCTAAAGTTTATGCATGCATCAGAAGTCGGTCCCTAGCCATCATCGCATCCACTTTGGACTCACTTCTTGATTTACTCTCTGGATTCATTCTCTGGTTCACTGCATTTTCCATGCAAACACCTAATCCATATCAGTACCCTATAGGAAAGAAACGGATGCAACCATTGGTTAGTCCCCTAAGCGTTTTCTCTTATTTTATATATTCTTTTATTTGAAGATTCATCTTTCTGATGTCAATTAATTGCATGCAACCTAGGAATTCTGAATGACATATTTACATTCTGAAGGGCTCTGCTGCTTTCTCAATCACATATTTCAATATTATTTCTATAGGAAACTTTGTTTTAGTTTTAGATTACGTAATACAAGAGTAGGCTTGGATTGAGGCATCCTATGATAGCATGATTTCTGCATTTCTGTGCCTTTGCATGTTATTAATTTGCTTACAATTGTGTAATATGTTTTAATTCATCAGCAATTTCAAGATTTATTTGCATTTTGCCCACTGACTTTCGTTTACTAAGAGAAACCCAGTCCCAAGAAAAGAACCATGATACAAAACGAGGATTACTTTTGTATTAGTCAAAGGGAAACCCTTCTCCCAAAAACAACAACCCAAAAAAAAAAAGGAGAGAAAAAAATAAGAAGGGTACACTGGATCCAATGACTCTGTATAATCTTCCTATTAGTTTGGAATTTTAGTTTCTCGGTAGAAAGAACGATTTCAATTTTGGGTTCTTTGAATTCTGGATTTGTTTTCCTCTGTGGATAGTGATCCACTGTCTGCTTGTGTTGTTGCCACTGATGTAGAAAAAATGGTGCTTCTTTGTTGCCCTCTTTAAGTTATGCCTCTTATATACATTGTTATTAAATTATATATTTGAAAAGGAAAGAAAATCTTGGGTTATGTTTGTGTATACTGTATTGTGTATACATATGTTGCATGCCTCTAGTCTCAGGTGAATTTTGATATGTGATGGTTAATGATATTATGATTGATTACAGCGGCAACTTGGTGATAACATTTTAATTTCAAAATTTGGGTTCAGGGAATTCTTGTTTTTGCCTCTGTCATGGCAACTCTGGGACTGCAGATAATTTTGGAGTCAGTGCGAACTCTAATATCAGATGTGAGTTCATCTTTGCTCAAATTTTTAGAGGCAAATTTCACACCCCCACTAATAATAGTAATAAACAATATATATTTTTTTCAAGTAGCTGCAACTCAGTGTCTGGACAGCTCTTATCTATGACACTTACAGGAAAGTGCATTCAACTTGACCAAGGAGCAAGAGCAATGGGTTGTGGGCATTATGCTTTCGGGGACACTGGTGAAATTCCTACTGATGATTTATTGCCGCTCTTTCGCTAACGAAATTGTCAAAGCTTATGCCCAGGATCACTTTTTTGATGTCATTACAAATGTGATTGGTCTTATTGCTGCACTTTTGGCTAATTATGTTGATGATTGGATAGACCCTGCTGGTGCTATCATTGTAAGTAAAAACTTTCCTCAAGTTATAGGTTTGAAGTTACCCCTGAAAATGGATTTATTTTTGTTAATATTTGTTAGCTGCACCGCTAGCGAAAATTACTGATTATCATGATTTTTAAATCTAAATGTTTATTGCTTTGATGGCTCACT
Organism: Erythrophleum ivorense; assembly: GCA_026724425.1. Classification (NCBI taxonomy): domain Eukaryota; kingdom Viridiplantae; phylum Streptophyta; class Magnoliopsida; order Fabales; family Fabaceae; genus Erythrophleum; species Erythrophleum ivorense. The sequence goes on from JAIUCV010000174.1 coordinate 497,946, forward strand.
GATCCAGTACCCGGGATAAAGGTAGTGCTCCAATATTTCTGGTCATGTGGAATTAATTTCCCATCCTGGCCACTCTGCCTTGCTATGCTTCTACGTGTTTGCCTGATCTCAATTTCTACACTCAGATGTTTGTAACATTCTTATTAACTGATCCCCTTTTTCAGTCCCTGTGTTGACCTTTCTGCAGGCTGTGTTGCTTTTTTTTTTTGGAGAGGGGGGGGGGGGGGGGGAGAGGGAATGAATGCGGTAATGAATTAACGCTTATCTTTCTATGGTATGGCGGACAACTAGAATTTTAATGAACCATCACTGGTTATTGAGTAGTGTGATCAACAGAAGCAAGGGCCTTGTTATTTTGATTTGAACATTGAACTTGCTTATTTGGTACATCTAATTATTCCGCTGCAGCTTGCTTTGTACACCATTCGCACGTGGTCATTGACAGTGTTGGAAAATGTGAATTCCCTGGTCGGAAGATCAGCTGCACCGGAGTATTTGCAGAAACTCACATACCTCTGCTGGAACCACCACAAGGCCATAAGGCACATCGATACAGTCCGGGCTTACACCTTTGGGTCTCATTACTTTGTTGAGGTTGATATTGTCCTGCCAGCTGACATGCCTTTGCAGGAAGCACATGATATTGGAGAATCATTGCAAGAAAAGCTAGAGCTTTTGCCTGAGATTGAGCGCGCTTTTGTCCATCTGGATTATGAGTACTCACACAAACCTGAGCATGCCCAATCATATTCATAGCAGCAGTAAGATGTTTTCATTTTAACCTCTTTCCTCCCAGAGTAATAAATTCGAATCATTTTTGCATAAATGAGAATCTAACCTAAGAAATATGGTTTAAATTGTAGGAGGTGTAAGTTTCTAAGAAGAAGCTGTACTTCAGCGCCATCTTTTGGACCAAAGGCTATCGAGCACCTTGAAGAGGCTCCCAGATATAATGCAGGGTGTATATTAGGATATGCAAATAATACTTGTGGTTTTTGCCGGCAAGGCTTGGGTCCTCCAATGAGGTCTCTGAATAGGAGAAACAGAATTACCAAGCTACCTTATGCAACTCTGGGTTAAGATGCAAATATGTAAGGAATGTAGTATGTTGCTAATGGAAAGCCTTAAACATGATTTGTTTTCATTTTATGCCTCGTAATGTTTCATTTCCTACAAATTTTCGTTTTGCAAAATGGGGTGGAAACGCAGATTGTAGATATTATGTGCATTCCGTCACTTAGGGTGGAAGCAACCCTTGGAATACCTGATGTAAGCCACAATAGCTACCGTGACTTAACGAATCAGTCGATCCATGCGTCAACCTGCTATTATATAGGAGGGGGTCAGGACACTATCTGCTTTTGTTACTCACTCTTGTTCGTGCAGTACTATTCCATTGACCCGTTTTAGAGAGCATAAATCCCTTCCCGGCACATCAACACTTTCCATTATGGAAAAGTGCTATTAATGAAATCATTACACTTATAGCTAAAATTTTTATAATCATCAAAGTTTTGACTATATTTTTTTGAGAGAAATCGCATTTTACCTCTTAAACTACTTAGATATACTTACATATGACTGAACTCATGTTTTAGCATGTACTAATTTTGTAGTCAAACTTTAATAGAAAGTACATTTTGTTCCGTTGAACTATAATTTAATTATAACATTGTTACTTAAACTTTATAATATGACATTTTATTTTCTTCAACTAACATAAAAAGTGAAAGTTATTAATCTGTCCACTTTAATTTTTAAATTTTTTAATGTTAATTTCTACCATTTTATTTTAGATGTTAATTTGAAAAAGATTTATTTTTCACAAAGCAAATAACACATTATATGCTAAATATAATAAAAATACACACACACATCGGTTGAATCACAGGAATCGCTTTTTATTTTGAAAATTTATATTTTTAAAAAAAATAAAATAAATGCTTTACTCGGCTATCTATCATAACAAAAAAAATTCACTGTTTATTTCAATCAAATTACTCATTTTTTATTATTTATATAATACTTGATCAACATAAAATAATTAAAAAATTAAAATAATTTAAATTTATCAAAAGTAATACAAAATATATAAAACTACACATTTTAACAGAAATTCATTACTTTTGATATGAAGTTTTGCACATACTGACATAAATTAATAACGAACTAAAACTTTGGTTATACCATTTTGCAAAGCAGCAATGAAATTATCAATCGTTAAACATTCAATTACACATTCAAGAACAATCTGCAAATGCAAGTTTCGACCTAAGATTTAGTGGGGTTGGTTATTAGGAGGCCCGCGCGAGCGAGTTCTGCGAAGTAAGCAGCGTCAACACTCGGCCAGCCTATAACCCCTCCATAAATTCTTGCGCCACAAAAGCTCAGCGCGGCGAGCGGCTCCCACCGCTCGCTTTGTTTTCCTTACTCATTAGTTTAAGGCAACTTTCTCGTGTGCTCCCTTCCTTCTATTTATAACACCAAGTCTTGCAACAACATATATTTCTGCTCGATGTGGGACTCTACAAGACTACCTTTCCCTCTACCTTCAACAGCCCGACCTTATCAAGCGATGCTCTTCTAAAACGAAGCCATAGTTCTAGTAAACTTGTTAATTCATATGGTTATAGCCTCATAGAAGTAGATTGTTGATTCCTTTCTCTCTCACCGTATTTTCTTTGTTGCTTCAATTACTCCACAGTCATAGTGTGTTCTCCTGAGTACTCATCAATGAGTGCTTCTTCTATTATGCTGTTTATCATTTTTTTTATATGTAAATTACACATACTTTTTTAAATTTCATTGAAATTATATAACTTTTTTCTATTTTTAAAATATATACAAACTTCTTATAAAATAAAAAATTACTTTATTCTTTAGTCAAATTTTAAAATTTTTAACCAAAATATCTTTTATTTAATTATTTTTAGTTAAAAAAATATGTCTTTAAGTTAATGGATTTTTGAAACTAAGTGTAAGGTAATTTATTTATTTAAAGAGAGATTTATATATTTTTTTAAAAAAATATATATATTCAATAAAATTTAAAAGAGATACATGTAATTTACTCTTTTTTTTATATCCTTTTTCAAAATTCATGATTGTATCTGCAAGCCAGGAGTTTCTGTGTTTGTGAATTGCATGATTTGTTATGAATATTTAGCTTTCCAAGTCTTCTTTTTGTATTTTAGTGAAGAAGCAGGCAATGTCATATGCTAAATTAGCTGGGCTTTACCCACTGCATGGACTCTGTAAATTTGCAAAACTATTTTCCTCTTGATATTTTCTGGATAATGCAAAAAGGCCCAAGCCCACGTAGAAAACCATTTGACAAAAAATTGGGCTTGGTGCACTCCGAATTACCTTGAGGATTGAAAGTTCTGAAGTTTTGATTTTCCAAATGGAATAGTGGAAATCTGATGCAACTATTAGAAAGCTCCTTTCCAGAAGGAGAGAGTTAAAAAAAAAAAAAGGTAGCCGAAGTGGAAAAAAAGGAGAGAGAAGAAGAAGAAGAAGAAGTAAACAATTATATATAATAGCTGACATTTAAAACTTCTATCTTATAGATCACTAAGTTGTCTTATTATTTAAGTTTGTTAAAAATGAAGGAATTAAGAAGAAACTTCAAATTCTGTTGACTCACATTAATGGTGTAAAGGAGGAAGACAAAGAAGATGAATATTGAGTAAATTTATAAGGTAATTTTTCATTGTGTGTCTATAGAGATAGCATCTTTTACTTTGCTTTGATGTATTTAAAATAAATAAATTCTTTTAATTAATGTTAGTCTTAAGGTTTAAACTTCAGTAATTAAAGCTTGGTGAACATTGCTTTAATTCATTATTTCCAACTAACTATCACTCTATAGTGATATAGTAATACAGATAGCATTTCTTAAGGGAAAGTGACAAATGATAAGAAACCTGACTTGATTCAAGCACTAATTTTAAAAATCAGATCGTGTATTTTAGTTATATTTAAAAAAAATTAGTGAATCAATCTTGTATTTCATTTAGGTCGTCTCTAAAATCAATCAAAAAATTAGTAAATTAATCTACAACTTAGTGTATTGGTCGATTTAAAGATACTTTTTTTTCCTTTAATCTTATTATTGAGATGATGTGGAAGATGTTCTAAATACACTAATATATATTATTTTGATAATTTTATTTATTATTTTAATACATAATTTTTTTAATAAGTTATATTATAACTTTTACTATTTGTTTGACCATTATTCAAGTAATGAATTGTGAAACACTTTTTTTAGTTGGTTCAATGTTTTAGTTTTTAAGACATTAGTTTTAAGATATGTCATCACTATTTTTATTTCTTATGAGAATTTACAAAAGTTAACTAAATTTAGTTTTGTTAATTAAACTAACCTTATTTCTCATAGTAACAAACTAATAATTAAGAATTTGTTTGGTATATAGAATGTAAACGAAATGTGATTGCGGAGGAAATGAAAAAAAAACAATTTTAAGGATTGAAATGACTTTTATATTTTTATTCTTTAAAAAATAATAAAAAATAGTGAGATGTTTTTTAATAATGATTTTAAAAATATAATAAATATTATATAAGAGTTATATAAAGATAATATCTATAGAAGTGATCCCTATACATGTAAAATTACCAAATAGGCCCTAAAGTCATAGTCAAATTTATGCGTCAAACAAGGTAGATAAAACTCAAAAGAAGTTGATTACCCCGATTAGTTGGATTAGATTTTTTTGAACACATTGAGATTATGATCTTAAAATGTAAAGGATATTAAGGATTGTATCATTAAAATTTATTGGAGAGATTAGCTCAAACAATGTCTAAGGATATTATAATCGTAATCGAAAAAATGGCTAAGCTTGTTTATCACCTAACAAGCCCCATGGGAGTATCATTTACTTATTTAAATATACATATGAGAAGACAATGGTGGTAATAATTATGGATAACAAGAAAGATGAGCAAGATGACAGTGACAAAACTTTCGTTTAAAAATGCTAATAAAATTATTACGCATCTTGCGAGGACCTTCAAATTAAAAAAAGACCATATATAACCTCATTTATAAGGGATTATTTTCATGATTAGTATTTGCTTCAATTAAAGGTGATGATGCAGGCGAATCCTAGTAATTCGCAGTGCTATTTCGTACTATAGTCATCGCATTATTATTAGAGATGATGAAATATATCCGTCTTTAATGAGAATTAACTCGCAAAATTTATATCCATTTAAATCTGGGTATGAGGAATAAAAAAAAAAAGTCTACATTCTTAAACTTGATAATTTTTTCTTTCTTTCTTGGATGGACAATTATTTCATATCAAATATTGTTAAATTTTTGATTCGATTGTCAAGATGGTTCATGTTTTTTTTTTCTTTTTTTGGGTGATTTTACATGAATAAATTTCATGTAGATGAGTATTAACTTAAAAGAAGAGTTCTTATTTTAAAACTTTTTTGAACAAATGAATCCGAGTCCAAGGATTAATGATTCTATAAAAAAGAAGATGAAGATTAAATTTAATATTTATTACAGTACGAATTTAATAACAAGAATTATAATATCTTATCCACACTCTACCCAGTCATCCCAAATTATTAAATGCGAATAATATATAAGACGAAGCTCCGTGGCCTTAATTACTTTCTACTTTTTGGATTCTCAGTTCTATATATGTGGTATATTGAAAGATTTCGCAGACAACAGAATCCAATCAGTATTAGCCAGATCAACATCTTATATTATTATGAGACATCAAATTACAGAAGTTATCCTCCTTCTGCTGGCGTGGCATGCTGTTATTTGATCTTTCCTGGAAGAAGCTTTTGATAATAACAATATAGAGAGAGACAAGAAGCATGCATGGGACCATGTACGTACGGTAGAGATGTTGTTGACACAGAGAGAGAGAGAGAGATTTGGCAGGCAGCAAGGGAATTGGAGGACGGCAACAGGTACGTGAACCCGAAGTGAATATAATATATAAAACATAACACAGAGATCGTTTTCAATGGCTGATCGATTAGTCTGCATCTTTAGAGGAGGAGTTATGAGATATCATCTTCTCTATCATCTGCCTTGTCTCTTCTTCGGACATTCTATCGTCTTTACTCTTCGATTCTGCATATGCTTTGAAGAAATCCTTGTTTTCTTTCTCCAACCCATTCCACACTGCAAGTGAGCATTTATAAATCCCACGTATACACAATATATATTTATAATATACAATTCATTATCGTCTTTAACTGCAACATATACATGTGCATGTTTCAGTCTTCAATATTACTCTAGTTCGAAAGTGCAAGAATTAAACCAATAGTAATCATATATGTTTATGTAATTGCTGATCCCATATTTGGATTTCGGGTTTGCCATGTGTATCAATTCTTTCTATATTAGCATATTCATATATAGCATGAATGTTGAAATATTTCAAACACTTTGCGTGTGTGTGTGAATAGATTATGTAGATATAAAATTAAATATTTAAGATTTCTATAGGCTAGTGACCATGGGTACGCATTCAATATCTATATATAGCTATAACAAATCCCAAATTGAGTATCTTATTTAACTATACCAAAAGAATCGGGATTGGTGTATTAAATAGGACTTTTCTTGTTTAATATGCTCCTGAGGCACCAAAATGTTGCAAAGTCAGAATTAATCTATACATGTTGTTTTTGGCTTTCATCTTTCTAAAGCGAGCCGTGAGGAAGACACTCCCAATTGGAAAATTTGTTCCCGAAACCTAGACGAGACCCACCTATAAACTATGTGAAAACTAAGGCAAAGTTGCTTTGTATATATACTGTAATTGATCAAGCTATAAACTAAAATTTATTGGTTGTAGTTAATTAATCAAGCTGATAATGAGTACCTGAGAGAGATAAAACTAGATAGGTAGCTTCAATTCTTTCCAAATGATATGTTCATGTTCAAGTTCTTTACTTGTATATAAAGTTATGTTCTTTTCATGATGGCTAGGAAGAGAGTTACAAGAAGTTTATATAAGAAGTGAAGAAATATATATATATATATATATATATTTATAATATACCTGTGGAGGTTATGACAGGCTTAATGTTTGCATGTTTGGAAAGGGCTTCCATGCATTCTTCCTTTGTCATGTGAAAGATCAAACACTTCTCAATCAGGTGCTGCACCTATATCATACATCAACTCAACATCATGATCTAAATTACTCCTCACAAAACTAAGATGAAAAAATTTTAATATATAGATCAAATCAATAAGAGTTGAAGCTCACTTAATAATTTGCTTATTACATACCATATGAATGTATGAAGCAGAAGAAGACGAAGAAGAAGAAGAGTCTCCCATATATGATCCTATATGCTAGCTTAGATGGCCCTTGAATTCGTGATCTTCAAAGGACTGATTTGAGAATATGTAATTGAACAAGTGAAGTGGGGAATAATGTCATAGAAAAGATATGAACTAAAAGAGAGAGTTTAATTCATGTGATACACCCAAGAGGGTAAAATAGATTACAAATATAAAGGGTTGAAGGTGATGGAAGTGGGCCCCAGAGGCCCACGTGGGAGATAATTGATAATTGGTTGGGAAGGGATTAGAGGCGATTATAAATGACTATTTCTTTGTCCAATTGTGTGATTATCATTAGGACACCCCCTCCACGTGAATTGTGGGGTACCCCCACCAAGAATTGTTCCATAAGGACAAACCCACGTCATCTCTTACAGGAACATCAGTCTTTCTTGATGGGTACAACTCCAAGTAAATACTTTTACATAATAAAAGAAATAAATTAAGGAGATTTATATAGATGAATTGACTCTTAAATATAATATTTTAAAATTTTAAATTATGATATAATATTTAGTTTTTGAGTATAATTTCTTATAAAACATCAGCTTAATTATCATAAAAATAGTGTGAGTGAAGGTAAATTTTTTTGGAAAGATGAATAAATAAAGATATTCCCACCGACCACCTTGATCATTGTACATATGTTTTCTTCCCCTCGCTACCATCCAAACCTTGCCCATACCTTGACATGGCATGCACCCATTGGCTAAAGAAACCCTAGTTGGACTACTCTAAGATTCTTGTATCAAATATAACATAGATTAAAACAAAATAAATAATAAAAATATGCATACTGTTGTTTATACGTATGCTCAAATAGTTGTTTCTCATCAATTTATTCTCCTTATTTTTAGCGTGGGTACCCAAAAATATCTTTCTTGTTTGTCTTTATACACACACAATTTGTTTGGATGTTAGCTTAAGATTTGAATTAAAGTACCCAAAGTGAAGAGCACATGTTCTTGATTTAGGCCACCTCCTTAAAGTTTAATTGGTTTTTTATGTAAGTAAAGAAATTTGAACTTATTGGCACTGATATTTAATTATCTCCGATTACAATTTTCTCCCTCCCTGAATTAATTTATTTTCATAATTGACCCCTTAATCCATTTTCTCCGTGGCAAATCACCCCCCCCCCACAAAAAGAAAACTATATCTATTAGACGCTATTTTTTTTTCTTGCAATGAGATAAGATAAATAAGTTAATTAATTGTAAATATTTAACGATTAGGAGGAAATAAATTGCAACTTGAGAAAAAAAAAATTAAAGTGCATAAGTGTAAATTCTTCTTCTCAATGTTAAATTAGAGATCATGTCTAATTTATACAACTGGTTTTGGAATTGAGTCAAATAAATCTAGGGTCAATTGTAAAATTTAATTGATTTAGATTAAGTGTAAAGATCAAGATGGGAAAATGTTGTTTCTCTTATAATTACTAAGTATCCATTAATTAGAGTTTGCTAGAAATTAATAAAGTTAAATTATTATTTATTTATTATTTTAATATTACAATTAAGAGTATTCTCAAACTTTGTCAAGGCTAGATCCCTTGGACGATTCTAAATACGCATTCCCCAAAGTAAATTGATGCAAATGCTCCTAATTCAGTGAAAATTGAGTCATATCTATACAAACCAAAAAAAATTGCACCTAAATCCTATAGCTCAATGGAAATTGGAATGCATGCCACTTATTTTTCCTCTTTTTTATTTTTTATTTTACTTTTTAAGATTAGTATTTGGATGTATATGGATGATAGATGTTATAAATGGATGGTTAAAATTAGTTATAAATTTGTTGGTTAATAAACAATACTAAAAGTTAGTTATTTATTAGTTTGTTAGATGTAATGAATATTCATTATATATACTAAATGTTAGTTATTAATAAAATTTAGTTATATAATAATTATTTAATAAATGGTAACTAAGTAATAAGCAATAACAATGATTAGTAAGCTAACAATAATTGCAGCAATGATTGATGTATTAAAAAATGAGGATAAAATAATGAAAAAGATGTGTGAAGATGTATTTTAAAAAATAATTTATTTAATTATATACTTTTAAAATAGTAACTCTAGTGCCACAATAAGCCTTTTATCTATCACATTACAGTCGCCCTTACCTTGTAGGTTCTTCATATTTTTAATCTAGTGAGTTGCTAATAGGATTAGTTAATGAAGAATTTAAATCAAATGTAAGGGATGCACTGGAGGAATCGGTTGCTACGACATGAACCAATAATGCGATGATCTTCCAATTTCAAAAAACTGACCATTTTACTTAGCATTAAAGATCATTATATTATTAAATAAAAACATGAATAACCCAAATTAGGAGAAATTGGAAGATTCAAATTACGACGATGACAAAAAAGGCACATGATAGGAAGGACCAACACTTCCAAAATTTGTATATTGGCCAGTCAATATAAAAAAGGGTAGAGCGACTGTGCCAATGTCTTGCTATGTCGCAACATCTCTAACTAGTGCAAATGATGTTGGAGCACCAGTATGATCATGATTTTGTTCATCTTATGTAAGAATGGGCATCTTATGTAACTCTCACATCTCTTACCTGACTAGCCCTTTGATCATAATAAATCAAGTGCAAGTAAAGTAGGTTGCAGAACCATCGTGAAGTGTTATTTCCTAACAGCCAATAAGATGTTCATTTAGTCTTAGCTCACTTTCTCTCCATACTTACAATAGTCCATTTATGGAGGGTCATAAATGCTTCGCCTGTAGAGATCATTAGAGATATTAGCCTAGGGAAAAAAACTATTTCATTAAACAATGAGATATTATGTATTAAGAAGAAAAAAATACCAAAGGTGACAAATGTCAAAAATTTATCGTGAAACTAGCGATATCACTTGTAGGGTGAATCCACCAATGAATACATGTCTAATACCATTGTATATACTCAAAAGTGTAATCCATAGGTGTTGTAGCTATTAACACTTGAGATAAAAGCATTTTACTATGTATTTCATGTCTTAATAAAACCCATGTGATCCTTTTGCCAATCTATTAAAAATTTTTTTTATTGCTGTAATGTATGATAAGCCCCTGAATCGATGGGAGAAATGAGGACTAATTATTACCTGCCAAATTGGCATAACATGCGAAGCTAACCAAATGTCATGAGATGCTAAGCAATATTGTAGGATGAGCTCTCGCACACTATTTGATTTATATGGTTGCTAAATGATTTATGCATAATATACTAAAATGTCATGATAAATATACATATACAAGAGTCAATTTACCAAATATTCATCCATGCAAAATGAACAAACCTTATTGCCTCGCATCATGTCCAATAAAATTTGGTACTACTGCAAAGCCATAGCACTTAAATGACAAGGTTGTCCTATATTCTTTCATTTGTAATTACTATCAAACGTATCACAACACATTAATAGGCAAATAAATAATAGCTTGAAACTATACAATATCTACAAATTGTTTGTCATATCATGTCTTATTTAAATCCTAAAAAGAATAGTACTAGATAAAAATTCTTTTAGAGATCTGGTTGTGAAAGTCTTTGTGGTGCTAACATTAAGAATCTATTTTACACCCAAAGGTGGAATCGGGTCAAACAACCACTTATGTCATGTTTCTCAGGGTTAGTTACATTATAAAGGCATTTATACAAGTGAGCCAATAATATAGATCTTTAACTATATTAGCTAGCTTGTTCAAAATCCCATAGTAATGGGAGAGACATCAAATATATTTATTTCTTTATTTACTAGACTTATCTAACATTAGACAACCATTAATTAGCCTCAATGTATATACATGAGTAAATTATTGCACATCTTCTAGCCAACTGATGATGACCCTCGACCTAGTTATTTTATCATTTGACGGTGTAATTCCAAGTAGCTACTCACATGTTTATGGCTAAATAAAATTCTTGCAATCGATGATGCGCCTTCTTATGCAAAGGAAACCCAACTACACAATAACATTCTCTATGATGATCCTATATTCTTTTCAGATGGTATAAAAAGTATAGGTCTTTGAATGCCATCTCTTTATAGGTGTCGACACTAGTGATAGGTCATATTCAAATTGCCTTAGTCGAGCAACACCATAGAATTCAATCTGTTAAAGATAGTCAACAGTAACGAGCAGAAGTGGAGATAAATGATCACCGTGCATAGCATATCACATGTGAAGCACTAGGACATCCCATACAGGGTGAAACCTTATGTAATCATTAATATAATTGAATTAGAGAAAGCATATATGAAACATAATAAGTGTGAGATTATTTTATATGGCCAACCTATACAGCTTGTAACACGCGTCTTGTTTAGAAATATAGAACCTTTTGTGAATGCACAATTATTCTAACATTCTTGTAGAGCATTTTACATCAAAGACAATATAGGAGTATACACGTAAGGTTTGTTTCTAAAAATATGTATATAATAATTGGTTTTTATACATTTAGGTAAGGTATAATCAAGATAGGTCTTATCCCATATAAAATCAAGTTAGGTCTTTATATATATGTACATAATATTTTGGTCTTGTTATTAGCCAATAGGTGATGGTGTGGACAAACATAATGATTATTACCAACTTCCTTACATAACCCATACTTGTTAAATTAACTCAATTATGTTCAATCCATCTTCTTATGTATGTGGGTTGAACAGGGGCATCCTTTTGCTTAAATCATCGATAGATTAGGAATTAACTCTATATATGGCCAATGAACCTCACCTCCAATAAATTAAAACTTATTATTATACATGCTATGTATTATTTCTAATTGGAAAACACAGCTGACAAACAGAAATAAGTTAAGGCTAACATTGGCACAAATCGTAATAACGGTATGACAAAGGTACTCATCGACCTGAAACTCACCACAATTGCAACACCAACCAAATTAACGATTTTGGACATCATAGGGCTCCTTAACCTTGAATGACGCTACTCCTTTGTTAAATGTGCATACAACACACATAGAGGCAGCCTGTACAATTGAAGCCAACTTCTTATTTAGTGTACTATAAAATACTTAGTTAGCTACTATCTGAGCATACACCTGTTGGACTTGATTGACAAAGTATCTGTTTGCCTTTTACATAATTGCCTTTACAAGGCCAATTATGGGCAAACTTTTAAAGCCTTTAAGGATAATGTTCATCATTTCAGTCAAGTTCGTTGTCATGTGACCATAGTATTTACCTTTTTCATCATAGGCTCGTGACCATTACTCCTTGGGAATGTTGGCTATCCAAGCAATTCTAGGCCCATGTAAAATTATCAGTTTAACTAATTTTTCATCAACATGAGACTCTCATATATGTACCGAATATTTATAAACTTCTCCTTAGCTAATTTGTCTCATGTGCTTTTTGGAGGTCGTAAGTCATATGCCAAAGACAAAAAACATGATGCCCATATAGTAGCTGCCACCCAACCCTTAAATCAGATATGACAAACAAAATAAAAAGATGTTTATATGATATTAAGCATATCCTCCTTTATTCTTGACAATGCTCGTTTGAAGATTGAAAATGAACCATAACCAAGTAGATTCTTCACTCCCTCTACTACAACAAATGTAAGGGACATGACTTTTCAATCACCATTTTATGATATAGCAATAAGCAGTGTGGCTTTGTACTTTTCATACAAAAATGTCCCATTGATCTAGACAAATGGCTTGAGGTTGTCAAATGCATTAATACATAATTTGAATGCCCATAATACTTAACAGAACATCTCCACGAGTTGCCCATCATAACTGCTTTGTAAACATTGTTTGTTAGAAAGTTGTATGACTAAACCAGGCGCGAAATGTTTAACAGCAGCAAAACATCTAGGCAATAAAGCACACTAGATTTCCTAGTTACCAAAAGCAAGGGCATGGATTCAGTGTTTTGCTTTTTATAACTTTTTGTAAGACACATATAGTCAAACAAGTTTTGCATCTTCTCAATGATTTGGAAAACTTTAACCTTTGACTCGTCAATCACAATACACAATGATATAACATTAGAATGCAACGTTGGATGATCTTGCGATAATGTCACAAAAAGGCATATATATGGTCTCCCGTGCTTTGTAATCTCCCAATATATTCTATTTGCTTTTTTGCACTACCTGACCCTCCGGCTACAACTGCAAACATAGTCAACACACTGATATTCTTTTTTTTTTTTTTATAAAAAAATGGTATACATGAAATGTGTGGTGTACTCAAATAAAGTACAACTTAACTTTATGGCATAATGCTTTTATATTTTTATACTGCATACCAATGTTGAACACTTGGTTGTCACTAGGATTCATAGGCTTGCCCCTTCTAAAGAACTTGAAATTACTTGCCACCATTGTATTAATCTAAGAGAAGAAGACAATTATTAGCTCCTTATATTCACTTATAGTTTCATGCAACCTAGGATCCATCAAATTATTCCCATCATCATTGCTCTCCTCATTGGATTTATTGTCACCATCATCATCCTTGTCATAATCAACATTCCTAACAAAAATCGTATTCATTCTTATCTTCAAGGTAATCTATTAAGTCTTTTGTTGCAACCAAGGGAGATTGAACAATTTATGATATTCCAACTCTTATTACTTACTCTTATTGGTTATTATTTTTTCTTATAGTATGATTTGTAAATAAGAACTTCTAAAAATATATAAATATTTTTTAATTCTTTTTAACAAATTTATATCAAACATACACAATATAATAATATTTGATTCAATTTGACAATAATTTAGATAGTACATATTTCTTTTACAAATTTAAACATTATACATAATATTTTTCAAATTTACTTATTTAAAATTGTCTAAATTTTGCTAGTACCACAAGACTCATTTATCACATACCAAAAAAAAATTGTTTAACAAACAAGAATAATAAATAAAATGACAAAATAAATATAACAACAAAATAAATGCAACCATCCCATTCAGTTAACAAAATAAAAATAACAAAAAGTTAAATGATACCATATTTCCATGTTTAAAAAATATTAACCAAAAAAAGAAAAATGAAAATAAATATTTAAATATTTAAAAATAAATGCAAACAAAATTAATACAAATAAAATAAATATAACCAAAAAAATAATTGCAAACAAAATAAATATAAGAAAGAAAGAAATACAAATATATAATTTAATTAACAAACATGAATAAATAAATAAATAAATGCTTCCACACACAAATTTTGTTTGCATTGAATATAAACATGCTAGGAAAGAAATAATATAAATTAATTTAACTAACCTTAAAATAAGTAGACAAGAGAAGGAAAGTTTAGAAGAAGAATTGAGCAGTTTCAAAAAATAAAGCCAATGAAAGTTGAAAGTTATAAATTTAGAAAGTGCGAATGATGAAAGCAAAATGAAAGAAGAAAAATCACGCATAAAGTGAAAATGAAATGAGAGAGGACATGTAAAGTGAAAATGAAATGAGGAAGGAGATTTGCATTGCCTTTAAATGTTTGGAGTTCGGGGGTGGGCAAGGGAAATTTTGGCTCAAAATTTTGAACCCTGTGATTGTAAAATCACAATAAAAAATTCTCTAACTTAACAATACATATAGGCTAAGCCCAGAGGCTCTCCAACTTTTATTGAAGTTGAAACCATTAGTTTTGACTTTCATTGTGCCTGTCATCCTATCACCGCACCAAGCTTGATATTTATTTCAAAAAAAAAAAAAGAATTAAAATGTATGGCTCTCATTTCCAATAAATATATAGCATATAAATGTAATAATTTTGCATTGGTATGGATTTGAAGGATGTTTTATTTAAATAATAGGATACAGCTTAAAAAACCAACTCTCCCATACCAGCTGAGATTTTAATTAATGTGTTGTTTAAGGGCAAACAAATTTCAATTTAAATTTTAATGAATATATGGAGAAGAATTATGAAGAAACCATACATTTGTTTAAAGTTGAGCAACTTTAGTTGTTACAAGGAGTCATATCGTCATTTTAATTAGTAAAACCATATTACCTATGTAAAATCCCATAAGAAATTAAAGTAGTGGTGACTTTTTTTCTTGAACCAAGTCAGGTTCCTTAATGTTTGTTGATTTATTTTGAGAAATGGTATCAATATCAATTTATATGTTATCGGTACTTTGCTTCTAGGTACAACCCTTTATTATAGAGACATAGAACCCTCTTGCTGAAAGCAAGTAATGAATTCTTTGCTTAAAAACAGGCTAATATTGAGGTTAGCATAGCACTAGCTAGAAATCCTTAAAATTGCGGTTATTATTTACTTATTTTTCTTTATATATTTCCAATATTAGACCAACAGGTAAATGACTAACTACTTGTTGGTACTACAAACTTTCATGTATCTCAATGAATTTTACAGTTTTGCAATTACTATCCCTACTTTTGAAAAAATTTAATATAATTGATTCGGTGCGTTTTGACTTCTTCATATTGCGATAGTTTAAACGTTTTTGCAGTATAAATCCTATGCTTTTTAAGGCTTTATCATAAGCCTATCTAATTTATAAAAAACCTTGAGAGTAATAGTACTTATGGTTTGCCAAAGATGCCAGCATAGACTTCTAGATCGAAATAAAACCGATACAAATATTCTGATTTTAATAGATATACTGATGATGAGCTCTTGGGGGAACAGTAATATAATCTGCTCTACTTGAAATTTTCATTGAACATCCAGGAAACTTGAAGCAATTGAAATAAAGCAGCTAAAAATTAGAAGAGTCCACTTTAAAACAAACATTTTCTTTTTGATACCTTACACTAGTACAAGGTTATTTGTTCTGAAATGAAGACTTACATATTCATGTGCATAACATAAAGGAGTTAACTCAGATAAGAAAAAATAGTATCTCCCTCTACCACTGCGTTCAATTTCTATGAGCAACACTGTAACAAAATCTTAAATGCATTATAATGATATTCAAAAAATGCATTCCTAGGATCACTTGAGAAGAGGATTGAAATTCGAGTAAAATTAAGACACCTCTGACCGTAGTAGTAAAGAAAGACTTAATGTGTATATAAATTGCAATAATGAATTGCAATAAGGACAATGACTGCATTAAGTTAGCTTTAGATACTAGGGAAAATAAATAGAACAGGCGTGATAGATATCCTGAATATAACTTACATTTTCGGCATATCTCAAACTGTATTCAACCTTAAAAAGCTCCAACTTGCATCCTCTGATCAGTATATTTTTTCAAGTACAACCTATTTAATAAACTCAGTGCATCATATGATTATAACAAAGTGAAATTAATTAATACAAAAAATACAGACTTAAGAAATGTCATTCATATATGAAAAGAAATAGAGAGATATTGATATCAATAGGCACTCTGTCATTCGCATGAGACTCATTAAGCTTCTTACAGCGAAGCTCAGCATTGTGTCATCAATAAATCATGGGAGATCTATTAATACTAATTTAAATGGATGCCACCATTTATCCATTAATTATAAGCCAGCAGATAATTCAGGTTTATTAGCTTGAAGGCGAGCTTACACTAAAAAGCACTTACAACAAAATAGCTAGACAAATTCATCCTGAGAAATTAACGGTAACGCTCCTCCAATGTTCCTAAAACCGCCCAGAATTTCTCCCTACAACATACTGGTTTACACCTACATGCCAAAAAAAGTGTGAAATGCTCAAACTTAACGGCCACGACCTCGTCCACGTCCACGTCCACGGCCCCGGCCTCGACCCAATGGCTTTCCTGCAAATGCAATAGAAATTAATAGAATCAGGAATCATTAAATAACAAGTAACCTGAACCAAAAGTGTTTGTATGAACAGCTTTGCCATCAAACTACATTCGGTACCTGCAGTAGGCTTCTTAGGCTTCACCCTAGGTGTTTCTTCAACCAGCAAAGTCTCAAGATTTAAGCTGTCAGGAAGGATATAATAACGGATGTTGTTACCCCTCACACTGAGATGATCCAGAGTCACTGGATTTTTCCCTTTTAGAGTAAGCTTAACTGTTTTCAAATGCGTATTCATACTGATATCCACACCTGCAGCACAAGAAGTCTGAGAATCAATTTAGCTCAAAGAAGAATAATAGACACTAATACAGTCATAGGACATGACATTGACATAGACACAGCGACACAACAAAGTCTAAAGTATCACATCATGTCTGATATGAACGTCCGACATGAATATGGCCCCTTTTATGAAATGTCTGTATCTTATAGGTTGAGCTAAAGCTTCCAGACTCCAAGAGGTGAACTCTAACTTTTTATAATAAGATATTGTTAGAGGAGAAAAGTCAAAGGTACAATTAGGAAGAAGGAACAATTAGGAGATTCTCTCTAATCCCTCTGCATATCTGATAATGAGATTCTCTTAAAAAGGCCATGGGCAAAGCACCAATGAAAAGCCATAAAAGAAATTCTATGCCATAGTTGATAATGGAGCACGGTACAATTAGGAAGAGGGATAAGATATTCTCAGCAAAGACAGTTATAAAAATGTTCATCAGTGCAATAATTCTCTCTAATCCCTCCGCATATCTGATAATGAGATTCTCTTAGCCATGGGCAAAGCACCAACGAAAAGCCATAAAAACTATTCTATGCCATGGTTGACAATGAAGCATGGTACACTGGTGCAAAAAGGGTTCCTCAAGCTATAGCGCATGGCATTGCACATTGAAATATTGAAATGTTCCATACATATAATTACATAATTCACAATAGCAATATAGATTACCAGATGGATTTCTCGGATCATTCAAGAACCCCAGTTCATTAATGGTCATGGAAGTCAACCGAAATGTTTAGAAAGAGACTTAGATGAGGGATAAGGAAAATACGGAAGTCTGTTAACAGTTCTAGGCTACTGTATATTGAGATTAGGATTCCACTATATACTTGACAACCAGGGAGGTGATAGTTAGAAAATTGACAGGATCATAGCAAACATGGAGTGGTTAATGTCCAGCAAAAACAAATGGAGAGAAAAAAGACAGAAATGAGCAAAGAGAGAAGGAGGAAAAGAATGAGGAAACAAAGAAAAAGAACGTGAACTAGGTCTACTAAATGGCAAATGTGGTACACATCATGGGCTACACAAAATGGAGAATGTGGTGCATGCTACATTTTGCCATTTGACAAGTATACCTGTGGTGATGTGTCACCATATACCACTGACAACTAAGTTCTATCCCATAACAGCCATTAGAAGTTAAGATAATGAAGCACCCTGAAAAATACGAGCATTTCACAAAATTAACACACCAGAAAAAGGTTTGTGGTGAGCCTGAGGTCACTGAACCTGCTGTCACAAAGGTCTATACCGCAAGGAATAATGTGGGAAAGGATTCTGATGGACCTGCAACTGTTAAGCCTACTGAGGCAGCTAATGTGCAAGTGTATCCCAGAAGGAGTAAAGCTGGACATGTTGTAAAAAGGCCAGAAAAGGAAATTGGGTCAGAGTAACCAACTCTGGCATTTGCTGCATAAGAAGGCTGAGACAGAGAGAGAAGGTAGTTTGTTAGGCAAAGAGTAATAAGGAGCCTAAAGGTGTGAAGGCAGAATGCGGAGAATTTTGAACTAAATTTGTGGAGAGATCTAGCCTCTTGAATTGCAAGAGACCTTTCTTGTTTTCCCTACTTTTTCCCCCTTTGGTAATGTATTTCCTGCTAACTCAGCTCTGTTATTAGTTTCTACCTTTTCATCTCTGTGGGTGGAGTTGAAAGGCACTATTTCAATTATCTAAATACAAATACTCTGAGATTTCTGTCGTTTTGGTGTTAAAGCGGTCAAAATATTGGGAATGGCAAATACAAGAATGGACAGCAGAATAGTTGGTTTGGAGGAGTGTGCTGGAATGAAGGATTTTATGGGTATTATGAAAAAGTACAGCAGTAACTACGTGATATGATGGCCAAAATTTTCACTTCTCACAGAGAAGAGTGTAAGGGCAAGGCAGTGGAAGGTCAACATATCAGATGAGGTCTGCTAGAGGAATTGATGAAGCTGGGAAAGTGGAGCGCTCTGGGCATAAAAGTAGTAATTTAACACAAATATTAATATATGTACCAGTACAACTATAAATCACAAGTCCTCAAAACGCAAAGCCATATCTGCACATTTGGAATATTCTAACTGACATACTTCCTATGGGTGTATACAAACAGCCTAAACACAGTCATCAAGAATATAGAGGTATTTACATAACATATAAAGCAAAGACACTTAAAAAATGACTTGTGTCTATGTCTGACACATGTTAGGTATTAGTATTAAGCACGACATAGACACTTTAAATTATATGTGATCCCTTCTAAGTTCATTCACTGTGTCCTACTTCCTAGATGTAGATCATAACACAATAAGTGTAAATTTCAGTGTTCACAAAAACCTTAAGAAATTAACATTTTCAAGAATTAAAAACATGAAAGAGCAAAAAGGAACAGAAGAAACCTGTAATGGTGCCATGAACAACAGTACCATTCTTCAGCTCGATTGATACAGTTTCGTTGTTTAACTTCATTAAAAACCTGCTCAAATTTTCATAGTAAGCTTTAGACCAAAAAAGAAAATACAAGTAGAAAAAATAAACATTAATAATGCAAAAGATGATATAGAGAGACAGAAAAGAGAGACCTGACGAGCTTCATGGTGGGTGAGGAAGGATGGGAAAGGGCTTAACTTAAGCACAGCAGAGACCAGGGGTGTGGGAATTGCCCTCTCTTTTCTCTAGCTTTTTCTCTGTGAGAACACCGTAAAGAACAGTTCATGAAATAATATTAAATTATCGAAGGACCACAACCATATAGAACTGGGACTATCAACTACTAATATGTAGGTTCTTGTGTGAAATGCACAAAAACCGTAACATTTGTTAGTCTACGATGACCAATTTTTAGAAACCCAATTTAAATTTTAACAGGAAAAACAAATAACAATGAACCTTATACATGTAGATTTGGAGTTGTTCCCATCCCCAGAACGATTCTGAGAGGTGACAACTCATAAGAATTCTTCCCCACTCAATACGAAGCTCCCATAACCATTCAGCCATATTAAACACAACCCCAATTAACACGAACCCGTTTCTTAGATGGGCACACACCATTTTGACTTCGAGTTGACAAACATTTCAGATTCCAGTATGAATCCCCTAAAATGACATTGTCTTGCATACACTTTTCACCATCTCTTCTGTGTACTTCTCCCCTTCTACTTCCCTAGTTCGTAATCCCACTTCCAGTGACTAAAAGTCCACTTTAAACGACAATATGTGAATTGAGAAAAATCAAAAAAAGAAGAATGTCGTACCGCCGGCGGAAGCGAGGCAGAAAACGACGAACGTTGGCGTGGCGGCAGTGGCAGTCGGGGTTGACAACCAAGGTAGGGCAAACGAAGATATGCGACGGGACTCTGGTCCGCCCTACGGGATTATGGACAACAGCGTGATTCGAAATTTTCACCGAGGATTGTTTTGTCTTTGGAACTTCTTTGAGCAAATTATATTTTTTTCTTTGAAAGATGAATGATGGATTTCTTAATTTGATTACTTAAAATATAACTCTCTTGGCTGGCAAAAATATATATAATTAACTTCTAAATTTATTGTTTACAAATGATTAAAAAGAATTATTATGGGACACAGTAATATCCTTTTCCTGTTCAATTTTTTGCCTCCATCCTTTCAAAAGGTGACTTTCTCTTCCACCACTACAATATTATACTATACAACAGCAATGCAAATTCTATAGTCAAAAGTCTTATAAAAGAAAGAGAAAAATCTCTCACGAAGAGAGACAAAGTAACTGTTTTGCAATTTTTCCCTCACATAATTTAAATTAGAGTAAATTACGAAATTTTTTTTTGTGAAATATGATTAAATTATACATATAAATCCTTTGTTTAAAAAAAAATCTCATCTCTTAATATACACACGCGTGCACACATATATAAATCACAAAAACCTTCTTTTAATTTGTTTTTTATTAAAAAAAGTAATTTTTTGTGTTTTCAACTCAAGACAAAAATTTTTTTGTATAACATGATTATGATTTTATTTTTAATATAGCAATAAAAACAATTAAGTAATTTATTTTATAAAAAACTACATATTATGTAGAAAAGTTAATTTAATAAAATAAATAAATTTAAAAAAGTTATGTGTAATTTTTGAAACAAAAAAGAATATTTGATATAATTTAGTTAAACTCATGAGAAATTAGAGTAATTTATCTTTTAAATTATTTGCTTGAACACATTTATTTTAAATAATTTTTTTTTATAAATACATTTACCTTGAATAATTTATTAAAGTGCTTTTGAGGAAAAATTTTAGATTTTTGGGGAAATGGATCTTCATTCTTCTCAAATTTTCTTTCATATTAATTGTGTTTTGAAAAGAATCCAAATCCATGCACACCTAATTCAACCCTTCTTGGGTGACTTTATCCTTTCAGCCCAATTTTTCAGGTTCAATTTGCCGAGCCCATTTCAAATCCAAAAATGATAATCAATGAACTCATGGCCCATTTCAAAACCAAACTGAATCAACCGAAAACCCAAACCAATTAACATGGTTTAATGTGGTTCAATTATAATCTCTAGACCAAACAGAACTAGATCAATCAACTCATGACCCAAAAGAAAACTGGTTTCTCCCTTCAAGTAACAGATGCACCTTTATATATAACCATTTCTTAGGCGGGGAGGCTATGGTTTTTTCCTTTTTTGGGTACATATTTCATACTTTCTTTTGGTTCTGCTTGTAAATTAATGTTTGGTACTTAAAATGGATATATAGCTTAACAAATATGCCAAAGATTAATTCTTCAAACACTAGGTGTACAGATTATCAGGGTAATGATGAAGAGACTTCACAATCCACCGCCACCTTACACCTCTTTTTACACTTTAATTTGGTACAAATAATATTCAGAAAGGAAAAGATTTGTTTGTCTAGGCTTTGTTTGATTCTTCGTTTTGGTTTTTAAGCTCCCTCTCTATTCTTGTATTTCCATACAGACATTTGTTGTCAAGCCAATCGATTATGTCTTTGAATACAATGTTCAAGTTCTCTGGTGGCTCTCCAATCAAAAGGCCATGCCACATTCCATGGTACAACTTGATTGTTTTATCTGTGCTTGAGGCCACTTTATGAAGCTGAATGCTCACTGATTTATCAGTCACTTTGTCGTCTTCACCATGTAGAACCAAGAAGGGTAGTGAAACCTAGCCAAACAGATTTTACAGCAAATTCCCATCATCAATTATCATTAAGAGTAAGTGAGGAATGAGGCGTTCATATATAAGAATTTTGACATACCTCATGTAATCGTTGCTCAAGTTCTGAACTGATCCTGAAAAGTTCGTATCCTGTTTTCAATCTAGGTCGTCCTTTGTAGCACAAAGCGTTTTTTCTAATCTGCAATTGATCATAATTGATTAAGAATTGTTATTAGCATATGTTTGTGGGATAATGATGCTTATTTATTTATTTATTGTATTACATTTCCACGGATACTTTTAAAAAAAAAAATTTTAAGGGTAATTTTTTCATTGACTTAATGAATTTAGGATATTTTTTTAATAGTATATTTGGATTGAAGAGAATTTTGATATATATATATATATTTATATTTATTTATTTATTTAGATCCAAATAACATATTTTTGGTTCTCTTTTGTCTTCATTCTTTCTCCACAATCCAAAACATGTTTTAAGAAGGGAAAAATTATGTTAGATTTAAATCCAAATTAAAAAAAAATAAAATTAAAAGTTCACTTTCTTTCTATTTCCTTCTTTCTATTCTCTTCAATTGAAACTTACTATTAAGTGCTTTCTGACAAATCAAACTTGGATTGATAAAAATAATGAATATCTTCTCTTATTAAAAGAGCTAATCCCTTTCAATTCATTTTTAATTATTTACTTATTTGTGAATTGTTTCCTAAAACTTAACAATCAAATCATTTTTACTTCTATTTTCATATTATAGGGTTACACTATTTTAAATGATAGCATCTTCTACCACTCAAAAAATGTAAAAATCTTTCACCATATCCTTTTTAGTTTGTTAACTTGTATAAAATATATTACCTCTATTTTTTCTATCACAATTTCTAAACGTGATCCCCAGTGTCAACATCTTAAACATTATAATATATATATATATATATATATATTCTCTATGCTATGCTTAAGACATCTAATCTAAAATATTATAATATTAATTGCATCTTACACACCTGGTCTCTAACTTCGGGGACCTTGAACCCAGCATCAATGATATCTTGGGTTGGGATTAGTTTCCAAGTTGGAATGACCTTGCTTAGTGCGGTCAACACGTTAATCACTACTGGGTGTGGTTTCATTTCATCTGCCAGCTGCACAATGAATTTTTCATATTAAATCAAATCAAATCAAATCAACTCAAATATTTTTTTATCATAACATCTAATCATATATATATAACGCGTGATTTTGAATGGTTGATTTTGTATGTTCATATATTATCTATAACATCACATCAATGTAGTATTATTTATCCATTATTTATACATTATTTATGAACTATTTATCTTGTGTTATTATTATTATTATTATTATTATTTTGGCTGTGAGATCTATGTTTTTTTTTTTGTTTTCCCGTGGGACTCAACAAAAATTCTGAATCTCCTTATATTTTGCAGAGATGTGCTAGTATTACTTATAATCAAACTGTTATAATAATAATAATATGAAATTGTTATTACACTAATTTTCTCACCAAGATCACTTATAAATGAGCAGATTGGTTAACTAAAAAGTCACTTTCTAAAGGCATACAATCACAGGTTAACTTTAGAAAATAATATTATCCCTTCGCAAGCACTCAACCTAAAGGTCTCCTGCTTCTGGATGAACTAATGCAAACGTTCAGGTCAGCAAAAGATATTCTTAGCACCCGCCAAAAAAAAATTCTATTGGGTCCATAGTATATATTTGCTTCAACGAATCAACTGAATAATATTGTATTATCTTTATTTATATTTTAAGTGATGTACACGAACACGATCTCAAGAAACCAGATCCTGATGGATCTTTAAAAATTATGGAGATATCAACACCTTGCATTTCAACTTTATTATATTAGATTATTTATTTCCATTGAGCAGCTTCAAGGTAAGTAGTTAAGGGAAACTACAATTCATAGATAAATAAGTAGTTTTTAATTCAACTACTGAATATTTTATTTTAATATAGTTGATTGTGATATA
Organism: Erythrophleum ivorense; assembly: GCA_026724425.1. Taxonomy (NCBI): domain Eukaryota; kingdom Viridiplantae; phylum Streptophyta; class Magnoliopsida; order Fabales; family Fabaceae; genus Erythrophleum; species Erythrophleum ivorense. The sequence continues at coordinate 522,584 of JAIUCV010000174.1, forward strand.
AGGTTAGGTAACTACAGACAAATATTGTTCAATTTAAAAATTAGTTTCATATACTTGATGTTTGAATTATAGAAGTCCATAATTAGAAAAAACCAAGGAACAAAAACAGTATTGGGTACAAATAAAAACAAAATAAAGGAAAAAAATAAAAACATGCCAACCTTGCACATAGGTGCAACCAAAATAGCACCATCCCAGTACTCTGGCTTTTTCCTGTGCAATAAGAGAGCCACAGCTCCTCCCATGGATTCCCCTAACAAGTACCTCATCTTATTCTTGTTCTCTTTCTTCTCTGCAAATTTGAAAAAAAAAAAATCAATAAAATAAATGTTACTATTAATTTGCAGATCTCTCGCTTTTTTATACCATCTTATTTAATTTAAATTTAACAGATCCGTACTTCCCTCTTGAAAACTTAAGAACATTGAAGGTAACAAAAATACATGATTAGGCCACGTATAGTGTGCATTTTGTAGGATTTTTCCAAAGACTGAAATAATAGCTAGTTTAATCCATACATTATTTAATTTATTTAGTTTTAATTTTAAGAATTTTTTTTGTCAATGTTTAAATTAAGAATTTAGATTTAAAGAAATATCAAACTTGTTATGTATTAATTCTTCATTTTTTCATAATTTTTTTTAAAATTTGTCCAGTGACACAAATAATATAAAACATATATTAATTTTCACAAATTAAAATAAAATAAACTTAAGAATTCAAAAGTCAAATTGTTAAATTATTTTTTAATAAAAAACTATCATTTGCGTACGAAACAACTTCAATCAAAATCACAAATCGATAGTGTAAAATTCAAAACTGCGTACTGTTAATGTGGAATTTTATTCAAACTTTATGGAGGTGGTGAACATTGAACTTGCCTTTCTTTCTTTACGGTGGCGGAAGAAATAAAAAAATACAAAAAAAACAAGTCAAAGCTTGGAATTATTCCAAAAGACAAGTTGGCACACATCACCAGCGTGGAAAACAGTGTTAAAAGCCAATCAAAATTGAATGATTAATAGCGAAACGAAGATAATAGAGAGAGAGAGAATGAAGAAAAGCCCACCACAAATTGAGGAAAAATAGTTAGAGCAATCGTCGATCACGTCATCAAAATTATTGACCAAACCAGGAAGCCCATCTGATTTTCCATGCCCTTCATAATCCATCCCATACATTGCATATCCTGCCTTTGCAAGCCTTCTTGCTGTGCCTGCACTTCCAGCTAATTTCTGTAATTAATTAATTAATTACGATTAATTGGGATTTTGAAATTAAGTAATAAAGTTGCAGAAGCTGACTGTTCATGGTGACGGTGCATTCCATGGCGTAACCATGGCACATGAAGATCAAAGCTTTTGGTTCTTCCTTGACGGGAACCCATCTGCACGTCAGAAGCTTCATTCCACGAGAGTTCAATATAAACTTCTGCAAAAATATATAGGCAATTTGTTTTTCAACATGTTAATATATATATATATATATATATTGAATTCTCTTATCTCTTTTCTTTGAATGAATAAGAGAAGCTGTGTATATATAGCTCTGAATAATAAAGAAAATTAATAAACGGGTATTGGGGTGTGTTACCTCTTCGTATTCGATTTCTGTTTCGTTCGCCTGCAAGGCCAGAAAGGGACAAAAAAAATCAAAGGAAAGTCAGTCAGAGGATAATGAAAGAGAAAGATTATGCAGAGTGGAATTGAATTGAAGAGACAAACCATGAAGAGAACTTAGGGTTGCCTTTTTGTCTCTGAGAAGATATATATAGAGAATGATCGAGAGAGATATAGAGCAGCAAAGGAAAAACTAGTTTTTGGGCAAAACTAGAAACAGAGCCTTTTATCGTTGATTGATAAAATGGAATACAAAGATCAGTGTATATATGTTACCAAGGAAACCAGAGAAGTTTGGATGAGAATGGCCTTGTGGAAGAAGATCGAGCCCCCTTTACATAGATATATATACAAAGAAAGAGAGAGAGAGAGAGAGAGCTCAGTCTCCCAGGTTCAATGAGAGGAATCCTTCTCCAATAAGCGTGGCCACACTTTAATGCTTCCACACATTGCGTAGCTTTGGTAAATATCTTCTACCTTAAGTGAGGGGTATTTATGCAGTGTGATCTTATCTTGACACCTCATATATTTTAAATCTAATGTAAAAATTGAATTACAGGGATTTTAAAATGTTGCTACGTAATAATGAGGTGGCATTTGAAATAATTACTTGATTGGATATTCCAATACAAGAAGTATTATTAGATTCTAACTAAAATATCCAGTCATCTTACATCATAGGGTAGAGTGTATTAAATTTTTTACATACTATTAATTTTATTTTTGTATAATAATTAACTCCACAATAAAATTTATTTTTAACAATTTCATTTTCTATACAGATAAAGAGGAAATAAATTTCACCTATTTTTTTTATATTTTTAAAAATATATGTTTATATTCACAAATAGTAAAAATATTATAAATTGATTGAAGAAATTTGAGAAACTAAATTTTGATTATAAATTAAAGCCCCAATTTTACAATACATAGAACCTATATCAATTCAAAAGAATAGAATTAAAATAAAACGTATCTAAATCAATTATTGTGATTAATCATACAAGTTAGTTTTTTAGGTTACTATAGAATAGTCAAAATACATCTAAAAAACTACTTTGCCGATGGAGATACAAAAAAGTTTATTCTAAACTTAGATAATTTAGGGACTATAATCCCTTTATATATAATAATAATATAATTAATATTCAACTTATCATAGAATTCTAGTTATACTCCTAATGAGTATCTACACATTAATCTCATAATATTAAACTTTTAAACTCACTAAAACTTTAGTTCTAAATTTGATCACTTTATTTGGACTTAAATAAATAAATAATGATTTCACATTTTAATATTTACATATGTGGCCCCACGTGTTAAATTTTATTCCATAAAAAATTACCATTACTAATATACTAAACAATTTAGTCCATTGATTACATCAATATACGATCAAAAAGGGTTTTTTGTTATATCAATCATAATTAAACCCATCAATGATCACATATACTAATACAATTAAACGACATAGATCAATCATAAGTGTGTGGTATGAAAAATTAAATGAAATGTGATTTATACATGTCTATTTTTTGACTAATCATACTTTACTTTAATAAGATCAATACCTTAACTTAATGTAACAGAGTGAAAAATTGAAAATTGTATAACTTTATTTCCAATCAGAAAATAAATATGTAAATGTCTATAATGAAATACAAAATACACACTCCCATTGTATTGTGGTATCCTTAAACATAATGACACACATACGAACAATATGCTCATGAGAGGCCATGTGTGATAATTCTTTTATAAAGAGATATGCTATCATATAGTTTGTACCAATATATTCAATAGAAATCTAGCCACTTTGTACTTTTTCTTTCACAACCAAGAACTTCATACATATTATATGTTTTGACTTAGATGAACTCTTGTTATTGTTGGAATATAAAACTGTTAACCTATTATCACAATACAACTTTAGTAGTCTTTCAATTCTTTTTAGTATGCACAATTCAATAACAAAGTTTCACAACTATATCCCGTGGTTGGATGCCTCATAGCATGTTTCAAATTCTACCTCCACGGTAGAAGAAGTTATGAGCATATATTTGACACTTTTCCAAGAAATGGCTATAGTATCCAATAAATAGATGTAAGTCGATGTGGATTTCCTATTATCTTGGCATCCAACGTAGTCAGAATTAGAATACCCTATAATCTCCAACTGATCTGATCTATGGTATGTAAATATGTAGTCTTTTGTTCTATATAGATATCTCATAACCCGTTTGGATACTTTTCAATGATCTATACTAGGTTTACTTAAATATTTACCTAACATTCCAATAATATATGAAATATCCAAATGCATACAAACTTGAGTAGACATTAGACTCCTAATAGCTAACGTATAAGGAATCTTTTGCATTTGTGTAATTTCAAAGGGATTTTTAAACATTGAATAAGACTGAATTTGTTTCCTTATACAATAGAGTGTTAGTTGGTATGCAATCTTGCATGCCAAATCTTTTAAGCACTTTTTCAATACAATTTCTTTATGATAACCTAAGAATACCCTGAGTGCAATCTCAATGTATATAGATTCCTAATAAACAGGAAGCATTACCAAGATCTTTCATCTTAAAATTCTTTGACAAAAATTTCTTCGTTTCATGCAACATACCTGAATTATTGGTAGCAAGTATATGTCATCAACATATAGAACTATGAATATAAACTTACTCTCACTAAATTTTTGATACACACAATCATCAATGGCATTTATCTCAAAACCAAATGAGAAAATCACCATATAAAGTGTTTCAGTAATGTCACCATTAGGAAACATTGTTTTGACACACATATAATAAAACTCAAGATCAAAGTGGGTGACTAATGACATAATTATGCTAAAAGACTCTTTTGTAGAAACTAAAGAGAAAGTCTTTCTAAAATGAATCCCTCTTTTTGAGGTAAAGCCTTTAGCCACGAGATGAGCCTTATATTTTTTCACATTACCATTTGCATCCTGTTTGGTTTTAAATGTCCATTTACAACCAACGGGTTTTACACCTTTTGGTAATAGGATGAGTTCCGAAACCTTATTATCTTGCATGGACTTATACTCTTCATCTATTACTTCAATCCACTTTTGAAAGTTCAAGTGTTGCATAGCTTGTTGGAAGTTGTTGTGATCATCTTCTGCTATACTGTTGTCTCTTTTATGTTCTTGTAGGAAGATAATGTAATAATATGAAATTGCATTTATCCTTTCTCTAGTGGATTGACACAATGGCATTGGTTGTTTAAGCTATTGAATTTGTTCTTTAGGAAAAATTTCCTCAACTTTAGTAGGAGTTTGGTCAACATCATCCTGATAAGGTTCCAAATTCACTTCTTGAACAATAATAGGTATAGTAACCTATGTGTTGTCTAAAGCAATAGTAGGAATTGGTTTTGAGACTTATTTTTTCTCAAAGGTAATGTCTTTAATCTTATTTCTCCCCCTAAAATTAATATCCTAAAAAAAATCACTTAGTCCTTATTTTAAAAATGACCTTAAGTTTGGAATCATAAAACTTATAACTCTTAAAGCGTTCAGAATAAACAATAAATTAACTACTAATTATTTTTGGATCTAGTTTCTTTGTCTGAGGCTTATAAGACTTTGCCTCAAACATCCCCAAGCATGGAAGTGTTTTAGACTAGGTTTTTTGCCTATCCAACACTCATAAGGTGTTCTAATAATTGCTTTAGTTGGCATTTTATTCAAAATATAGGCTATAGTCTGTAGTGCTTATGTCCAGAGAGCCTCTAGTAAAGTAGAATGACTTATCATATTCCTTATCATATCTTGAATAATCTTATTTTGTCTCTCAGTTACACCATTTATGCTAGGTGATCCCAGCATAATGTACTATGGGAGGATTCTTGATTCATCGAGGAATTTAGCAAATAGCCTTAGATGTTGTTCTCTTGAATCATTATATTTACTGTAGCATTTACCTTTATGATCAAATTTAACAATTTTAATCTTTTTTGTTAAATTGATTCTCAACTTCAGTCTTAAATACTTTAAACATGTCTAATGCCTATGATTTTTCATGAATCAAATATAAATACCTATATCTGGAGTAGTCATATGTGAATAACACAAAGTACTGTTGACCATTCTAAGAAGGTGTATGAAATGATCCACAAATTTTATGAACAATTGCAAGACATTTTAACTTTTATGAACAATTTTATTCTTTACTTTAATTTGTTTTCCTTTAATATAATCAATACAGAAGTCAAAATTTGTAAAGTCAATATCGTTTAAAATGCCATTGGACACAATGTAATGACAATGTGATGATTAATATTTGTAAAGTTGTAAAGTCAATATCGTTTAATATTTTATACTACAATAATATTGAATTTTTATGATTAATTTTATGCTTTATACAATGTGATGACACATGCACGATTTTTTGATAAGATGTAATTATGTTTAATGAATATAAATTATCATAAAGTACTAGAGAATCAGTTCCAACAATATTTGAATTTATAGATAACATAAACTAATTACTTCTAAAAGAACAAAAATAATCGAATTTGTCCAAAACAAAAACTGAAACCAAATTTCATCTAAAAGACAATACTGCAAATGTGTCTAATAAATCCAAATAATAACCAGTTCTTAATAACAATTTAAAGTGACAAATTGCTTCTATTTCTACTGACTGGCCATCTTCCACATAAATGCATCTTTTAGCGCTAGTTGGTTTTTGATAGTTTAGGCAACCCTACATAAAAATATCAATGTGAGTAGTTATTACAAAATCTATCCCCCAAGTGTTTCTAAGTACTAAAGCTAAATTAACTTCTGAATAAACCAAAGCAAGTGATGTACTTTTCTTAACATGCTAAGCATGATATTTGGTATAGTTCTTTTAATGTCCAAGTTTCTTAGAGAAGAAACAATGATCCTTGTTTTTGGTAGATTTCTTTTGAACTGGATTCTTAGCAGCCTTAGGAGCTTTCCTCTTTTTGCCTTTTATCTTAAAAGTGCTAGCTAAATTAGCACTTTTAGTGACATCATGTTTCGATCTTTCCTTTTCATGTACAAGATAGGATATGAACTTATTAAGAGTTTTTTTTGTTGGCAATTATAACTTACCTTGACCTACCCAAATTGTGCATAAATGGAAAACTAACACTAAATGCAATAGTAGGTCTTTAGATAGCTCGAGCCTTAATTCTTTAAGCTTTGCAGCTATGTAAGACATTTCTATAATATATTCCCTTTTGCTTTATACTTCATAAAAATCAAGCACTATAAAAGTGTACTTATTTCTGCCTTATCACTTTTGACAAAGCATCTTTCAATTTCAATAAGGAAATATTTTGTATTAGTGATACTTTTAGATATAGCATATCTGAAGACTTTTGAAATGTCACACTTAATGATCATTAGACTAATACAATTTGAAAGCTCCCACTTCTCAAAGTACCTCCATGTTTTAGAGGAACTTTCAACTATAAGAGAGAAGAGACTAATTAGTCCTTAATGCAAGGTCTAGATCTATGTAGCAAAAAATAATTTGAATGTTTTTTTTTCAATCCTTAAAATTTGTTCCATTCAATATGGGTATGAAATTTAAGTTAGCAATATTGAGACAACTGAAACTATAAGAAAAGAACAAAAGTTAATTAATAATCTATATTAAATAAAAATAAGATAGCAATAAAATTCAAATAATTTTCTTTTTGTCCCAAGACACTGTAACAATATTAATATTTTATTTTTGGATAATAATATTAATTGTAAATGATATTCTTGTTGTGATGATCAAACACTGACAATAATGAATGCTAAATAATAATAATAATACCTTTGGGTTGAATTATTATTTGCATTTTAAAACTTTATAATTGTCACATTTTTATCATTACAGTTGTCTATGTAATTCAACCAAGTATTAATCTTCTTTTAGGCCAATTAAAATACCCACATGAAATTACATAATCACAAAATATCATTATACTTTATAAAGAATTTTCACAAGAATAATCACCTTAACGACATCTTGTGTCAATTAATTCGTTAGATATAAAAGACAGAACTTTAGAGAATCATAAAAAAATCTTATAAAATTATTTAAAATAGATTGCTATCCAAGATTTTTTATTATATTTTATTTTTTTTATGGTCATCGGTCCCGTGACCGACCTGATCTACACAAGCTACAAGGAAATTTCAAAACTACATTGCCCTCAATAGATATGCTTCCATCAATTTCGAGTTGACATTTAAAGGAATTTGTAATTATTTGCCTAAACAATTATCTAGTGGCAATTACACTGGTGTTTGTGTTCTGGTAAGTGCCTTTCGAAGCTCAATATATCTCACTATCATATTTTTATTTTAACGTCAGTTTCGCACAAAGCACAACCCCCCCCCCTTTTTTTTTGTTGCCACTGTCATGAAGGGGATAAGAATTGATTATGGGAGGGTTTGATATCAATTGAAGGAATTTGGGGAACTCAATTTTGATCATAAACTAAAATCTCGATTTTAGAATATATAGAACCCATATCAATTCAGAAGAATAAAATTAAAATAGAAGTAGAAACGTATCGAATATATTGTTCTACTTAATCACACTGACTGATCTTTTAGATTATTCTAGAAAAAATAATCAAAATATATATGAAAATCTACTCTACCAATAGAGATATAGTGAAGTTTATTCTAAACTTAAATAATTTAGGGATTATAACCTCTTTCATATCCATAATAATATAACTAATATTCACCTCATCATAAAATTCCAATTATATTCTTAATAGGTGTCTACACATTTATCCTATTAGATTTTTACAAACACTAAAACTCTAGTTCTAAATTGGATCATTTTATTTGAGTTTAAATAAATAAATAATTACATCAAATTTTAATATTTACATGTGTGGCCCCACATATTGAATTTTATTCCAATATTTATGTGATATACTTTATTTAAATATGAAAGGTTATATTTGCAAAATGTAAAAAAAATAAGTAACATGCATATAAGTATCCTGCGTCTTTGAAAACGGAAGATCAACGTCAATTGCGATTGTCATGTATAAACATAAGTAATATAAATACTATCATAATTAATACCATATAACGTTTTAATCATAATATATAAGAGCGAGACGGCAATATACCCAAAGCCTCCCTAATAAGGTGTCATAGCTAGGTTTTTTGGTGTCTCAATATGAGAATTTAATTTAAAAAAATGATAATAGGTGGTATTTAAAAGACGATATACGATTATTTAAAAATTCAAATTATTTAATTAATTTTTTTTATATAACTATAATATGTAATTTTATGTATTGAATTAATGAATGAACATCTAAAAAAATTAATAATGATAAATAGTGACTATTTAATTATTATTTTAATTGAAAAAATTAAAAAAAGAAAGTGCATCTCAATTGTCAAGCCACTAAACTCTAATTAATAGTGGTTAATAGAAATTAAAACCACAGAAAATAAACAAAGGACAAATTATGAATAATGTCAATACATATATCAAATTGCTTTCCCTCTCTTATATTACAACCTTGAAACTTCTCATTGTAAGAGGAACGAACTTAATTTAGTAAATTGTATGATTTTTTAATTTTAATTTTTATATTATGTATAAAAAAAATTAAAAGCATGATGAAAAGAGTTGTAATGAACAATCATAAAAGTTGAAATAAACAATGATGTAGGAAACTGCTTCCCTCTCTTATATACAAAAAAAGCTTTTCACCTTTATATTTTATCTCAAAACCCATACACCATATGAACATATATGAAGAAATCAGTTATTATTAACTTCCTATTGTTTTTCTAAAAACATTAAAAAAAATTATTATTGATTTTTTTTATTTAAATAAAAAATTGCAAATATTGACATGCTAGTAATAAAGGTAATCAGTTATTATCAACCCTGCTAATATTTTTTTAATTACTAATATAGGTATAGAATAATGCTGGATTATTTGCAGCATTATATATTTATATATAAATATTAATAAACATAAGTCAATTCTTCGATAAATTTTTTATCAGCTATTATTTAGAAACGTAGACCTATTAGCAAAATACTTAATACTTATAATTGAAATCACCCATATTTCTAATACTTCATTGGCACAAAAATGTCTAACAAGTGTATTCAATTTAGGCACAACTTTAATGAGGAAAATTAAGGAACCCCCATGCACATGTTAAACTTATACACACACACACACACACACACACACACACATATATATATATATATATTGTAGTTGGAGATGACATTAATTGACAGCCAAAAAGGATAGTAATGAATTTTAGAAGTCTGTACGTGTGAGTAAGGTTTTGGAAAAGAAAAAGTCGAGTGAAATAGGCAACTGGGTGTGTTGGCATCGACAATAACTAGAAATGGTCAATAGAGCGCGTATGGGTAAGGTTTCATGGAGGGACGGCATGTTGGACCAAGAAGATGCACTTGTTTTGGACTTCGTTAAGAAGAAGAAATAGTGAACTCATCACTTTCATGCTGTCGTTTGCTTTAATTACTTGCTCCAACTTGCTTAAACTTTGGACTAGTTTCCTAACTCGACAGTGAAATTAAACTAACAAGCAATACAATGGAGAACGACACTCTGATTGCGTCTTCGATGACAAAGTTAGTAAGCTCTAGGATAACTTTAGTAGAGAACCCGTGTAGTATGATAGCATACTTGGGATCTAGCGATTATGACTCCTATGTGAGTGATTTGATCTGAACATGGAGCCATTATGTTTGTGGGACGGAATTAGAAAACAAACTGTGGTGAGGCGAAATTTGTTACATCATTGCTTTGGACGTAAAATGTGCCGTATTATCTACACAATTTAAGTTCTATTTTCTTCAATGCTAATTGAATCGAATTATAAAATTTTTTTGGACAAAGACAACTCCCCCGGAAACACTACACCCAAGTCTGTCTCTGCTTACTTTCTTGTTATTGAGCGATTATGTGTCCCTAAGTGAATAGGCAAATATCCCAATTTCACGGGATCGAGCAGGAAGGTGCCTTGGACTATTCTAAAAGGTGATTCGAGTAGTTCTTTTGGGTATTCTAAAAGGTGATTCGATGAGTGTTCAGACTATGGGTTCGTATTAATTAGGCCTAATGGTTGGACCAATCAGTTCAAGGAGCCCAAAATGCGGTTTATGTTAAATTTTAACTTGAGGGCTTCTAAGTCTTGCGTCGGCTAAACCCAACAATCGAAATTTGTTGGGCCTAATTGAGCCTCACACAGCAAATAGAGGTGCTGTTCACCCACAAGAGTTCTACGTCAGACCAAAACAGTTTCTGGCATATCATCCATGAGAGCACCATGTTTTTAATCTTCCATTTTCTAAGAAATTTTCTTCTAAATAAATGGTCACAAGGTGACCAGAATAGAAACGAACGAAACATATTAATTAGAAAAAACAAGGGGAGAAAAAAGAAGAGGAAATCTTTGTACCAGCAACCACCACACAAATACCTGAGCCCATTTTTTCTACTTAGCCTATTTTATGAACAGAGCATACAACTAAAATGCCAGAATTAAGAAGCTTCTTACGACAATGACTAAACTTCCTTCACTTCAGGCCACCATAGCCATCTTTCTTTCCTTCATGACTTCCCTCTTAAATCAGTCCTTCCCTGCTCGAACTCTAAGCAATATTCCAACCCATAACCTCAACCACAACCATAGCCATCATCACAAGATCATATTCTTAATGCGAGATTGGCTCAATAATACTACTACTCAGCCATCCCCAAAACCTTCAACAATTAATGATTTTCCCTTCTCAAAACCTCTGGGCATTTCCCCTCCTGTTAAAGGGAGTACCACAATATTCCACAAATCAAACCCAAACTCTTGAACTCTCATCCATTGGCTTCTCATTTCCCACCAAAGCGATACTCGAAGAGCTCAAATTCGGGAAAATAATGTTAATAGAACAGGAATTACTGGAAGAAGTAGATCATAATTTACAGAAGCTTGGAAAAGCAGGAGTTTACGTGGCTAGCTCAGAGAATGGAAGTAGAGAAGGGAAGTAGTCATATCAGGCTACACAGCAAATTTTGCAGAGGATGAAGGTGAGGATGATGGGTCGTTGAGGCTTTTTGGAGTGCACATAAGTGATGTTTTTGCGTCAAATGTTGCTGTCATTGGTGGCATTTGTTGAGCCAAAGGTTTTGATATGAGTTTAAATTATTTTAATAATAATAAAATTATTAAATTAATTTAATAAAAATATTAAGTTAAATATAATCAAATATTTTTTTATTATCTTTTTGCGTTGAAATCATTAAATTTACTTTTAATAGGCAATAGTAATAGTAATTGTTAAAAGAAAAATAAATTATATCAAAATAAAACATTATTCTAGTTGGATTTTTAATATTTAGCTTATAAATTTGTTTAGGCTATCTTATCTAAACTTGATTCATCTTACTGAGCTTTGTTTTTACATTAAAACATAAAGTATTATATTGTTTTAAATTTATAATATCTTATTCAAATACTATTCTACAAAAAATAAGTGTGGTACATAGTTTTATGTTTTTATCCTGTTATGATGTTTTGTTTTAGTCAACTTGCTCAAAATTTTGTTTCACATGCTGTACAGACAAGAAGGAAGAAATAATAAATATATTTTATTGGTTCAAACTTATAAGAGAGAAGTACACAAAATGGCAGAAAAAGATACAAATGAGCTATATTATTAATGCTTCATATTGGGAATCACATTTTGCTGTAATTGAAAAGTCCTATTCATTCTTTTTGTCCTTCACATTCCGTGATTCTTATTCTCTCCATGAATCAATCTACAAAGGAAATACACAAAAAAGAAAAGAGAGTCTCACTAAGCATGGCAAATTAGAAAGTTAGTGCAAGAAAGATAAAATGAACAAGCTCATAAATTCAAAAATTACATTCTTTCAACCACCAATTTATTGAATTCTTGAAATCAAGAAAGAGCAAGAAAGCATGAGAGAAAAAAAGCAAATGGTTTACTATGGCTTCATGCCCTAGGATGCTGCAAAGGGACGAAAGAGACAAAAATATGGTCCTTACATGTGAGATAAGGAAGAAGTTCACCATAGCATTTGATCTCAACCTTTATTTGTTTGAGAGTAGAAAGATGAAGAAGGATCCAATGGCTCATAATTTTAAATTGGATCCATTTGCTTTATGTGAAGCATTTGAGTAAATAAGCAAAAAGGATGGGAGAAAAAAAAAAACTTGTTGAAAATGAAAAATGATGACCTTATTCAACTTTTCTCATTTAAAGTGATTGCCAAACAAGTACAACAATAGTGTATAAAGTCATCTTAAGCAAAAAAATATGTTTAAAATACTTTTAGCGCTTGGACTCTTCCCTCAGATGTACAATATGCACTAAATGAGCATTTATTAAAGATAAGAAAACTTGGCAATCCTTTTCCTTTTCTTAGACTAGCATTGCAAAAAAAAAAAAAGGCGAGAAGACGAAAACCATTTGAACATAGCCTCTGTAGTTGAAAGTTTCTAGCCTTCGTAGATGTTTAAATTTTTGGTCAAAACTCTCTCTTGCAACGGCTATATCCATAAAGTTGAACTCTTCAATGGATATTTATTTTTTAAGCTTATATATAACAGCAAGATGAAAAATTGAAGAAGACAAAGAACTAAATAAAAAAAAATTAAATTATATTACAATATTTCTTGTTTTCTTCATCTTAAATTTTAAGCTTAGTGTTTGGTTTTATTTAACTTGTGAAAGGTTAAGAGTGAGCTTATTGTGATTTATAAAGGTTTCAAATATATTCTCATATCATTTTGTAGATCTTTTTTAAGTGTGAGAAAAGTGAGTTTAGGGTAAGTTTAATATAAAATCCTTTGTGAAAAAAGTTTTGAGTGAGCTTATGTGAAACTCAAGTATTGTAAAGTCTGAGGCAAGCTTAAACCTTGTGTTGATAGTGAACATGTGTAAAACCATTTGATTGTAATTTGTAATTAGATTAAGTTTAAAAAAATCTATTGAGATTTAAAGGGACTGTTTGTACAACAAAAGGTCTAAATTAGGATAATATACGTTGTACTTCTTCTTTCCTTCCTTTATTTTTATCATTGCATTTTGGTAATATCTTGTTTACAAGGTTTTCTAAAGTCAACTTGATTTTCAAAATATGCACTATATTTTATAACATCTTGTCAACAAGATCTTTTTGTGTTTGTAAGGTTTTCATACTAGCATATTTTCTTAAGTTATTTAACATTTATTTTTGTATTAACATCTCACTAGTTTAATCTCCTTAAATTTTACATATTTATGTGAAAGCACCTATTTACCTTTTTTAAGTACATTCTTTAATAGAAAGTATGGGGGTGCAAAAGGGTATGCTATTATTAAAGTTGTGGAAAGAGTATGGTTTAATAAACAAATAATAATAAAAAAAAGGAAAAGGGACAAGTACTAAGTTTCTTTTGTTTGATGTGCATCTTAGTTGATACTCCTTCTGTTTCAATTTATGTGTTGTTTTAAGATTTTATTTTGTTTCAAAATATTTGTCATTTTAGAATTTCAATAAAAAATTAATTATTTGTTTATGAATTTACTCTTATAAAGCTTTAAATATGTGCAAATCCATTTCTTATTTTCAAGGAGTGCTGCATTAATTACTACTCATATTAAAGATTTTTGGCCAACTATGTTTTCAATGTTTTCTCCTTTATCGCATTTAAAGACTAACCTTTCACATTCCTTTTGCATTTTTCTAGCACTTTACATGGAGAGAGTTGAAGATTCACTATATCTAAATTTTGAAACAGTTGAAAACTCTATTGATATGGATTCTAAAAGACTTGACGACTCAGTAGAAAATGCTTCAAAAACTTTGTGGGATTCCAACATTATGCTTATCATAGAAAAGAAGAAAGTTGTACTAGATCTTGACTTGAATGCACTTTCAGATTCTATGCTTGATTTGAATCAATTCATTGATGATAGAGACGAAGCCTTTGAGGAAAAATAACTTCAGCTAGTGGTCAAGATCATGTTGAAAGTTTATCTTCCTAACTTTTATTGAAAGTAGCATATCTATTGTTCATGTTGTTGAGCAATGGTTAAGATCATGTCTTTCATGTTGTTAAGAGTGAGCACTTATTCCATATGGGTTATTGCTTAGGCATGATCGATGCTTTTGAGAATTTTATGAAAGCACTTTTTATGAATTTTTAACTAAACACAAGATTAAATTACTTATATATATATATATTGTTTATTTCTTAGAGATAAAGATAAATATAAGAGTGAGTACTTATATATTCTTATAAGATTAATAAAACTTAAAATTAACTAATGAAGTGACCACATCTCGATCACCATCAATATAAACTAAAAGTAAATTTAAGTTCAACCTAAAAAAAAATTCAACTTAAGAAGTAGATAATTTCTTGTACCTATATAGGATCACATTTCATTTAAGTAGGAAGTTGGCCTTCACATTCTAGCATTGCTTTCTTAGCTTGTGGAAATTTGTAGTTATGGGAGCTTTGACTCTCATAAATGCACTACGATAGGGAGAATCTACACTAGATTAATGATTGCTCTAACAATTTTTTCTCAATTTGTAGTCAACTTTTCTTTATGTTCTCTCTCTACCTATTATAATCATTTTGTTATTAGTTGTTCAATTTTGATTGGTTTTTAACACTTTTTTTAGCCCCTATGATTTGTGTCAACTTGTTATTTGCAATCATTCTAAGCTTTGACTCCTTTTTACCTATATGTTTCTTCTTCAAAGCCAAATCATCTCCTTTTATGGAGGGAACAGGATAACTCCTATGGGGGGAATCATGTGGGTCCATTTCATCTAATAGTGTTTTTTTAGATTTGGCCAATTGGAAAAAAATGGCACATTGTTGGATGAAATGGATGCACATGATTCCCTATACAAAAGCTGTCATCCATAAAAGGCGAGAATTCGGCTCTTTCTTCCTTCACCTTAGAGAATGAAATGATCTTTATAAATTTTTAATAAAATACCACATCAACTGGACTCAATTTTGAATTTTACACTTAATTTGCAATTTTTTTTGGTGAAGCAACAAGACTTATTATGTAAAATTATTTTGTGATTTTAACTTATTTGATAGGGTGAATATTGTTTTGGCCAACCAAGTTAAATCAAGTTGGTCCCAAAACAAAATCGCCAACCAAGTTGGGTTGCATAATCAAGTTGGGCATTAAGCTACGTAGTCTGACTTAGTCTAACCCAGACATATATAATAATAGATAAATAAAAGACTTATATGAAAAAATTGACATTTTTCAAGGGCCAATATATAATTTTATAGAGATTTAAATGAAAAAATTTTTAATTTATTTTGTATTTTTAGCCAGACATTTTTAAACATATTTAACAAATTATAAAAAAGTCAAGGAATCAATGTCCCTACTAATTCCTTTTTTAACATGATTATCACATTTGGATGAAAGAAAATAACATAAAAGATATGCATTTTTTGAGTTGACAGTAAAAATCTCAAAACTGAAATAGTAAATGTATATTTTTGGAAAAAATAAGTGGGTAAATCACCTTTAACATTTGCATTGCCTCTATCTTAAAAATTTACCTAAAAAACCCTAAACGGACCATTAAAATTTGAGTTATAACTTTTGAATCTTCACCTTTTATACCCACATTTTCTTCTTATTTCTTTCTTGAGACTCTTTTTTTTTTATTTTCACTGCACAAATATTGCAAATATTTATTAAAATAAATAGTTATATCTCCAAAATAATTAAGTAGTTACAAATATATAAATATTCAAAGTTTTTAAGTCCTTCAAAATTATTAAAAAATAATAATAAAAGAAACCTAGTCAAGCTTGGCTAGTTTATGTTAGCCAACTTAGCCTAATATGTGACCATGCCATATCCTAGATGAGGCAATGCTAAATTAGGTTAAGCACAAATCAAATCCAACTTAACCTATATTCATCTATATTATTTGGCATGCAAATAATTTTTCATTTGAAAAAATAGCTTAACAATTTAGTTCTTGAATTTTTAGGTTTATTTTATTTTAATTTTTGAAAATTAATATATGTTTTATATTAGTTGTAAAATTTTTAAAAGTTATGACTCATATTTTTTAAAGTTACAATTTGATTTTTCTAATATTGCAAAAAAAAATTTTGAGTGGTAATATTAGACGATATGAGTAGTAAGTTTTAGAAACTTTAATCTTTTAAAAGAATTTTAATTTTTAAAGATTTTAGTATTATTTTTATCTGCGTATGATCCTAATGTATAATTTTCCCTAATAAATAGTCATAATGTGACCATTATAGAAAGGAACGAAACATAGTGATTAGAAAAAACCAAGAAGATTTGAAAAAAAGAAAACTTGCACCAGCACCACAATAACCAACCCACAAATACCTGAGCCCATTTTCTCTACTGCTAATTAGCCTATTTTATAAACAGAGCACCCATCTAAAATGCCAGAATTAAGAAGCTTATTCCCACAATGACAAAGCTTCCTTCTCTTCACGCCACCATAGCCATCTTACTTTCCTTCATGACTACCCTCATAAATCACTCTTCCTCTGTTCGAACTCTTGGCAATATTCCAACCCATAACCTCAGCCACAACCATAGCCATCATCACAAAATCACATTCTTAATGCGAGACGTGCTCAATAATACTACTATTCAGCCATCCCCAATACCTTCCACAACCAATGATTTTTCCTTCTCAAAACCTTTAGGCATTTTCCCTCCTATTAAGGGAATCCCAGTACCACAATATTCCACTGATCAAACCCTCGATCTGTCATCCTTTGGCTTCTCATTTCCCACCAAAGCAACACTCGAAGAGCTCGAATTCAGGGAAATAACGTTAATAGACCAGGAATTACTGGAAGAAGTTGATGATAATTTAAAGATGCTGGGAAAAGCACAAGGAGTGTACGTGGCTAGCTCACAGGACGGAAGTAGTCATATGATGGCTATGACAGCAAATTTTGCAAAGGATGAAGGTGAGGATGATGGGTTGAGGCTTTTTGGAGTGCACAGGAGTGATGTTTTTGAGTCACATGTTGCTGTTATTGGTGGCACTGGGAAGTATGGGGGTGCGAATGGATATGCTGCAGTTAAGGTTGTGGACAGAATAGGGTTTAGTAAAGAAGAAAAAGGAAAAGTCGCGAGTACGAGGCTTCTTTTGTTTGATGTTTATCTTAGTTGATATGACCTTAGGGACTCAACAAGTTGAAGTAATCAATAATCAAGCTTGTTTTCCTCTATAGTAATGAGATATAACCTTATTTTCAGAAAGAATTGATTAAAATAATAATTAAATTCCTAAATTATTAGACTTATTTGGTATTAATTTTTGATAACTAGTAAGTGTACAAATTCGTTCATGAATATGATAAATTTTTAAAGTTAGTATTTTTGCCAAATGACTCAAAAATATTAAAAGAATTAAAATGTAACAAATTTATTATTTTCGAAGAGTAAATCATGCAATCATTAAGTTTTAATGATTAAAGCTGAAGTAGATCCAAATCGTTAGCTTAGTTATTGAATATTGTCTAATTTTCAATGCTATCCCTCTCTTTCTGTGGATCAATGAAAACTGCAGGAAGAGTGTAGAACATTTTTTGTGAGAAGGATTATCCTACAGTTGCCATAAAATACGTAACTTCTGCAACATGAACAAGATGATGCTGCAAAATTTTAACAAGAAAAATAAAATACTAAAAAATTAAGGAATTTGCACTTTCATATCCATTGGAAGAAAGGCCAGATGAGATATTATCTATAATAAGTACATAATCAAGTTGCAATTAAGATAAAATTTTTGAAGGACCAAATCTTAAATTTTCCTCTTCCTAGCATAAAATAAAAGGAAAGAAAGAGAGCCATGTTTAAAATAATAGACACAGTGAACTCGAACAATGCATGGTAGAATCAAATGTTTTGTTCTATTAGTATTAAGAGACTGGTCACTAAGATGATACATTTGATTTAATAAGTTTTAAAATCTAAACCAGAGCAATATCAATCCTTCTATTGCCAATGGGCATACTAAAATCCTCTTGGCCAGAAATATCAGTCACCCTGAACTAAATTGACTAAAGGTGATAAGTTGGTTTAATCTCTGAACATCTTGTTGTGGTGCTAGGTAACTGCTAATTGTTAATTAAGATAGAACCATATTACATGCATCTAGTTAGAATTAAATTTCATATTCACCGTTTTTTAAAATAAAATTGGAGAGTAATTAACCTCGGTTGCATGGCATTATGTATGAGATACTAAATATCGGAAATTCTTGACAAAGAAAACAGAACAATCTGATATCAGAACAACATATGAAATCCTCGATCGAAGAAAACAAGCACAATCTGAAAAGTAACATATAACAAGTCCTAAATAAAAGCTAATCAATGAAGAAGAGTTGTCTAATCTGTTTGCATGTCATAAATTTCTCAAAAAGACCACGTGCAGAGAGTGATCTAATCCTTGATCATTCAATAGAAAATTAAGATTTTTGGTAATCGATGTTGAATTTTGAAACAAACCCATCTAACTTCAATTCAATTTCCATCTTAATCACTGTCTAATTAAAGGTATAATTGACCTACCCATGATGTGGTACATAACAAAATTGCCATATATCACTTTATTTAATTTGACGAAACAGTTCTTTATGGTGATCAATAGCTAATACAAAACGAGTGTGAGTTGTTTCAACCAAAACACCCCCTCCAGCTAGAGGAACAGCATCCAAATCCAACCACTCCATAGCTTTTTTTTTGGGCCTTTTTCCTTGACCAAATATGCTAACAGCTTCAATTCAAGTTAAACTACTGAGAGTTAGAGACCCTTCTGTTCTCTGTGCACATATAAATACACAGCCAGAAAATCTGCTTCATCAACGTTCTACAGTTGAGGCTTTTCTCTGAAGTCTCTCACTCTCATTCACAAAAAGTCTTCTCCATAAAATGGCAAATCTCTTCCTATCTGGTCATGACACACTCAAACTCACCATCTGCCTCTTCTTTCTAGCCAGTACCTTCTCTATTGTCAACTCTGCTAGGGTCCTTGATGAAGTGGATCCACAACCACAACTCATCAATAATCAACCAGGACTAGCCATTCCTACAGCCACAACTAGTCCTGCTACTACTACCACTTTGCCAAGCACCCAAATACCGGCTGCCACCGCCCCTGCTGTGCCAGCTACTGATGACATCCCAGAGGACACACCGGTAGCTGGTGCCCCGGTTGCTACCACAAACATCGTGGCAGCAATGCCCATTGCCACCACCCCCGCCACGGCGAATGCTGATGTTGGAGCAGGTGATGATGATGAGGATGCTGATCATCCCATCTCAGAATCCACTGAAGCCCCAGTTGCGGTGAGTGCCACTGCACCTGCTGCAGGTAAAATTCTGTCTATAGGATGCATAATAATTCATATTCATAAAAATTAGGACTGTGCTACATAGAAAACTCTCAACCGTTTATCTTGAGTATTGTATAAAAAATTTTTTAATGACTATACCCAAATTTAAAAGTGTATACGGCCAAGAACTTGAGCGATCAGTAGTATTTCTCACAAAATTATATATTTTTGGGTGATATTTTTACAAGAATAAATGAGAGAATTGTAGAATATTGTTACAAAGAATATCATATTCTATGAAAAGTTTTCTGTGGCCAGAGGCCAATAACTTGTGTTTAAGAGCCCAGGTGACAGCCAACATAATGATGACTTAATGGCATTTTTATGTCTCTAAGGGGCTGCTTTTTATGGCAAGAGCTTTTGGAAATATTTGCGATACTATACTTTTTTTCATGCATGAGAAACGGCAGTACAAAGTTAGAGAACAAACCAACCAGCAGTGTTAGTGATATCTTGTGGAGAGAGTTCTGAGCAGAGAGTCTTTTTCTTTTTTTTAACCAAGGTTGAAAATCCCTTGTTTTTCTGGAACTGAAATTACAGAAGAAAATCCAGACCACCCACAGCCTGAAGCTGCAATACCAACCGTCCCGGTGGCAGGTGCCCCAGTCGCCGTCGGCAATACGGCAGCAACGGCAAATCCCGTCGCAAAAGAGCCATCCCTTTCTTTCTTCATGCACGACATAATTGGCGGGTCACACCCATCAGCCAGAGTGGTGGCAGGGATCGTCGCAAACACCGACGTCACCGGCCTACCGTTCTCCAAGATCAACAACAACCTCTTCCCCATCACCGGAGGAATCCCGTTAGTCAACCCCAAGCTCAACGGTATCATCACCAACAACAATCTCCCACTCCTTGTAGGCCTCAACGCCGCTCAATCGTCTACCGTCTTCCAAAACCGAGGCACCAGTAATGTCGTCACCGGCGGAGGTAACCAGCCTTTTGTCTCGGCCGGTAACCTCCCCGACGGGGTCACCCTCCAGAAGCTCATGTTTGGGTCGGTGACGGTGATCGACGACCAATTAACCGAAGAGCACGAGCTAGATTCTACTGTGATTGGTAGAGCAGAAGGCTTCTACTTGGCTAGCTCCTTGGACGGCACTAGCCAAACCATTGTGCTCACAATTATATTGCATAGTGGTGAGCAACATCATGGGGAGGTGGAGGATACCATAAACTTCTTCGGGGTTCACCGGAATGCATCGCCGGGTTCGGAGATCGCGGTGATTGGCGGCACTGGTAAGTATGAGAATGCTAAGGGATATGCTGCGCTTGAGACGCTTCCGAAGGAGGATCAACACACCACGGATGGAGTGGACACCATCCTGCATTTCAATGTCTACCTCACAGAGTAGACATGCCGCGCTTGGTTATTAATTTCTCGTTTGGGGTTAATTTGATTGTGTATGGTACGTGCCTCAGATACGTCTTTATAATGTTAATATCGATGTCCAACACGTGTTATATGCATAAAGATGGCAGCCTTTGTGCTTAATAGGTTTTCACTTTTGGGGTTTGATCGTTGTGGTGGTTGAAATTGGGAATGTCACTATCAGTGTCTGGTGATTGATCTTCAATATATATGTGTATATGTTGAGGCATTATGATTTAAATTAAGATCTTGTTTTTTCATCTTAATTTAGTTTTTATCTTACAACGATTAAATATGTGACTTTGTTGTATGTCCTACATGAATATTGATTGTTATATGACACCATATTTTTCTATTATCTTTTCATTTTTTTTCTTATAGTATATCACATGACAATTATGTTATTTTTAAATGTTATTATTAATAAATATATAGTATTTATAAATAATTAAAAAAATAAAATATTACATTTTAAAATTCATGAATTAAATAAACTATATTTTTTCTTGATTATTAAATCTC
Source organism: Erythrophleum ivorense (assembly GCA_026724425.1). NCBI lineage: Eukaryota > Viridiplantae > Streptophyta > Magnoliopsida > Fabales > Fabaceae > Erythrophleum > Erythrophleum ivorense. Next base: position 544,577 of record JAIUCV010000174.1, read on the forward strand.
ATCATTGTGGTATTTTTTGATGAAAAAAAAGTTAATATATATCGGTGCAAAAGCTATTGAGTTGGCTAAATAGATGTGGATATGACAGAATCTCAATAGTAGATCCCAGTCATCCAGATGGAGCATCAGGGGTTTTGTGTATGTTCAAATAAACGAAGTTCCAGGTTTTCGTACTTAGAATTGAAAGCATATAGCTAGACGGCTAATGTTCAACGGTACAAAAACAATTAACAAAATTCAAGGTTAAAAAAAAAAGAACAATTGATCGATGTTCATTACTCTCTAGGCTCTATGATATTCTATGTAAAATGTCATCTGAAGTGATTGAGGGTAAACTGGAGAACATGGTGGACAGAATCTTTAGCCTCAGCCCAATCAGTGAGCCAACAAAAAAGGCGGCTAATAATATCAAATACAACATTCAGATTGCGCAAGAGATTATGCAATTTCGTAAGATGTGGAAACATGTATTAGGAAAAAAAAGAGCGTCAAGACTCTTAAACTAGATATGAGTATAATTTATGACTGTGTAGATCGAGTTTTTCTATGAAAAGTAAATTGTCTTAATAGTTGTCGTTAATATACGTTATCTGTGTTTTTTTTTAATTAAACATGAAATACAAGTTAACTATAAATCAAATAAAATGAGACTTATAATTACGAAATATGTCACATTTATATTACGTATTGCACGAAGAGAATTTTCACGGCGGGCTATCACCATCTCTAATTTTATATTTCTTCTCATAACAATGGCAATTTATTATTTTATAATTTATTTCAAATTAAGGGGAAGTTCTTATTTACATGTGATGTACATGTCAACTATATTAATAAAATAGAATCAAATTATATAATTGGACCCCACAAAATACTTTATTTATGTAATATTAATATTGTAGTGAATCATGAAATGTGAGTCCTATAAAACACTCTATTTATATAATAGTGCTGTAATAAGTAATGAAATGTAGAATCCACTTTATTTATGTTTTGTAGAATCTAATTATATAGATGACATGATACACTAAATATAAGTTAGAATTTTTTTTTCAAATTAAGTGTTAATATATATATATCAAAACTTTTTTTAAAAAAGAAATTATGTATTATAATCTACCATCTCATTGAAAGGAAAAAAACTACAATCTCGGCTCACTTAGAAAATTTTTTGCCCTGCTTAAAACCTAAATTCCTATATGCTCTAAAATTTTTAAACCCTAGAATCCAATACTCTAAAATCCTAAACCCCTAAATTCTAAGAATCTAAATCCTGAATCTTTACAAAAAAAAGAAGGAAAAGTTGTAAACATTTTCTATATAAAAAAAAGAAAATTATAATTTCAGTCCTTATAATTTCACTCAATTTTTAATTTGGCCATTATAGTTTAAAAATTTATAATTAAATTGTTATATTTTAAATAGTTTTTAATTTAATCTGTGCTATTAATTATATTTTTGTCAATATTTTGCCATATATATCAGTTAGTTTTATTTCATTATTTATATTTTTACCTCCTTTGTTAACTCATACATATTCAAAGTTTTAAAATAATATATAATTAGTTACATTAATAAAATTTAACAAATACTTACATAATTTTAATAGTAAGGACTAAATTAAAAGATTTATAAATTGTAAAGACCTAATCAAAACCACATTAAAAATTGAATAAAATTATAAGAATAAAAAATATAATTTTTCAAAAAAAAACTCTTAAGAGTTAAAGTAACAAGTATTTATGAAAATTAAGATAATCATGTTGTTTGAAATTATAAGCCAACTAATTTTATTGACCTTATAAAATTAGCACAAACAACTTTTTTTAAAAAAATATCTATATAATAGATTAAAAGAAAGCTTTGACACAATTAATAAAGTTGACTTGTGGTAATTTTTAAACCTCTAATTCATATTGCTCATGTGATTACAACTAATGTGACATGGTTATTAACTATTGGTTAAACATTGCTTATTAGCACTCAAGGCATTTAGAATATGATAGCTGTATTTACAAGGTCAGCTTTTTTAAAATCTAGATTAATGTGCACAGAACAATATTCATGGTAAAACATAATGATCTCTTATTGGTCAAATAATGTAGCTACCATATTCAAGTTTCAGTTTCCAAAACAATTGACAACAAAGATGGTTCGTTTTTGTAGTCTAAACACTTTTAAGATATGTATCAATGGTCAAATTTCAAATACTTCATTAACATAATTAACATATACGAGACCATATTTGATTCTTTGGGTTTGATTGGCTTAGAAATCTTTAGTATGCAAAATATTATCAATTCTTTACTCTTGCTTTATACAACAACATTATTTATCGTTGAAAATTTCCAATGGATTGGCTTAGAAAGCTTTTGCTATGTTCAGATTGTCGCTGAAGGTCAATTCAAATTGTGAAACTACTTCTCTTTCAAGTTCTTTAATAAACATTCTCTTTATTGTTCAATATTTTTTAGACATGTCTTAATTGTAATTTTGAAAATAGGTGGTCATTAATTGTTACTGCATATATGGACCCGTTGTAATTGGAGTCTAAACATTATCCCTTTCCTTTTTGATGTGTATCATATATTTCTATTCTGCCTCATTATCTAATTTTTGTTTCAATGTTCTCTTTCCAATTCTCTTCCTCTCTTTCCCTTGCTAAGTTTAAAAGGAAGTTGGACCATAAAAAAGGTGGGTGATCTTCTATTAGCAATAAGAATGGAGTTCTCCAGTTTCCTGTCTCTCTCTTTAATCTCTATTCGATGAATTATTTGTTTATTTCTCCTTTTTTTTACCCATTTGTTAATGCAATACCCATTTTTCTTTAGTTGCAAATATAGTATTTCTAATTCAATTTTGGGATTTGCTTTGTTGTTTGACACTGCGTTTGGTTATTTGTTGTCTTCTTCACTAGGTAATGAAACTTATGCTTTTGCCAAACTCAGGTTTTCTAATGCTATTACTTCCTCTCCCATTATTTCAATCTCTTTCTTATACCATACTTTTGATTTGATTTGTTTGAAAATTAGAGAGATAGCAAGCCATTTGTATTTATCACCCTTAAGAAGGGAGGAAAAATCAAAAAGGAAGGGGGGAAAAAAGAAAAGATGTTTGTTTGGATTATTGAAGGCGGTTCATTTGATAAAAGTTTGCTAAGGTTAGATTCCCATTGCACTATCACTCTTTCGTACCTTGATTAAGCTAAATTTCAAATCTGTCTTCTCACTTCTAAAGTAACTAAAGTTGTCCTTTTTTTTTTCTTTCAATAATAGGCTTTTATGAGTTGTGATTTTATGTGGTAGATCATTTAATAGTCATTGCTGAGTTGAACATCTAGCCATTCAAGGTTATGGGTTCTTAATTTTCTAATCAAGGATATTAATATTTTGAAAAATCAGCGTATAAAGAAAAATCTTTTTTTTTTTTCTTTCAGTCAAGGATCCTAATGATAGCATCTTTTTCTTTTTCTTTTTTCCTTTTGGTAACTTTCATCTCATACTCCACTAGTTTTACCACTTCTCACTCCATTGTTTGTTCTTACCAAGTATCCCATATTCTCCTGACTAATCTTAATCCTTTTTTTTTTAACTAAATTTGGAACATGCCAGGTCTCATATGGTTTAGAATTGAGCAATCATGGTCCAACCTTTGACATGAATTTATCTAATTTATGGATGGAAGAAGCCAACCTTGTATGAAAAAGCAAAGCAATACTTTGCTTAATATCCTGCTTGAAAGTAGATAGCAATTATATGTGATTTTATATGCAGATGGCATTTCTAGCATTATCTTATTCTAATATGATTACTGTTACAGGTGGGTAGCATATGTTGCGAGAGCATTTGTGGTCTTAATGAATGAATTGGGTTTGCATTTTAAAGATAGTATAAGCATGCCAATACCTTTGGTTCTCTATTGAATTTGCTTATATTATCCTGACATTTATTGCAGAGACTTGATATTTGCCAAATGCTTAGAGAATGTACTATAAACATTATTAGAAGAATGTTTACTTGAATAATCAAAAGAAGTTCTCCTATAGTTGATAGATAAAGAATATGGTTCTTTGAATACAATGTTAAAAAAGATATGTAAAATTCATTTTTAAAAAGATATCATGGTTATTGTGTTAAAAAAACCATTATCCTAGGTTATGATTATGCTACTTAATCTACTGTTATCTCTTTTGTAAACATTGTGATGTTGTGAAAAATAGGTGTATCATGATCTACATCTATCACAGTCGCTATCATTTCTGCTATTGCAACTACTTATGATAACCCATTCCATAGATCACGCCCATATAGCCTGTAAAATAGATTGAGTAATCAAAATGAAGGAAGAGGGAAGGAAAATAATAATGCCAGATAACAACTTTCACAATACAACTAAGAAGCAACATTTGCGAAATAGATTGAGTATACCAAAATTAAAGTTCAAACAAAGCTTTGCCATGAAAGAGTAGGTTGTTCAAGGCCTAAAAGTAAATACTCTCGATCATAAGTTGCAACAACACTTCTAATCTATATTATTATTAACATGCACTAATTTGAAAACTAACCAAGTATATCACACTTCAAAGCAGGAACAAACCTTTGTGATGAAAAGGTGGGCCATTGACAAGTTCCTCCTTTTAAGTCGTTCACCACATCTCTTCCAAACCTTCCAATTCTTTTATGCCCTATGGAGTTTAGCATTTGTTACCAAACATGCAATAAATAAGTATAAAATATGAACAACAAAGTTTCCTTAGTCAAAAGTTTACCATCATTAAACACCTTCAGTTGAGATTTAAAATAATTTTTTAATTATTGAATTGTAATTTTTTTTAGAATATTAGATTATAGTATTAGTGTTTGAATTTCAAACGCTGATAAGATAAAACAATATCTTAACCTTATCTTTAGTTTTTTTGTTAATTACATATCTTTGTATATTTTTCGGTTGTTTCCATGATCTTTAGCCAAGATGAGGACTAATTACTCCTTTATCATGGCTATTTATGTGATTTGTGGAGAATGAATAAAATAGTGTGGCTTAAGAGTGAATTACTCGAGCCTTTTTTCATGGTATCAGAGATGGCTTCATCTCACAAAACATAGTGATGCAGTTCAACAATTATAAAAGCATGAATATAGAGAGAGTTGACTCCTCCTCCTCTTTATCTGTGACCATTTTCTGTGATCCAACATAGTGCATCTAGAGGGTTTAAGCCCTCTCCCCTATCTATTACAAACCAGAAACTAAATGGCCAAAATTACCTTTATTAGAGCCATTCGATGATGATGCTTTTGTGTGGGACGGACAAGGAAGACTATGTCAACAGCAATGCATAGGCATCTCCCATCACAAATCTAAAATACGAAACTTGGAAAGCAAAAAATAACCAAGTGATGTCTTGGCTCATAAATTCAATGAACACAGACATTAGGAAAAATTTTATACTACTCACTACAGCATAGCACGTGACATCTGGGAAGTAGTCCGTGATATTTACTCCATCTGTGAGAATACAGTAGAACTCTTCGAAATAGAGGGTATCCTCTATGATCTCAAACAAGGGAACACATGTCCATCATTTAATACTTATGCGGTATCGACAATAACTTAATATTTTTAAAACTTAAAATTGGAGGATACAACTATATACAACAAGATTGTTGAAAGAAAAAGAATATATAAGTTCCTCTTAGGACTCAACCAGAACTTTGAAGAATTGAGCTACTTCCCAACCTTCATGAAATAATTTCAAAAGCTAGAAGTGAAGCTAGGAAAAGATTATCTTTAGGTTCTCAAAATACGTAAAATAATCATGAAACCTTTGCAATGCTACCAGAGTACTAAACAACCATAGGCAAAGAGGGCAAAGCAACCCTTGGTATGACCATCGCAACAAGCCTAGTCCTAAAGATGTTTGCTTGAAGATTCATGGTAAGATACAACCATAAATAGGCTTTTATCTATACATTATACATTGGGCTTTTGTTATTATCAAACTCAATTTGGGTTGTGAGAGGTTATTGGGCCAATAGGTAACTCGTGTAGACTGGTTGACAAACCATAGTTATTCTTAGGAGTATGGCATCACTTTCTTCTCTCATCCTCCCAGGGGGGTTATCTAAGCTTCTATTTAGAGACATAGTAGGTGCTAAGACCCCCACGTTAAGTGTTCTTGTAATTTTCCTTTCTGTTTTGGGCCTTGGCCCTGTTGTGTCACCAAAACAAAAAATAGTGTCAATAATGGTGACATTTTGATTCACTTTTATCCCATTCCCACACCTCCGCCGAAACGACGCATACCTTCCATGAAAACATCGATTATGGTATAACTATATACATACATACTCTTATTACGTACAGATCTACTTCTGTAATATTCTTGAAGTTGTTGTCGAACCATTTAAGGTTGATCACCTTCAACAGAAGTTGGTGTAGGTGCAATCTTGGTGCCACCACAATAATCGATGATAACACGGATACAACCAGCTGGCATTAGTACAACAAAGAGAAGGGAGAAAAAGGTGGGGAAAGAAATAAAAACAAATCCAATTCCCACCCACAGTACTTGTCCAAGTTCGTGCGCTTTGTGCAAGGAACCCACCAAATCCACCATACGATATATACACACGATGAGAAGGAAACAACAGAAGTACCACATAGTAAACGTTAGAATGACTCCGGCTGTGTCAATCAACATATTATTGTCTTGATGTTGGTGTTCAACGATTTGAGGTTGATCAGCTTCAACAGAAGTTGGTGTCGGTGCAATCTGGGTGACAGCGCCCCAATATTCGACGATGCTGCTTTTACAGCGAGCTCCAAATCGTATAGTGTAGACAAGGGAAACAAAGGCAAAGTATAATAACCAAGGAATAACAATTCCCAACCCCAGTGCATCAAGAGGGTTGTTTTCTTTGTACAGGGAACTCACCAAAGCCACTGTGCGATATATCACCACGATGAGGAAGAAACAGAAGAAAGCTGAAAAGATGAAGAGACACAGTGCAGTAATGATGGCTTTTAATTTTTTAATCAGCATTTTATTTTCTTGCCAATCAAAACATATATGAAGCTATGCAATGAAGTATATTACCAGCTTCAATTTAAGTATCAAATATAGGTAGCAAATTTTAGCAACTATTTAGGTGGACAACTTGTATATAATATTTTATATATATTTATCATTATCATTCGTTGCCGCCTAAGTCTCCTTGCTCTATTAGTTTGTTTCGTTTTATCTTGCCTTTGGCTCTTCCTTCGTTTCTTTTTAGGGATGGCAATTTGGACCATTATTTTATTCAATCATATTCAGATTAAAATAAATACTTAATATTTGATTCATACATATAATAGATATTAAAGAGTTCAAATATTAAAATGAAATAATTTTGAACAAATTCGGATTGAGCTTTGAATACTCGCCAGTATTCATCCGGTACCTATGGAATAATGGAGTACCTAATATCTTATGTTATATTATATTTTATAATTAGACTAAACAGATAAAATAACAACAAATTAATCATATTATACACTACAAACTTTATTTATTATTTGACTTTTTGTTAGATTGAATGCCTGTAATTTCATGTTAAATTCATCGATGTTGCCATGATTTCAAATTGCAACCTGCATTGAACAATGCTGCCGCAATATTGCGGATGTGGGTTGAGCCGCATCCTCATTAGCCCACAATTGCAGAAGGATTGGATATCACTTTATTGGGCTGCCATATAACGATGTTGCAACCGCAACGGAACGATGTTGTGGTTTCGTTGCGGCGCATCATATGAATGCTAACAAACAAAACTCGAAGCAAAGTAATGTTGTGGTTTCGTTGCGGCGCATCATATGAATGCTAACAAACAAAACTCGAAGCAAAGTGATGGCCCTAGCTTTGCTTTTCCAAACAGTTTATATACAATTTTTTATATATTTATTATCAAATTGCCTAATCAAAACATGATAAATGTATGATTTTTTAATAATAACATAATATTTGCATGATTTTTATAAATAAGTGTATGGTTCTTCAATTAAACTATATATTTGTTGTATTTTAATTAAAAAAGTATACACTTGTTATATTTTAACTAAAAAAATTTAACAATAAAGATATAAAGAATTTTATTTAAATTTAATAATTCAAATAAGTTATGGTTCAAGAGAATTATATATAGTTTTTCCTCTATTATTAAATCTCATCATTGTGGTATTTTTAATGGAAACTATATATCAATGCAACAACTATTCAGTTGGCTAAATATATCATGTGGTTATGACGAAATCTTGATGGTAGATCCAGTCATCCAGATGGCAGGCGTTTTATGCATGTGGTGGCCTAGTGATGATCATCGGTGCAAAAACAATTAGCAAATTTCAGGCATAAATCTTTTGAGGTACTTTGACGATGAAGTGAGGAAAGAGAAAAAGAAAAGAAAGTAGAGCTTTGTTTTGTGAGCTTTATATAAATGAATTTTGTTTTTTGTTTTTTGTTTTTTCTTCACTTAAAGTATTTCAGATAATCTTATTTAACAAAATCCTAAAAAAAAAATCACTGATATACAAAATAAGCCTAAGCGAACTGAACCAGCATCTCCTTTTCAATTTTGATCGAGTCAAGGCATTGGAGAAAATAAAACCTGTCAATTAAGGGGATAAAAATACTTCCTATTCCGATATAGTAGTCCTACTGGTATATTCATATTACGGATATGATTTAATTGATGCTCATTAATCTTTAGTCTCTATGATGTTCTATATATATATATATATATATACATATATACATATATATAAAACATTTTGTCTCAATTGATTGTGGTTAAATTGCAGAATATAGTGGACAGAATATTTAGCTTCAACACAATTAGTGCGCTATTTTAAAAACGCGCCTAATATCATATAATATTCTGATTGCGCATCAGATTATGCAATTTCGGAAAATGAAGAAGCACATATAGAAAAAAAAAAAAGAGAGAGATTCTTAAATTATTAGATAATTTAAGAATAAAATCTATGATTGTATAGAATGAGTTTTTCTGTAAAAAGTAAACTGCCTTATTTTATTATTGTCATTAATAGATGTTATTTTTTTCATTTAACTTGAAAAAAATTAATCAATAAGATGAACTAAATAAAATGATATCTATTTAAGAAATATGTCATATTCATATTGTGTACTACGCGAATCATAATAATAATAATAATAATAATAATAATAATAATAATAATAATAAAGCATGTCACGGTGCGCTATTAACATCTCTAATCTTAATACAATATATTATATTTCTTCTCATAATAATAGCTATTTATTATTTTATATATTTATATATTATTTGTTTAATTATTCATTATATCTTTCTCATATAGTTTGTACTTATATATATATATATATATATATAACTTATGGTCTCATTGATAAAATAAAAAAATAAAAAACCTGCGATCTCAGCCTCTTCAAAGAACATTTTCCTTTGCCCCTACTAAAAGCCTAAACTACAGTGCTCTAAAATTTCAAATGCTAGAACCCAAGACTCGAAACCCAAACTCTTAAATTCTAAGAACTAAATCTTAGGGCTTCATTTGGTTCAACCTAGGGGAGGAGAGGGAAGGAAATTTAATGAATTCTATTTAATTGAAAGGGAGGAGAGAGAAGATTATTATTTGGTTCAGAGGGAGGGGAGTAATTATATTTAGACAAATTTATCATTATATTATTTTAATTTTTTTTATAAAAAAAATTATTTATATCAATATTTTTTAAAAAAATTATAAATTCTAATCTTTTTTATTTTTAAATCCTGATTAAAAAAATTATCTTAATTTTTATTAAATGTTAATATATTAAAATATTAAAAAATTAAGAGGTAATAAAGTAAATTATAAATTAAAAATTTTTCTCCCCTCAAAAATCTCTCAATTTAGAGGGAAGAGAAATTTGTCTTCCCTTCTCTCCCCTCCCCCCCCCCCCCCAATTTTGTTCACCAAACATTTTATCTTTCTCCTCTCCCCTCCAAAAACTCTTAACCAAACACACCCTAAATCTTAAAAAAGGAAAAGGTGTAAACCTTTTTTATGAAAATAAATGAAAAAAAAAGTGAAAGAAAAAACTCTTTCAAAAGTTAGAATTATTCTATAAAGGATAATTAAGTCTTATAAAACTATAAGTCAACTAATTTTATTATCTTTATAATAATTAGCTCAAGAACTTTGAAAAAATATATATTATTTATACAAAATAATACTATTGACACATTCTTAACCAGTAGCCTATATATATATATATATATATGAACTCTATTTAAGACCATATGCTATAATTATATACATACGTATTCATATTACAGATCCACTCTTGTATTTTTCTTGAAGTTGGTGTTGAACCATTTAAGGTTGCTCACTGTTGGAACCAGTGAAGGTAATCACAAAACGAAAAGCTGCTTAATTAAGAGGAAACGTTAAGGCTGTATTATTGGCTGGATCTCAAGCTTCTTCATTGGCCTGATGCTGCCTTGAACAGAAATTGGTGTAGGTGCAATCTTGTTGCCCCCACAATAATCGATGATCCAATATATACAACGCGTTGGTATTATTACCAAAACGGAAAGATATAAAAGGGCTTGTATTAGCATCACGACAAAAAGAAGTCGATCCAATAGTACTTCTCCAGGTTCTTGCGCTCTGTGGATGATATCCACCATGAGAGATATAGGCGTGATGAGACCCAAAAGAACAAAGTACCAAACAGTAAATGCAAAAAGGACCCATGTTGAGCCAATCATCATTTTATTGAGTTGATGTTGGAGTTGACCCATTTGAGGTTGCTGAGCTTCAAAAGTTGGCGTAGGTGCAATCTGGGAGGCAGAGTCCCAACATTCGATGATGCTGCTTTTACAACGAGCTGCAAATCGCACAGTGTAGACAAGGGAAACGAAGGCCAAGTGTAATAACCAAGTAATGAAAATTCCGAACCCCAGTACACTTAGAAAATCGTGCACTTGGGGAATGAAACGAACCGCAGCCACTGTGAGATATATCGCCACGATGAGGAAGAAAGCTGAAAAGAAGAAGAGACACACTGCAGTAATGACGGCTTGTATTTTGTCAATCGGCATTTTATTTTCTTGCCAACCAAAATACATATGAAACTATGCAACTGTAATGAAATATATTCCCAGCTTCAAATTAATCATCAAAGAACCTTTTTTTTTTTTTAAATTATCATACGCACAAATTGTAAAATAATCTAAAGAAACAGGCTTAAGAGGATTTTGAAAATTTTATGGGCCAAAAAAGTTTCGAGATGCCAGCGGTATGATAAATTCCTCAACATTTATAAAAAGTTTATATATAAGTTAAAATTAATATCTAAAAATCACATGAATATTCTGACATGAAACATTATATCTCTATCACCTTCTCAACTTTTTGCTTTTCCTCAAAGTATCACATGATAATCATGTTATTTTTAAATATTAATTTTAATTAATATATAATATTTTGACATAGTATAAGGAGGATAAAGTATTATATTTTAAAGTATGTTATTAAAAAAACTTTATATATAATTTTGTATATATTTATCATCAAGTTTCTTAATCAAAATATGATAAATATATGATTTTCTAATAATAACATAATAAGTGTATAATTTTTCTAAATAAACTATACACTTATCATATTTTAATTGAAAAAATATATACTTATTATATTTTAATTAAAAAAATTTAATAATAAAAATATAAAAAATTACATCTAAATCTAAATTTTTTAAATAAACTATAGTTCAAGAGAATTCTATTTAGTTTTACTTTAAATTTTAAATAGATCATGTGGATGTGACCCATATTATATAATTATATACATACATATTCGTACTACAGATCTACTCTTGTATTGTTCTTGAAGTTGGTGTTGAACCATTTAAGGTTGCTCACTGTTAGAACCGGTGAAGGTAATCACAAAATGAAAAGCTGCTTAAGAAGAATCGCAAGAATGAGCTGAAAACCCCTTTATTCGAGAGAAAGGATAAACTCCATTGCACTAAATATTTCTTGATTCATTCATAACCTGGCTACATACACAGAGCCATATTTAAAATTTAATACAAGCTACAGAAAGATAACGGTACTCATTCTCCAGCTGACACAGTGCAAGCTGAATATTTCCTCGGATGATGTAGGAAAGCTGATTAGTAAACCTCATCACATCATAGGTTGAGTTCGTTTAAAAATACGATATGTTTATAAAAAAATTTACAAATTTTTTGGGTTGTGCCCAGGCCGAGCTTGGTCAAATTCGTTTTTTAAAAAATAATTTTTTATCTTTTATTTTTAAAATTTTAAATACTAAATATATATATATATTTTATTCCTTGTTAGGTTTATTATTTTCTTTTATTTTAAACATCAAATAAATCAAAAAAATATTGCATGAAATTTAAACCACTTAAAATATATATGGGGTAATAAAATTTTTTAAGATAATAATTTTTTTTAACAATATCATTGATTAATAATTTATTTTATTTAAATTATAATTTATTTTTAATAATATATTATGCAACAAGTAAAAAATAATAATAATCATATATAATATATAATTTATTTTAACTTATATCTATAGTTATAAATAATTTTTTTAATAATATTATTTATTAATAATATATAAAAAATAATTATAATAAGAGTTCGCTCGAGTTTAGAGTTTAGGTTTAGCTTAAAAAAAAATCTAAATTCAACTTATTTTATATGAAATTTTTTTTAAAATAAGCCTATTTTTTATTACATGTTTTTTTTTTTACTGAGCCTATCAAGTCGGGCAAGTTTTCTGGCCATGATCATATCTCCTGATTAGCCAGCTGGGTTTCCTTCTCTCTCTTTTCTTCTTGTTTATTGGGCTGGAGTATGGGCTGGATCTTGGGCTCCTTCATTGGGCTGCTGCCGCTTTCAACAGAAATTGGTGTCGGTGCAATCTTGTATTCCCCACAACAATCATCCATGATCCGATATATCCAACCCGCTGGTGTTATTACCACAACGAGAAGAAAAAAAATGGCTACTATTAGCATCATGACAGGATCTCGCGCTTCGTGGATAAGCCCCATGCCATGTATAGCCCCAACGAGACGCAAAAGACAAAAGTACCAAAAAGTAAATATAGAAAGGACCCATGTTGAGCCAATCATCATTTTATTGATTTGATGTCGGAGTTGAGCCATTTGAGGTTGCTGAGCTTCAAAAGTTGGCGCAGGTGCAATCTGGGAGGCAGCGCCCCAACATTCGATGATGCCGCTTTTTCAGCGAGCTGCAAATCGTACAGTGTAGACATGGGAAACAAAGGTCAAGAGCATTAACCAGATAATAAGAATTCCCAACCCCAGTACACTTAGAAAACCGTGTGCTTGGGGAATGAAACGCACCGCAGCCTCCGTGAGGTATATCACCACGACGAGGAAGAAAGCTGAAAGGAAGAAGAGACACACTGCAGTGATGACGGCTCGTATTTTGTCAATCGGCATTTTATTTTCTTGCCAACCAAAATCCATATGAAACTATGCAATTGCAATGAAATTTAATCCCAGCTTCAAATTAATCATCAAATATATATAGCAAATTTCAGCAGTTACGAACCGAACGGGACAACTTGTATTGGATACATTAATATTATACTCCTTTCGTCGTTCTTTGCTTATTGGCATCTATTTTCACCCCTGCCTGCTACTTTTATGATGGTATGGATATACCAAGGGGGCAACAAAATTTTTTTAAATAATTTTTTGTATTTTATTTAAAAATTTATATTTCTATAATATATTATTTAATTAAAATATTTTTAAAAAAATTTTTAGATTAAACTAAATGAGATTAACTTATATTATGATTTTTTTCTCTTAAATTTATATACTAAATAAGATACTAAATATTATTTAAATTTTAGTATCAATAATTCCATTACTTACATATGAGAATATAGTTATATATTTACTTACTACATATGTAATGTATAATAAATAAAGATACACTAAAAAAATATATATATAATCATTTAATACCATTATAATAATTCAAATCAATGAAGTATAAAAATTTATCACTATTAATTTGCAAAAGTTTATATCTAGAAAGCACAACTAATATTATTTTATCCAACAATATTAAATGGTTTTGAAGCATTTTTAAAGAAAATTATTCTATACCTAATAAAAAAATAATATATTGACATTTGAACTTAATTATATTTTATTCAATTATTATTGTAGAACTACTAATTACAAAATATATTAAAGACATGTATAGATTAAATATAAATTGAAAAATAAAAAAAATTAGACAAAGGGCAATAGAAGAAAAGAGAAAAAGAATTGTGTAAATTCTAACAAGTTAAGAACAATTTGAAAAAAAAAGGGGGAAAAGTGAGGGAGAAATTGGAAAAGAGGGAGAAAGGTAAGAAGAAAATAGAAAAACAAGAAAGAAATAAATTAAAATGAGAAAAAAAAGGAAAAAAGAATACATGCGTAGATTTGATAGAATCAATTTAAAATGTTAAATAATAATAAAGAAATCTATATATAGATTCAGGAAGTTCATTGGGTTTAAAATGTCAAAAGATGTGGGGGCATATAATATAAAAAATCAATGCTATATTATTACAAAACAAAAAAAATAAGGGTTTACCAAAGGTGTCCTTACAATGATTAAAGAAACCATTATTCAAACACATCTTAACGATGATTTGTTAGTACACTATCCTAATGCACCGTAGTTCGGACAAATATATCCTAACGACGATTAGTATGAACCATTGTTAAGCTGTGGCCTAATGATGATTTAGCTAAAAGTGTGATTAAGGCTGTGGTTAAGACATATTGCACCTTAACCACGGTTGAGCCTAACCATCATTAGTTGAGAAGATGACTTTGGGAAATGTGATAGTTAAGAAGGTGGGCTAAGGATGATTTTGAAAATTTTGTGGGCCAAAAAGTGGCAGTAAGATAATTTTGGCAAAGAGATTTTGATAAAATGATCTAGACGTTAAAAAATTACCGAGAATCTTGCTATGAGAAAAGTTCTTATCGCATTTAAGAGTGAGAAAGAGATGAATTTGAGAGGGATTTTTGTCAGATTTAGATTGGGGTGCTATTCTAGCCACGGAGAGCTCACCAACAATGGTTGCTTTACATTAATATTGGCAAGTATTGAGGGGGGCAACTTGTATTAGATTCATTAATGTTATAATGGGTATAATTTGATTATCCTTCGTTGCCGCCTAGGTCTCCTTGATCTGCAAGGGTTAATTCCTTGGTGTGCCATACATTTTGTCCCCATTGCACCGTGGTTCCTTGTTGCTTGGCATATCTCATCTCAACCTGGTAATTCTGTATTGTGGTATAGTAGTGAAGACTTATCGATTAGTTTCTTATTGTAAGAGATACATAAATTTAGGAATTAATCTTATTTTCTTTATAATAATTAACACAACAATTTTGAAAAAAATAATATTATTTATACAAAATAAGACTCATTAATACATTATTGATACATTCTTAGCCAGTAGCCTATATATATATGTGTGTGTGTGTGTGAACTCTAGTTAAGAGCCATATGATATAATTATATACATACATATTCATATTACAGATATACTCTTGTATTGTTCTTGAAGTTGGCGTTGAACCATTTTAAGTTGCTCACTGTTAGAACCGGTGAAGGTAATCACAAAATGAAAAGCTGCTTAAGGAGAATCGCTAAGAATGATCTGAAACCTCCTTGATTCGAGAGAAAGGATGAACTCCATTACACTAAATATTTCATAATTCATCCATAGCCTGGCTACATACACAGAGCCATATTTAAATACAAGCAACAGAAAGATCACGGTACTCATTCTCCAGCTGATACGTTGCAAGCTGAATATTTCCTCAGATGATGTAGGAAAGCTGGTTAGCCAGCTGGGTTTCCTTCTCTCTCTGTTCTTCTTGTTTACTGGGCTGGAGTATGGGCTTGATCTCAGGCTCCTTCATGCTGGTGCTGCCTTCAACAGACATTGGCGTCGGTGCAATCTTGTTACCCCCACAACAATCATCGATGATCCAATATATACAAACCGCTGGTATTATTACCAAAACGACAAGACAAACAAAGGCTAGTATTAGCAACAGGAGCAAAACAAGCCGATCAAACAATACATCTACAGGATCTTGCGTTTCGAGGGAACTATGCCCCATAGCATATATAGCCCCGACGAGACCCAAAAGACTAAAGTACCAAAGAGTAAATATAGAAAGGACCCATGTTGAGCCAATCATCATTTTATTGACTTGATTTTGGGGTTGAGCCATTTGAGGTTGTTGAGCTTCAAAAGTTGGCGAAGGTGCAATCTGGGCGGCAGAGCCCCAACATTCGATGATGCTGCTTTTGCAACGAGCTGCAAATCGTACAGTGTAGACAAGGGAAACGAAGGCCCAGTGTAATAACCAAATAATCAAAATTCCCAACCTCAGTACACCTAGAAAATTGTGCACTTCGGAAATGAGACGCACGGCAGCCTCCGTCAGATATATCGCCACGATAAGGGAGAAAGCTGAAAGGAAGAAGAGACACACTGCAGTGATGAGGGCTCGTATTTTGTCAATCGGCATCTTATTTTCTTGCCAACCGAAATACATATGAAACTACGCAATTGCAATGAAATGTATTCCCAGCTTCAAATTAATCATCAAATATGTATAGCAAATTTCAGCACTTACGTACTGAACGGGGCTACTTGTATTGGATACATTAATATTATATTATATTTTATCATTATCATTTGCTGCCGCCTTGGTGTCTCCTTTTGTCGTTCTTTGCTTATGGGCATCTATTTTCACCCCTGCCGGCCACTTTTATGATTTATTATTCAACGTTGTCGTAGTAATTCAATCAACAATTTAAAATAACATTTTGATATATATAAAAAGCTTATTTGATAAAGTATAAAGATTTATTAATTTTAATTTACACGAATCTATATCTATAAAGCACAACAAATACTATTTTATCTAATAATATTTTAAAAGATTTTGAAGTATTTTCAAAATTAATTATTCAATGTCCAATTGCAAAATAATATATTGACATTTTAACTTAGTTATATTTAACTCAATTATTATTGTAAAACTACTAATTACAAAAATGTATTAAGAACATGTATAGATTAAATATAAAATAAAAATTAGAAGAAATATTAGGCAAGCAAGATAAGAGAGAAGAAGCACTGTATAAAGTTTAATAAATTAAAGACAATTAAGAAAAAGAAAAAAAGGGGGGAAAGTAAGGGAAGAATTAGTAAAGAGGGAGAAAAATAAGAAGAAAATAGAAAAATGAGAGAGAAAAGAAAAAAATGAAGAAAAAGAGGAAAAAAAATAAATGTGTGGATTTGATTGATTCAATTTAAAATGTCAAATAATAACAAAAAATATGTATAAAATCAATGACTTCAATAGATTTAAATTTTTAAAAAATGTAGGGGTATATAATATCCAAAATCAATACTATATTACTACAAAGAAAAAAGGGTTCAACGAAAGTGTCCTAATAACAATTAAGAAAACTATTGTTCAATATCAATACCAAAAAAAAATGTTTAGTGAAAATATCCTAATAATGGTTGAAAAAATCATTGTTCAAACACATCTTCACGACAATAATTCATTAGGACACTATCCTAACTATCCTAACTATGGCTTCTAGCAAACAATGGTTAAGACAAATATGTCCTAATGATAATTAACTTGAACCATTGTTAAATTGTGTCCTAACGATAGTTTAGCTAAAACGGTGGTTAGGATATATTGAGGCCTAACCACAATTGAGCCTAACAATCGTTAGTTGAAAAAATGACTTTGGGAAATGTGATAGTTAAGAAGGCGGGCTAGAGATGATTTTGAAAATTCTATGGGCCAACAAGTTTCAAGATGCTGGTAGTAAGATAATTTTGGCATAGAGATTTTGACAAAGAAAATGATTCAAAAGCTTAAAATTTACAGAAAATCTATATCGCATTTAAGAGCGAGAAAGAGATAAATTTGAAAGGGATTTTTGTCAGATTTAGATCGAGGTGCTATTCTAGCCACAGAGAGCTCACCAACAATGGATGCTTTACATTAATATTGGCAACTATTGAGGAGGCAACTTGTATTAGAATCATTAATGTCACAATGTGTATAATTTGATTATCCTTTGTTGCAGCCTAGGTCTCTTTGATCTGCAAGGGTTAATTCCTTGGTGTGCTGTACATTTTTGTCCCTATGGCATTGTGGTTCCTTGTTGCTTGGCATATCTCATCTCAACCTGGTAATTTTATATTGTGGTATGGTGGTGAAGGCTCATCCTTACTTTCTTACTGTAAGAGAGACATAAATTTAGGAATTAATCCTATCTCGCAATTGAGAAAATCTTGTAGAAGAAAGAGAGTATATAAGGCATATTTAAGTAAGTTTCATCTATCTTTTTTTTTTCCCTACAAAATCTTCTTGTTATGAGATCCAAATCCCATAAACATAACAATAAAAATTTTTTGTTGGAATTATGAAATGAAAACTACATATATGATACATAAAATTTAAAATATAACACTTAATTTCATCAATAATTATAAAAATGAAAAAATTGCATATAAATTAAAATCAATGTTTAAAAATCACATCATTGTGGTTATGCAGCATGTATTTATTATTTTCTTTTTTTTTTATTTAACGTATCAGGTGACAATCATATTATTTTTAGATGTTAATATTAATTAATATGTAACATTTTCACTTAATTTAAGGGATTTAAAATTTTGCGTTTTTAAATTCATGAATGAAATAAACTATAATCAAGGGAAATTATATGTAGTTTTTTTTAATTATTAAATCTCATCATTGTGCTATTTTTAATGGAAACAAAAAATATACATCAGTGCAAAAGTTATTCTGCTGGTTAAATGGATGTGGATATGACAGAATCTGAATGGTAGATCTAGTCATCCAGATGGAACGGCGGGAGTTTTGTGTATGTGAAGGTGTAATGATGTTGAATAAGAAGATGTTCCAGGTTTTCTTAAAATTGAAAGCATGTAGACACGCTACTATTCAACGGTGCAAAAACAAATGCCAATTTGAGGAAAAAAATCATTGATTTCCAAATTTACTTTTAAAAATACTTCTATTTCCATACTCAAGCTGCCAGAAAACGCTCCAGAAATTTGATTCAGAATATTAAAAATGATGATGGTCTATGGCAATTGATGGCGGAGCAGCTGTAGCAAAAGTTGCAATATAGGCTATTACAGCAATCTCTTACATATATCAGAGATTTCAGGCAATATTAATAGTGAACTTATCAATTTCCCAAGAAAGATAACTAAAAGGATGATTAGATATGGCTTCTGCATTCAGTTTCTTTTGCAGAGGTAAAGACAACTGCTTTTTCTATTGATCCTAATGGTGCTCCAAGAAATTAGCAGTGGATTTACAGGATTGTATTTCAGAACTTGTAAAGTTAATATATATAGTCATAGCATATTCATAATTTATACATATGACTCGATTGATGCTCATTACTCTATTGGAATGTTCTATATAAAATAATCATTGTACGTAGATATACTTTCGTAATAGGTGCCTAATATCATATAATCTCATACATTTTCTAAGACGAAGAAGCATATATAGGAAAAACTTTTGAGACTCTTAAACTGATATGAATAAAGTCTGTATATGATTGTGTAGATTAATGGGTACTTATAAGTATTTTTTCCGTGAAAAAGTATGACAACAACCAGTATCAAAAAAAGTTTTCAAAAAATAAGATTTGACAAAACTCCGTGCCTATGAATATCTCGGCATATTCACATTACAGATCTCTAGGCAACCAAACCTTAACACTTGAAACATTCTTAACGTTGTTGTTGAACAATTGGAGGTTGCTCATCTTCAACAGAAGTTGGTGTAGGTGCAATCTTGGTGCCACTATTGGCGATAGAAATGATACTATAACCAGAGAATACAGTGGCGAAAACGAAAGCAAAGGCGAAGATTAAGAAGAAAGCAACCCCAAATCGAGCCCACGGTACTTGTTGAGGAGGTTCTTGCACTTCGTTCTTGAAACCCACCAATTCCACTATGAAATGAGTGACCAGGATGAAGCACCAACAAGCCAAAACTGAACTGAAAAAGAACAATAATGCAAGAATGACCACTTTTCCTTTTTCATTCACCATTTTGTTTTCTTGTCATCCA
This sequence comes from Erythrophleum ivorense, assembly GCA_026724425.1. NCBI lineage: Eukaryota > Viridiplantae > Streptophyta > Magnoliopsida > Fabales > Fabaceae > Erythrophleum > Erythrophleum ivorense. Next base: position 564,846 of record JAIUCV010000174.1, read on the forward strand.
AATGATTAATGAAGCTATCAATTAATGAAGGATACCACGAGAGAAAAATAAAGGAGCAGGAGATTTTCCGTTTATTTGCTTTTACCAACTTTTGGCAAGAAAGAAGGGGTAAAGAAGGCGGATACATGTATACAGATAAAAGTTTATATATATATATATATATATTTGTTATAAGATTCTTCATTGAAGAATAATCATGTGAAACAATTTTTAATGAGCACATTTTTTTTCCTCTAAATACATATAGGATATTGCTTTAATTTAATTATTAGATATTTTTTTAGCAATTACGTACTGGAGCGGACAACTATTAATCCACCAAAGTCATAGTGAAAAGTCGAGATGTGGATATTGTTTTGTACCAAAAGCGGTCTGATAAGATATTAAAGAATTATGAATGATAAATTATTATGAATAAGTTGATCCGACGTATGAATTGAAGCTAACTTCAATTATTCGATATGACGTACGTGCTACGTAGGGAGACTCTTCATATATAAAAATAGCGAGGGTTGAGTCGTGTGCTTCTTGCTCTTGTGATCTGTTGATGGATGAGTGTAAGTAAGACCCTCAGTGTTTGAGAGAAGGCAGGATATACGATCGTATGTATTATTTAATTAATATTTTTTTTTATATCAGAAACAACAAAAACCATATACTTTTGCGAAAGTACGTCGTATGAACTAATCGTCAGATACATATAATTTTTTAATGAATAAATAAAATTACCTTATTAAGTTGTTTGAGGCACTCTTTTGATGTCTCATCAAGTCTAACTTCGCTTATTGCACACTTTAGTTCATTTTCACAATCAAGGTTGCAAAATATCAATATAGTAAAATACGTTAACTTTTTTTAAGGTTGGATGAATAACATATAATACTCTTTTTATTTATAAAAGGTACACACCACTCTTGTGATATATATATATATATATAATCTCTTCTTCAATTTATTTTTTATAAAAAATGTTAACTTTTTACACAAATATGATATTGTAATTTTATATATATCTTTGTTAGTAATTATTCATATTTTTATAAGAAATATATATTATGTAGAAAGTTAATTTCATTTGTAAAAACTAAAAAATAAATTGGAAAAGAGATGGGTATAATTTTTTTAAAAAAAATTTGCATGTAAGTTAGCCAATTTTTTTTAAAAAAAAAAATAATATAATTTACAATAGCTTACTCTAGCTCACACATTGCTAAATTGGAACTTCTCATACTTAAAGCATCATTTAACTGAGGCAAAAGTAGCCAGCCAGCATCCGCATCGATGAAAAGAACAACCCAATTAATATTCAACATTTTCTCCTTTCTCTTCCTTCATGATAGCTCACACAAAACACATTTTCTTACTTGATAATGTACTTACTCTGGCTCCATTTGGTTGAGGATTTTTGGAGGGGAAGAGAAAGAATAAGATGTGTTTGGTTAAATAAAATTGGAAAGGAAGAGAGGGGAGAGAAGGGAGGCAAATTTCCTTCTCCTCCAAATTAAGAGGTTTTGGAGGGAAGAGGAGGGAAGAAAGATTTTAATTTATTTTATTGTCCTTTAATTTTTTAATATTTTAATATATTATTATTTAATAAAAATTAAGATAATTTTTCTTTTCATCAAAACTTAAAAATAAAAAAGATTAGAATTTATAATTTTTTTAAAAAAATATTGATATAAATAATTTTTTTATAAAAAATAAAATTAAAATAATATAAAAAATAAAATTGTTCAAATATAATAATCTCCCCTCTCCTTTCCTGAACCAAATAATAATCTCTCCTCCCCTTCTCTTCCATTTCTTCAAATCAAATAAAACTCATTAAATTCCTTTTCCTCCCCTCGCCTCCCGCCGATGAACCAAACAGAGCCTAATTATATCTCTTATTGAAGCACAATAAGCAAGGAACAAGGCTAATAAAGAGTTGATGAATGCATCATGTTTTCTTTTTCTCACTCTTCCACCTATTCTTTTTTAAAGCTTTTCTCTTTAAATAGCCATCTAGTTGCAAAGAGTCGATACTGATGAAGAAGGCATTGTTCCTTTATCTTCATATTCTTCCAATGACTAATATCAAATGTTCAGAACATTGTAATAGCTTCCTTAATGTTCGAATGGATCTTCTTTATAAATGCCGAAGCTTCTCTCTTTCACTAATTCCAGAGCTTCTTTCTTCAATGAAGCTTTTGTCTCTCTTGTATAGTAAACCAAGGAGTAGTGAGGTAGAAGAGATTTGTTCACAAGGTATTTTCAATTTCTTCCTTTGTAGGGCATTAATTTCTTCCTTTGATTTAGATGGGACATTTGTACAACACCTTTTAGACTTTTCTTTTCTCTTGATGCCCCATTGTACTTTTTGTATTGTTGAGGAAGATAAGCCTTTTGCCCATTTTCCATTTTCACATTTTACTGTTTAGATAATAACTTATAAATAGTGTTATGTCAAAAGTGTTGCCTGGAAGATCTCCATTTGTGCAACTAGACGTTGATCAATGGGCATTGTATTATGAATAAAAAATCTTCTACACATATAAGACAAAGATACACGAGGTCAATTTCTTCATAAATACTTTATAGGTCCATACTTCTTTGAATCCTAAATACTTTATAGGTCATGGCCCAATGTAGTGTTTAAAATATTTTAGCCCATTAACACAAAAATAGGTTAAACAACCAAGTGAATATACATAAACAATCAATGCCTATGCTCTTGGTAGAAAACACTTGCGCCAATAATGCTTAAGTAATCAGGTGAACATAATTTAATTTTTTGAAAACTTGTTTGACTCAAATTAAGATTTCCATCAAGAAAAATTCTTTAGTTTAAGAGTTGAGTTTCTCAACATGTAGTAGCCCAATTCAATTTCCGTAGCAAAACATTTTCTTGGTATAAAGATTTTCCAAAAGTATTCTTTTTCCAAAATCTAATCTTTCTCATAATATTGTTTGACATAAATAAAACTCATTTAAAAATTTATTTGGAGAATTTTTCATCAGAACTTTCCACCCAAAAAAATCTAAAAAAATATATAGAGACAAAGAAATACAAAGAAAGTATGAGGATAAACTTTTAAGTTCTATTTGGTTTGTTACATTATGAATGTATTCTTTTTTATATAATTTTTTTAATATTTATTATATGCTTATATTTATTATTTTATTTATTAAATTATTTTTTTAAAAATAAGAATAGAACAATCATTTCTTATCTCACTTACTTTTATTTATTTATATTTTATACTTTCTTCACCATTATATCCTCTAATCAAACATATTTTTAGTTAGTAAACAATCTACTTTGGTAAGGATTGCCAACAATGACTTCAATATGTCTACTAAATAAATAATTACAATCAATAGATTAGATAACGAAATATCCGAATTTTTCAGCTCACATTACGCCTCTTCTAGCATGAAAGATAAAGCTTTTTACCAACAGTATTCTTGACTTGGACACTTACTAGTTTTCGCCCACTCAGTGTTTTATAAATATGCCTCTTGTCATTCTATAATTGCTAATTTCATCTTGTGTGTGTCTTTTCTATTTTATCTTTTGTTAACTATCAGATATGAAAACTACACTTGTAAAATTAATGGTCTAAGACAATATTTTGCGTATTGTATTCACAGAAGTTGCTTTTGTTTAAGCAATTGGAGTGATCACCAAATGTAAATAGTATGCAGATTTTCAAGAACTTTACTCTTATTTGGGGAATGCGTAAGTCCTAAAGAGTATAGAATCCTAGATTGATGAAGTCAATAGAGGCAACAAAAGTGAGTAAATGAAGTAATTACAACATAGTCGAGGCTCTTATGCTTTTTTGGTATGCTAAACAGCTTCACTGTTTTTTTTTTTTTTTTTTTTGCTTTTTGGTTACAAAGGAGGCATAAAGCTTTGGGGGAGGAGGATGGAGCACGAAAGGTTCGCACCTGTCCATCAGGACTCTTGAATTTAAGTTTAGGAGAAGTGCCACTTAAACCAGAAGCACTTGGGTAGCTTCATTATGTCTTTGATGATATGTTAGGAATTTATATTTGTTTTTAATAATTATTTTTTATCTTCCTATCATTTTGGTCCCTTAACTTATTTATTTGTTTTAATTTATGCTTTTAATTCTTTTCTATTTCAATTTAATCTCTTTATTTTCAATTTGTGCCAAATTCATCCTTTATATTACATCTATTAATAACTATTTTCAAACATTAAAACAAGTTAAGAGATTATTTTAGAAGTTTAAAAAAACCATTTTAAAAAATTAAATAAAGTTAAAAGATGAATATAGTATAAATTACTAGTTAAAGGACTAAATTGAAATCTAAAAAAAAAAAAGAAATCAAATTAAAACAAATAAATCAATTAAAACACCACAAATAATAATTAAGGCTTATTATTATTATTATTATTATTATCAAGAGCTTCATTGCATTTCTTGTGATTTTAATTTTGTTTCTAATAATTATTTATTATTTTATTAAATAATTTTAAATTTTAATAAATCTATAAAAGTGGTTGATTTATAATTTTGAAGGAAGTTTAATCAAAATATTTTCTTTTCAATTTGCTCAAAATAAAATTTTCTTTTTAGCCAACTAGACCAAAAATAAAATAAATTTAATTAATTTTTTTAAAAGAAAGTAACATGTCATTAAATCATTTCTTATAAAAAGAGAGATTCATTTATTCTTATTTTAAAATATAGATAGAAAACATAAATTACTATATTAAAAAGCTTATTATCCCTATTCAGTCATAATGTTTCTAATTTAGTCTGAATTAAGATTATTGGCATTAAATTTTCAAGGACGTATATTGCCCAACCCTCCATGAGATGAGAGATCCAGAAGCTTTCCAAACAAAATCGGTTTGTTCGGTTTAAGCCCACCCACACCCATCCCTATCCTTGTCCAGAGGCTGAGAACTTGAGCTTGAGCCTTTACCTATGGAAGTGGAGGTGAAGCTCCGTCTCCCAGACTCAGCCTCTCACCAGAAGCTCTCCGATCTACTCGCACCGTTCCACATCAAAACCTTAATCCAAGAAAACATCTTCTTCGACGGCGCAAACGCCCAACTCACCTCCAATCTCGCCGTCCTCCGAATCCGATTCTACAATCTCGATAACTGCGTCCTCTCTTTGAAATCGAAACCTGTAATTTCAGGCGGAATTAGCCGAATCGAGGAGCTCGAAGAGCCATTTGACCCCGCACTTGGTCGCGCTTGCATCGCAGAGCCATGGAGGCTCTTGAGAATCGAGTCATCGGAGATACTGAAGAGAGTAAGGGATGACTTTCAAATTGGGGAAAAAGGGGACTTTCTCTGCTTAGGTGGATTCAGGAATGTGAGGGGGGTGTATGAGTGGAATGGGTTGAAATTGGAGGTTGATGAGACCAATTATGATTTTGGGACCAGCTATGAGATAGAATGTGAGAGTTCTGAACCCGAGAAAGCCAAGAAGTTGCTTGAGGAATTCCTCAATGAGAATGGTATCACATACTCTTACTCTCAACTTTCTAAATTTGCTGTTTTCCAGTCCAGGAAGTTGCCTGATTGAGGGAAGTAAGACTCACCATTGTGTGAGTGGTAGGAGTAAATTAATATTTTGGTTTTCAAAATATTCTACTTTCTTTTCTTAATTTAGTCTTTTATTTTCAAAGAAATGCTTGTTCATATTTCATACTCTAACCTTCGCTGCAAGAGCGATTCGATTTGTATTTCGTATTGTTAACTGTAGAATGTTATTAGGAAGGAATGGGTTTGGGGTCCCTTTTCTTTTTCAATTATGTTGAAGTTGTTCAGAGTGATTTCTAGTCATTAATACAGTACAGTATTCACGTTAACTGAATTTAAAGACTACAAAGGCGTCAAAAATAAAAGACTGAATTGAGGGGGAAAAAAGGGGTGACATCTCACTTTTGATAACAAAGTCTGTTTGAGATTGTTTTGATTTTTTTGCTTATTTTTAAATTTTTTTTATAGAGTTTTATGAGAAGTAGTGCAAGAGAGAAATAATTTGTGTTTAACAAAATTATATGATAAGTGTTTTAATCAATATTGTTGTATTTAATAAATCTTTAAAAAAACTCCTTGTTAAATTATTAAAAAAACATGTATTTAAGAGGGTATATAAAAAATTAGAGATAATTATAATAATTAATAATCCAAGCATAGATACGATTATCTTCCAAAAAAAAAATTTGTCACTTTTTATTCTACTTTTTTTTTAAAAAAATTTCTGTTTCGTTTTTATGATATATTTTTTTTTAATTATCATTCTGAATCAGAACCAAATGCCTCATTTAATTAAAATAAATACTGTTTTAAAAAAAACTAAACTTCTTCCCTATTATGAATGTAGGGCAATTGTTCACTATTATGAATGTAGAATCAGCTTCTCGAGTTAAGAAGGTGTGTTTTTTATCTTGCAAATTGAGTTCGAATTTTAGGGTTAATATTAAAATCACTTAAACGCATTTAATCAATACAGAGGATACAAATTGTTTAAAAAATTACTCTAAATTGATGCACAAGCTAATCCCAAGATATTATTATAGCGCCAAAAAAAAAAAAGATTGCAACTGGTATGACTTATTTAGGTGCCAAAATTTTGAAAGCTTTATAACTGAAATTTCGCAAAATTTGATAGTGTAGCTCAATTCATTTTGTTCTAATGAATTGTTATGTGGCCATTTAATTGATCCATTTTTTTACTGTAAAAAATTTCCATAAATATAATCGTAATTATTTAATATCATATATAAATTTATTATCATAAAACAAATCTATTAATAAAAAATTTAATTGCATAAAATTTATTTTTTTTAAAAAAGCTTTGGCTTTTTTTTAAACACATTTTGAAATTAAAATATAAAAAGGTGTATTTTTTTTTATCATATCATATTTTATAGACGATACTTTTGGGTGGGCCTCAATATCATGTTCTGAAAACTCAACTGGGCCGATGCTACAGAAAACAAACATAAGAAGATTAGCGCACGACGATATAAAACCCAAAACCTCAAACCCGAACCAGTAGGGTTCCATTCGCATTTCACAGAAACGAAGATAGGAACGAAGAGCCGTCAGTGCTGCTGCAAAGCTTGCCGACACAAACAGCAATGGGTAATCTAATCCCTCAACCCTTCCCTGTAATCAAGGATTCTCACCAATTTGTGTAATTTGTTTTTTTTTTTGATTCAAAAATGACATGTTCCAGCGAGGATCAAGGTTCACGAACTCAGGCAGAAAACGAAGGCCGAGTTGCTGAACCAACTCAAGGATCTCAAGGCTGAGCTTGCTTTGCTCCGTGTTGCTAAGGTCACTGGTGGTGCTCCCAACAAGCTCTCCAAGATGTAATCCTTGCTTAACTCCCTCTTTGCCTTCATAGGTTTTTCATATTTGTTCTACCCCATGAAGCATCATTGATGCTTGAAAAACGGAAACGTATCGTATTGCACACTTGCTTAATCCTCGTATCAGATATTATTCCACATTTCAAATTATATTGAAACAATATATATTTTGTCCTGTTGTATCTCGCTTGTAAGGTGTTTGTGTTGAAAATTCTTATATCTTGGGAAAGGTAGTGAGATTGTCCACTGAAAAAATATGGGTTTTTCATATTTGCTTTACTCTATGATTGATACTTGATATCACATGACATTTCAAATTACACTGAAACAATAATTATTTTGTCACATCGTATCTTGTATTTGTGTTTCTTAGGTTTTACTTAACCGCCTATATGGTGCTTGTATTTAAGATTCTCATAACTTGATACGCAGAAAGGTGGTGAGATTGTCCATTGCCCAAGTGTTGACGGTGATTTCTCAGACGCAGAAGGCTGCATTGAGGGAAGCCTATAAAAACAAGAAGTATTTGCCTCTTGATCTGCGCCAAAAGAAGACCAGGGCTATTCGCAGGCGGCTTACCAAGCACCAGGTAATAACTTGTAGTTTTGGTTTAACTCAATTCATAATTTTCGTTTTTAGTGATTTTCACTGTCTGATAACAGGTTTTTTTAGTATTATAATTATAGTTCTGAATTTTAATTTATAATGCGGTCTTGAGTCCTTAGTATTGAATTTGTTTTCTCTTTATAATTTAATTTAAGGCTTGGCATTTGCTATAATATAGTTCAACACGAATCGCCTTATTGGATTTCATTATCCTGGTTTGACTTAAACACGTTCGGTGATACTTCAAGGAACTTGGATATGAAGTTTTAGTCCTGTATTTGGAAGAGTTTACTTAAATTAAATTTTATTGATTGTTAACATACTCCAATATGGTAATGCTGCCTGTTAAGCATTGGGCGTTCATTCAGACCAAGAATTCACATATGCTTATATCTGATGGTGGGATTGAATTGACATGATCATTCTTCTTTTGTTATGTTTCGGTACTCTAAAATACGTCCTTTTGCCCCTTTGCTGTTGAAATTTTGGAGATCTGAAGTAGACATTTGCTAGCTTAACAATATATGAAGTGGAGTGAACAACTCCAATATCATGTATTCTTTGGTTAGTGTCTATTTTTATTATTGTAGAAATTTGAAATTGTTATGTGTTATGAAATTTACATTATTTGTATATTTTGCTGTTATATACTCTGTTTTTAGAAAAAAATTATCTTATCTCATACTGGTATCTGCACCAGGTATGAGTACCCGTGCAGCATAGTTGAGTAATAGTTTCTTCTCTATTTGTTGTTGAGCTGGACCATATATATTTTTTTGTTGCGTTGTTGTCATATCTCTGTTCCTGTTTATGCAGGCTTCATTGAAGACTGAACGACAGAAGAAGAAGGAGACATACTTTCCTTTGAGGAAATATGCTATTAAGGTGTAGGATTATTGGGGAGAAATCTTATCTATTGACTGCCTGCCCATTTGCATCTTTTATAGTAGTTTTCAAGTTTTGATACATCTCAAACTTTTAGTTTCGGCTTGGTGATCTTATTGATTTTATGTGCTGTTAATTTCGCATCTTCAGACCCACAGGTTTTCTCTCTGAGCTACTAAGTTTCAGCTGAGTGGTAGTCTTAAAAAGTGGATTTATGTTCAACGGTGAAGAATTACTGAAAATTTCTCCCTTCTTTCATAGCAAGGGATAAGAAGCAAGATACTTGCTTAAAAAAAACTCGCTCCCTTGTCACTCCGTTTTCAAAAAAATAAATAAATAAATTTTTGGAAGAAAACTTTGGTACATATTTTTTATCTTTGTCATTTGATTTTGTAATAAAGACATCAAAAGGGAGTATTTTAAATAATTTAGCGTTTCATGATTGTTTGTTTAAAGAAAATTCACGTTTTTATCTGAAAACCTAAGAACAAATATTAAAAATTTTTAGTCAAGTCACTATCCTTTTTTCAGAAGTGGTTTATATTCTTTTACATCTTTAGAATAATTTGTTTGATTACTTAAGAAGTTAAATAAATAAAAACAAGTATTGTGGCAAACGATATATCATAATATACCTTCCTAACGTCTCCTGTGATTGCTTAGAAAACCTCGTAGCTGACTTGAGGAAACGATTTGAGTTGCAAGCAAGGTCAAGCGATAAAAAGTATGAAGGGCGTCAGTATTGGGTCTTATATTAGAGTCAAATATGTTTCTATGTTAAGAATTATGTTTAGATTTAGGAATATATAATTTCCACTCTTCCATGTTTTAGAAGAGATGGAAATTTTACAAAATCAAGAATCCTCATATTCTTTCGAGGACATGCAGCGAACGCACTTGTCCCCACTACAAGGGGCAAAGGTAGAACTCGAGCAAATGTTTATGTCAAAACCAAGGGCAGAACTATAAGGGGATGTTTGGTGTGTATTTGCTGCCTTCATTTTCAATAAAAATAAGAAATGAGTTGAAAAAAAAAATAAAACAAGATGTTTGGTTGAGTTTCTTAAAAGCATTCTTCAGGAAACACTTCTTAAAAAAGGCCCAAATCTAAGAAAACGATCCCCTTGTAATAGCATAGACTATTTGTAGGGGTGTAATAAGGAAAGATAAAAGAAATATAATTATGAGAATAAAAATTTTAACTATAAGAAAAAGTTGTATTTTAAAGTTTTAAATTATAATTAAAAATTTTTAAAATATAATTTTTCTTTTACAGTTAAAATTTTTATCTTTACAATTATATTTTTTTTATCTTCTTTGTCAAATTTTTCAATCCGTAAAAAAAATTCCAAACCCTTGCAGGACTAGTGTAGGAGATCCGTTCTCCAAATCTATAAGCTCCAAAAAGATGTTTTCAATGTTTTCTTTTCAAAAGTCAAAAAGTGAAAACTCGAATAAAAATACGGTGGCAATATTGAAATTAATGAGAAAACAAAAGGACAAGACACACATTTTGGTAAAACTAAAGAAGACAACTTTAGGTTTTTTTTTTTTAAAGTACCTTCTGTTGCAGTGTTTGAAGTCCTTCCTTCGTGAACAGCGACTCTGGCAAGGCTTCTAGCTCTTTGGTTTCTTAGGTTCATGAATTCTTTTGGTGTACCTCATGATAAACTTCCCAGTGTGATATAAAAACACACACACACTGTCTCTCTCATAAAATCTTATCTTAGTCTATAAGAACCTCTTTTTTTTTTTTTCTGGCCTCATGACATATGTCAGCGTCCTTCCCAACAAGTTTTATTGAATATGTCTTCTCTCCCATTTTTCATGTTAAACTGAATTCAAAGCTAAGTCGATACATCACCAGCTAAGGCTAAAGCCCTCCATCCTCATTTTATAGAATATTTGAAGTAAACAACTTGAGAGTGTTGACAATTTTTAATGAAGAGCTCATAAGAAATCGTACAATTGTTGACTTTGGATAATTTTAGACATAATGAACAGCCATCTTATGGAAAAACAAAATCTGCTGGGAGAATAATGCTTACTGAACTAAAGAAAATAAACAAAAGTTATTCCTCCGTTCCGTGACAAACTTCCGTTTCCAATATGATTTTAGAAGGTTCTCAAAGTGCAGAAAGGATCTAAAAGTTAGAAATAGAAAGTGTTGCTTTCTTCTTTCACTTGTTGATGTTAAATAGGATAAGACCATCATACAAAAAACTTGGTTATACTTTTTCAGAAACTATGGAGATTATATAAGGGTGATCATTATGCAGAAATATGTTGGTAAATCTTATTAAGAAAAAGAATATAGGGGCCAAAACTTCCCTATTTACATTCGGGGTTTTGCCAGAGTTTTTTCTTTTTGTTTTTTCCCCTTTCGGCTACTCTTAGGTTCTAGCAGAGAAGCTTGATAAATCTCAATTTTGTTTTTTTTTTTTTTACTATTTTATGAGACTTATCAAGAGGTTTTAATTAGTATTGAATTAATATTTTTATTTCACCAATTAATTTAATATTCGTGCTAAATATCATAATTGAATTGATTTAACTGTAAAGGGTCTCAATTTTTATTTTATAGATGAACTAAATTGTAAGAAAGCAAAATACTGGAACTTACGAAAACACCCAATTGGAGGCCCAAGCTACTAAGAAGCTATGGAAATGATGACCTAACCCATTAAGAATGGAGTCCCAATTCGATCACGACATGGGGTGGACGTAGAGATCACTATTTAACCCAATTCCCCTTGGCAAGTTCTCGCACCACTTGGCATCCTTTATCCCTATTTGGAATTGTTCCAACCCAGTTTTATCCTATCTCTACTCCCAAACACCCTAGCCTTCTTGGAACCCCTAATATCAATTCCTATCATTAACATTGGGTGGATTTGATAGAAGGCTAGAGAGAGCTTGACATCAACTCTTGGAGAAGAGAGGTATTGGCCATGGCTTGTTTTTCTACGGTGGAGTGCTTCTTTTAGTCAATCTCTTTAGCATTTATTAGAGAGATGCCTTTCTATCATTTTTCATGTCATCATTTTATTTAATTTTTCTTTTCTTCATCTTATTTTGGTGTGTAAGTTGTGTTGTACCTAATTATATTGAATATTTTGAGTTGTAGAATGCACTTTACGAATTTAATAATTTGTTTACAAAGAGAATTACATGTGGCATCTTTCAATCAAGCTATTCAACGTAAATTAAAAGATTCTAGTGTTATAACTTTTAATTGACTTAAATTCTATGGATTATGTGAATGCATATAAAGTGTCTGATTTATTTTTCATATATGTTATTGATGCTTCGACAATTAATTCTTATACTAATATAATTGGCTAAAGTAATGAATCGAGAAATCAAATCTTATTCATTTAAATTTAATGTTTGAATTAATCGGGTCTTTGATTTAGTAATGAATCAAGAGATGAAATTAAGTTGAGTATCATCTATTCAATAATATATACTATAACCTTGATGAATCAACATGTCAAAAGTTTCTTCAATTAATTTAAGTATTGTAACAATGGATCGAAAAAAAAAATTACAATAACTAAAGTAAGAAAGTTCTATAGATCATTAATTTAGTTAGTGAATTAGTTTTGAATACATTCGCAATATGGTACTTTTGGGACTAAATACATTAATCGAGCTTAACCAACTTGAGTCTTTAGAGGGAGGTTAACATCATAAGAAACTTGTTATCTATGATTTAATAAATTGTTTAATTGTACTACTATATGTTAAGTAGAGTTTTTATCTACTAACTTGAGTAGATGAAATCTTCTTTCGAATCTTTTTATCTTTAAGTTTTAGGCCTTTTATCTATTTGATAAATTTTTCATAAGATTAGCGACCAGAGAAATCTATGATACTACTTGTATATATTGCTCATATTTATAATTGGTTTGTATATGAAAAATACATTTTAAAAACTTAAAACAAATGAAATATTATTTCTTACGCGTTTGACACTTCTACTTAGTTTACTTTATTACTTGAACGAATAATATACTTGTTAGTTAATATTTAATATTTACATCAAAGCACTCATCCAAACATTTGCTTTATGGTTTTTTTTTTCTTGCTTTCATTATCTAGTATTGTTGGATCACATTTCTCTGCATTTTTTAGGGATGTACACATTGTGTACATTCCATTTGAACCATTTAAATTTGATTTGAATTGTTTATATTTTAAGAAACTTATTTTTTATTTTTTATTTTTTGAATTTGTAATTAAAAAATTATTTTTATTCTATGTTTTGTATCTTTTAAAATAAAAAAAAAAATCAAAATCTAACCAAAAAAATTAAACAATGTAAACCGTCCAAATTAACAAGAGATGTGCAACCTTTACACATCTTTAAAGATTTGCAAAAATTTACACAATTATACGTAAAGAGTAAATAATAAAAGGAAGACTATTGTAAAGGTTTTTCTAAACAAAGAGCCTTCTTTTTTTGAAGCCCTCCTATTTCTCATTTTAGCTCTCTCCTCAAACTCTTTTTTTCTTTTTCTTTCATAAACGCAATTTTCTTCCTTCATGAAAGCCATTTTACTTCTTTTATAGAAGTTCTTCCTCTTCCATGGAAGATACTTCAACTATAGTGATTTTTTCATTTTTTTTGTGAAGATGAGCAACTCTTTCTAGATCTACAATAATAGGCATGTCTTTTGAAGAAGAAAGCTCTTCAATTAATAGAATTTTCAAAGGATGGAAAGGTCTGTTACCTCTCCGTCAAGATTTGCAAGTTTTCTTCTTGTATTTTTATTTGTATTATTGGTAGAAAGTGTTGTATTTTTAGAAAATGTGGGGTTTTTGTTGACAGATTTGGTCTCTAATTCCCTAGATGTGTTGTCTTGGTGGATTTTGGTTATTCTCCCCTTTCAGCCTTTGTTCAACCCTGGCGTGTTAACTGGGATTAAGACTTGCGATCATATTTCCCCAGGGGTGCGGGCTTCTTTATTGGGACAATTAGTATTCTTGTACCATACTAACATTTCTGGTGTTTATAATAAGTCTCGATGCCTTTCTTCATTATAAATGTGCTTAAACCTTAAAAATATATCTATAACATCAGCCCACGTAATTAGATGGACTGGGCCAAGACAACCCTCTGGATTAAGAAAAACGAAAAATTAATTTTCTTTGTTTTTAATGATAAAACCTACTATCTAATGTCTTATTCTTTTTTGACCAAAAACAAAAACTTATTATTCTCACTAAGATTGATTACCTAATTTTTATTATTACAAAAATCAAATGATATGATTTCTTGTTGAAGATTGTGCCATAAGCTAATCATTGTAGTGTAAACATTGCACTTTATTAAGAAATAAGAGTTTTTTTTATTACATTATTATTATATTTTTGCATGTTCTATATAATAGTATCTTTGGATAAATCATATTGATTATCCTAAATATCCTTAGTCGATTATCATTATGGGAACGATGATGAACTAAGACTAGTATGATTTTAATTAATGATTATGTATTAATCATGTATAAAGATATGAATCAAAATCATAAGCATTTGTTAGAGAACAAGATGCTGGATCGACCCGCCATAAAATATTTATATGGATTAAGTCATAAGCATATCTTATATGTAACCGTATCACTGAACCTTTAGACTTAAGATCATTATAGTTTCCAACATGAGGAATACTATTTTTGGCATAGTCAAAAGTCATTTTTAATCGGGTGATCATAAATGTTATGATCAAGTATAATGGAATTCATGTAGAAGATGAGTGGTCAAGATAGGATTTATCCCTCTGATTAATAGAGAGATATATTTGGACCCCTCAATGAGTAAAACTGAGAAATGTATGGCTGTGATCAAATGGGAAGGTTTCCATTTGTATTGTTAGTCTACACGTAGATCGAGAAAGTGACAATCAAGTAAGATGAAGATGATATTTTCATACCTCATACTTGATCTAGATATCGTGTGATAAAAGGGATGTTATAAGGTTATATGACAAGTTATATCGGATCACTAATTTCTATATGATTTGAGTAATCACAATATCTTACTAGAGACTACTTGTGACTTGTGAGTCAAATAGTATTTTTAGCCCACTGCCAACATCATATGAGTCTACAGGGTCGCACACAAGAACGAGTTAACTCGAGCTAAAATGTTCAAATTCATTAAATCTGAAATTACATCTAGATTCAATAAATGTAATGTCCACATTCAATAAATGTCATGTCTAAATTCATTGAATTTGAAAATTGCGTCTAGATTCAATGAATGGCACATTCAATCTAGGGTGAAAGAATTTTATAAATAAATATATATATATATTTGATATATATATATATAATTTATAAAATTTAAAATATATATTTTTATATTCAAAATATATATATCCTTCAATTAATTTAAATCAATTAGTTTTAAATTCAAAGTCTATATGATAGATTTAAATTTAAACTAATATGATAATTTAAATTTAATTTATGAAATAAATTAAATTTGAATTATGTTCTAGACAAACTTAAATTTAAACTAATTTATTTAATTCAAATTTGATTTTATTTGATTTTATTTAATTTAAAATAATATATTTTAAATTAATCAAATATATCTGAAACCCTAATAAGATACCTCTATAAAAAGGTAGAAGGTTTGAGTTTCTTAGAACTATAAAACTAAAGAAAAATCCTAAAGAGAAAAAGCGTACAAACGATGTATGAACAGCATACGAACGCCTAGAAAAAGAGGAAAAGTACGAATACTATACAGACGCCTAGAGAGAGAGTAAGAGGAGAATGTTTTCTCTACCAAGAATATGTACGGACATTGGTAAAAGGCACTAACACGCTGTTCAAGTTAAGCATCTATTCATGTGAATACCTATACAGAGAGCATATTTGTAGATTAATTTTTAAAATCTAACAAAAAAGATAAATATTTCTAGATCTATTCAATTTAAACAACATTAATAGATTTGTAAGAAGGGATTCAGAGTTTTAGTTTTCCACTGCAAATCCCGAAAGTTCCCAACATTTCTTATCTCATATGATACACTTTTAAATTTTCACCTCGAAAGATTGTGTAATTTGAGTTCCTATTTGTTTAGTACACGATGCGTTTTTTAATTTGGAAAATTGAATTTTATATAATTTTTCACGACTATTTTATTTTATTTTTTGAAATAAAATATTTAATGTACTGGCTCGCCCCAATCCATAATCCAAAGGCCTTGGTTAGACTAGCTGCATGAAATCTGATTTGTTACGAAAGTGGCAAAATAGTACTTGATACATTTGTTGTTTTAGCAGACGAACTAATAGAGTAAGCGCCATAGCTTTAGGATCTAGTTATTTATTTGTAGCCTCTTGGGATGGAAAATATTAAGAAAAAATCATGAAAAAATGTTTAAAGAAAAGTGAAAAATCAACAGGATTTCACACACACACTGATCAAGAATATTCATGTAATAGGCAATTAAAAAGTAAATTGCTCAAGAATTTCCCAGCTCCCTGATTTAGAAAATAAGGAAAGGGATGAAACTTTTACCCTTTGAATACAATGATTTAAAAAAAAAAAAAAAAGAGCAGAGCAGAGCAGTACAACAAAGACACCAAGTGGGAACAAAAACGAAATCAAGCAACTTCCACAACGGTGGCTTGAAATTGTACTATGTAAGAAAGTCCTTTTTCATTGGCCATCAATTTGTCCAATTTAAAAGAAATATAAAACAAAACTGACTTTCTTTAGCTTTTAGGGTCTGAATTCTGCTTCTGATATTGTTCAAGAATAATATTACAGTCATTCATGGTACGTGCATCTAGAAGACCATGATTCCAAAGTTTGATCATAAACAGTCTCCAACACCTGCGAAAATAAGTTTTATAAATATTTCCGTAATACAGCGACGAACATGAACATGATAGATGACGTTTAATCAGTATATAGCCACAAATAATGCTCATGTAGGATGTAGCATAAAATATTGCATTACTAAAACCAAACATGAACTTATAAAATAGGCACACTACATTGTCCACTGCTTTATTCTTTTTGTAAAAACAGTAATATAACAACGACAATTATACACATCATTTTTTCATCATACAATGAACTGAGCTCAGCTTTAAATGAAAAGCGCCGAAATCAGCATCACTCCAAATATGAAAAAGAGTAAATGAAACAAAATACTCATGGAACCTTTGAAAAACTCCAGACTTGTTAGTCTCACCACACACGAAATCATTGACTTCTCTTTCGCATGTATGCTTCGCATGTATGCTTTGCATATCTATATGTGTGTGTGTGTGTGTGTAGTAAGATCAAGACTGACAAAAGTTATATTTGTTCAATGAAGTTAAAAAACATTCTTGCTTAATAACATAGTTCCCTACAAAATGAGAAAAACAGCGAAGTAGGATGTAAATATCAAATATGCAAACACCTCAGAAATGAAAGATGTAGTTACCAAGTTAGTGCAGGGGTTCGGACAAGTTCAGGGCCATGCAGTTTAGAGAAAGCCTCACATGCCCATGGAATATGGCCATCAGCCAGAACACTGCCATGAAAAGGAAAAAACTGAAACTAGAAAGTAGAAATCTGAATGGACAAGCACATCAACTTTCTGAATCTCAAAGGATCATTAAGCACTGAGTTTATCTGTTGTTAAGTGTGCCACAGCAAGATGACTTGAACCTAAATGAAAAGAACTTATTACCGCTGCTTCCGAACAAATGAGTTCCACATATGCATGATTTGCTTCTCATCTTTGGTCACGTCAACAAAATTATCAAGCATCTGCAAAAAGCCAAACCTAGATTGGAATCCTATACAAAGAGTTAAAAAAGTATACCAATTTTCAAGTTGGGAACACAAATGGTAAGCTTTCCTAATAAGGTATAGCAGTAGGTCCCAAATCCTATAAAAGTGAGCAGGGTGTAAGTCAATCTTCAACTTTTAGCCAACCATTCAATATATAACAGTTCTAAGAGAGTTTTCTTGTCCAAACTTCAACAACAATCATAATTAGAAATCTGACATCTACAAACTGACAACAATATATTACTAATAATATAAGTAAACATACCCTTCGATCTTCAAAATCTGCAACATCATCATCAACTTCATCTTCACTATCTTGATCTGATAGAACTTGTTCAAGTGCCATTGGCTTTAAGGGAAAGAAAAGAAAGATTACCAACAAATCAGTTGGACATATGATTGCAGTAAAAGAAAATTTAAACATATTATTCAGATATCACCAAACAAAACAAAACAAAAGAAGAAGATGATGGCATCTGATGATTAAGAATATAGTTCAATCTCCAGCTCACCGCAATTCATAGCAACCAACAAAATTTACTAAAAGGAAAACTGATAATGGTAAAGCAGAAATACTGCAACTATCAATAATAATAATCCCACACAGGTGCATAGTTTGACCTCATTATGCATCAGTGTTATGTGTCATGTTGCATCAAGATCAGAACAAAAAAAAAAACCATTAAAAAAAATTGCCAATACTTTTCATGCATCCAGCACCAACCCCACACCAAATTCAAGCTGCTCCATCCTCCTGAGATTATTACTTTACTACATACTATCAGATATCAAGTAACAACTATTATTTTTTTAAATTAAATATTTGTTTTAAGAACTCATCTTAAATCACATCTACTTGGCAACTGCTATTTCCCTGAAAGCAAAACAGCTGAAGCATCTGGATACAAAAAATATAATGGATACAGTACTTTGGGAAAAATTTAGAACACAGGTATGGCAGGGTAATTGATTTTTTTTTTATAAAAGAAGAAATTGTATTAGGAAGAGACGAAAGTACAATATATTGGAAAATAAGATATCCTCAAACCAGATAATACAAATAAAATCACAGAGCAGAACAAAGTAAAGAAAACCTTATAAAAACTAGCAAGTGAAGAAGAGCTATCCAACCTCTTTGCATATCAGGAAGAGTGGTTCCTTTGAAAATAAATCATGTGCAGAGAACCCTAGAGAAGCCATATACACAATTTTATCCCATAACATATTTAAAGGCAAATATAGGCCCTTCAAGATGCGGGCATTCCTCTCCAACCAAACAAACCACAGAATCCCATAATTCGTGCATTGCCACAAAAGTTTTGTTTCCTTCTTGTTACCAAACCCTTAAATTGAATTTCATGAAATTGATCCAAAGTACCAGGGAAGACACAACTTTCTCCAATAATACCAAAAAGACTATTCCAAAGGTAACTCACTACTGCACAATGAAGAAATAAATGGAACAAAGTTTTTGAATGAGATATGCACATTACAGTGTACTTAATGGGAAAAGAGATATCTTAATTTAGGAAAAATTTAAAAAACAGGTTTCGCAGGAACTTAAATCCATTGCATGTTTATTTAAGAACATATAGTCATTTGTTTCTGTAATAATTAAGTGACACATTTTTTTTTCTTATAAAAATCTTTCCGCAGTTTCAAATTTATTTGTATGTTTTACAAACCCCAATGACATCAAATAGCTAACCTAGCCCAATTTTATCTCACAAAAGAAACAAGTGGCAAAACCACATTGCTCCACTCTGCCACCCCTTCCTTCTCTCTTTCCATTTGGACCAGTACTGTCACTTACTGAAGAATAAATCTGGATTTAGACCAGACTTTAGGTGGGTGTAACCTTGATTTGGGTTTATCTTTCAAGCATATCTCTAACCCCTGTATATTCTTATATCTGATATCTCTCTACATTCCCTCATCCAGCAATATAGGAATTTTTCTTTTCCTCTATCCAGTCCCAAAACATTCTCTGTAAAAACACTTCACATTTGCCAATAATAAGTCTTCCCTAATCTAGCTTAAAGCTAGCCCAGACTCTACACTGTTATCTTTCTGTTGTCCTTTCAGTTAGTATATCACTGCTTAAGGATGTACTTTAACACTTACACAGATCAATGCTGTAAAGAATAAACAAGTAATCTTATCTAGCTCATAAGCCTTGACTTGAAAACCAAATAAAATATTTGCATATTTGAAAAAACCTAAAAGAGTATATGATTGTCCCACAAGCATGATTAACGAAGAGCTTAACAGCAAAGACAACAGTTAAAGAAAACAAAAGTAACATATAAAAGTCAGTCATTCATCACCTGGGCTCTGTGAGAGTGAAAAAACTGTCGCTTCCTCAGGAGGACACAACTGAAAAGATTTTAAAAAATTATGTCAAAGTTATGTTCACTGAGTTTTATGTATAGCAAAAATTATAATCACAAGTAAAAGAGTAATCACAATTAATTTGAACTCCATTATGACTTGGAAAGGCTATAATCTCAGACAACCACATTTGATGTCTAAAATGGTTCTGATCAGAACTTGTAATGATATAAACTGCATGCTACCCATGAATTTAGCCACTTCAGTAATAAAGTAGAATATTCAGCTATTGTAAAGCAGACAGACAATGCTAAATAGCAAACACTAATCTATAACAATTGTCAAATACCATTTTAACCCAAAAGTTGAAGTTTTGATGTTTGAAGTGACGGACCATAAATAGTTTTATTTACAAATTTAAAAACCAGATCAGACTGGCCAGTCAACCCAGAAAACCAGTGAATCAGTCCTTTAATTGGTCAAGGTGACCCTCTAAAACCAGTCAGCAAACAACCAATCAAAAAACTGATGAACCAAACTGGTTTGAACATTTACTTTTATCCTTTGTATTTAATCCTGTTATTGAAACAACCTAGTTTTGGTTTGTTTTTCTGAATTTTTTTATGTTAAAAACAATAACAATATGTCCCTTTTCTTAATATCCATAATAAGTATTTATGTGTTTTCCCCCCTTGATTGAGAATGTTATTGTGATGAGTATTATTGAGTATCAAATATTCTATTATGCATGACTATGAACTTATTTTATTCATAATAGAGTTAGTTATGATGTTGCAAATATATTACCATATACCATTTAATCATTTTCATCAACTATTTATTTAGTTTTATGCATGATATTTTTATTGCATTATCGTGTTTTATATATATTTTTTACTGCCAATTCATTTATGATTGAACCAATGAACTATGAGCCACTCCTTTAAACAGTTCAATGATTAGTATGGCTTTTAAAGTGATTTTGCCATCATCTCTAACACACTCCTCACATGAATCCCATTGGACTTGAAGTATAGACAAAATACAAGCTCACTTAGCTTGCGCTAAAACTTCATTTAATTCTAAAGAATGGAGGTGCCAAGAATCAAACTCTAAACTACTTTGTCATAGAGGTTCTAATACATGTAAAAACCATTTAAAAACATTGGCTAAGAGGATTAAAGGTTTTAATTCTAACACATGCATGTCAGACACGTGTCATCAGTTTGTTGTGGCAATGACCGCAATATCCATGTCCAACATGCTAACATGTCCATGCTTCATAGCTTTGAAATAGCATTACAATTGCTAGATGAAAATATTTGTTATTCCTGAATAAAACATGGGCGAAATAATGCAACATATAAAACAGCTCTTTTTACCAACAAAAAAACTTCAGGAAGTTGGACTGTTGATTGTGCAGACATATTGAAGATGAAAGGTGCTGCAAGATGCTTTATCAAAAAGGGAAAAATATGCTTTGATCTGACCCTAGTGTTTCTAGCTTATTTACATAACAGACAAGATGAGATTCTGTTAATAAATTAGCTTACTGTGAAGATTTGATTATACAAACTAAGAATCTAGGGCCATCTAACCCCAGAGTATAAAACCAGCATTCCTCGTTCCCTCTCCAAACAGGGCACTGTCACCCCCCCCCCCCCAAAAAAAAATCTGATTTATGTGTAGGGCTACTTCAGAAAGAAGTAGACACTTGTTGTTACATTGTAGTATGGCAACTTCACTTTGGAATAAGATGTTTAGTATTTTTTATCAGAGTTGGGTTTGCCCAGAAAATTTGGATAAGTTTTCATTGATCCGGTACAAATGTTTGAGACACAATAAAGATGGCAAAATGTTGTGGCAATGTGCAGTTTTTTCAGTGATTAGATGTTTCTGGCTAGAAAGCAATGCTAGGTCTGTAAAGGTGTTTAGCACTCTAAATGTCTTATGGGAAAGGGTATTATCTCTGGCATCCCTTTGGTGTTCTGTTCATGGATCTTTAAGGGAGTCTCTTTGAATAATATGAATAGGAATTGGACACCTTTGTTGTTTGCTTAAATTCAAGCGTTATATCCTTTTTGCTTTTCTCTTTCTTTGCTTTCTTCTCATATAGGATGCTGTCTTATCCTCCTTTCATGTAATTCTCCTTCTTTCTAAAGAAGTTCCTTTTTCTACCCAAAGAAACAAGCTCTGTCTACAGTGTGTAGGGGCAATCAGATAGCAGAATTTCGCCAAGACACCACGGCAATTGGTCAGGAACAATTGTCCACTTATATTGAACAAGATAATGGTTATCCAGAACTGATGACCAAAAATGTTTGAAATAAGAAACATATAGGCCAGAAAGCATGGGAGATAGGAACATGGCAGAAGGGCATACTTTCGTGGGTCGGAAAGCTCAACAGATAACTTTCTTGTCTTTGCAAACTGTAGCACTGCAGAAGTCCCAAGATTATTTTCAGATATTGATTGGGCATAGTCTGGGTCTGGATGTGATTGTCCCATTGCACTTGAAACCCCTGCAAGGTCAAAGCAACTTGACATGTTATGAACACTCGGCAGCATTAATGCTAGTATTTGCAATAGTTAAGGTCAGAAACAGCTAAAATGTAGATCTCAAACCTAGCAAAGACATCAGTAGGCCCAAGCAGGTATGTCAATGTATTATTATCTTCAATGTAATACAAAACTTTCTAGACAGGAATACTAAGTACGGTTGTTGCAAAGACAACGAATACCTTCTTTGCAGTGGAATAGCCAAGTCCAAAACCTACTGAGGTTATACCATGAATATAAAATTATATTGGGTTGATGCTTACCTTTAAGGAATATTATAATACTGTTGGTGATTGTGTTTGTTTGGCTTGTTTGGCCAATCGCTGGTTCATGTTTTCATTCTATGTTTTTCCCCTTTTTGTTTCTTTATTTTGTGGTTCATTTTAGGATTAGTTTTTACTCATATTTTAATTTGCTAGTTTCCTATTTTGTTTACGCAGCTAACGGGCTAAGCCCTCTTCCTACTTGTATCCTAATTTTAGTCGTATCAATAATGGAGGAGTCAGAGAGAATTTCAACTCTGACTATTAAGCCAAAATACACATGGTATTAGAGCAGTAACATAGCTGATCCTTCATTTATTCAATTTGGCTGAATAAGAATCCTGAATGTTGAGAGCCACAAAGGCCAAGGAATTTCGTCTGTCACTAGTCATCCTCCTTCTCCTCCTCCTTCTCATCTCATCATCTCAGCCTCTGTCACTCAAACACGCCCCAACTCTACTCCTATTGTCTTAGCCGGCCATAAGATTAATGGGGATAATTATCTCCAGTAGTCATCAAGTGTCATGCTATTCATAGAAGGTAGAGGAAATGAAGGCTACCTAACCGGTGCAGTTGTTCATCCAGATGTCAGTGATCCAACCTACAAGAATGAGGTAGCCGACAACAATATGCTGATGGCAATCAACTAGATGACTTTGGAGATTGGGAAGACTTATCTTCTCTACAAATCAGCTAAGAATGGATGGGATTCAGAAAGAGAAAGTTACTCCTCAATTAAGAACAGGGTTGTCATCTACAAGGTTGAAAGTTTATTACAAGAATTCAGACAAGGAGAATATAATGTCCCTTGGTATTACCACATCCTCATTAAAAATAGTCAGCAGCTTGATCTCTACAAAACACACGTGGGGTCGTGTAATGTTGATGCTACTTACTTTCAAAAGCTGAAAGAAGAAAGAAGGATTTATAAATTCCTTCTGGGGTATTTGAAGAAGTTAGAAACAAAATTCTGTGCCTAGATCCTTGGTCATCCCTTAGATAAGTCTTTCATATGGACAAGATGGAGAAAAGTAGAGAAAGCCTAACATTCAGGACTTCAAAGCACCTAGTAGAGACTGTTGACAGTCTGCACTAGTAGCTAGGGGCTCTAACTTGAGTGACTACAAGTTGAAAAATCAGAATAAGCCTTGGTGTGAGCATTGCAACAGAGTTAGACATTCCAAGGACAAGTGCTGGAAGCTACATGGCAATCCAAGTAGTTATAAAGGGAAACAAAAGCAAGGAGTGAAGGGGTATGCTATGACTAGTAAGACCAAAAACAATCTAACAATTCATCATTTAACCAAGAACTCATTGAGCTGTTACAACACGTACTTGGGCAACAAACTCAACTTGACATAGTAGTAGGAGCAAGCATTGTGGCTCAGTTAGGTAATTATTCCACTACACTAAATACTCAAGCTCAGCAAGTTAATACTTGGGTGGTAAATTCTGGTGCCACTAATCATATGACAAGTGATGCTTCATGCCTTGACAATTTTGTACTGTGTAATGAAGAGCTAGCTGTAAAAATTGCTAATGGCTCTTTCAAAGTTATTGGAGTTGGTACAATAAAATTGAGTTTGCTAATTGAAAGTACTCACATACACTTCAACACTGCCAATCATCCTCCTCAAGGACAAGTCTTGAAATTTGCATGGCAGCATCAAGAATAATTCAGTAGCTCTTTCTGTTAGGACCAAAGTTAGTGAAGCTATGCTTTTACGTTATCATTTAGGTCATCCCAGTTTCGAATATCTCAAGAAAATATACCCAAAGTTATTTGATAAAAATTCTCCTTCTTTTCAATGTGAAGTGTGTTATTTGTCCAACCATGTTAGATACTCTTATCCCTCTCATCATCATCATATCTCCCTAAACCCTTCTCTCTAATTCATAGTGACATATGAGGCCCTTCCAGAATTAAAACTATTTCTGCGGCCAAATAGTTTGTCACATTTATTAATGACCACATTCACATCGCTTGAACTTATCTTGTGAAAGAGAAATCTGAAGTACCCACTTTGTTTAAGAGTTTTTACTCCCTTATTCAAAATCAATTTCATACTAACATTGAAATGCTTCTAACTAATAATGGAAGAGAGTTTTTTAATGCTGTCCTTGGTGAATTTTTTAGAGAAAATGTATTATACACCAAAGTTTGTGTGTTCATAACCCTCAATAAAATAAGGCGGTCTCAGACAGGAAAAATAGACACCTTCTGGAAGTCACTAGATCCCTAATGATTGCCTCACATATCCCTAAACCTTATTAGGTTGAAGCTGTCCTCATAGCCACTTATCTCATAAATAGACTCCCCATCAAAACCTTAAATTATGTCACTCATTATGATCAACACTTAAAATCCTACCCAAGCACTCAAACTCCACTCTTTACATCCCAAAATTTTTGGTTGCACATCCTTCGTGCATATCTACTATAGAGGGAAACTTGACCCAACTTTTAAATGTGTCTTTCTCAGTTACTCTCCAACAAAAAGAGGGCATAAGTGAGCCTCACCATAACAAAAAGATTTTTCATCACCATGGTTGTAACTTGTTCTTGAAACTCAACCTTATTTCCAAAAGATGCCCATTCAGGGGGGGAATCAAGATGAATGGGGTTTTCTTCGTATATTTTTACCTCCACCAGAATCTTTAGCCAGCTTTCACAGAATTGGTTTGCCTCAAACATGCCCAGATTTTCCTGTTACAGCTGCCAAACAGCCTGATAATCCTCCTGAACCTGTTCTACAACCTGAACCCGAGACCAATAAGGAGAATGAAGGTCATAAATCAAAAGAGCTACAGGTTTACACTCAGAGGCAGAAAATAAATAGACTAGAACCTTGCACGCTTCAAGGAAAGCACTATGAGCCTCCTCCAAGCCCAAGTAACATAGAAGATGATTTAACTGTTCCTGTCGCTCCGAGAAAGGGACTTAGATGATTGAGCTTTAAAGGTCTAAGGTACAACCACAATACAGTAAATATATATAATTTTTTTGGTACACATAAATATTGTGTTGCAGCATACCAACTAATTATACCCTTCTGTACTGCAAATTGTTGAAGTTACATACCATGTACCCATACCCATATTATGCACCATAACATACCACAAATCAAGCAACACTGATCCAAACATTGTTTTTGCAGTTAGTGTGGTGAGTTAGTTTATGCACCCACCCAGAACAGAATATTTTGTGGCAGTATACCAGATTTTATAAGTACCTAAAAGGATCAAGTCACCAGGGAGAGGACTATAGAGCAGGGAAACCTACAAGTAGAAGTCTACAATAATCTAAAATGGGCCAGAAGTATCACTGACAGATCTACTTCTAGCTGTTGCACTTTGTTGGTGGAAATCTAATAACATGGAGGAGTAAGAAGCAAAATGTGGTAGCCAAAAGTACTGCCGAGGCTGAATTCACATCATTGGCCCATGGAGTTTATGAAGCATTGTGGATTGAAAGGATACATAAGGAATTAAGGATCCACAATCCTACACCTATGAAAATCGACTGTGACAATGAAGCAGCTATCTCCATTGCCCATAATCCAGTCCTCCATGACAGAACCAAACATGTCGAAGTGGATAAGCACTTCATTAAAGAAAAAATAGAAAGAGGCAGATTTGTGTTCCCTATGTCTCTACAAATGATCAGGTTGCAGACATCTTGACTAAAGGACTGACCAAGAAGAACTTCGACAGTTTAATAAGCAAGCTGTCCATGGAAGACATTTTCCAGCCAGCTTTGGGGGAGTTTTGAAACCTCTTGGGATATTTCAAATTATTCGAAATATCTCAATTATTAGATATATTTAAATTCTATTTTTGTATCCACCTATCAGGTTAGCTTGTTCCCACAAGTTAGGATTTCTGTTTCTGTTTGCTATGCTTCTATTGCCTCTTGTTGTATGACACTTTGCCTTGCTTCTTCCATAAAAGCAGGCTATCTATGTAAAAATACACAATATATACTGGAAAGTACTCTACTATTAAGAATCATGGATGACTACTTTGTTCCAGCTTCAGTTGTACTTCCTTAACACTTCAAAACCTGGCTGGTTGAATTCTGTGTGTTATCGTTGGAACTTCCATGCCCCCAATTTTCAGATAGCTATTCAACTTGCAAACAAACACTATGCTGATAACTATATATTGACCCCTTTTGAGATTTTAAAAGCATAAGATCACTACCTCAAACAGCTGATATAGCTTGACAAAGAAATTGCATACCATCAGCCTTCTCCAAAAGCTCAGTATCTTCTACATGAAAGTCAGATTCTAAGACGAGTGGATGCACATGCTTTGCATTTTTAAAAGCTGAAGTCTTTGGTCTTCTGCGCTTAAGTGGCTTTGCACTACAAACATAAAAAAGTTACCATTTTACTTCATGGCATAAACAAGGCCAAGAAAATTTCAAAACACAACAAGAAGTTCAGTGGCTTACCAAAAGAAGAATGTTTGTAATTTTGGATCAACACCATCAGCAATCATCTGGAGGAAAAAGAATATTTAAAAAAAAAATCCCTCACATTACACGTTTATGCTATAACATTAAACAGTTTTAGATGCCTCTTCTAATTTATAAACACCACAAACATTCTTCTGAAACCTCCCAGGGTCCCCATCTAGATATTGCAAATTACCACCACTAAATTTAAGCTTTTGAGTTTAAGAGGTCCTTGAGAAGCATATTACCACCACTAAACTCATGATATCACCCGTAAACTTTCCGAATCATTTCTATTGTCAGTTTTGCGTTCAAATACACCTGAGCTAAGCAAAAGACTGATCAACGCCTTATGCATACATTTATAACATATACTTCCAAAATATATGTACTCAGGGTGTTATAATGGACCTAGAAGCAACAAATAGTAATGTAATATGGTAAATGAATTCTGACTAGACAGCCAGGAATAGCCAAGCATCAGCCCTTTTTTCCCCATCTTAGGTAAACATTTATCGAAAATGTCAAGTACAACTTGTGTGTTGTACAAGCATAAAATAAACAAAGTGAAGGCGACAAGAAAGCTCAAAATCATAGGATATAACAAGTTTACAAACATACAAGTAGTTCCAGGCGGAGGTGAAGAGTGATCTTTCCAAGATCAGACACTCATGGGCCACATTGTAATTGAGGTTAAGAAGTTTGTTAAGAAGTATTCAGAATTTAAGAAAGTCTTGTAGGTTAAGAAAAGAGTTGTCCTATTTAAAAAAAAATACTAGGAATATAGGAAAGTTTTGTAAGTTAAGGAATAGTTACTTGTAGTGTACCCAAAGTTGAAGGTTCAAGTGTTTTGTGTGGTTACAGTATTAGTATAAATAGAGGTTTAGAGTTAGTATTAAAAACACCATTATTAGTCTTTTGATAATACGTTTTGCTTGGTCCTTTCCTTTTCTCCCTAACTTTTTCACTCCCCATTTTCTCAACATTCTTATGCCTCACTCTTAGCAACAACCCTGAACCCGCCAAA
Organism: Erythrophleum ivorense; assembly: GCA_026724425.1. Taxonomy (NCBI): domain Eukaryota; kingdom Viridiplantae; phylum Streptophyta; class Magnoliopsida; order Fabales; family Fabaceae; genus Erythrophleum; species Erythrophleum ivorense. Next base: position 593,136 of record JAIUCV010000174.1, read on the forward strand.
AGGAAATTAAAGAGAAGAATTAAAAAATTAAAAAAAAAAACCGCATAAAGATGATCAATATACAGAAGAATTATAACCAATTACATACTAATGATATATTTAATAAAAAGATTGGGGGCAAGCTGTCTGACCTCAGATCTCCAGATATCAGTTTTCACAGACACATTTACAGCCTGAAATTCATCTGATAGCTGCATAATAATTTATGCTTTATTACTGATGATTTAACCAGTGATTAGAAGACATGCAAGAATTTTGAAGATTACTAACCCAAAATTCGAAATTGAAGAGATCATGTGATGATGGCAAGTGATATTTTAAACCCTAAAAAAAGGGTCAATGATCAATATGTCAGGGACAGGAAAAAATGGTTTCTACTTATTGTACTGAAAATGTATAAGCTTAGACAAGAGCAGTCAAAACTCAGAGTAGTGCAACCTTAAAGCTGGCACATTTAACCAAACAGAATGGACAGGAGAAATCTTCAGTTACTGCAAAACAAAGCTTCCATTTGATATATAAGGTGGTACACAGAAAAGATAGATATTAATAATAAAGAAAGAAAAACAGAACAATGTAAAAGAAGATAATCTGTGGACATCCAAATCAGTTGCATCAGATGCTATAAAAAGAAATGAAGGATTGCCAAAGAACCACTCAATCTAAAACTTAATACACTTTTTTTTGCCTTTTTTTTTCCAGAAAAGAAATAATTGATGAGAGGAAAATAATTACAATACTGGAGGACAAGGAATCTCCAACATCAAGAAACATTAGCTCAGAAGAGCTTTCAATCCCTTTCCAACCAAATCCTTAAGGGATACCCATCTAAAAGAACCATTTGCTGAAACCAAAGGGAAGCCAAATAAATAACTTTCTCAGAGAAGGTGAAATGGAAGAAAATTCTGATTTAAGACTCCCCCATTCTTTTCTAACCATACATTGCCATAGGACTTCACACTCCTTTTTTCCGCAAAAACCATTGAACATAACAAACTAAGTGTTCATTAAAGATGCCAACAAGTCCATAGCTTGCATGCCACTTCATAATGCAAAAATAGATGTTTGTTTGTCTCCGAACTTCATTTTCACATACACAAACACCCAGTGGAATTGCGTTATTTGGCCTATGAGTCAGAAACATATCACCTATATTAATTCTATTAAGGGGTATCAAGAATTTTGAAAGTCTAGTAGGTAATGGAAAAAGTTACTTGTAGCACACCCAAAGTAAAAGGTGGAAGTGTGAGTGGGGTAATAGTATTAGCATAAACAGAGGTTGAGAGTTAATGTCATACAAATCGTCACTGAATCTTTTAATATTATACCTTGTATCATGTCCCTTTCCTCTCCAAATTTTGCTCTCCCTATTTTCAAAACAACCCATACTAAAGTTCTCATTTCTGGGCATCCACTGTTTAAAGACCTTAGCCTTACCCAACACAAGAGGCCTTTTCCTTTACTTCTAAAAGCACTAGTACTGTGATTTTTCATATAGCACTGGTCCAAGCCTAAAGATTGCCTCTATTGTGACCCACCCTTTATTCTCTCCTCTCCTCATTCTGGGCCCTATTTCCAATTGCACATATCCAAAAATTACCAAAGCCTGCTGCTGTGACCCACCATCCGTTCCTTGCTTGTCCACAGCACTTTCTTCAAAACACACTGAGCTAGGCCTAGGCAAGCCTCCTATAGTGACCCACCTTCCTTATGCTGCAACTTTCTTTCAAAAGCACAACAAACACTTCTTTTAGCCTCAACATTACAAAGAATTCTTTCAAATCTCTTTAAAATTTGAAAGAGGACACACTGTCCCATCATATTCCCCATATCTTTCTGCGTGTGAGCAAACCTAGTTGACTACATCTCCCTCACCAGAAAGTTTTCCAATACAGATGTTCCTCCTGATTGCATCAACACAACTCATCTTGTTAGTCACCAAAGAGAGAGTCTTATAGCCTCATGTTTGCTCCTCCTTGTTTTCAATCCATTGGCAAAGGTACTAGAACCAAAATCAAAGCCTTCCAAAACTGCCACCACTCCTATCCCACTGACTTTGTCAGCACCATAAGTTGTGTTCTTCCTCCCTACCATGAATATTTCAATCACTGATAGGATGATTCTCCCCTCTAGCTACAACACTTCATCATTCTCTCAACACCTAACAACTTCACCAAGCCCCTGCACATCCCTCAACTAGTGAACTGTTGACAAATAGGGGTGGAAAAGCGGATCCTTGATCCATAAGCCACCCAATCCATCAAGTACTTTACACAATCCAATCCAAAACATTTAGAAAATAGATCTAATATAGAGTCAAATCGCATCCATCTTAATGGATGGTTATGGTTGGATAATGAACCAAATTAAATAGAAAAATGATCCAGAATTTACATTTCCCATGTTAACATTTCCTTCAAGAAAATCTCTCATTACTGAAAACAAAACCTATGTTACCTATTTATACCTATTTAGATGGTCTTCTTGTGAAATATCAAAATTTAATATATGCCAAGGCAACATCATCCCCATGTACCAAATATGCATTTATTATCAAAAAACATATTGTTTTTGTTACCTCCGTCATTTTTTATGCCTGAGTTTTTTCAATTTCTTAAAATTTACATTCAATTGCTGTAAGAATCAATTTATTTTTAACTATGTAGAGTTGATAATATGGCACCTTTTTTGTAAAAATATTTTACTTGACTCTGTTTTAAGTTTTAAATGCAATAAACCTTAATTCTTTTGACGTAATTATCAAGTTCGATCTGATAGGACATTTGAAGTTTCTTGTATAAAAAAAAATGTTTATTAAGTACTACAGTAATTTTTTCTATTTTTTCTAAGTTTGGAGCTATTCTTTAAAAATTATCGTAATTTGTGAAATTCAACCAAAAAGAAAAAGAGAAAAATAACTTTCAAATAATAGTCAGAAGGTAAATTGGATGTCCATTAATAAAATTTGGCCAACAGAATAGGTCAGGGATGGAATGAATTATTTAAATAATGTTATAGTATATTCCAAATGGCCTAATGAATCGTATTTATCCACAGATTATAATCTAAACGAAAATTCACCCAGTTTTCCACCCCTAGTTAACAGTAATCAAAAGGTAGATTCTCTACCTGAGAAAATTGCAAACGGAAAAACCTGTACCATGTAGTAGAATACTAAGAAGAAAAAGCTGACCAGAATCATCCAAACCAGTGTGAGATCTAATGTCTTAGCTTTAATAGCCAAATGCATGATCCCCCTTCCCCTTGTCTTTGCAATAAATCACTCAAACTTATTCTTCTCCAAATTGAGTTGAGTTTGGATGGTTAATTTTTTAACACTCTTATCTTTAACACACCCCAACACTTGACGGTCCACAAGGTTTGAAGTGTGCAAACATGGACAGAACACATACTACCCACAACCTTACAAAAATAAGGAAAACTAAGATGAAATACTAGGCTACTTGGTCAAACAAACATTGCATACCATGTCAAATTACCATAACCTCAAAGCTTAAGCATTTAGAAGAGGACCAAAATTGACTTTGAATATCTCAAACAAAATAAATCAAGAAAGCTTTTTAGCATTTTACCTTTGATAGTGAAGCTTCTAGATCCTTGATTGTGAACTAGATTTTCCTCTATCATTATAATTGTAAGATATTCAAATATTATCTTTTTTATAGAAAAAGAATTTAATGAGGAGAAGAGAAAACAATACATCAATGGAGGACAAGTAATCCTCCCAAGACAGAAAAAAACTAAGGAATTACTAGCTCAAAAGAGCTTGCCAATCCCTTTTAAAAAGAGAGGGGGGGGGGGGACCCCTTAAAAGGTCATTAGCTGAAACTGCAGGTAGGCCAGAAAAACAACCCTCTCTCAGAGAAGATGTGACTTTAGAAACTTCTAATTAAAAACTATCGCATTCCGTTCTAACAATATACACTACAAAGGAAAATAATCACTTGTATGGACCTGAGAAATGTGCTACAACAATCTATGGCAGCCATTTGTTATCATTAAGTCCTACAGTAAAACGGTTGTCCTTCCTCACAAGTTTAGCGATCAAGGGACAATAGAAATGTAAAATATGTATACAGTTTGACCCATTAACACACACAGCATATACATTGCTTTTACTGGAAACAGTCAAGGTTGTCAATTCTGCTTTTATAAATAAAATTGGTAAATCAAATCTTGAAAAATTAACCAAAAATTCAAATTTTCAATACATGAAAAAACCATATACTCATGTATGTAACCTTATATATCACAGATCAAAATAGTTAGAGAAGTTAAAGAATAAGCTCTGTGATCTTGAGTTCAATTTAAAAAATATATATAAACAACTTAAAAAGAGACAGTTTATTCCGTTTGACAAAAGATAAAATAATGATGATTAAAAAGCTCAATAAACATATTAATTAATCAAAAAAAAGAAAAGCTTTCATGCATATCAACCAGAAAGAGAAAAAGAAAGAAATAATCCACATTACCTTCCGTTCTCTGCAACTTATTATTGTAATACCTGTAATTAAATATGACATTTCCTTCCCTCAACCTGGATCAAACAAGAAGCCAGGAATTAAAATGTAAACCACATTTAATATTATAGAAATTGTATGAATATAAAAATTTAGCAACTTTTTTTTTCAAATAAAGAAGATATTTTATTATAAAGAAAGAAGAAATACAAAGAAGGAGGACAAGATATCCTTAAATACAGCAGAAAAAAAGAACACAACAAAAACAAACAACTACAATACAAAAAAGCTCTCTTATCCCTCTGCATGCCCACTGAGAAAACTCCTTGAATAAAATTTCTGAGCTAAACACCAAACAAAAATACATAAAAAATCTTAACCAATAGAGCCTAAGGACAAAGCTTTTTCCCCTCAAAACCAGAGAATTCTCATTTTAGAAAGGCACCAAAGGACAGCATAAGTAGCACTGCCATAAAGCTTGACCCTCCTAATCCTGCCAAAACCTATAAAGCTAATTAAAAGAAATTGTTCCAAGCCCTGAGGGCACCCAAGAGCCAAGATTATACAAAACATGAAAAAGAAATCACAAAACTGTGTTTGATTTCAAAATGTTTTCTCAACCTTTTCATCCTCTTCCTATTTTTCTCATCACCACCAAATTGATTTTTAAGCCAACAAGGACGCCCAGGAGCCAAGATTATACAAAACATGAATAAGCAATCACAAAATGTGTTTGATTTCAAAATATTTTCTCAACCTTTTCATCCTCTTCCTATTTTTCTTATCACCACCAAATTGATTTTTAAGTCAACAATAAACTCAAAAATCTAAAGAGAAATAGCATTTACAAAAACATCTCAATCCACCTCAAAAATAAGATTGTGCCAACATATTGCATGCAGGACATCACAACCTCCTCAAAGCTAATTCCCGCCAAAAAATACAAGAACATTAAGATATAAATCTCAAAAAATACTTTTCTATAGTCAAGAGTTCAATCCCTGCCACCTCATTTTTCCATTTCTCCTATTAAATAACATTTCAAGACAACATATGGTTGGCTTGCGTTTTATCCACACTTCAGGTCTAAAGGGCTTTCGCATGAAGGGTTATGTTACAGATATTAATAAAATCATTCATGAGATTTTGGCTAACAGCTTAAGTTTTTAGGATGAAGTGGTCCTTGACAAGAATATTTACTAAGAATCAAAGACCTAAAACTCTTGGCAACCAAAAAAAATTTCATGACAACAGATGCCCAGGAGAAATTTGAAATTTACCGAATGATATGAGATAATGATGAAGACGGTACTTCACTGCCTGCATAGGTGTGATAGAGAGATTTTTCCTTGGCCCCAAACTCTTCAGCAGAAATTGTGATTTCTACTTGCTTTGACATACTCTTCAGAAACACAGAATGGAAAAGAAACAGGCAGCAATCAATAGAAGCTCTCCAGTACAAAAAATTAAAAAAACTAAGCCTTTTGTGGTGTTTGGGTGTGTAAATGTCTTGTTAAGTGGATAAATGATTCTAAAGACAGAACAAACCACATTTTCAGAATTACAGGGAACTTGAATGGAGACACGTTTGTCTTCATTTAAAAAATCTGACTGCAACAAGAAGAACATTACAAATTATTACAACCATTCTAATTATAAAGAAGAAACAATCAGGATTGAAATTGATTCTTAGAGAAAAGAACATTGTCCTAAGCCATAGCATGTTAAAGACAGGTGAAAAGGAAGCAGGTGAAAGACAATGTTAAAAATTAGCCATTTATAGATGTACCTTCAGAAAACAAGGAAGCAAATCGACAGTTGACATGATCTCCGCTCGCTGTCCCAAATTAAAATTTGGAGAACTCTCCCAAGTCATATAAAGTGATTCTAAAGATACTTTTCCATATAAGCAGTATCCTCCAGCTGTTGCAGTCAAGTTCAGAATGAAATACAATTGGAAGAAAATTTGTAATATTGAAGAATATTATGATATTAGATTAGATGTCCACACAAAGCTCTTTCCAATTACATCTGCTTTACATGTTTTAGCAGTTTGGAGATCTGTAGCCATCTATTGTTGCATAGTTTGGCAGCCTGGAGTATCTAGCGCAAGTTGTATTCTATTAGCAGGAGAAGTAGGTCTTGTTTGAAAGAAAAGGGTAAATCCCCTAAGAGATGTCCAAATTACACGGTCCTCCACTCTATAATAAAAATATACATAAACCTCTCCTAAAATCAAAAGATGACTAAAATACACCCAAGGATAATATTGATATCTTTATTAAAAATATAACTTACTAAAAAATGTATCTCATAAACTTTGATTTCAATGTTATTTATTTTGAGTCAAAAACCATATATTTAATTTATTCTAAAATTTTATTAAATTTATGACAATTCTTATGTCTATTAATATATATTTAATACACATGTTATTGTTAAAATAAAATATTATTAGTTATTATCTTTGATTGATTAATTCTAAAAAACTGTTTTGTGAACATGTTCTTTGTTTTTAATAATTATTTATTTTTATCAAATGAATTTACAATTTGCTAAATTTAGAAAAGTGATTATTTTATATTGGACAAATATATATCTAATACTTGTTATATTATATAAGTAATTAATAAAAAGGTATTTTGATCAAAATATATGTAATTGTGACTAATCTTTGGTTACAAAGGAGGTAAGTGTAACGATCTTTTGGTTTCACAGAAAGGGACTGTAATTTTTCAACATAAAGGAGAGGACTATATAATTTAAGCATATTTCAAGGACGGGGGACCAATTTATTTAAAAGAAAAACAAAGTTATTCAATGTATTATACTGGTGTCTTTGGATTGTGAAGATTGATAAAACCTTTTAGGAACATTCTTAAGCCCCTTGTTTTAGTGGGATAAACTTGTTTGCCTGGCATCTCTTTGGTGATCAGCTCATAATCTAGATTAAGCAGCTTTACTTACTAATAATCAAGGAGATTGGAAGACATTGTTGATATATTTTTAGAGGAAAGAGGAAAGAGAAAGAAAGAAAATCGAGAAAACCCATGACCTTAAACCCATTAAAAAAAAAGTTACAACCCAACAAAAAGGCCCCATAGCAACCTTTGTGTATAAAAAAAATTAAGAATTGAAACAAAAAAAAATTTATTAGAAAAAGAGAATAGAGAAAAGGATGACAAAATATAAACATGTAACAACACCACCGACTCCCTTCATAATCTAATAGGGATGCTCTTTTAAAATGCCATGCACAGGGCACCAAAGAGAGGCTAGAAAAAGAAAAGAAAGGTTTTTTTTTTATCCCTCAAGACATCCATGGGCAAGGAGACACCCTTGGAGTACTGGCATTCCTTTCCAAAATCTGACCAAATATACCAAAGTAAAGCAAAGATCCATGGCATCTTTAAATTATACTTTCAACATGAATTGTGGTCTTATACTTCTTTGGCCCTCTTGTTTATGGAGGATTTCTTGTCTTTTTACATGCACCTCACTTTTTGACATTCTTCTTTCTATTCTTATTTATAAAAAAAAAAAAAAGAGTATATAAATTTTACATCAAAAGTGGCTCAACTGCAAAGCGATAAGTGTGGCTACTCTTTTTTTTTTTGGGGAACCAAAAAATAGAAATTAAAGCATATCTCACATGCAAAAGAAGTTAGATCCAAAGGAACCATGCTTGTATTGACTCCAGTTGATGAATTCAAGTTTTCCACTGCAAATTAATAGTTACAGAGACAGAATTGAGCAAAAATCAAAAATAGATATTTTCATCTCAGTCAAATTGCACAAGCATATACATACCAGGGCTAACAAACAAAATAGCAAGTGAGCGAGATCTAGCCTCTGCAGCTAGCTTATTAACTTCAGGGAGTGTAAAGTTTGCTTGGACTTGTGAATTCCCATCAATTCCAGAGCAATGGCGGAACATACAAAGCCGACTGATGCGATACGTAGCAGAATACTTTTTGTTTTGGGTAATTCATAACAGAGTATTTCGCAGCAGTTAAAAAAAATATTAGAGTGAAGGTATTACACACCAAAATCCTAGTTAGCGTAAGGAACATAAATTAGCTCAGCTTAAGTGGAACTATTCCTACCTCTGCAACTCCAACATCAGAAACCAGTCTTGCCAGAAAGATATACAAAGGAAAGACAGTCTGGGTTTCAGTCACAGTTCGTGACAGCGAAATTGTCATTTGTATTCTATTCAAATGATTTAATCTCATCAGCATCTCAAAATTGATATTTATGTTTAGGTTAAAAAAGAGAAAACCAGACAGCAGCAGAACAACAGGTCATACTCATGCAATCACTAGAAATTAAAGCTTATTCAAGCATATCTAAAAAGAATATACCATCATCCAAAAAAGGATAGGAAGGAAAGGCATTGCAATGTGTATGCAAAAGTAAGAAATTCTCATTAACATACAATCATCATCTCATAAACAGCATTACTTTTACTCTGTTGGGGAAGCACATGATATGGCTGAGAGAATTTACGTTAATCTTAAATTTGTCAGAAAAAAGTTGCACCAAAAAACCTTCAGCCATTGCGCATTGAACCAGCAATGACTTGTTTGTATATAATGAGTGGCTGACCACTAACATGGTTCTGTTATGATGGGAAGTTCTGGACTAGTCAAATAGTGATCATGAGCTCAGCCTCACACAAGGTGGATGTTAATGAGACAGCTGACACAATAATTTTTTTTATAGACAGAAAAAATTTGTTGAAGAGAAGAGAAAGAGCAATTCAAAACTGAGGACAATAAGTTCTCCCAAGCAATGACGTAAAAATTACAGACACATTAGCTCAAAGGAGCTTTCCAATCCCATTGTAAATCCACAAAGGACACCCTTCTAAAAAGATCATTTGCTGAAACACACAGAGAGGCCATGAAAATGGTTCTCTCCCAAATAAGATGAGTAGGAAGATTGCTGGTATAATGATAAGGCACATCTGTACCGGTATGCTTTATTTTGCAGGATAATGATGTCTTTGGTTAGAATGGAATGCGAGATATTTCAATCAAACGTTTCTTCCATCACATCTTCGGGAGAGAATAATTTTTGTTGTCCCTATGGGTTTAAGCAAATTTTTTTAGGGTGGTCTCTATGTGGATTTACAAAGGGAATGGAAAACTCTTCTAAGCTAAAAGAGAGTTTAACCCCTTTTCCTTAGTTTTGCGAGGACAATTTGTCCTCCATTTTTGTATTGTTTTCTCTTCTCATCAATAAATATTTTTTCTGTCAAAAAAAAGTTATAACAGAAAAATACACATTATTTTAATTTTTTTGCTTTACACCTAAGCTTCACATAGCTTAAATGCTTATGTACCAATTTAAATGCCTAAAAGTACTTTTCTACTTTATAAATATGGAAAATAACTAAACTAAGCATAAAACTCTCCAAGGGTATTGATGGAGTCCTACATTGGATAGCCACAAGTAATTCCTGTGATATTTGAGTCACATAGTTCTTCCCCCTTACAAGTCAGTTTTTAAGAGTGAGTTTCCCATACTTACTTACATCCGGCTTGTAAAGGAAAAGAACCATATCACTTAATTATCACAAGAATTACTTGTGGCTACCCAATATAGAACTCCATCAGGTATATGCCATACAATTGGGAAACATCCATCAAAGAAAAGGGGGCAACTAGGGAGAAGGAAGGCTAGATATAATAACTTTTACCTCCTTTTGTGCTTAGCCTTTATCCTGTAGTGCAGACATCTTTGCAGAAATGATGGCTACACAACAGATATGTATTCTGTTAGAAATATAACATGCAAACACAGCATAAAATGACATTTTATAGGAGAAATGATAGTTTGAAGGACTAAAAATAAGGGAAAAAATTGGTTAAAAGAACAATTTACAAAAGAGAAGAGATGTACATAAAAGGAGTATAAGAAATTATCCTAAAACAACCAACCCAACAGGCATAAGATTTACAGGGAAACAAAAAGATATTTTAATACATAGATTTACTTGATAAAATTTCCAAGAATACAAATTAACCTTATGACTAATACAATGTATTCTAAGAAAAATGATAAATAATCACATAAAATATGATTTAAAATAACAGATCATTATAGCCAATATGATGTAGTACATTTCTTATAGCACGTCGCTGAAGAATGTTGTAAAGCTCTACAGGCTTGCAATAAATTGCAAGACTCTCTTCTGCAGCAAGCTCCTCTTCCACAGATAAATGCACTCGAGAATCTAGACGGCACATTTGATCAGTGCTTCTAGAACAGCTGCAGGGACAAACATATATAAGCATTGGCTATGTCACACCCTTGTTTGTAAAGAAAATTACAGATGTCTCCCATTTACAGGAAACTACTTAAGAACTCAAGGCAGGTGTACACATGCAAATCCTTAAGACATATTAGCTCAAAAACCAACTTAATTATCAATACCATATTTAACATCATTTCAATCTCCAACCTTGTCAATCTACTACTTGTTTATGATCTCAAATGGACAATCAGATATGAATGAAACTGTAATTCATGTTAAAAACTCTGATTGAAAGGTTAAAGTAAGAAAGCTAACACGTAACCGCAAGCTTCAGTTTCTATTTGGAGTATTTGCTTGAGGCTAGGGCACAAGGCTTGAGCAGAGCAACTCTTACACTCTTTTTGCACGATTTCAAAGGAGAATGATGAGTAAGAAACTTTCAGACATTTCAACATGGAGAAGGACAGGATAGGAATGCCATTTGGAAAGACAGAAGACACCCAACCCCGATGGTTTCACTATAGTATTTTTTCAGAAGTTGCCAATATATTGATGGTGTCTCGGTTGATACCACCTCTAATCTAAAAGGGGCTCTGGCCAAGGGACAAAAAGTTCTAGATTGATGCAGAGAAAGAACAAAAAACCGCAGTTATGAGATAGAATTAGGGTAAACAACAGGGGATATTTGAGTTCGAATGAGTTACGGTTCAAAAGTGTAGAGACCCCTTAACTATAAAAAATAACATGAGGCAGCAGAATACAGTAGTCCTCAAGTTATTTATACCGGGGTTACTAATATATTTCTACACCCAGCCCATTGATTACAAGACAGATCTGTGGCTACCTAACACACTAAAAAAACCCATTATAGTCAAAACAGAATGAAATATAACACAAAGGAAAATAACAATATTGCTCCTGCATCATGGCTACAACCCATGTTGCAAATGACATTAATACTTTTATCTTATTAACAAAAGAAGAAAATTTATTTGATAGAAAGTAATAACAAAGGAGGAGGATAAGATATGCTGCTCAAAATAGAGAAGTGAAAGGGCACAAAATGGAACCATAAAAACTAGAACAGGCAAAGATATCAATACAAAAGAGATCTACAATCCCTATGTCTGGTTAACCTTTACCCTTTCTGATCCTACCAAAATCTCCATGGTGCTGTGGATAATGTTAGGCGTATGAATAGAAGAGACTATTTTTTTCCCCTTCTGTTCTTTTGTTTTTCTTAATATAAAATAAGTTTTATTAGAATAATAGAAGAATATAAGGAGAGAAATAAGCTTCCTCATAAAACAAACACCATAAAAAAGAACTGAGCTAAAAATAAGAAACATCAGCAAAGACAGTTTGCAAAGCAAAGTTTGCCTCAAGCCTTGGTTAAGGGCTATTGTTATACCTCACAAGTCACTACCAACAAAATGTCCAAAAATCTGGTGGTTCACAACTTCTCCTACCTACATTAATCTCTGTCAAAAGCTTTTATACAAACCCATAATAGGGACAGCATATCCAAGAAAAATCTCTATCCTCCGATTATGAGTGAGAAACTACAAGTCTACAACCTCCTTAATTCCCAAAATCAAACTCTTAATACTAGTCAGCTGAACAACTTGACCAAAACTCATGGTTAAAATATTAACAACCAAACTAACATTTACAGGGATAGCCGATAGAGGACCCTCACCTTACCCGCCTAACCTCTCTGATCCTTAAACCGGACATATAATTACCATATACAATAATAGGAAGCACAGCAGAAGAGAGAAAACCACAAATGCAATGCCCCCATTTAACACAACAAAACCCTTCCTCCAAAGAAGGCTTTCATAAAATCTAAAATTCACCCTATCAAAAGCTTCTCAAATTCTACCTGGCACTTTCCACCACATGATGTATTTGGTAGGTGTAAAATGTAAATACATTTAAGAAGCTTTGCTTTATTACCCTTTTAGCATAACATTAATTTCCTGGTGACATTATGGTGCATTGCCAAAGAAAAGGAATAATTTCAATGCGCATTTAAAGAGATTGGAGGACTCAAAGTGCATTTGGATGAGCTTTTTTTCCAAAAAAAAAAAAAGCAAAAGCACACAAAAAAGCTTAAATATGCTTTTTTTTCAGAAGCCCAATTTTCTGGCTCCTGAAAACCTTGGCAAAAGCTGATTTATAAAAAACCAGGAAGCACATTGTTTTATTTGTTGGACAAAAATACCCCTCATCAATTTTTAAAATGACAAACAGTGTCCTTCCCATACTGTGCTCTTTTTCTTCTTCTCCCATTCCCAATCTCATTGTGAACCCATAACAAATCCAGAAAGGAATGTAGCCATATAGTGAACGAAATTACCCAGGCACACCTAAAGCTAGCAGCGTCCAGATCAAACACAATGAGGATGAAAACGCAGAGTCTTTAATCTCCTCTAGTCAAATTTCTCGGATCTAGCGCACTATAACCAAGATTTTACCATGCAAATTCTTTTCAGTCTCCTCTGTAATTCCAGGGACAAAATTTGACGAGCAGAAGCTGATTTGTCAAAAAATCCAGTGAACCGAGGATTTACCCTGGGTTCGTAATGAGAAATTCAAACAAAGCAGATTAGACACAGCAACCAGATTAAAAGTTACCTCCTAACAAGCACTCCACACTCACCAGCATAGAAAAAGGAAGCACCAATGTCATAATCAGATTGGGGTCTGACAGAATAACATTGTTTGCCACAGCAAGTTGAATAAAACATACATTATCGAAAGAAAGGCAAGAGAAACAAAGGAGGAGATCAGGATACTAACCCTATCTGTGATTGATTACTTCCTCTCTCTGACTCTTTTGAATGCTTGAAAGAATCCAAAGAGGAACAAAATAGAGGAACAATAGGTAAAGAAGAGAAAAGGCAAAGACCTAGTTTGAAGGGGTTATTGAACCTGCAACCTTATATCCTACTCTACACACAATACAGCGAATATTTGTACTCCTTTCTATCTAGCTTAGCTTCATGCCTATGGTACATATACCATTCATTCTTCACATCATCACATGCCATCTTTAAAAGATATTAAATTTTTTTACAATTAAATTTTTAAGTTTTTTTTTAATTTTATATCATACTTTTTAGTAACTTTATTTATTAAGAAGTACTTTTATAATTTAGGTAAATTATTCTCTCTTTCTCCAAGAGATGTCCAAATTACATATCCTCCTTTATTATGAAGATATACACAAACCTCCGTTGAAGACAAAAGATAACCAAAATACTCTCAAGAATAATATTGATTTCTTTTATAAAAAATAAAACTTATTAGAAAATGTATTTCTTACACTGATATTGAGTAAATAGATATTATTTACTTTCTGCAGAAAATCATAAATTTAATTTATTCTAAATTTAAAATACTGACTATTTTACATCGATCAAATACATATTTTAATACTTGTTATATTATTTAAGTAATAAATATAAAGATATTTTAGTCAAAATAAATATAATTGTAAATTATCTTTTGTTGCAAGGAAACTTAGTATAGTGCATGTTTTTATTTCATGGGAAGGGAGCGTGATTTTTCAAAACAGAAGAGAGAGCCATGTAAATTTGAGCATCTCTCAAAGAGAAAAGAGTAATTTACCCTTGTAATTTTACACACGAACAACTTCATAATTCAAAAAGTACTTTTTAATTATAGTATCCAAATGTAAATAACTTTTACTTCATATAAAAGCTCATTAAAAAAGTAATATTTTTATAAGCCCATCCAAATGGGCCCATATTCTTTTGATGTAATTTGTTCATAAATCTTTACCTCCCTTTCCAAGATTATACTCTTTTCCTTTGCTTTTAAACATTCTCCATTCATAAATTTATTGCCACTACAAGATGTCACTTGAAAAGTCACCTCCACTCCAAGAAAACCCTAACAGAGTTCCACAGTTGTAAACTTATGCTGAAGAATGCTCATCGACGTTCTGGCAGTGCATGAAGTTCAAAAGAAATCAAATCTAGTTTAAACACACGTATAGTTATAGAATTCCTATTCTAAAAGTAATACTTGATTCTAGATAATAGATCACTTTAACAAACCATCATATTCTATTCTATTTATTCGCTGGTGCTTTCACATTAATATGTGTAAATCATCTAAATTCCATATTAAGCAAGCAAAAAAGAAGCTTAAGTGTTAAGAAAATGCAGGAATCATACAACTATAATGAATACTCTTAATTTATGTGACTGATAAAACATATTTTTGCAAAAGACCTCTACCCCCAACCAAAAAAAAAAAAAGCAAACTGATAGGCTTTGTCTTAAAGAGAACGTACGAGGTTTCACGAGCCACAACAGGTATGCCCGGCATTCTTGGTGAAAGATTCTCAGATATATTTCATATTGTCCAACTCTGACATTTAAGTATGTGAAATTTTCTCCAACAACCAGCCTGCCATTGGAAATGGTGCAAGAAATCATCAAAATCATAATGCAAAAATAATGATTCCAACATGGAAACATATTAAACGCGGATGCTTTATATCACAGCTTAAACATTAATACATCACAAAATCTCCCAATTTCTTGAGAACATTGAACAACTACTAACCCAAAGTAATACATATATGCATGCTTTTAATTTAAAAACATTGCATGTGACTTGAAAAGATTAAGGAACCACAGTGACTGAAAAATAACATCAAGTACCCAGGAAAAGCAATATGAAATATACCATGTTCTGTATAGGGAAGTAATAAAGAAAAGTTTATCCATTGATCAGGCTACAAGGTAGACCAGAAAAGAAACGTACAATCATAGTGTAGTTAAACAGGTTACATGTAGTAGGCAGGAGCACGGAGAGTGCCTGTTTGTACACTCAATAGGACTCTGAAAGCTTCTATGTCCAACTAATGTAGACTTGTATAAACCCCAGTGAATGTTAATGCAAAATTGAGAATTTGTTTAAACAGCCACATGAATGAAGCAGAAACTTCATAACATTCTTAGTTTCCCCACCCCTACTTGCATAACAAATACTTGTACAATTTTGTTCTGAGGTTTGGTCCACCAATTTTTTTTTTGGGGGGAATTATTATGAAAACAGAAGCGTTTCCGATAATCCCTTGTGCTTGAAGAACGCCGCTTTCTGCATTTGGAATTGTCCCCTTTTAACAAAAGTATATCAGGCATTGCCTATTTAAATTATCAACATCAATGCGCTCAGGCAAGAACTCACAGACAACCACTGTATGGATAACGGATAAACACGATAATAACAAAGCCCACGTCAAACCCAAAACAGAAGTTATAGAACAAGAAACTGATATGTACTGAAAAGTAACTGGCTGAGTATGGTAATTAGATGAGCTGGCAGAACTGCCGTTTGTTAGAGTGAGAAGGATAAGAAAGGGAACGTACGCAGTTCAGAACAGATTTTAGAAGCTAATGAGAATCCTTCCTCTATTCTCTCTCAGTCTTCTCTGTCTTCTTTCTCTGTATTCTCTTTCCCTTTCTAGTTGTAACAGAAACTAAGTTTTAAAATTTAAAAAAAAAAACACAAGAATTCATTGACAAACCAATAAAAAAATTTTGAAGAACCAACAGTATAAAGAATACAAAGACCCAAGCTAATAATTATTTTCTGTCCACATTTAAAACCAAGAAAATTAACCGCCTCTTTTCTCAGAGAAGGATGGAAAAGAGAAAAGAAAAGAAGACCAGATTGCAAAAGAGGCAAATGGGTGCGAGAAAAGTAAATACCAGCAGCTCGTCGATGATGGGAAGCTTCCATGTTCACCCTCTCAAAATTCGTTCACGTAACATGAGCAGAGGGGATGAAGGGGTGGTGTGCAAAAAGGTGAAGGGAAGCACAAGGCAAGCTGATGCACAGTGGGCAAAGAGAGAAGGGATAGAAAAACAGAGGGAGGAGCTCAATTTTGGAAGTGAAGGTGAACCTACGCACGGTCACATAGACCAGCTCAGGCTAGGGCTTAACCGAAGGGTGTTTAAGTTTAATGTGTCTTTTGTTGAACCAGAGTCAAAGAGGAAACAAACTAGCCAAAGGGATTTTTTCTTTTTCTTTTTTTTTTTTTTTTTGGGTCAAGAATTAACATAGGGATTGACACTTCTTCGTATAGGTAAGAACTTTTGATTTTTGGTTTGAAGACCGATGCTAAAGACCAAAGAAAACCAAAAAAATTGACCTAAAGATTTTTTTTGTACACATTATCAAGTATAAAAATAATAAATAAAATAAATAAATAATAACTCCTATATTCCTTTTAAAAAAATAAAAATAAACTAATATTATTGAGTATTTATAATAAAAATATAATAAATACTATACAAAATTTTTCATCTCATTTTTTCATAAATAAAGTTGAAAAAAGCCCAACTGTTTAAGGCCTATTGGACCTTCAAAAACTTTAAAAAAGAAAAACTAGTGTATGAACCCGTCCATCTAGAGCAATATATATAATTTGAGAGAATTAGATTGATAAAAAAAAGTTAAAAAAAATCATTTCAATTTAATTTTAATTTTAGAGTAGTGTATAAAAATTGGGGGGAAAATTGCTATTTAAAACTGCCTGTTAGCCCCGACAGTACTATTATAATGTTGGATTTAATATTTATATTTTGTCCAAAAAAGACATAATATTTACATGGAAAAAATTGCTTGAAATTTTTCTCAACTTTGACCCATTTGCCTATAATTATTATGTACTTTAAAATAGGCATAATAAATTTCCCCAACAATACATAATGTCTATCTCCTTATATTTTTTTTAGGAATTGTAATTCTAAACTTTTAGACATTAATCTTCCACCTTTATTTAATGGAATTTGTACTCCTTTATAGTTTATTATTTCACATTTAAAATTTACACATTTAGATTACTTGTCATTACAAACTTGTGCTTATAATTAGGTACTTTATTTGTATTGAGATGTATGAATAAAAATTGAATAACACTTTTCTTATTAGTACTCCCCTTATTCTCTATCTTTTGTCAATTCATTTCTTTATCTCTTTTGAATTATTTCATAATATGTTATCTACATGATTGCTTTCCTAAATTGGCTTTCTCAAATTTTTGCTATTTTATTTTGAAGATATGATTGCTTTCTCAAGCCATTATTTTTCTATGAGAATTGTTGAGTTTATGATTCCCTTTCTTTTATTCTATTTGAATAATTTGATATTCTTATAGTTTAAAAAAAAAACTAAATTGGTTCATCCCTCTGATTTTTTTCATTATGTAAGCCTTATTCTTATACTTATACTTTGACATCAATTTCTACTTTTTGTACATCCATCTCACATTTGTAATGTTAGATTTAAATATTGTAATTATTTACACCATCAAGTTCCTTTCATTAAAATTTGATTAATGGTTTAACTTGTTGGCCTTCCTATGACATTTATTCTCTATGAATTTGGTAAAAACTATGTACTTAATGTCGAATCTCGCAAAACTTGAATTAGTGACTCTTGACATTACAGGAAAGAATTATCTATCTTAGGTGTTAGATGTTGAAATTTGTTTAGATGCACATGGTCTTGAAGATAATATCAAAAATAGAAATCAAGCATATAATAAAAATAAGGCCAAAACTATTATCTTTCTTCATCGGCATCTCCATGAAGGATTAAAAAATGAGTGTCTTATAGTAAAAGATTCGCTTATTCTCTGAAATAATTTAAAAGAAAGATATGATCACCAGAAAACTGTCATTCTTCCAAAAACCTACTATGAGTGGATGCATTTGAGGTCATAAGATTTTAAAACTATAAGTGAATATAGCTTCGTAATGTTTAGAATCAGTTTTCAACTGAAATTATATGGAGAAAAAATCACTGATGAAGATATGTTAGAAAAAACATTATCCATTTTCTATACATACAATTTGCTCCTGTAGCAATAATATTAAGAAAAAGATTTCAAGAAAAATTCCAAATTGATTTTCTTGTCTCCTTATAACTGAACAGAATAATAAACTTTTGATGAAAAATTATAAGTCCTATTTAACTGGCTCTACTCCATTCCCTAAAGCAAATATAGCAACACGACCATTTTACTTATGGATAAACTCATGGTCAAGGACATAATGGTAGCCATGGTCAAGGTCATGAACGTGGTCATAATTGTAGTTTTCATACTAAGGACTCAACTTCCTATCAAAAGTGGAAAAATGAAGAAAATAATGACAAGAAAAAATATAGGCAAAATAACAAACATATTGAGAACATGTGCTATTATTGTGGGGGCAAAGATCATTAGTCTCGTACCTGTTGTACACTAAAGCATCTTGTTGGCCTATTTCACTTAAAGGGAAAAATATATAGACAAATTTTGCATGTGAATAAGGTAAATATAATCATGGTAATATTCATGTCACTCACTTAGATGTCGTTGATTTTTTTGCTACTCTTGGTGAAAAAATTGATAACCTAATTGGTAATAGAAATGTCAAAAAATAAACTTTTTTATATTTTTACTTTTAGTGTATTTTCTAAAGTAATAAAAAAATATACTTATAAGATTATTATCTTTCAAATATATTCTTACATTTTTAAGTAGTATTTTCTTGTATTGATTATTGATATTTTTGTTTTGAAATATAAGTGTTCTTTCGATTAACAACAATGTTACTAATAAAGATATATGTTTCATTGATAATACAATGACTCATATAAATTTCAAAAATAAAAAAAAAATTTCTTATTTAGTAATACAAGAAGCCAATGTTAATATTATATCTGGTATTGCAAATTTAATTGAAGGCTCCAATGTTTTATTACCTAAAGGAACAAAATTACACATTGATATTACATTATATTTTACTAAGTTTCACATAAACTTATTGAGTTTTAAGGATATTTGTTAAAATGGATATCGTATCGAGACAATAAATGAAGAAAATATTGAATATCTTTATATCACCAGTATAATCTAAAATAACAAATACATACTTAAAGAATTACTTGCACTTTCCTTTGATTTTTACCTCACATATATTAATGCAATTGAAACATATGCTATCGTAAATCAGAAATTTACATATTATAATAAATTTGTTATTTGGCATGATCAGTTAAGCCATCTTAAATCAATTATGATATGAAAAATAATTGAAAATTCATGTGGACATCATTGAAGAGCTAGCAAATTCTTCAATCTAAACATTTTTCATATGCTATTTATTCTCAAGAAAAGTTGATTATTCGACCATCACCAGCAAAAATTGAAAGTAAATCTCTTACATATTTAGAATGTATATAAGGTGATATTTATGGAACTATTCAGTCACCATATGAATCGTTTAGATATTTTATAGTTTTAATTGATATATCAACCATATAGTCACATGTGTCTTGGCTAACATTTTGCAATCTAGCATTTGCAAGATTACTTGCTTAATTAATTAGACTATAAGCACATTTTCCTAATTATCCAATTAAGAAAATACAATTTGACAATGCTGGTGAATTTACTTCTCAATCTTTTAATGATTATTGTATGTTTATTGGAATTGATGCTGAACATCTTGCAGTACATGTTTATACATAAATTAGTCTCACATAATCATTTATTAAGTGTATAAAATTAATTGCAAGACCATTATTTATGAAATCAAAATATACAGTTTCTACTTGAGGACATGCAATTTTGTATGCTGTAGCACTAATTAGCATTAGACTGATAAGTTATCATAAGTTCTCTCATTTACAATTGATTTTTGGTCAAGAGCCTAATATTTTTTTATCTAAGGATTTTTAGATGTGCAATATATATTCTAATTGCTCTATTGCAATGTACAAAGATAAGTCCTCAACAATGGTTGGGAATATATGTAAGATATTAATCTTCATCTATAATAAAATATTTTGAACCATCAACAGGGGATTTATTAACGATTGGATTTGTCAATTGTCATTTTGATAAATTAGTTTTCCTAATATTAAGGGAACAAAATAAGTAATTGAAAAAGGATTTAGTTAAAATGAATTATGCGAAGATGAAATGAGAACGGTGAAATTGTAAGATATAAAGCATAACTTATTGCTTAAGAGTTTTCGCAAAGACCTAACATTGATTATGAAAAAACATATTCACCTGTGATGGATGCAATTACTTTTCAGTATTTAATTAGTTTGGCAATACATGAAAGACTCAATTTGCGTCTAATGGATGTTATCATAGTCTATTTGTATGGCTTACTTAATAATAATATTAATATGAAACTCCTTAAAGGTTTTAATTTGCCTAAAGTATACAAATTAGATTCTCAAAAAAATTACTCAATCAAATTGAACAAATATCCTTATGGATTGAAATAATCTGAACGCATGTAGTATAATTATCTCAATGAATATATGTTGAATGAAGTATAAAAAATTACTCAATTTGTCCATGTATTTTTTAAAAAAGATTTAAAAATGAGTTTGTCATCATTGTTATTTATGTCGATGACTTAAATACTATTAGAACTTTTGAAGAGCTTTTAAAAGTTGTAAATTACTTAAAGAAAGAATTTGAAATGATGGATTTATAACGAACAAAATTTTGCATTGGATTATAAATTAAACATTTAAAATATAAAATTTTTGTACATTAAGAAGCTTATATAACAAAGGTGCTCAAATAGTTTTATATGGATAAATCACATCTATTGTGCACTCCAATAAGTGTGAAATCACTAACTGTGAGCAAAGATCTCTTTAGACCTTGAGCAAAAGGATGAAGGACTTCTTGGTCCTAAAGTACCATATATTAGTACAATTAGAATATTAATATATCTTGCTAGTCATATATGACTTGATATATCATTTGTCGTTAATTTATTAGTAAGATATAGTTCTTTATCTATGCAAAAGCATTTGAATGGAATTAAGCATGTACTTCATTATGGTAAAGGTGTGATAGATATGTGTTTGTTTTTTACGAATAAACCTAATTAGTTATGCAGATGCAGGATATCTGTTTAACCCTTATAATGATCAATCACAAACAGGTTATTTGTTTACATTTGAAGGTACAATCATTTCATAGTAGTCTATGAAACAAACTATAACAGCTACATCATCTAATTATGTAGAAATTTTAACAATACAAGAGACAAGCAAGAAATGTGTTTAGTTGAGATCTATGATTCAACACATACGAGAAACTTATGGTTTATTTTCTAAAAAAACAATCCTAACTATCTTATTTGAAGATCATGATGCATACATTACTCAATTGAAAAAATGATATATTAAAAAATAGACAAAAATATATTTTACCAAAACTCTTTTTTCACTAATGATTTTCAAAAGAATAATGATATAATATTCAACAAATTCATTCAAATGATAATCTAGTAGATTTGTTTACCAAAATATTTTCTATTACTATATTTGAAAAGTTAGTCCATAATATTAGAGTTTTTCGAGTTAAAGATCTTAATTCATGGGAGGGAGTTAATACACACTATTTTCTTTTTTCCTTCGCCATGGTTTTTGTCCTAATATGTTTTTTTGTAAGGTTTTTAATGAAGTAGTTTTGATGCATATGAAACACAAGAACAATATACTTTTTTTTTCTTTATTAAGTTTTTTTTCTATAGAATTTTTACCTAGTAAGGTTTGAATGAGGCATATTCTTGAAATAAATGGATATCCAAATGGGAATGTTATGCATGCATATTAAGTGAATGTTCATCTTCTTATATTTTTTCAAGGGTTGTAACTCTAAGCCTTTAGACATTCATCTTTAACCTTTAAACAATAAAATTTGTATTTTCTCGATGGTTCATTATTTCACTCTAAGATGTAAACCTTAGATTACTTGTAGTTACAAATTTGTACTTATAAATAGATACCTCGTTTGTATTGAGATGTATAAATAAAAATTAAATAGTACTTTTCTTATTCGCACTTCCTTTATTCTTTATCTTTTATCAATTCTTTTTTCTTTATCTCTTTTGAGTTATTTCATAATAGCATATAATATTTTAATTTTGTGTAACATTTGATTTTTTGTATAAACATCGAAATGAGTCAGTTTGAAAAGCAAATCCCTTAAAATGAATGAGTTGAAGCCAAATAAAATTAGAATAAAAGTTCAAATAATGAAAAATGAGAATCCAAGGTTTAAGATGTCCAAAAACCAAATGTAGAGTAGTTCAATAAAATCAACGAAAGCATAATGACATTTTTGTAAATATGAGCATTTTTTTAAAAACTCATAGGAGGACTTTTTAATGAAAATTTTAAGTTTTTCAGGGTTCTCAGAGGCCTTGAAAATCATAGAAATCCCCATAACAGTTAAAACCCCTCTTATGTATATTTTTTAATGTCGATTGACTCGAACTTGAATCTTTTCATTTAGGAATGTTTTAAATCTAAATTTAGTGATTCTAAAGTTATTTTATAAATTAGAAGATCTAAATTTTATGATGGAAAAAATAATTTTTGAAAAGGGACTAAAATGAGCCTGAAATTAAAGGGACATATATGGCATTTTTCAAGAACAAATCTCTTCTAATTTACTTCTCATAAGTGGCGTCCCATCTTCCCTTCATCTAACCGACCTATTGTTTTACCCAAAACTGAGAAAGAGACCAAGAAGGAGAGACACACAAGGGGGAGGAAGAAAAGGAAGAAAAAATTCAAAGAAAAGGTAAGGAAAAACTTAGAATTTCAAGCTTCTTCCTTCTTTAATTTTGTTATCCTCCTCTCTACCGTTTTTTCTATGGTTTTTGTGAATGATATAGGATTGTTTTGGGTCTAGTACAGAGGGAGAAGATTAGAGTTTCAAGGAGGAGCTCATACCAAGTGCAAAAGCTTTTGAAAAGGCTAGGGAATCAAGGTAATTTCATTGCTTTCCATACTTTCTTCTTGTTGTTCTTCCTAGTATGTGCTTCGACCTTGAGAAGAACAATTAGAAAGGAGTAAATTCTTACCATGAACAAGCAAAAAACTTAGGTTTTAGACTATGGGAAGTTAGTAAATGCAAAGAAACCTAAGGAAAATCATTAAAATCCAAGATAGCAAAGCTAGGAATTCAAAGACATATGCCAAAATCTAATTTTGTCCAAGGATGATTAAGTTTATGTGAAAGTTTAATTGAGTTTCTAAAACCACTAGAAAGCCTTTCAAGTGCCTCTTCCTTCAAGGAAACAAAGAAAACTCCATGAGTTCCTAAATACTATGCATGTCTCGACCAAGCTTAAAGTATGTACCTATGAAGTGTTTTAAATTTTTTTAACTTATTAGGACTAAATATGATGGAAGAACATCAAATAAAGTTTTGGAAAAAATTTAGAACTCATAAATTAAGAAATGGAGGTATAGGTTCCATGATGTGATATAAAGAAAAACGTATAGTTAGGCCCTTCAAAATAAATGTGTGAAGGCTCCAAGAAGTCTAAATGAAGTCAAGAGTCATAAATTAAGGGAGAAAATTGGGCCAAGATCAAGAATTATTATAGTTGCTTCTTTAGGTATTGAATGGAGCCATAATTGAACTATAAGAAGAAGTAGCTTCATCTAGTATGTGTATGATGCTAGAGTTGGCTTTGAGAATGTAATTGGATCCTATTTGATGTATTTAGGCAAGAGGAATTAAACTCCACCCACTTGCAAGTGTATGGCCTTGAGAGGGAAAGAATAATCAAAGGAAATACTTGTGTTTTGTTCCAAAGGTAGTTCTCTAATCTTTCCCTCATACATTCTTAGTTGTTTTCTTATCTTTGGATATGTGTATGTATATTTATGCCATGAAAAATATTTCTAACTATTTTCTACATGCCATGGTATCATTATGTGTATAAAATATGTTTTATGAATGTGTTATGGCTTGAATGAGCTCGATGAAATCAAAAGTCTTTTAGCAAAGGTGATGATAAGCTAAAAGTCCTTAAGATTGGGTAAGACAAAGTCAAAAGTCTTAAGAAGAGTAAGACTTAATAAAATTTTTTTTGAAAATAGGTAAGACAAGTCTAAAAGTCCTAAGGAAAGGAGATGAGGCTAAACTAATGCTCTTAATATGATATGTATGAGCTCCTTACAGATGAAAATGAATTTATGTATGGTTACTAGTAGCTTAATATTCATATATGCATTATTGGATTTGAAAATATGGCTATTATGTATGATTGAAAATGTTAAGAGCTATTGAGATTTTTAGAATCTAACTCTTCTTTCTTCAATATTTAACCATGTCTAAGTGAGCCAAGAAGTAGGAGCCAACAACCTTAAAAGAGTAAGAGCTTGATAATAGAGTAGTGAAATAGTCTTTTTAATAGCTTTTTGTTGTCAAAAATTATAATTACATGTTATATATATGATGTTGACACTTGGACACACTCAAATATATGTAAACACTTTAGCACACTTGTTCATGGAAATACATATATAAAAGTTGACAATGTATTAACTAGTGTTCTAATTAAGAAGTGATTTATATTAACAATTTATTGATATATATTCTTTAACTCTTTGCTCTATTATATGTTTTCAAAGAAAGCAAGGAAATGTGGAAATCAAAATTTAACTTTAATGTTAAAGTAGTAAAACAATTTACTATAATAAATGCGTTATTGAAATATGTGTAAAACTTACAAAATGTTCTTATGGAGAATCTTGCTCCAAAAGAGAAATATTCTGAGAAGGTTATTCACTCACAATTTTGCTCTTTGGCCAGGACTACAAATTGAATGGCCTTATATAGATAGCTTTCATATTACATTACAATTACATTTGTCTTTCATTTTTATTTCATTTACACTTTATTTCTTGTTGTACAATTATTACTACATTTAATTATTAATTTTTGAAATTTCTTGTGGTTCCCTTTGTTTTCTCTAGTTGTCGTTGGGCACACTTTACTGAGCCAAAATTCCAACTATTGGGATTGATGAATTTTGGCTTTTAAGTCCTTGGCACCTCAAAAATATGCTACTTGTTTCTGTCTTTTAGCTAAACTCTTGTTTGAAATCTAATCCAAAAGCATCTTCATTTTGTGGCTCTTTTGGCTCTTAAGTTAAAGATTCTGCATATAAAGAAAAGGTTATTTCTTGCATCTTTTTAGTGAAATCAACTAGATCTTGAATAGCAGCTAATTCTACCATAATCTTGCTTTTACTGGCTAACAATGGAGAAGGATCTTTAGTTAGTTCTCGTTGTATTGGACTTAATCCAAATATTGACTTAGTTTACATTTGCAAACTTTTTACTACACTTCTTCAACATAAACCATGGATGAATCTTTAATAATACTATAAAGGTCTAACTCATCATCCATAGGATTATAAAATGATAAAAAAGGTAAAATGGCTTTTCTGTTTCTTTATAATAAGTGGTCATTCTAAATGCTTTGTACCCTACTTCAACTGCTTCGAGTAAAATTTTCTATATTAGTCCAAATACATGGAACCATTTAGGGAACTAATTTGGAAAATCATTCAAATATTCTTTGTTAAACTAAATGAACCACGAGTGTTCATAATTCCTGTAATAAAACACATTATATCAAGCCTATTTATAATCATAATAATTATAAGTCAATTGAGATAATTGAATGAAAATTTTTTTACTGCATGAGAACACTTAGTTAATTTTGATTTGAGAGTATTCTCTTCTTGTTGAATTCTTTTGATAACTAAGTAAGGTTGAAATAGAATCAACCAGAATTAGTTTATAATATCTATTTTCTTTTTTGAAATCACGAGGAATAAAATTTCATGATTCTTTTGATGATTGCTCTGGGAATGTTGCTTTAATGGTGTCTTAGATATTTTTTCTGTATTCTTCAAGTTCCAAAAGACAAACATGGAAAATGCATTATTTGATTACATATTATGGTTCTTCTTCTATAGTTGGGGTTTTGGCTATTGTCTATTTAAAAGTTTGTGTCTGAGATTTGGAAGAGGATTATGTATGTGAAAAAGGTGTAGCATAGTTTGATGTCTCTAGGGTTCTAGCTGTAGGTTTACCTAGTGTAGTTGGTTGTATGATTATCCCTTTATCTCCCTATCTTTTTTAGGAAGAAAAGCCTTTTCTAATAGAGCTCATGTGAAAAGAGTTTTTGCTTGTAAAAAGTCTCTTGCAAGGAAATCGAGTAAAGAATTATTTTCTCTTTTAATAAATTCAATGTCAAATCAAAACATGATAAAATTGCCTACCACTTTGTAATAATTTGCTTTGAAATCATATTTTTTTACATCTTTCTCTAAAAATTCTTTTACCACTTTATAATC
This sequence comes from Erythrophleum ivorense, assembly GCA_026724425.1. Taxonomy (NCBI): domain Eukaryota; kingdom Viridiplantae; phylum Streptophyta; class Magnoliopsida; order Fabales; family Fabaceae; genus Erythrophleum; species Erythrophleum ivorense. Next base: position 620,120 of record JAIUCV010000174.1, read on the forward strand.
TATTTGTAATAAAAACTTTTGATTTATCAAATCACCTTGAAATTTTGAAAAACATAAAACTATCGATAATTTTTTTTATGGTGGAATATTTCTACTGAGTTTCTGTTCACACTTTCGAATGATTTCTCATAATATGTTCTCTTTCACTTTTCTCTTACTTTAGTATTCTTCCAAATCCTATATCTAATGCATCTTTATCTACTATCTTGAAAGCCATATAGTCTAGTATGCTTAAATAGGGTAACTCCTTAACTTGTTTTTGGACTCTTTGAACTATAGCTGTCAATTTAGGATTCCAATTTATTGGGGTTTTCTTTAACCTTTGGAATAAAGGATGTATCTCTATCCTAAGATTAGGAATTAAATCTGTTCCCTAATTCAAACATCTTAAGAATCTCTATAATTGATTTTTATTTTTAATTTCCTCTTGGAATTTATTACTAAATTCTATGACTTTATTGGTTAAAGTTATAGTTCCTTGCTTTATTTTCATTCTTAAAAAATTCTATCTTTGTTTTAAATAAATTCATTTTTTAGGCTAAAAGCACTAATCCATTTTTTCTTTGTTATTTCATAAAATTTCTGTAGATGTTTAAAGTGTTACTTAATTGAATTTAAAAGCACTAATACATCATTTATATATATTATAATGAATTAGTGTGAGGATTAAATATCTCATTCATTATCTATTGCAAGTTAAAAGGTGCATTATTCAATCCAAAGAACATTACATTCAATTCATAAGGCTTAAATGGCACTATAAAGGCAATCTTATATCTATCCTCTTCTTTTATCTATATTTGATAGTATCTAAACTTCATATCACACTTTGAAAATATTGTTGCATTAACTACTATTCGTATTAAATCTTTTTTATTAGATATTGGATATCTAATCCATTTTAAGATTTTATTTTAAGGTTTGTAGATTATTACTAATCTAGGTGCTCCCTTTTTTATTTTGGCCTAATTTTGTATATAAAAGGCTGGGTAGCTTTGAGAAGATTTGCTTGGCTTAATTATATTTTTTATTTAATAATTGTTGTATTTCCTTTTTTACAATATTTCATTAACTTTTCATTCATTTGTATTGGTTTAGTTTTAGTAGGTATATCTTTTTCTTTAAAACCTTTTTTATAAGGTAATTCTACCGTATGTTCCTTTATATTTCAAAAAATATTTGGGTTGTTAGAATATATTTCTTTTTCAAAATTTTCTTGAATCTCTTATATTCTTTTTTGTATATTAACATTTTTTTGTCTATTCTTCTTTTTTTTTTATAGTGTAATTCTTTTTAAAGAAAATTAATATAACTTTGTTTCCTTTTTATCTAGTTTATCCTATAGATGGAAGATTCTTTTAATAAATTTATTTCTTTGATACTGGTGACTTTATCTATTCAAATATTATTTCTTTTCCTAAAAGCTTGGTGACTATTCCTACTAGAGTTACTTTAAATGGCATAATTTGTCATAGAAAAGGTGTACCTAGTATAACTGGTTCATTTAAATCTTTTATCAAAATAAAACTATTTTTAGAACATATTCCCTTACTACATATATGGGCATTAGATAGCTTATACTATATTTTTAGTTTTGAATTATTAGCTGCTGATAGATTTTTCAATTTTTTTTTATAATATTTGATATGTATTAATTTTTCTTGTATACAATTCATATATATTTCTAAATCTATTTATACTACTATATTTCTTGAATATTCATTATTTACTACTATGTTTATTTGACAATATGATTTTTGATAAGTTATCTTTTGTATTCTTTGTATAAACCTTCCTTGAGGTATTTCTAATAATTTTAGAATTTATTCTATTTTTTCATTTTCTTCTTGAAAATGTTTTCTTTCTATTCCTTCCAATTTTTTCTTAATTTCTAATATTTATAATTCCCTATAAACTTCCTTTTCCTTTAATTCCCTTTATTTTTGTTTTAATATTTTTATTTATTGTTGTAATTCCTTTATTCCTATTAAATGTTGTTTTCTTCAAATCTATTTAATATTTCTTTCATTGTTATTGGTGGTCTTTCTTCTTTGTTGACATTTTTGTTAACTTTTATTTTTAACAAATATTATCTTTTTATATCTTTGTCATTAGTTTTATTTATTATTTTTTTTAGGAATTGAATATTTTCTTTAAATATTAAATTAACATTACTTTCTTTAATACAATTTTGACAATTACATATATCGATACCTAAACATTCCTTTGAATTTGTAGTAGAGGTCTCTGTATCAAAATTTTCTTGTAGCTAACAAATGTGATCTTCCTCACATTTTGAAGTACTTTTAATTTTAGATTATGAGGTAAAATCTTCATTTATTAAAACATTAAGAAGATTCTACTTATTTTTTCAATTATGTTTAATTCTCTAATCTTCTTTTCCATTTTACATTTATTAGAATAATGACCAAATTGGTCATATTTACAACACATTATGTCTTTCTTATCACTTTTCTTGTAATTTGTTTTGTATTTAAAATTTTTCTTTGACTTGTTAAAATACTTACTATATTTTGTCCTATTTCTTTTGTAAACATATTCTAGTCCAAAATTTGATTTATTTGTCTTTTTTTAAGATGGGGCTTTTATCTTTTTGAATCTATATTGTTCACAAAAATTTTATAATTATAATTTACCTTATGTTCTATCTAAATACATCTTTCTTTGCATTTTTATTTCATTACATAGCCTTAATCTTATTATGTTTATAATATTTACTATATGTTCATAAGTTATTAGGCTATAATTTATTGCTCCATTTTGTCTACTTTTAATTTCATTTCTTACTTTTTTTGCAAATAGCCTAAGTAATCTTGAGATAAATTTTTCTTTTAAGAAATTTGAATTGCCATCTTATCTTTGAAATACTTTAGGAATGAATTATATTTATACTATCTAAAGTCAGCTAAAGTTAGGTATCTTAAATTCATTAATTCTTTTAAATATCTTTCTTATATTCTTATGGGTTCTTTTATATCTCTCTTCTTGTCCTTGTGCATTTATTCTAGTTTGGTGAAAGTTGTTTGTTTCTTAGTTATCTAATTTTGTCGATATATTTTTTCAATATCCTTTTAAACTTCCTATAAATTATTAGATTAATATATCAAATATATTATTGTCATCGTTGTTTTATATTCTGTAAGTAGCTATAGCTATCGTTATTTCTTAGATTACATTCATTATCTCATATTCATTATATCCATATATATTCCATTCATAAATAGATCTTCCATAATATGATGAAGCAACCATAATATATCTTTCTTGAAACTATAAATTTGACATAATTAATTTTGAACAATATTTTTTTTCATATATTGCAATAACTATTATGATTATTTCTTTTTATTTTATTTTAGGTTACGTCTTTAGTTTCTTAAAAATACTATTCTAACTTTGTTATGGTATTGATTCTTATTGCATTTTTTGTTTTTATTTTCCATGTCTGATTTTTCTAATTTTTCATTTATTTTCTTTTAAATTTTGTTTGTCCTTTTATCTTCTTTTATATATGCTTTTTTTGATGTAATTCTTTTCACTTCATCTATACGTATAGCTTTATATTTAAATATGAGTTTTCCTATATCTAACTATTTTTCCTTTTAATGGAGCCTTTTGAATATCTTTTTCATCTAACTTGCTTTCTATTATATCTAATTGTTGACTCATAGTATATAAATTTTGATTGAAATTATTATTTTGTTGCTGTATTTTCTATATGCATTTATTTATAGATCTATTATCTTTAAAGGTAATGTTATGACTTTTTCTTCTCCTATTTTTATACTTATTTTCTTTAAAGGTAAATGTGTTGTTGTAATTATTATATTTGTTTGACAATTTCAATTTGTAGTTCTAATTATAGTAGTTTTTACTAAAAGGATGATTTTCTGCAAAAGGATTGAATATATGACTATTATATGTATATATTTTTAACCATCTAAAGAAGTATATGCCTTCTTTAAGATTTGTCATGTGTTTATATCATTCTTCTCTTGTTTTTACTTGTTCTTCTTCGGTGAAACTAGAGGAAAACCATCGTTTCTCTTTTTCATGTATTTTTAAAACAAATCCTTTATTAAAATAATATTCCATTATTATTACTTTTAATGACTGGTTTGAGAATTGATAGTTTATGGGTTAAAACTTTTTATCTATTTTTGATTGTGTTCCCAAATTTCTATTATTTTGTTCATATATTGACTGAAGGATATTTGGCTTAAAATTTACTTCTTTATGTCCCATACTTTAGTGATCTATGGAATTTTCTGACTTATGTGTAATAAGTTGACTTCCTAGATTTATGGAACCTCTAGAGGATAATGATCTTATGAGCATTCTATAAGATATATCTCTTTTCGTTGTTCTTTTTATATCTTTTATTTCTAATTCTTTCAAAGGTGTTGGTGTTGCTAGCTTTGGAAATTTTCAATTGGTCAAGAATTCTATTTCTTCATGTTTTAATTGCTTTGGTATTAACACTACTATTTTGGATGGGTTTCTTATTTCTACAAGCATAGTTTCTCCTTTTAGAGATTCTTTCAAAGGTTTAAAAATTTGATATGTCTTTGTTATTTTAAAAGTTATTCTATATTGTATTAATATTGAAGTTGTTCCTTTTTCTCAACTAGTATCAAATCCTACTTTCATTACTAATTTGTTTCTAACATTAAGGTCTTTTATTTTTACTGCATAATTCAGGAAACAATCAAAATATACTAGTCCTCTATGAATTTTTTTTTGTATTACTCTTGTTATAGGCTCTTTAAAATTTTTCTCCAGCCTTCTATTTCTTAAACATATTAAGCCTAGTTTATTTAATTATAGTCTAAAATATGACTTTATTGCTATTTGCTATTTGGATCAATCCTATATACATTCAATTATTTTTTTCTCTATATTTCTGTATAGTTTCTTTTGGTATTATCTATATAATTTGTCTACTTTTGGTTATTCCTATTTCTCTTTCTATAATTTGAATTATAAATGAAAAATCAAACGTTATTTTTCTACATATCTCTTTTGTTTTAAAGGTTGGCATAGACCAATTTATTAGTTTTTATTGTAAACTATGGCTAGTTATTTCTCCTTCATTTGTAATCTATTCTTCATTTATTTCTTTAATTTCATTATTTTATATATAACTACATTTTCTTCTATTTGATGTAAAATTATAACTTTTTTCACTTAAATTTCTATTTCATCCATGTTCTAAACCTAATGTTTTCATAAATTAACTCATTATATTATATCTATACTATTTTATTATAATCTAGTTTCTCTCCTATCCTAGGCTTAATGAGAATATCACTAGGTTAAACTAACAAATTTACTTTCATTACTGAGATCACTCTTATAGATTTACCAATGTTTTCATTAGAATAAGAAAACAAATAGCTTAAAATAAAATAATTTTCCTTTGTCAATCTCTTTAATGTCTATTTGTTTTCCTTAAAATTTTATTACGATTTGCATACTATATTGATTAATTATTAAATATCATGTGATATTAATAAATGAGTTGTATTTCATCTCAAATTATAATGCCTTTCTTGAATTTGAAAACTTCACCTAAAACTTTTTCTATTGATTATAGAAAATAGAACCAAAAAAAAAAAAAAGATTCAATGTTCATTGAAATGCATATATACAAATTGATGATGTATCAATTACGATTTTAATTAAGAAGTGATTTATACTAGCAATTTATTAACATATACTCTTCAACTTTGCTTTATTATATGTTTTTCATAGCTGTCATTTTCTTTGATAATTTGAATTTTGTCATTATATAAATTTAAAGGGGTCATATATTATTCTTATATACAAGACATATTATTATGTTTAAGAGTGATCCATACAGCTCTTTCATTATAATTTACAGGTTGTTTGGAATACAAAAAATATAAATATAAAAGAAAGTATAATTTTATAGAAAAAATAACTTATATACTTTAACTTTTAAAAAATAAAAATTAATAGATATTATTAAATAATTATTTCAAAAATATAATAAATATTATCCAAAATTTTCTTCTGATTCTTCTTCAATTTTCATTGTCAAACCAAACCAACATTTAATTGTCTTGTACTTCATAAATTGTTTTGAAGGGCTCTAATACTATTTTTTATGACTAGCTCATTCATTTTAATAGAAGTATAGTCTTTAATGACAAAACAACTTTTATACTTTGGTGCAAGATTTTGTCATATTTGATTTACTTGAACAAAATAAATAGGTTCTTATGTAGGCAAGAATTGTTATTTTTCTAGAATTGATCCATCTAATTTATTTTTTTTATTTCATATTTTTTTTTGTTGACAACTAAAATATGATTAATGTAATTTATTAATTATTAATGATGTAACCCCTCCTGCATCCTGATCCCCTACGAAGCACAATGATGCGCAACCCATGCAAATCAACGACACAACACTGTTTCATTGCCTTTGTTTAATCGTAGCCATCTGCATAATCCACGACTCCATATCACAACACGTAAAAAATATAATGTTGCGTGTCATGTATGTTTTCCTGTGAACCATCAGTAGATCTCAACTGTTCATGTTGTGAAATCTGAGTTGTCCATTGAAACACATGTAAACCCTATGATTTTAGCCTCAAAACGTAGCGTATATAGGCTACTTCTTCAACCTTAAAAACTATATCAGAAAGCAAAGGAAATTGTTCATTTTGTTGCCTAGTTTTATCAGTTAGAAGCTTAGATTTTTAGGAAATACTAAGCAATCATTTTTCCTATTTAATATATCTACATTATACTTCCATTAGAACCTTATTTATTATCTATTTTTTGTAGCATTTTTATGCCATTAAAAAGTTCTTTACTTCATTTTTAGGAGCCTAATAATAGATAACCCACTTGTGGTTTAACTTTTGAAGGTTTGTTCACTTCACCCACTTTCTAGTGATTTTTAAAGGATCACTTAACCTTAGCCTGCCTTTGTTTTGCCTATCACACATTTCAATTTAGACACCCATGTATGTATCCACCTTTTGATGCTGTGGAGGATGTACCAGTACTTCCTGGTGGCACAGGTTGTAAAGGAGTATCTACTGCAGATTTTGGACTAAAAGCTTTTAGATCTGGCTTCATAGGCAAATTTCCATTTTTCACATGCTTATATTTCTCTTACACTTGTAGCAGTCCTTCCTCTTGATTTTGCTATTTTTCTTTCTTGAGTCACAAAAACTTAGTTAGAATAGTTAAGAAGATGTGAACGAGCAAGCAACACACAAAATGCACTTAACAACAAACCAGTACTTATAGGCTTTATCAATAGTTGGAATATACAAAAAATTATTCAAACAAATGGCAATCAAGGAAAGAGATAAGGTTGAGGACAGCTTCAATTGAAGGTTGAAGGAGAAACCAAAACTTGACCCAAATGGAAAGTTGGAAACGCACCGTTTCCATTTTGCCATGTCGCGCACTAAAACCATCGATTATGTGGACGACTGAGATTAAACAAAGTAAAACAACGTCGTTTCGTAGATTTGCACGGTGTGCGCAACTATGCTATGTGTAAAGGATTCAGATGCAAACCCTCCTAACACACATATATAAGATAATAATATCTTTGCATGGCATATGTTCTCCCAGCTAGTACAAATACAAATATAGTGTAAAAGTATATAGTTATTTTTTTATTATATTTATAGTATAATGTTAAATTTAACTTATTTTGGTTTAATAATGATTTTTTTGTTTGTTTAAATCTGTTCTTTGATTTATAAAATAATTTTTATGGGAATAAGAATTATAATAAAAATACATTTTGATGAAAATAGAATAATTTTTTTTAGTATTCTATGCAAAAAAATGAATATTCTATTTCATTTTTATATTTAGTTAGATAAAAATGATTCAAAAATAAAAAAGAAAGATGAACAAAATTTTGTTTTCATTCCTTAGGATTTATTTAGTGTACAAAATAGAAAAGGATTATTTGAAAATACAGGAAAACAATTTTAAAAATAAAAATGACACTTATATTTCTAAAAAATAATAAAATATTATTAAATAATTAAAAAAAATAACTGCTCTCCCCCCAGTTGGATGTATCTACGTGGATAACCACGGAAATGTCAAAACGGACCCCTACCCGACAGCGTGTGTAATTATAAAAAATTAAAAATTTGATTGATTGATTCGCTCGTTAAGTTTAGGCGAATACTGCGAACCCGTTAGTGTTAAGCTAACTAGGTTTTAACTCCACCGACCCGTCCTCCCCCATCCTCCGAAACGAGCCGTTGAAAGTCACATGGTCCGAAAAGGTTTGGGCGGCAAAAATTTTGAAAGTTTACATTTCTCGCCCTACGTGAAACGTTTTCAAATCAATCCGCGACACTCTTGTTCTGCTTCTCTGCCTTTTCAACTTTGTAAAATTTGGGGCTTAGGGCAACGTCTCTCTTCACTCTCTTCAGTAGATCGCAGAATCTCCATTGGATGAAGTTTTGCATTCATCCATTTAGTAGACACATTAGCTCAGTATATTTGACGCAGTCCCAGCAGCTATTTATTGTTCTTTATCTCTCTCTGTCTTTCTATCCATAAGTTGCATGAACTGATTTGACGATTTCATCAGTATACTCAATAATGGGTGTCGAAAACTACCATGTAATCGAGCTCGTCGGTGAAGGTTCGTTTGGGAAGGTGTACAAGGGGAGGCGGAAGTATACAGGACAGGTACTCTTGGATTTCACTGGAAATGTTTTTTTTTTTCCTTTTTTCTTTAGCGTTTTTTTCATTTGTAGTCTTCAATTTTTGTTTTTGATACTAGACTGTTGCAATGAAATTCATAATGAAGCATGGCAAAAGTGAGAAGGATATCCATAATTTAAGACAAGAAATCGAGGTAATTCATTTTGTTTTTGCTCTGCACTGTTACATCAGTGGGTTTTACTGCATGGCTTTTCAACTTCTAGGTTCTTGAAGATTGAACTTTCCAATATTTGATTCTCGCCCAATGTTAAAATTTGGGTAAGCAAATAAATATCCAGTGACAATAAATTAACGACTATCGTTATCAGTCATTGAATAGTATAGATTGTTGGAGGCGACTTTGTCCTGTTGAATTTGGCATATAGGTTCAAAGTCCTATGTTACTACGAGACTTTTTGCCCAGTATTTAGTAGAAGAAACGATAATTTCATACAGGTAAAATCAACATATGAAAAAATAGGATGGTCTTAGGTTTGTTGGATACAACTGAGTAATTTAGCACTTAAAGTTCTTTGCTGAACTCTTAGTGAAGAATTTAAGTACTGAGTATGTACTGTTTGAATATATTTTGATTTTGAAATTAGCATCCATTGAAATTAATGAGGCTATACTAATGGAAACTATTTTCGCTGGATAAAATGACAATTTAGATAACGAAAGAGTTTCTGCTCAAAGTCTTTAATGAACCCTCCATGCAGAATGTTTTAAGAACTTATATTTGAATTCATGTTTCAGCTCACTTGTTATGTTGCTATATTTTTCTCTTATCCTCCATTTGCTCAAATATTAAGCTTCAAATATGTTTTTTTGGTTAATACTATTAAATTAACATATAATGTGTACCACTACAGGAGATATACTCAATTTCACTATTTCAGCTTCCGTGATTATTGTATTCTTGGGTTGCATTTCCATAAATATCATTTTTATTTTATACGATTGTAAAATATATATTATGTTGGGATTTGTATGTAGACACACGCAGTGGAAAAAAAATACGAAACAAGCAAAATCCCTCCCATGGATCCATCATCTTTACTTAAATTGAAATAAGTTAGAAAAAATATGCTACTAGAGCACAAAACTTTGTCTCTCTTCTGATTAATCACGTTTGGATCTCTAGGCGTTGCTCTTAACGAACTAACACCCTTTATCGGTATTCACATGAATGGGATTCCCAACATGAACGGTATGCTAGCACTACATTATGCGAACGTACCTCTCCAAACTCGTCCACAAGAACTACACAACTTCTCAAGTGTGCAACAGATCTTTCTCTCCCTCTCTATGGGGTGGTGTTGCGGCCTCCTTCTTTAAAATTGACCTATAGAAAACCCTAGCATCCCCTTTATATAAGAAAGCATTACAAATTTTTGAAATTAATATATACATATATATATATATATATATATAAATTTTGTCCATTTCCTTCTTAAGAGAGAACGCAATATCTTATCATAAATAGGATAATTTCTTATTTGAAATAGGAAACTCTTTAGAGAGCAAATACATTGAATGTATATACTACATTGATTGAATCTTTATAGGTTCAATGAATCTGGACATTCTAACTCATATTGGCTTATTCTTGTGTGTGGTCTTGTAAGTCCATATAATATTGGCAGTGGGTCCAAAACTCCTTTTAACTCACGAGTCATAAGTGGCCTCTAATAAGACATTATGACTACTCAAATTATATGGGGATCGATAATCTGATGCAACCTATCCTATAGTCTATGTCAAGTCCTTTTTGTCACATGATATCTAGGTCTAGTACAAGGCATGGTGACGTCATCATTATATCGCTTGACTATACTTTCTTGATTTTTAAGTAGACTATTAAAACAAATGAAATTCCTTTCATTTGAGCACAATCATGCATTTATCAATCTTACTTATCGAGGGGTTCAAAGATATCTCTCTCTTTGCGAGAGGAACAAATTCCATCTTGACTATTCATTTTCTTCTACATGTATCCCATTGTATGCGATCGCAACCTTTATAATCACTCGATTAAAGGTGACTTTTGATTATGTTAAAGTACAGTGTTCTTCATGTAGAAATCTATGGCAGTCTCAGGTCTAAGGACTCGGTGATATAGCTATAAATGAGATATGCTTGTGATCTAGTTCATTATCTTTCTCATGACGGATAGGTCTAGTACCTTAGTCTCTAACAAGTGCTTATGATTTTGAGTTGTATCTACATACATAATCATATTATGTTTATCAATCAAAATCATACTAGTTTTAATTCATTATTGTTCCTACGATAATGAACGACTAAGGATATTTAGGATAACTATAATTTAATTACCGAAGGATCTTATTATATGGTAAATATGCAAATAATATAATAATGATAATAAAACTCTTTATTAAATAAAGATAATGTTTGCAGTAAATTGATAAGTTTTGGGCACAATCTTTAGCATATTAACATTGTTCAAACATTTTAAAGCTAAACTTATGTACTTTTATCGACTTCCTTGATTCATTACCTTTCATTCTTTACCACATGAGTGAATAGATATCTTAAAAAGGACTATCGAAAATAGTTTAATCTATTTAAGGAATTGTCTTAAAAAATGAAAATTTCAAAACAATTTTTTTTTATTTGCATGCTAGAATGTGCATTTTTGAGATATCATATTGGCTTTTGAACTTTGAAGGTATCTACTTGGTCAAAAGTGAATATTATACAATTTTATTGCAATGCCAAACAATTTTGAGCAATTGTAATCAATTTTTTGAGTGATCATAATTTTCATAGAACGCATTGACCAAAATTCACATTAGGAGTTTGATTTTGAACTAATTTTACACATGTATAGTGGTCTTGAGGTCAATTCCCAAATCATAGTCATTTAGATCAATATGGTTTTTTTTTAAAATGCTATTTCTCAAAAGTTACTTGGAATAAAAGGTTTATAGTCTATGTGGACAAATAGTCATTGAGATGTAGAAAAATGTGGGGTCTATGCCAGTGATGTCAAAGGTACTTGCCTCAGTGCTTAAGGTGCTAAGGCGAGGCGCGATTCAATGCTGGCACCTTTCAAAACTTGAGAGGCGCTGCCTTCAATTAAGCATTGAAAGGCGTGTGCCTTTGGCATATTTTTCTTTGTTCCAGGCAGGCGCCTTAGGTGCCTTTATGTTTGAAAGTAAGAAAAGGAAGGGTTAGCTTATAAATCCAGCCAAAAAATTTTAAAAATAGTAATAGAATGAAATAGGAAACTACAAAATCTAATCGTAGAAGATGGTCTAGCCTTAAAGATTTATGAATAAGGTAAAATAGTTATTCTTAATTTAAAATATTATTTAGGCTATTGATCTAAATCTGATGGTTCAAATGACTAAAGTGATGGGCTTTAGGGCTGTTTTTAAATTTCTTCTAAGAACTTTTTTGGACTCGAGTAGTGCACTTTATTGTTTATTATTTTGTTAATGGCTTGGTTGTTATGTCTACTACATTTTTTGAGTTTTAAAGTTAACTAGGTAACTTTATACTTTGATATATAGCTTAAATAATGATTTTATAAATGAACTTAATATTATTATGAGTTATAACTTAGTGATTAATATGCTTGAGTAATGATATTAGTGACTTAATTAGTGCATTTGATGATTATTGTGTCTTATGACTTGATAATTATTATGTTTGAATTAGTTAGTTTATATGTCAAATGTTATTCCAAATTTATATTTATCTATTTTTTGTTTGTATAGTATATTTTTTCCTACTTTAGTGTCTTGTTTCACTTGGGCATATGCCTTTCTAGCACCTCTCGCCTAAGGCATATTAGAGGTATAGTGCTTTAAGTGCGCCTTTTGCCTTTGACTACCTTGATCTATGCTAGTTTTATTCACGTTTCAAAGTTTATTTTAGCGTTGAGGAAAGCTACTCATTTTGCCAAATACTCAAGTTTTTCATCTTTTTTAATAACATGTGTTGACTTTCGCAGATCTTAAGAAAGTTGAAGCATGAAAATATTATTCAGATGCTTGACTCCTTTGAAAGCCCACAAGAGTTTTGTGTTGTTACAGAATTTGCGCAAGTAATCATCTTCTGTCATTTATTCAGTTGGCTTTTGACTTATAGTGGCACTACTTTTCAATTCTGAAATTGTCACACATTGAGTTGTGCACTAATATGCACAATTAGTTGATGATTGAACTGGTCAGTATGCATAATAAGAAATGCTGATTATGTTTTTTTAACATGCAGGGAGAACTCTTTGAGATTCTTGAGGATGATAAGTGCCTTCCTGAAGAACAAGTTCAAGCAATTGCAAAGCAATTGGTATTTTACTCCTAAAAAGAATATATTTTTCTGTTTATTAATTTCAAATAAAGAACAGTTTTGACAATGAATTTTGTTTAGGCTGTAAATTTTTTTTTTCATTTGGATTATGTAGGTGAGAGCATTACATTACTTGCACTCCAACCGCATCATCCATCGGGACATGAAGCCACAGAATATTCTCATTGGTGCAGGATCTGTTGTCAAGGTTGATTTAACTTAGAGTTTGTTCATTCACTTGAAAACAATTTTCAACCTGTGTTTTTGTTGTTCACTTGAGCTGTTTATAAAGTAGCATAAATGGTTGAATATATTTGATCTTGATGCTTATCATTATGTTTAATTATTTGTCATTTAAACCATTTTTTTGCAACACACTAATGCTCTTCCTCTAAATGTTCATGGCCAGTTACCGTGAAAGAGTTTATCAATTAATTTGTGATTATGTAATACAGAGGAAACCTAGTTGTATGTTATCAACCTTGTTAGTCCTTAAACTTCATGTTCTTCCTATTGTTTGTTTATATTTAGTATGTTTACATATAATCTTCTATTAGAATCCCATGATTCTTAGGAAGAATCATATGGAATATTTGTTATTAATGGGCTAAAGTCAAATGCCGCCTTTATTTCCTTATTTGATTACTATTTATGAGGCTTTATTTTTCATTTATGTGGAATGTTTATTTCTTTTTATGTTGGGGATAATTGGCTGAAATTCTATGGCCATTATTTCCTTTTATGTTGAGGTTGATTGGTTGAAATTTTGTGGCTATTATTTCCTTTTATGCTAAGGTTTATTGGCTGAAATTTTGTGGCCTACTTCCTCTATAAATTGCTTCTACTATTTTGAAATAAAATAAGGAATTTCAAAGTGAAATCCTTCATCTTAATCGTGCAATATTTGTGCCTGATGCTTAAACTACACATGTTAATCATTTAGATTTTTTGAGCATATATCCATGTGATCTTTGTGTTCATTGAGAGTTATTTTTGAGAAATAAGTCTATTTTTAGCAAAATATTGTCTATTTTTACATAAAATTTTGGCTTTGCAATATTTGTGTTTGATGCTTAAACTACCCATGTTAAACATTTTTATTTATTGAACATTTATCCTTGTGAGCGTTGTGTTCATTGGGAGTTTGATGGATACCCAAGTAAGGTGGAAACTTTCCCCTAAAAGCTAGTTATTGAGGTTGAAGAATTACACAACTTAAGTACCCTATTGAGTATCTCATACTACTTAATGTAGGATTTTAACATCTCATATTATCTTGGTTTTTATTAATTGGTCGCCTTTAGAAAGCCGATATTCCAGTTGCTACACTTTGTGTCACTTTACTTGGTCTTTTGCCGGTTAGAATTCTCTGCTGGATAGAACCCTCCACAAGTCGTCGTCTTTTTCAGAGCTATCAACTACTAGCTTTGATATCAATTGATGGGCACCTAAGAAAAGTGAAAAACTCTCTCCCAAAAACTAGTTATTGAGAGGTGGGAGAACTATCTTACTTAAGTATCCCATTGAGTATCCCATACTACTTAATGTGGGACTTTGGTATCTCATACTATCTTGGTCTCTATTAGAGTTGTTTTTAGAAAATTAGTCTATTTCTAACAAAATCTTGTACTTCAATAATGTTGGAAAACTGTACTTTGTGAAAATATGTTATTTTTTCATGAAGGAAGAAAATATTATTTATAGCAAAAGAGAAGGAAGTATAGAAATGAGGTTAAGATATCCTCATAATAAAGACATACCAAAATGCAAAAGGAAAGACAAAATCAAAAGAATGTGTCAAGTTCAAGAGGGCCAACAAATACCTCTAAATATCTACTTGAGATACATCCCTAGTACATTTGTTATCTCAACTGCATAAAATGGCCATGAAGACAGTCCTATCCCACAGAAGCTGAAAGGTAGCAGCCTCTTGCTTGAAAGTTGTGTAGTGCTTGAGCACTTTTCCTACCAAATCCACTAGATCTAGGGGGCCTAGGTGATGACTAGGATATCTTGGAAAAAACTCATACATTGGGAAATGAAAGCAACCAATCAGACTAGGGGTAATGGTAGTTGTGAAATATACTCATTGGCATAACTAACACATTGAAGTGCCAGGAAAAATGAATTTCAGAGGAATCAAGTGCTTAATGTTATGAATCTAAATGTAGTTTTAATTTGATATGCTTTTTTTTTTGGAAGTTGCTTAATAATATAGGAGACAATTCTTTTGGGCATTATTAAACACAGGAAAACATAGTCTTCACTTAAATGAGCAAAATTGTATAAAGTCATGTAGTTCGCTGCATATGCTCAAATTATATTAATGATGAATAGCATGTTTGGTTCAGCTTTTTTTTCACCCAAACCATGGTTTTGGCCAAAGCAACAAGTTATAGCTTTTGGCCAAAACCATGGTTTGAGTGAAAAAAAAAAGCTGAACCAAACATGCTAGAATTCCCATGACACATGTATGATTGAGTTACTCATGTTGGGGTTCGATTAATTTAGATCACATAGCATAGTTTGATAATTTTGGCTTTTGGGCTTGGAGTAATGTTGTTGTTTGCAGAATAGATTTTTAGATGAGATTATCTAATAAATTGATATTAAATGTCAAAACTTAGACACAAATGTGTATCAAGAAAATACAAATTTTATGCTGAATTTTGAAATGTTTTAGATTTATATAATTTCCTTCAGTTAATTCAAAGGGCCAAAGTGTAGCATTTTTATGACTGGCTTCAGTTCTTTCTTTGTACAGGTTGAATGTTTCATTGTAGAGTTCTGAAGACTCTTTTTTGGTCTTGTGATGCACAATTTTTGTTTACCCCTTTTCCTATGTGATGATTGATGAGTTTTAAATTTCAGTTCCTTGTGCCTCTTGATGACTCCTTGATATGGCATTTAGTAAATTTGAGTCACCATAATAGGCTGGAAGCTTTTTCATAAAATATATTATCTATAAAATACAATACATAAATTGTAGGTTGCAATGTCAAACTAGTCTTGATATGTTTATTATATTTGTCCTCATGTGCACAAATCATTATTAGATTAAATGTCTACTAGGGTACCATCTTTTTCTTGTGTTCATTTTAGGGCGATCCCGTGGGCTGCCAATGTCATTAGTAGCAATGAGTAGTGGGAGTTGTATCCCCTGCATCTTGTTTGTTCACTTCAGCCATTGGGTAGCATGATTATCATCCTATAGAGAATGGATTTGCAGTCATTTTTGAGCATTTTCTTGGCAGTCATTTCAAAGGATTTGAGAGGCGCAAGGAGAGCAAATTTTTGCATAGATATGGTCTATTTGCAGACATTAAGTGTGTTTGGCTAGTGTGTGATGCTAGAAATTTCAGCCATTGCTGTTTATTGCTATCTCTGCTTTGGGAAAGTTGTTTCTTTTGGCTTTTTTTTTTTGGTTAAAGAACATAATTTCTTTAGTGGGTTTGCTTTGTTATATGTGCAAAGGGGTTGGAGAATATTTTAAGCTGATTATTTTCTTTCTTCTGTACTTTATCTTTTTGTGGTTGTCTTGGGATGATATCTTTTAATTAATTTATTTCACTGTTTTCCATCTTGATGATCCATTTCGTTGAAAAAAAAAAAGAGAAATGATAACAGTTTGCTATGGTAACCTGAAATATTGCCACTGTGCTTTTAACATTAGTCTTCTGTACATAGTTGGGTGGTTTTACTTTCCAGATTATTGAGTTTTCTTGGAAGTTATTTCCATTGGGTTGATTCTCTCTATGTGCACTAATTATTTCTGAATGATTTACAAGGATCTTTAATTTGTCTATAACTACACACTCTCCAATTTTTTGTCCTAGTTAGTGATGGTATGGTTTTCATTGCTATGGATAAGTACATCTGGTAATTATTTAATTTTCTTGTGGATTTCTGATAGCTTTGTGATTTCGGGTTTGCACGTGCAATGTCTACAAACACGGTTGTTTTGCGATCCATAAAAGGTTTGCTTATCAAAGCTAATCTTGTTTATTTTGTAGAGTAACTTTTCTATAGCTGCTTGTACTTTGAGTAATTATGCTACTATGTGTATATTTTGTTACTTACTACTTTTTACAGGCACTCCGTTGTACATGGCTCCGGAACTTGTACGGGAACAACCTTACAACCACACTGTGGATTTATGGTCTCTTGGTGTTATATTGTATGTTAAGTATCCATTTATCTTGTTCTAGGAATGTACTCCCCTACGTTCAGTTATGCATGTGTGGTTCTTGTTTATTTGAATTCTGACTTGATGTCCTACAAGAGTTTTTTTCTTTCTCTTTTCCATTTGTCACATTTTTAATCCTCTTTCCTTTTTGGAGGAAACTACTGGCTTCATGCTAGCAACTGATTGTTTCCTCAGTTTCTTGCTTGTGATGCTCAACTATTGCATTCCCTTTCCCATCCATAGTGGCAGAAAATTTTCACTGATTTTATAGTTTGGCAGCTTTATGCCCTATCTTCTGCTTCTGCATAGGTTAATTATCTGAGCATATGACCAGCTTATGAAAGAACCTTTGCAATTTCCTTAGGGGATCTGGATGATGATATTGTCTTACTCATAGTGACAATACTATGTTTTGTAGTAGACAGCTTTCTCTGTCTCAATTTTCTTTGCTATTCATCTTAAGTTGAAATGTTGAAGCCATTTTTAATGCCCATAACAGGTATGAGTTATTTGTTGGTCAACCTCCTTTTTACACAAATTCTGTGTATGCTCTCATCAGACATATTGTTAAGGTACATTTCTCCAACATACGAGGCTTGTTATTTTAACTTTATACACTGTGATGAAGCATGGGCCAATCTTACATCCAATAATTCAGGACCCTGTTAAATATCCTGACAACATGAGTCCACAGTTCAAAAGCTTTTTGAAGGGTTTGCTTAACAAGGTAGTGTAGTTGTGAATATTTCCCTTTTTCTATTACATATTACTCTTATCTACATTGATGTGTAAAATGCTTTGGTTTCTGAAATTATTCCTATCAGGCACCAGAAAGTCGACTGACTTGGCCTGCTCTTCTTGAGCATCCATTTGTTAAGGAAACTTCAGATGAACTGGAGACTGGGGTAGCTATTTTAAACTTTATTTTATAGTTGTACTAGTAGAAGTATTTTGCTCCTCTATTTGAAAGATAAACAATAGATATAGAACCATGTTGGTTATTCTTTTTTAAATTTAAGAGATATACATAAATATGTGCCTACTTCAGGAAATGCGTCAAATATCTGGTTCACCGAGGGGATGTGATCCAGCATGGAGGGGTGAAGAAAAAACCATTCAACCTTCAACAGGTTCAATTGCTTCTAATTCTGCAAGTAGATACTCCACTAAATTTATCATATGTATCCCTTCATGATAATTATTTGCATAATTACATTGTCACAGGAAAAATCAATTATATTACAGCTTTTGAGGAGAATACTGCTTTATCTGTTCAGAGTGAAGCTCAGTTAAATTGTCGCAACTTGGACACAGTCCATTCTTCAGTACATGATGCGTCCCCAGGATTTTCAGATCAAAATTCTGTCAAAGAACCAGGTATCTTTTCCTGCTTATTAATATGCTTATACTTCACTAGATGCCAGGAGAAAGGTATTGTTTTTCCTCATTATTTCCTTGTCCTACTATTATTTAGTAGTTCTTTTCTAACTTAAAATATCTGAGTCGTCATCTTATTTTAGAATCATTTTCTTTCTGGGTACATTCGGTTACAGAAAATTATGTTATTGTATTTGCAACTTTAGTTAGGCAAGTAGCAGCTCATTCTACTATTCAAATTTCAATTTCAGTGTGCTTATTTATGACATGTTTAACATTTAGCTTTCCTGATAAAGTTGTTGCAACAGTAACAATAGTTGGAAATATGCAAACTTTGATGACATAATGGATTTAAATTGGTACTAAATTATTAATGTGCTTTTGTACTTTCTTGATTTGATAATTGTCAGTTTGGTGTGTTTCATAGTTTGTAACAATTTTGGTCTCACAGACATACAAATACTGCATTACTAATCTACACGCTATAACATGGGTGTCCTTTGTATCTGTTAACCTTTTACTCTTTTTACGCATCTATGTTTCCATGTATGGTAGTTCCTTTTGTCTGGTTCTTGTACTAGGAAACAGATGACAGGGTGCCTTCCAAGAGTGGCTTTGATCATTTCATTAAATACAAGCTTTGTAGCCTCTTGGCAATTATCCTATGTAATATTTAGACATGTACAAGCAATAAATGCACACATATAGGAATTTTAGTGGCTTGTTATTATGCAGGATCTCAAAATGCTATTGTGTTTTATTTGCTTAGAGAAATGAATTAGTAAATGTCTTCATAACTATTTAGTGGCTTGTTTTTGCATGAAAACCTGTAATATGTTACATAACTATTTCTGATTAGGCTGTCAGAGATCGGACAGACTAGAAAATAACTCTCGCACAGTCAAAGGTGCAAAATTAATTGGTCAAGATAATGAAGCGTTGACTCATATTCTGCTACCACTGAAAAGATGGTCTGAAGGATCTCGAAACAACTACAGGTAAATCTGAGTTGCATCTTTATGTCTATTATGCATCTTGAACCCACATGAATCTTGTTATTTATTGAAAATGCACAGGGAACAAGACATTCTTGATACAAACCAGTCATTGAGAATTCTCTCAAACCTAGTTGCAGCAGGTGCCCTCAATTCTGGTGGACAACTAGATGAATTAATAAGTGAGCTTCTTGCATTTAGTGGAACTGTTATAAGCATCAAATCCTCTGAAGT
This sequence comes from Erythrophleum ivorense, assembly GCA_026724425.1. Lineage (NCBI taxonomy): Eukaryota > Viridiplantae > Streptophyta > Magnoliopsida > Fabales > Fabaceae > Erythrophleum > Erythrophleum ivorense. The sequence continues at coordinate 639,976 of JAIUCV010000174.1, forward strand.
TAATGATTTGATAGCAAAGGTATAGCACTGAAATATTTAAACTAGAAGTTCCTGTCTTTGATACTTGTACCCTCCGGTATCTTTACTCCTTGATCTATGCTTGGAGCTAGGTTCAATATGCAGATGATTGCCCGCTCAAAACTTGTTTCAGTTTTGTTTACTGAAGATTGTAATTCCTGTTTTTCTGGCTTATCATTATCCTCACCCTTTTTTGGTTAGTTTGATAACTTTTTATAAGGCTTTGTTTCCTTCATTGGAAAATTTTTGACAAGAGAAAATTTTCTCCTTTTTTTTTCCTAGAAAAGAAAATTTTTCCAACAATATAAATTTTTATTTTAATTTCAAGCAAAAAATTTCCAAAATATATGGAAAACCTTTCAATTCACTTCTACCATGGCTCACCACTGCCACCGCTATTGCCCACCTCAAGTGGTTGCCTCCACTACCATCGCCCACTGCCCATCAACCACCACTTGCCATCGCTCTCGGCCATAGCCTGGGCTTGCCACTTCCTACTACTATTGTTATAACCACTGCTCTCTCACAACCTCTTGGCATTGCCCAATATCTCTTGCCATTGCTAGCTACAGGACATAATCTTGGATTAGGCAGTATACTTGGCCCAATTAGTTCTGGTCCAAAAAATGAAATTTGGGCCTCAAATTTAAATTGAATGTTGTGTTTAAGCCGAGCTTTGGCCCAAATAGAAATTCTGAAAACAAGTTGAACTCAGGTTTGCATTTGAATTTTTTGCTTTTTCTCTGAAAAAGGCTGGCCTTTGATCAGGTTTACTAGCCATCACCATCACCACTAGCATGCACCCCAACCTCCACCAGCCTCCACCACCTGGCCACTGTCATTGTGAATCACTGCAACCATTGTTAGCATTGCTCACTGCTTGTTACTGACTCATTACCACTGTAATTTTTTTCTAAATCATAATGATTATTGTATTTTTCTAGCAAGAACCAATTTGGCATTTGATTCCAATGTCTTTGTTAACATCTTTTTAACCTATTGCTAATATTTATTCATATGAATTTATTAGAAAAGTTTTTTATGTAATCCCAAAAAAAGAACGTTTATTTATGTAATCTAAACAAAAGGAAAATTTTCCACAGGATTGTTTTTTAATTAAAGATGCAATGGAAAATTTGTTGTAGAACTGCTTTTTTAAGGACTATTTTTCAGAAAAAAAAATTCCAACAAAATAAATGGAGCCTAAAGGAATGAAATCTTGAAAATCATAATTATACACCTTAATCCCAATCAGATGTGTTCATTTATTTTTTTCTCCTCATCTAGATTATTTTGGTTTTATGAAAGTGTGAGGGTAATTATGTATGCATAGTGTGACATCCCTGCTAGGTAATAGATTCAACCAACTTGAGTGGTTAGGATGAAGCCAGATGGTAAAAAATGCTTCAGCCCAAAATGCTGGTAACATGCTATCTGTATGGCTGTATCTCATATATGGCATTGGGTTCACATAGGAAGTACATTAAACTTGAAGTTTGTAGGTTAGATTTCTGTCTATTTTAATTCTTTTGCTTGATAGTTTGTTAACTTTATTATTAATTGAATTTTTTATTTTGTGCAGAGTTTCTCCATCACTAAAATGTTATTAGATAATAATGGGACCTGCATTGCAAGCTCTTATTTCAGGCATTGGGTTGCATTTGTTGAAATTTATTCTCAGGTCATATTCTTTCTATTACATAATTTCACATATGGTAATTCTAAATTTACAGGGAATGTTATACAACTAATTTAAACCTAACAATTACTGTTAATATAAATTTTGTTGGAGATTATGTTATTATGCGTCTATTTTAATTATTTTTATTTTATATGTTTTGTTTTAATTAAGGCTTGTTTTTTTAAGTTATTTTTTGGGATACCACTTCTATACATTTTAGGATTAGCTTAAGTGTTTTGTTTTGATTAAGATAAAATTAGTTTAAGTTTTCTATTTTGATTAGGATAGAATTATCTTATTTTGAGGGTTATGCCTTTTAGTTGGAGTAGGAGTTTGCTCTCCCATTTATTTTCTATATATGTACATGGTTGCTCTTTAATAAATAAGTTTAGAGGATCATTAACCTTGAATTTCTACATGGCATTAGAGCCTGCAAAGCCGTAATGGCAAAATATGGGCAAACAATGGCACTCAACACCAAGAAAGAAAAGTCAGCCAATGAAATTACCTAGCTAACTAGCCAAGTATTGGCTGAAAACAAACTTCTCCCATCACTCAAAGAGGCTTTCTCTGAAGTGAGGCTTAAGGAAAGTAGGAAAAGAATCACCTATTTGAACTCTGAGTCATCTGCTATGGTGGCCCATGGTACTCAAAAGTCACAAGCTAACTGACTTCCAATAGAGAAGACATGGTACTCATAAGTCACAAGCTAACTGACCTGCGAACCCTGAATCATTTGCTATGGCGGCCCATAATACTCATAAGTCACAAGCTAATTGACTTCCAATAGAGACATGGTACTCATAAATCACAAGCTCATTGACTTCCAATGGATAAGACAATGGTATCAAAAGGAAAAAAAAGAAAAAAACTCTTGCTCAGGCATGCCTTAGTCTTGGGAAAGACAATTATCAATGCTGGAAGAATTACTCCAAACTAGGAATATCCAATTTGAAGGGTAGTGTTGGAGATTTTGTTATTATGCGTCTATTTTAATTATTATTTTTTCTTTTTTTTTTGTTTTAATTAAGGTTTATTTATTTATAGTTATTTTTGAGATAATACTTCTATGCGTTTTAGAATTAACTTAAGTGTTTTGTTTTAATTAAGATAAGATTAGTTTAAATTTTCCATTTTGATTAGGATAGAGTTATCCTATTTTGAGACTTATATCTTTTAGTTGGAGTAGGAGTCTACTCTCCCTTTTATCTTCTATATATGTACATGGTTGCTATTCAATAAATAAGTTCAGGAGATCATTAACCCTAAATTTCTATATTGTATTTGTGACAGTTCTCATACTTTATATTTATATCTATCATGCATTATCATAAAGTACTCTAGCTGGATTTTGATATTATTTCATATTTTCTGATAAAGATGGAAAAAGCCCTTCATAATTGTGCACTGCTTATGTGGGTGCTGCACTCTCAATTACTGATATGTGCAGGTAGTAACTTCCAGAAATGATGCATCTGGAAGAGTTCTCTCTGAGTCTAGTGCTTGCATTGCAATCATGCTGTCTAGAGTTGCTCAGGTTCTTAGATCATCTCAAACTTCAGGCCCAGAGACACTGAATGAAACAATTAAAAAAATTTTGGATCATGCTAAAACATCTGGTATAGTGGACCATTTGTGTGTCTGCTTAGCAAGTTCGGGATCAAGTCTTATTTCAGGTTCTTCTGATATGTTACGGGCAGCTTCTGAAGCATGGAGAGCTATATGGTCCCTGATAAATGCATTGGATATTCTTTTCATGAAAACAAATACCATTTTATTTCCTATAAATGCTTTGCAGAGTCATTCTTTGTCTCGACTGGAAATTGTGAATCATGAGCAAGGTCCATTTGTTGGAGCAGAATCATCAAAAATTGTTGATGCAGTGACAAGAGCATTTTTGAAATCCAAAGCTATTCAGGTTGCTGTTTACTATTGTTTCCACCAGCGCTTGGAGGCTGCAATGTGTTCTGTTTTTCAGGTACTAGTGGCTTAGTGCTTACCGTTGTTTACAAGGTTTCCTTTTGTGACAGCAGGATCTACATATATCCTATTGGTTAGATATATTAGATCATCAAAAATATTTTTTACTTTTTGTAGCTCTTAATTATTGACATAAAACTTGCAGTCTGTCAGTGATAAATTTTATATTTTTATGCTCTTTCAGCTTTTTTCAAGGTGCTGCCTGCATAGTGGAGTTGTTCCAGCACTCCTTTGTGGTCTGCCCAGTTCCCTTCCTGTGACTACTGTTGTTAGTGGTGGTGGTGATGGTACAATTGTTTCAGAGATATTTTCTGTATTGTTATTATGCACTTCCTCTTTAAATAAAGATCCACAAAGTGGAGAAACAAATAGCCAGAAGTGCAAATTAGCCAATCCTTCTGATCTGGTTCTTTTTTCATGCCTCATCCTTGCAATAATTGCACAATGTTTGAAGTCATCTGGAAGAAATTCAGCGCTATTTATGCTCACAAACTCACCAAAGAAGCAGCTTGCTCGACTTTCAGTACTTGCTCATCATATTTCTTCTGATGATAGAAAGAAATCTTCTTTTCAACCTCAAAGTGCATCAGCCATGCTGGCTTTAGCATCCATTTTATGCCTCGAATCAGGAGCTGCTATTGAATCCTCAATCTCTGAAATTGCCATGCCTTTGATTCCTCGAACATCTTCACTATATGATTATCTTAAAATTTCATCTGGCAATGAAAATGAATTGGATCCTTCCAACCATAGTGGGAAGCTCTCATATTGGCAAGGACTAAGGGATGGTTGTGTTGGCCTTTTAGATTCCAGACTGAAGTGGGGAGGACCATTAGCTGTTCAACAGTTATGTGCTAGTGGTATACCTCTTCTGCTTATTGGCTTATTAGGCATAGATGGTACCAATGCTTCTCATGGATTTGAGTACTCAAATGATACAGGTGGATTATCCCCCGTAGGTGTTCTATGGACAATTTCGTCAATATGTCAATGCCTCTCTGGTGGTGCTTCTACTTTTCGTCAGATTTTGATTAGGAATGAACATATCAAGCTCATATCTGACTTGCTATGTGATGCTCATCTGAAGTTGGTGAACAGATGGATCGGACCTGGCGGAGGGAGAGCAGGAGTCAGGGATCTAATAAATGCAGTAGTGGATCTCTTAGCATTTCCGTTTGTTGCTCTACAAAATGTACCTGGCTTGCCAATAGCCACTGCTTCTGTTAATAGTGGGTTTCTTCTCAACATGGGCTCTCCTTGTCATAAAGTATGCATGGAAGACAAGGAGATAATTAAAGCAATAGAAGATGACATGGGAAAATACATCAAGATTCTTCTGGAGGTAAAATTTTCTGTCAATTTTTTCTTTTGTTCTTTATTTTGAAGATATTCCAATTAAAAAATTTTATTGTGTTATCAACCTATCATGTGAAAATGAGATGCTTTTGCAACCTGTTTTTCTTCTTGAGCAGTGGCTAATAGTTACTGACAGCTGGTTTACTCTTCTCTGCGTCAATGACTGAATTTTGTGATTACAATTCATTTGTTGCTTTTATTTTCTAGTAATTATTGTTGATGAATTGATATTTAATACTATTTACAATATTTAGATTTAGTTATAAGTTGACTACACATTGATTTGTTATATCAGGATATCTTAAGATCCTCATGTTATCCTCATCAAATGCTTTTGAAGTTTTCAGGTGGGGGTGCCTGCTATTATCCTTCGATGCTTACATCATATAGAGTTGAATGAGTTGGGCAGGCCTGTTGCCTTTCTTGCTAAAATGGTAGGCCATCGACCTTTGGCATTTCAACTTGTGAGTCAAGGTCTCTTAGATCCAAATAGGATGAGAAGGTTGTTTGACTGTTCGGTCCCAAAAGAGGTTACACTGGATACTCTCATGATAGTTTCTGATCTAGCTCGTATGGACAAGGTAATATTTCTTTCTCATCCAATGTTTTCTTATTATGAAAGCAAATATCATAGTTGGTCTTTTTGTCAGTTTACGTAACAGAGTGTTGTGGGTACACATACGAGCTGAAAGAAGTAGATATATGGAGACATTCCATGCTCCAAAGTTGTGTTTACATGTGTTTTTGTGTGTTTAGAAATGTGCTAAAAAACTAAATTGGTTGTTGAATTGGAATGTACGGAGTGGTTTGCCGTTTAGTTGTCCTACTATGGTCAAATAAATTTTTTAATATGTTTTATTAAATTTATTAAAAATATATAAATGTAAATATAAATATAGCACTTTACAATCAAGTTAACACATATAAAATAAAAAATATTAAATAAAATCACTATACAATGATATAAATTTATTTTAATAATTTCTGTATGATAATTTTTTATATATGTAAAATTTGAAATCTATTAAATAAATTTTTAATCTATTAGTATTTGTGCTTTGATAATTTGCTTCGTGAACTTATCTTTGATAAAAATTCATGTTTACTTCATTCATCTGTGCTTTTGAGTGCATTACATGTTGAAGATAAGGATAATTGCTTTTGCAATATCAAAGTCACTTTTCAATTTTCAATTTATTGAAATTTTCCTCCCAACAAACGTGTTAATAATATGTGGTCTCCCATGTTGTCTTTATTTTGGGCATGTATAATTGACTTAACTGTATGTGCTTTTGAATGTTCATTCTTTATGATTGTTCTAAAATCATTTGTACTTCCTGTTTTTTGGTTTTCAGGCGTTCTATGAGTACATCAAAGGTGCTTCCATTTTGGAGTTCTTAAAAGGTTTTCTTTCACATGAGGACCCCAATGTGCGCGCCAAAACTTGCAGTGCTCTTGGAAATATGTGTCGTCACAGCGCCTATTTCTATAGTTCACTTGTATGTATAGAATTACTTTAAGTAGGATAAATGATTATCTTGATCTGAGTCTTTAAAAATATAAAATGAAAAAAAAAATAAAGCAATGTTATTTCACTAATCAAAGCAAAATTTCTGATGAATTTGGCTTTGTAAAGTTCCACTGCCTCATCCTTTTGCCCATCCTGTTCTTTCTGTTATTATGGTTGTTTAATTTTTTCTTGTTGATCAATGACATCTTCAGAAGTCCTATATATATACGATTTTCTTTTCTGGAAGAAACAATCTTTCTTTAATTAAAAAGCATAAAGAAGAATGCTTTTTGGATGATATTATATGTGTTACATTAAGAAGGCTTAATTTTAACGCACACCAAATGATACTCAACATTTTCTGCAGACCTCGTTCTATTTTGCATTCTCTTACTAAATTGGATATCGCAGGCAAGACATCAAATTGTAAGTATCCTTATTGATCGATGTGCTGATCCAGACAAACGGACAAGAAAATTTGCTTGCTTTGCTGTAAGCTTTATCAATTCGAGCTAAATATTTATTTTGTCTCATTATGTCTTTTGTCAAGATTGTAACTCTCTTTTTGTTTAGTGAATATCTTTGCTATTTTTCATGTGTCATGCTTCTCTTTTGGTAATCGGTAATTTGGTATTAGATTAATTCCGACTATTTTTTTCATTCATTTTATATATGTAGTATGTATAAGTTTAATTGCACTTTTGATATCTTTAGTTTGGGTTGCCAAAATAATTTAGTCTTTCCAATTTCAATTTAAGTGATATTATGCACTTATCCTTCTAATTTTAGTTTGAGTAATGTTCTGTCTGGTTCCAATTTCCAAAATACTATCACTTTAGTTCTAATTAGAGTGATTCAGTCCATTTAATTGTTAGATTAAATTAATGAAGATTTAAGAGTAATAATTAAATGGAGGAGTGTTTCGGATATTATTTGTGATAGAAGAGTACTATTCAAATTTAAGAATAAATTCGACCGCATAGTTATAAGACTTGCAATGTTGTATAGAATTGAGTGTTGAGTAATAAAATGTCAATAGGAGAATAAACTCAATGTTGCAAAGATGAGAATGTTACGTTGGATGAGTGGATACAATAGACAAAACAAAATTAAAAATGAATGCATTAGAAAGAAAGTAGAGATTGCCTCTATTGTGAAAAAGATTGTAGAATTGCAACTTAGATAATTTAGGCATATATAGGGAAGACTTATAAAAGCTCCAGTTATGAGAGTAGATCAGATAGAGAGTAATTCGATAGTAAAAGGTAGGGGGAGATTAAGAAAAATGATAGGAGAAACCATTAAGAAAGATTTAAACTTAAATAATTTGTTTAAAAATATGATTTATGATAGAATTTTATGACGTCAATTAATCTATATAGTTGACCCTATTTAGTAGGAAAAAGCTTTGTTGTTATTGTTGTTGTTGTAAGAGTAATAATTAAGAAGGAGAATAGCTAACTTTCATTAAGTCAGAAAGTGAATGTAAATATTAGTGTCTAGCTAGTTGTGATTTGTTGTTACATGTCACATATTGGCTGTAATCTAGCGGTTGTCTCATTCATTGCTTACTTGTATTACAGTTGTACTCACTTGCATTGCACAGGCTGTAAATAGCTTTGGCACTGTTATATAGATAGACCCAGATGTAAGGACTGTTAATTTATGCTTCCGGTCGATATTTCTCCTTCTCTTCTTCTATAAGAACAATAGATTTAAAGTTTGTTTCCAATTATCATTTTTTTTCCATATAATTGAAGGAAAATTATTAAACTAATTGAAACTAGAGGGACTAAATTGATCTAAATAGCAAACTACGGGGGCATGATTGTTTCAATTGAATTAAGAGGAACTAAAATGCTCTTTGGAATAAGTCATTGAGCATTTTCATTTAATACACATTGGGTTTGTCTGCTTAACTCAGTGTATTTATTAGCTATTAAGTACAATGGCATTGGGAGCAAAAGGGAGAATAAAGCTCTTTGGCAGTTTGCTGCTTTTGCTGGATTGTAGTGTATATGGTTAGAATGGAATGCAGGGTTTTAATCAGGAAGTTTCTCCCATCTCATCTTCTTTGGGAGAGGGTTATTTTTCTGACCTCCCTCTGTTTCAACAAATGGCCTTTCTAGAAAGGGGGGAAAGAAAAGAAAAGAAGAAAAGGGGGGTTCCCTCTATTTACAAAGGAATTGACAAGCTCTTTTGAGTCATTATTTTATCATTTAAATTTGAAACTCCTTTTCTTCGTTGATGTATTGTTTTCTCTTATTAATAAATTCTTTTTATATATATTAAAAAAAATTTGCTCTTTGAAGCAAATTAGAGGCTATCTTTTACCTTTTACATTTCTAAGGGTCCTGTTTATGTGGTCGGCATAGGAAAATGTATCTGACATGAATTTATGTATCCTGGTTTTGCAAAAGATGCCTTGTTATACTCTATATGTAGATCTAACTTGTTTTCTTCAACCTGACCTCAGATTGGAAATGCTGCCTACCACAATGACATGCTGTACGAAGAGCTGAGAAGATCCGTTCCTCAGTTGGCAAATTTGCTGTTGATGGCAGAAGAGGACAAGACTAAAGCAAATGCGGCAGGTGCACTTAGCAATCTGGTTCGCAACTCTGATAAGCTCTGTGAAGACATTGTGTCCAAAGGAGCGATTCAGGTTTGTCGCATGCTGTCTCAAACATAATATTAGGATTGCACAAGTGTTCTGTCAAATTTCTGCATTTATAACTCCAATATTTCAACAGGGTTATTTTATTTTATTTTATTTTATTTCAAATTGAGGATGACAAATAATCATGAATGACTTTATTTGTTTGCACTGAATCGTTGATGCTAGAGCTAACATAAATGTTTACATGTATAACTGTTTGAGACTATAGTAAAAATTATTTTTGAGTCCTTACTTAATTTAAGCTGGTCATTGACATGATATCAGAGTTTCCAAACCAAGTGATCGGGAGTTCAATCCTTGGCATTCCAATTTTTCATAATTAAATGAAATGTCATTACTTTGTAGGTGGGTTTCCACTTAGCTCACACTTCAAGCTCGAAGGGCTTTTGTGTGAGGAGTGTGTTAGAGATTATAATGAAATTATTTCTAGGCTCTCACTTAACAACTTAAACATTTTGAGTTGAAATAATCCCTGACAGCAACTATTACTACTAGTTATTTTTGTAACTTTAAATCCATATAAATGTGATCTTGATTTTTCACGTTTGCAGGCCCTCCTTAAGCTAATTTCAGATTGTTCGGTTTTAGCGTTGAATCCGAGCAAAAATGATTCAGCAAGTGAGTCTCCTTTAAAGATAGCTCTCTTTTCCTTGGCAAAGATGTGTGCCCACCCACCCTGCAGACAGTTCCTCCGTTCATCACCCTTGTTTCCTGTTGTTGGAAGGCTTCAGCAATCCCCAGAATCATCAATTGCCAAATATGCCTCCGTAATTATTAGCAAAGTTGCTGAAACTTGAGGGTCAATAGCCAGTTTGACCATGCGCCACCACCATTAGTTTGCCTTCCATTGAGGTCATTCTGCTTATTCTAAAATGCTTATGAAATTGTAAGGAGAAATACGAAACAGGTGGCTAATCTTATCAGTAACGCTGTTATAAGTGATAATCACTTATGCTTTGTACATGAGATGGACTGTTTAATGTGTTAGCTATGTCCATATTCTATATTGTCTCTATATTCTTTGATTGTCTCTTCCTTTCACTCATTTCTGTTTAGTTAAGGAATTTAATGGATTGCACTTTATAATTACATTCCAGTATGTAAACATTTTTATATAAATTTTTAAGATATTCAAGGCTTGACATTTTAAAAAAGAACAGTTTAATTTGAATTATAATGAAGACATTATTTACGGCCGTGGTGGAAATGAGCTTTTTCTTAATCATTAGAATTACAAAGTTTGATATAATGTGAGCCTTATAAAGGTTTAGATATGAAAACGTTTTATAGTCACTCATTTGCTATCGGTACTTTTCTAGTAATTAGGTAGATCGCATGAGTAAAATTTTTTACAGGCATTGTACCGTTATAGAATATGGTGAAATAATATTTTTAGTCCTATAAACATATGCTCTTTCTTTATTTAGTCTTTTAAAATTTAATTATATCATTTTGGCATTTAAAAAATGTTTTGTATTCAATATTTTCGTCATCTTAAATTTATTAACAGATAATTAGTAGAATGGATGGCATAATGGGAGGTTATGTGGCCGTGAACTAATCAATTGTCATCGAAATGAGTTAGAGCGTCACACTACTTAAATCAACTACAACACTTTCATTTTAATGTTATGGAATATTTTTGTGACAATCAAACACTTAACAGTCATACAAGCTTTATATTAAAGTTAACTAATTGTTGCTCAATTTAATATGAAAATGATATTATAGATAAAATACTCTGGATGATTGAAATGAAACAGAATCATATTTAGACAATATATATCATGATTGAAATGAAATTTAAACTTAAGAAGCACCAAGGCGACGTGTTTCTTTCAAAAATCAAAATGATCAGTTTAGTTATTATAATTTGATTAAAAGCTACGTAATAAAATAATATCACTTGACAAAATGCCAATTTTGTTCCACGAATCAGGAAGAGAGCGTGAAAGAGAGCAAAGATTGCCGAACTCGATGCTTCATTATAAGTAGAATCGTTTCTTGCTGGTTCTGACCATCTCATAGCTTTGTATGCCCAATTTCTTCTCTGCAACTCTTTCTCTTCCATAAACACAAATTTCATTCCTCTCCATTATATTTACTTGTCAAATTAGAGAAACCTAGTGAAAATGCATAGATCGGCAAGTTGGAATCGATACTCCGACGACTACTTCAAGCAATTCACAACGTATCAATCGCCGGGGCTTAGATTGTCGTCATCGTCGATGGATGGCAACGATCTACCTGTATATGATCCCGTTGTAGAGTTGGCTAAGAAGGAGAAGGCTCGCGTTAGGTTTGCTGAGAATGCGGTGCATGCTATTCCTCTTGTGCTCTTTGCTTGTGCCATCATACTTTGGTTTTTCTCAAATCCAGGTTCATAAATTTGACCACTATGCATTCTTGAATTTTGAAGTAATACTTTATTTGATTGATTTAGTTTCTGTGAGATGATCCTAAACTTGAGGAAATATTAATTACCCCAGCTTGAAATTAGTAATGGAGATTAATGCAAAAATTGGTTGTGCAAAAATTTAATGGAGTCTCCCACTCATAGATAGTTCAGGGCAATAGAAGTTGGTTCACTTGACCAAAAAAACTCAATAAGAAGTTTCGCTATCATCAATGCTTAGATTGTACGGGATTAAATCTTTTTGATATTAAGAACTCATGTTAGGGGTGAATCATGTTGAGAGAGAGATGACTGGTTTAATTTTTTGAGTGAATCTTTATTCGTAGGCCTCATTCTTACGCAAATCCCAACGTCAAAATGCCAAACTTAGATGCCATGAGTTTTGACAGATATAGGTGTGGCCACTGGTGTTGTGATTTGATTATGTTACATCAGTGACATAATTTTATTACTATTTTTCATTATTGAAAGAAGATAGTTATAAGGTGATTTTCTCTTTGCATTACACAAGGTGTTTTAATCTCAACCGATAATTCTGCTTATAGGGTTATTAATGATTATTATCACCTTTCACAGTAAATCATTTATTTTGCTAGGTGTGTCCATCTAAACCTTCCATTGCATAAAATGGGATATTCTTATTCGTTGCGCTAGTGTGAACTTTTCATATGATTTCTTTGTTTACTTTTAAGCTCTTGACAGTTTTATTCTTTGCACTGGTTGATCTAATAATGCTCTTTTATTATTCTTTTTGTTTTAGTATTTTTTTTTTGGGTTGTTGTTTGGTCGTTATCTCCTTTTTTATTTTTTTGGTTAAGAGTCTATGATAAAATGGGTTAGACTCATATACTTCTCTTGTTAGTAATTTAAATTTCTTGTTTTTACCCAATAAAAAAAACAAAGAATTTCTTTTCACAAGAAGAAATTGTCTTGTGTTTGCTTTGCCCCAAAAAAAAAAATACCAATTTAAATTTAGTTTTATTTTTATTTTTATTTTTAAATATTAGTAAAGAAACAATTTCAATCTTTATTTTAGCCCATTGTAATTTTATTATCGCCATGATCACTTATCATGGCTAACATCATCATCAAAATCTGCCATAAACTATGTTTGGATTCAGATTGAAGTTTTTTGTAATTTGTTTTTTTTTGAAAAATTAATTTCTTTCGAAACAAATGCAGTGGGAAAGTTGAGTCCACATTTTCTGGAATAGTTTCTATAAGCTAAGCTTTCCATTCTTAATTTTGTTTTTTTGTTTTTTGGGTGGTCATTGAATAGATATGGGATTCAAAGGAGATCCATTTACAGCTGGAATTGAAGGATTAAATATCGACGGGGAAATTGATCATCATAGCAATGTTCTGAAATGGACGTCTTAGCTATCGCAGACCCAGGAGAAACTTCCACAAAAGAACTTGGAGCTGAATTAGTTTCTATAAAACTAAGGACATTTTTGTGAGTAATGTTAAAATTTGATAAAAATATAATAGGTTTGCCTTATAGAAGTCCCCAGTGGATGATGCTATGTAGCCCTGTGCCTCTGCAATAAGAGGGGAAAAACAAGAAAATATTGTGACTTCAATTTTTGAAAATTAATCGATTTCTTTTAATTTAAAAATGTATTCAAATTACTCGAGGCAATATCCTTTGCTTGACTTTGTGAATTATATTAAAGATATCTTTAAATATATAGATTTATCAAAATTTAAATGACATTTATGGTGTTTTTTTAAAAAATTATATCCATGTCCTATATGTTGTCTATCATGGTTACGCTTTTTTTTTTTTTTAAATCATAAAAGTCTATCGTGGTTAGTTACTCCAATATCGTGAAATGTTTTTTTTTTAATTATTTAGTCTCTATAATTTCTGCAGTTTTCAATTCTAGAATCCCACAACATTGTCATTCTTGTGATTCGCAGCCATTAGAGTCACCCCGTCACACAAATATTGGCCCTAAGTTTCACCATAGTGACATAATATCAAATTAAATTATGTTTCTTTAAACTAGTTTATTGTGTTGATGTTTTATGATTGTTTTAATGAATACTTATTTACTTAATATTTAAAATTTTGGATAAACATCAATAGTTGTTTGTTAAATTAATTCTACCAAAAAAGGTTGAAATTTAAAAAAAGAAAAGAATAAAATTTATATATAATTCACTGTATCTTTATTATTAGATTTTCAATAATATTATAATAAAGATATGATTATCTAATTAAATTATATATTTATTATTATATTATTAAAAATTATATACTTGTTATATTTTAATTATAAAACTTAATAATAAAAATATAAGAAATTATATATAAATTTAATTAGAAAAAAAACATTACATATATAGCGACAACCTTTCATTGCCATATCAAAATTTGTTATTGCCATGACCCTTTTATTTGTGGCATGTACAATGAGAATCACTTGAATTAATTGAGCGGTTGTTTAAGCTCGTGGAAAGAACTGAACACAGAAATTGAAAGAAAGTATATGGTGATCGATTTTTTTTTCTTCAAGATCCTAAATTGAAGTGTATATATATATAGCACATAATCACACTCAATACTTGAATCTCAAACTTGTTCTTTTTATTAATCATATTTATTTATTTATTTTAAAGTTATTGTGCAAACTTTGTGTCTTCTCAAACATATATAATGTAAAGTTTTAACAAATTGTATAAAACTTTATCTCTCCTCATGTTTCTAATATTGAGTATTACTTAAATTTAATAAATGATTTGAGTTTCACTGATCAACTTTTTAAATAATTTTGGGTTCAAATGGCTTATGAATAATTTTAAAAATTTAAAATTTATTTAATCAATTTATAGTATGAAATTCTTTTTTCACTTTGAAGAGTTTAGTCATTTTCAAAAAAATAATCATTTTTTTAAAATATAAAATATTATTTTTAATAAATCCAAAAAATAAAAATATTTTTAAGAAAAAAAATTAAAAAAGATAAATAAGCGACGCTACTTAGACATGCACTAAAAGTTTGTTTGGTTTGTAAAATTGTTAGTAATATAATTGTAAAAAGAATGATAAGATAAAATAAACTGTGTTATTAGTATTTAATATGATATAAAAAAGAAATAAAATATCATTATTTTTACTTGCTTGATTGCATAAAAGTTATGCTAGGAGGAGAAAAAGATAAATATGCCCCTAATAAAACTGGAAAAAATTATTGCAATCCCTAACAATCCTTGGGTCCACTTTCGATGCGTTCTCTGACTTCACCCTTGTGATGAATTTAAGGTTTCGCCGATGGTTTAAACATGCATTAAGGCCCGTTTGGTAGGCGGGAGAGAATATTCATGGAATGAGAATGGGAAATGGAATGGGAATGGAAAGGAATCTTGTACCCTATAAATATGTTTGGTATGATGGAAACAAAAAAATAAATATTTTTATTTTTTTATATTTGAAATGGGATGAAAGAGAGATTGAAAGGTCAAAATATTCTTAATTATTTTTTATTATTAATAATTATAAAATATAATAAAATAATTATTTTTAATTATCAATAAAAATAAAAAAATGAGAAAAATAATTATTTTTTTATTTTTGATAATAATAAAATAATAAAATTTAATTTTAAAAAATTAATTTTAATTATCTCTACCATCAGAAATTAAAACACACAAGGTTAAAATGGTCCAAAAATTTGCTTTCCCTTAAGGTAGACTACTTTCCATTACAAATATGAAGGTTTGCACTCTCCCATGTTTGAGGGTTTGGACTTTCCCAAAGAAAAGACTGCGCTGCGTACCAAACATGCTTTCCTTGCTCTCCCATTCCCTTTTCCATCCCAGGAGTGGTCTTTCCTGCGTACCAAACGGCCCTAAGGGTTTGTTTGGTTTGTAAAATTGTGAGTAATATAATTATAAAAGGAATGATAATATAAAATAAATTGTGTTGTTAATGTGTTATATAATATAAGAAAGAAATAGAATATTATTATTTTTACTTGTTGATTACAAAAAAATAATATAAGAATATAATGCTAAAAAGAGAAAAAGACAAATATGCTTCTAATAAAATTGGAAAAAATTATTGCAATCCCTTTTGTTAAATTTTTGACCAAATCAATCCTTGGGTCCACTTTCAATGCTTCCTCTGAGTTCACCATCGTGATGAACTTGAGGTTTCGCCGATGGTTTAAAGTCGCCTTGCACGGAATGAGGCACCAAGAGGCGCTCCATCCCGTGGATGACACCATCGGGTTGGGTCACCACGTCAGGGTGGTAGCACTTGTCCCACCCTTTTGGCCCTTAATCCAATTGTAAAGCATGCAATCCAACGCACTCACATGTCTGCAACGAAACAACCAAAAGCGTTGAAATGCACTGTACTTTCCCTCTTGCAGTGGGAACAAACAAGCCCTAGATATCAATTTTTTTTTTTCCTATAGAATTTTCGTAGTCATTGTTTTATATTTTTACTGGTCCAAAAAATTAAAATCATTTAACTCACAACGTTTCTCTACTCAAAATATTTATGGATTTTGATCCATGCCATGAGGTACACTAGCTTTCGGTTCTTATTTTATGAATATCCATAATGTTTATTGTTATTAAAGTTCTCACGCATTCGCACCAAGGTGAGTTCCACTCTTAATAAAAGAATGAGTGAATGAAAAAGGTATCTGTTTCATTGTTATTGAAACAGAGGTTTTTCTGGGTACTTGACAAAGCAAAATTCAAATCTAAAACTTTATTTTAATTACATTCATTTCTCGCCATTATATCAAATTTAGTGCGAGTATTTTAGTTAATCATAAGTCATGTTTATATCACGCATGAAGTTATAAAGATTATTTGTTGGCACCGAGTTGAGTTCCACTCTTGATGGAAAAATGAGCAAAAGGAGAAAATGCATTTACTTCTCTTTCAAACCACCACTTTATTTTATCCATTAGAAGCATAGCTTCTTCTCTTTTTTTTTTTTTGTGGGGGATATAACGGAGTGAAAATTCAAATCTAAAATTTCATTCTAATTACTCATGTCTCTCTCCGTTATATCACATTTAGTGTTTAAAGATATTTGATATATACAAAATAGAGTACTTTTATCTTATTTATAATCATTGATCACGTTCACATCATGCATGAAGTTGTACAAAATTAACATTTCCAAAATCTCCAAAAGTGTATGAGGATTTAGCATAGGGTTCACATTTTGATGCACCAAAGAGTTGGCATAAACAATATATAGGGTTAACACATATTATTCCTTAATAATGCTAATACAAAGCCAAGTGATGATAATGAACATAATTTACATCAAGAGATTTTTATGGACTATAAAAATTTATACTTCTATGCATTTCAGTTTTTTTTTGGGGAGAATTATTAGTTCTACAATATATGAAATCTTTTCAAAATAGAATAAACTTATATATAATTATTTATTTTGTTGTCATTAAAATTTTTAATTAAATATAATAAATATATAATTATTCAATACTATTATAATAAAATGTATGATTTTTATAAATAATAATATGATTTTTTAATTAAATTATATATTCATCATAATGTTATTAAAATATCATACATTTATCATATTTTAATAATAAAAATATAAAAAAATTTAAATCTAATCTTCCCAAAAATTTACAAATCAACATTGAAACACTGCAAACCTTTATGTTTAGATTGTTGAAGACGCAACCACAAGAGAATGACACTTTAAAGAAACAAAATTGACGCTCAAATTTCCTTGTAGTGTAAGTTTGTAAGCCCAATGATACACCGCTTCTCTGGGCTTCGCTTCCGGTCCTTTGCTTTTTTAACCATATCTAATCTTTTTGTAAAATTCCCAATATGTCCTTCCTCGAACTAGACTCGGCGCCCCCTCTTTTACTGCATTGATCGTCCTCGCTTTCTCGCAACTCCTCTTTCCCTCTGTATTTTCTTCATCTTACTGACTGCGACTGTCTCTGGGTTCTTCGATTGGAACTGCTACAACCGCTTAGCAAATGACTCTGATGACACCTCCGCCATTAGATGTGATCACGAATTCCCTTTCCCCTCTGTTCTTCGTTTTCTTTTTGTAGCTTTTACTTCAATTCAAGAGCAATAGATAACCGATACGGTTTTGCCGTTCATGTTGCTTTATTGATTTGGATTCGAGCATAATTGCCGACTTTCTTCCCAATGCTTTGCTTAGTTGCTAGGGTTTTTGGTCACTGGATCCGGGTTCTCAATTAGACTTTGCTTTTTGCAGCAGCAGGAGGACGATGAGATGCTCGTTCCCCACTCCGACTTTCCAGAGGGCCCTCAACCCATGGAAGGTAAATGCTTTCGGTTTCGGGATGTCCCTTAGTGGTTGCTAACGGGAAGTTCAGTCGCTGAATGTGTATGATGATAATAATTAACGCGAAAATTATCTCATTTGTAATTTGTTGTCAGATACGTCATTGTTTGTCTCAGTAGGTCAATTGTTTAGGTCAACAATGCTTAGTGTTAACTGAGGGCTTGGTTTAATGAACGCGAAGTAGCTAACAATGTTCATTTTGTTGTCTTTCTATTGCTGGCTTATCTTGCATATGTTATGGAAGTGCCCAAGTTGCTAATGCTATTATTAGGGCTGGAATGTGGATATTTTTTTTAGTCTTACCCCACTTTCTGATTGATTTGGAAATACGGGTTTTATTCATATTTCAAGATTTTTGACTCCACATTGCGTGTGGATTTTCTCGGGGTTTTCTTTTGTTTATTTTTTCCGTTTAAAACCTTGGAGATTTAAAAATTTTTCTATTGTTTATAACTGACATAACGGTATATCTGGTTGACTTACTTATTTTAATGGTTTCGCTTCTTTTTTGTTTCCCTTTGTAGTAGCCCAAGCAGAAAACATGAGTACCGTGGATGCTCCTCCACTAGTGGATGATCCACCATCAGGGAGATTCACCTGGACCATTGAAAATTTTTCCAGGCTTACAAAAAAACTCTATTCTGACATTTTCTTTGTTGGGGTGTACAAATGGTACGTTGATATCTGCCAATATGCACTAATTGTTTATGTGGCTGCTAGTGTATATGAATGCTTAATTATGCTGGTTTTGACTGGTGGTTCTGATTGACATTAAATTGCATTGGACAGGCGGATACTTATCTTCCCGAAAGGGAACAATGTTGATCATTTGTCGATGTATCTGGATGTTGCAGATTCATCAACATTGCCATATGGGTGGAGTAGATATGCCCAGTTCAGCTTGACTGTTGTTAATCACTTTCATAATAAATACTCAATCCGAAAAGGTACTTTCTCTGTGACAGGTGTTCATCAAAAGCTCTTTTTTTTTTTTAATAATCATGTGGAATTAAAAAAAAAAGAGTGAAATTTGGCTTCTTTGGGCGGGGTGGTTTTATGTATGAAAGAGAGCGATGCAGCATTTTTCTTTATATGCACTGCAGTATACTGAATTGAAATGGAGCTCATGAATGCAAATTTTATATATCTCGTCTTATATACTTTAGTAAATCAATACGGTCAGTAGATGCCATATAGCTAAACTGTTTAATTTTATCTGATGGAACCTGCACTTTTTATAGGTTTTGTTGGGTTATGTTAGCTGTTAATTATGTCAGTTAGGGAAAATGAAGATTTCAATCACAAAATTTTATTTGTCGCCCTAAAAATATTTAGAAAAGCAATTTACTAAAAAAATCTATTGTACAATCGATAAATAATTTTTTTAATGCTTTATTTACTAATTCTAATGAATGGATTTAAAATAATTAGTATTACAATTATGTTCATGGTGGCTGCTGCAATGAAAGTATGGTGGTGGTCCTGTGGTGAAGATAATAGTAATGATGGGAGCTTTAGGTGGTCGTGTCATCTGGTGTGAGATCACTGCTTAATTTAAGTGAAATTCACAAGCCACATCTGATTTGTTTTCATTGAATTACATTCCTTACTAAACTACTTGTTTTAAAATTTTTTTTCTCAAATTATATTCTTTTGAGGTGGATTAGATTCGAATTATATTGATTTCATTTCTTAGGTGAATTGATTTACACATTAATATAGGTCCCAAATGCACCTAAGAATTGCATCTTCACTTGTAGTCAGCTAATAGGAATCTTTTTCTTTTCCTTATATATATATATATATTGGTTCATAAGTGTGTTATATACAGTGAGGTAACACTCTCCCTTTCCTCAAATCCTCCCCACTCAAGTGAAGGCAAGTTGAATCCTAAGCCCTTGCACCCACTGCAAAAGACTTTACCAGCTAAGCTAACTGACACGGCTTTTTTTTTTTTTAAATAAATAAATAAGTAAATATACATACATACATATCTATATATATATATATATATATATATATAACATGAAGAGGTAGGAATCTTTTCTGTGCTAGCATAATTATCCATTAGTTTTATTGATTCAGTTATCACCAAAAGAAGGCACTTAGGTGGCAGTGGCTCCCTTTTTCTTTTTATAGTGTGCCTTAAGATGCATGTGACTGCTCTTTTGTATTGCAGAAACGCAGCACCAGTTCAATGCACGTGAGAGTGATTGGGGTTTTACCAATTTTATGCCTCTTGCTGAATTGTATGATCCTGGTAGAGGTTATCTTGTAAATGATACATGTATAGTTGAGGCTTGTGTTGCTGTACGTAAGGTTATTGATTACTGGTCGCATGACTCAAAAAAGGAAACTGGTTATGTCGGACTGAAAAACCAAGGAGCTACTTGTTACATGAATTCTCTACTTCAGACATTGTACCATATTCCTTATTTCAGAAAGGTTAGCTGCTATGTTGTAAACTAGGGGATTTTATCTAGAAGGAAGCATCTGATGTGCTTTTGTTTGTTACAGGCTGTGTATCATATGCCTACAACTGAAAATGATATGCCTTCGGGGAGCATACCTCTGGCATTACAGAGTTTATTTTATAAGTTGCAGTACAGTGATACTAGTGTAGCAACAAAAGAGTTAACCAAGTCTTTTGGATGGGATACATATGATTCATTTATGCAGCATGATGTCCAAGAACTTAATAGGGTTCTTTGTGAGAAGCTAGAAGACAAAATGAAGGTATATGTTTTTTTATGGCAGTTGTTGTCATTCATGTTGTCAAGACAAAGATAGTTTTTTCTTTAGATACATGCACATTTATATGTATGTCTTGGAGATCATTGCATCGGAGTTTCCCACTGGCTTAGGGAACTGTTGTTGAAGGCACCATACAGCAGTTGTTTGAAGGACACCATATGAACTATATTGAATGCATCAATGTGGACTATAAGTCGACAAGGAAAGAATCATTTTATGGTATGCATTCTAGGAGGCTGTCATTTACATCAATATTACATGCATTCTTGATTCTTATGGAATTTGGGATATTGAATTGCAGATCTTCAGCTTGATGTAAAAGGTTGTCAGGATGTTTATGCTTCTTTTGACAAGTATGTGGAAGTGGAACGGCTTGAGGGTGATAACAAGTATCATGCAGAACATTATGGGCTACAGGTAAAACATGGAGCCATGAATTTATCTCTTTGATTGCCCATCTGAACTTCTTTCTTTTGATTAGTTGATCAGTTGATATCCCATATATTAATCCTTCAATATTTTGTTTTCTGATATTTGTAGTGCTTGAATTGCTGTTGTTTGATTAGTATTTTCAATTTCCCTGTTGTTATTAGTATTGTATTGATGTTGTTGGGTTTTTTCCCCCAATCATCACTGAGATTATGCTTTCAGGATGCTAGGAAAGGCGTGTTGTTCATTGATTTTCCACCTGTTCTTCAGCTTCAGTTAAAGCGATTTGAGTATGATTTTATGCGAGACACTATGGTAAAGGTCAGTTTTAGATTCAAGACCAAATCCTTCCCTTTATGTAATATATGCCCAAAAGAGAAAATAAATAAAGGGTCAAGGTACAATAAACTGCCTTTGTTAGTTTACTTTTTTCTATGCTGCTAGATGCGGTTACTTTATCATTATATGTACAATAATGGCAATGACAGTGTAATCATAGCCTTGATACTTCTTGATTTCTCCCTTATTTGCAATATTATCATAAACTTTGCTTAATGTCGCAATTTACAACCTTTATTTTATTTTTAGAAATAAAAGTGTTCTGATGCATGAAGGTGAAAGTGGTTTTGCCATATTTGCCATATAATCAATGGGCTGGAAGAGCTTCTTTTAAGCATGATTTTGTTGATATCCTTCATTAAGAGATTAGTTGGCAATAGAAACTTAGGATTAGGTGGGCTAAGGAGGGCCTTTCATATCTGGTTTCTTTCATTGAATGGTAGGCGGAAGAAAGCACAAAAGTTTGATTAGGGAGTTGGAAGTGGAAGGGATCAGGCTGGTTGGAGATGCTAACTTTATTGTTTATGAAGTCACTGAGTTTAATAATGAGCTTTATACAGTGGGGAGTCTTAGTAGGCTGCTTATTGAAGGGAAGAATGGAAGCCTTCGTTATCTTTAGGTTGGATAGTTGGAGAGACCTTTTGACGATAGTAGGTTAGGTGGGTTATTTAAGGCTCTTGGCCCTGATTTCCACAATGGCTTATTTTCATAGTTGTTGGAATATGGTTAAAGGTGATGTAATGATGGCTTAGTTTTGTTTTCTTATATTTTGCTTTTTATTATTCATCATTGTAAGTGAAGAGACTAAAGAAAGAGAGAGAATACTTGGAAATCATAAAGAGATAGCTTATGATGCATTATATTTATGGTAAAGAAAAGACTATACAAGAAGAAAAATAAGCAATGTGGGACTAACGATCTGTTTGGTTTTGCTGCAACGCGAACGTCTGACCTTACATAGTATGTGTGATGTTTATTATGTCTTTGTAATCATTACTCCCTTCTTCAAATCACCATTGAAACCATCAAATCACCTTTTTAAAAGTAAGGGCACAAAAGTCATTTCTTATGTCACTTACTACTTTTTATATTCTGTTCCCCTTTATATCATTCAACTAAACACATCCGAAAGAATATATAGCTTAGCCTACTAATTACACTTAATTTTAACATTAATATTGTTATTACTATAAATTCTCTCGGAACTTTCTTTTGTGAATACTATAGAGGAATCCTTCTTGGAGGAAAGGGAGTGCAAAGGAAAAGAGACTTAAGATATCTTTTTTTGACAAAGCAACATAATTCAAATGATGTAAGGAAGTAAATGCAAACAAAAACATCCATATAAAAGAGCTCTCCAAATCCTCTGCATGCTTAGTGCTTACTATGTGCTTCTCTCTTTTTCCTCTATAATTTTTTTTTTTTTAAATTATGCATGGGCTTGAATAGGTCATGATTTTCTGTTTGTTGGTTGTAGAATAGTTGGTTTCAAAAAAATAGGTGGATCTTTAGATTGAAGAGTTTTAAGTTTGGGTGTTGATAACTCCTCCCTCCTTTTCCCAGCTAACTTTTTCTATATCTTGGTGCCGTTTAATGAATTTGTCTTGTAAAACAGAAAAAAATAGAGGAGGATCTATGCAGCTGCTTTTCTTTCCCCTTTCCCTAAAGTGTTCTGAAATTGTTGCTGGTGAAGTGATTTTAATTTTTAATGCCTTGAAACAAACAATGCTACCGTCTTCTGTCTTATTTGATGCATAATGGTTTTTAGTTGCTTGTTTAGACTCTTTCTTGGCTCTAGATACTGTCAATGAAAAATATTACATTGTGCTTCATTATTTTATCTGTAATTTTTTCTTTTCTTTGTGCGGCCCATAATTGGAATCACTGATAATTTGATTGCCAACAGATTAATGACCGTTATGAGTTCCCCTTGCATCTAGATCTTGATAGAGATAATGGCAAGTATTTATCTCCTGAAGCAGACAGAAGTATTCGCAACCTTTATACTCTTCACAGGTATTGATGACTTCATGTCATTGGTCCTAGTAATGGAAGCCTTTATGTAGATGAAATCTTTCATGCATCTGCTGTGTGAATTGTCTTCTATTGAGTGCGATGTTTTGGAAATTCATCATTTGTCACATTGAGGAACTAAGTGGCTGAGCTATGTGTTAGATTTGAAAACCATTCTTACTCACCATCTCTATGGAGGAGTCAATGATGCAGCCTAGCTGGCATTAGAGAAAAAGGTTATGAAATTTAATTAAAGTCACAAGCAGTGCCCCTTTAGATGAAGTGAGGATCCTTGAAGATGCTTTGAAATCACCTGCTTATTCTAAATGAATATTTTTTTCCAATTTCTCTTGGTGTCGTCAGCTTCCATCCCAAATATACCAAGAAATATATTGGTTCCTTTCATGATCAAGCAGAATTTACCGGTATTTTGCAATATGCTTCTTAGTCACTTGTAACACCATATTTAGTGAATCAATTAACCATTGTATATCCCATGACACAAGCGTGAACCAGTTAACAACTGATCTAGATGAAGTATATTTTGGTGTCTCTCCCTCTTGGGGAATTGCTGGGAAGCTTAAATATAAGTGTAGTGGCCATGCATTTTGGCAAGAAGCTGCACCCAGATTAACATTTTTAACCCTAATAAATTTTGTATAATTACTCACTTGGGTCTGCAGATAGGCCTTGCCAAACCAAGTCAAGCTGCTTTCAAAGACAAACAAACTCATCTTGTTACCATCATTTACAATTTTTTTTTTAAGTACCATTTACAACATAAATACTTAACTCTCTGCTCATGGTCTCCTGGCTTGCAAACCTTGTTAAATGGACTCAAGTGGTCGAGTTCATTTATTGCTAGCTATGGAAGGGGATGGGTGTGTTTTGCAGATTTTATTGAAAAAAAAAAATGGTTGATTGTGAGAGCACTATACCTGTACTGGAATCCTATTGCTAGTACTAAGGCTATTTGGTTAGAGATCTTTTGAGGAGGAGGAGGAGGAGGAGGAGGAGGATAGGAGTGCAATATGGAAGACAGATAAGGAGAAGGTAGAGGTCCAGATAGTTTTCTGTGGCTTTTTTCTGAACGTCCTGGATTTCTGTGAAGGTCTGAAGGATGACTTAATGAAGGCTTTTAATGAGTTTTTCTTTAATGATAAGGTTACTACAACATGGATTCTACCTTCATAACTCTTGTACCTAAAAGGGATTGATATACTAAAGTGAGGGATTTCAGATTTATTAGCCTTGTAAGTGGTCTTACCAAGATCTTCACGAAAGTTCCTACTGAGATTTTATTACAAAAGAGTTATTTCTGTGAAGAGAGATTGGGTGAGATTCTATGCTAGTACATGTATGAGAATCATAATTTACTTCTAATCCTTTAACACTCCTAGATTTATCCTTGAGTAATTGATAGGCTTCCCTACACTCTCTAAACGCTAAATCTAATCTCCTAAGTTTCATTTTTTTGCTGTCCAGTTATTTAGCTAGAAAAATGTTGAAACTTCCCCTCTCAGCCTGTGAACCTAACTTTTGACAACTAAACATCAATTTGTAGGTTCTTTCTCCTACATTCTCCAACTCTTAAACTTGATTTAGGAGTGTCAGAGACCTTCACTCTTCACATATTGATTGTAATGTATGTAGGTCGCTGAATTTGTCCTACATCAATGTCATAAATAGAACAGTCACTACTAGCTTGGGCTTTGCTTGTCAATTGATTTGAGCTTGAGCTGCATCTGAGCTCAATTATTCCTCATTCTAGATTAAAAATGAAAATTTTGTTAGAAAGAGAGAGAATATCACATGTAAATATGACATAATATCCTTGTCGATAAAGCTGTAAAAAGGAAAGAACAAACAGGAAGCAAAAAGATCAAGAATGCGAGACAGCTGCCTATCTCTTTGCAATTCTGACTGAGATACCCCTTGAAGAGACCCTGAGAAGAGTACCAAAGTGGAGCCATTGAAACTATCTTGTCTTACTTCAGCTGAAGGGCAACGAAACGCACTTAAAAATGTAACCATTCTGTTCCAACCCAATGAATGATAAAACTGCAAAGATTATGCACTGCTACAATGCTTTGGATCCTTGTTCTTACTGAAACCTTTGTTCAAAGAAACTGCTCCAAGTTCAGAGGATACACCCATTGAAATAAACAAATAGCTCAGTTGTGGAAGTTTTTTAGCTCTTTGAAATGCCCCCTTTTTTTTTGGGGGGGGGGGGAATTTAATATATGTTGGTGGTGCCCATATTTTTCCAAACAAAAAAGATCTTTATGATACAATAATTTGATTTGGTTAGTTGAGAGTCTTGCATCTTAATGACGTTGGTTGCACCTTGAACAGTTTACATGTTTATGGATCTTGTCTATATTGTTTGGTTGCAGTGTTTTGGTTCACAGTGGCGGGGTCCATGGAGGACACTACTATGCTTATATTAGGCCAACACTATCAAATCAATGGTATGTGTCATGTTCCAGAAAACTTCCAAATCATGCAGCATTTATATATGTATTGTGTTAGAGATTATAATAAAGCTATTCATGAGAGTTTACTTAACAATTAAGCTTTTGGACTCAATCTTCTAGTCGTATTTATTGGACTCAATCTACTAGTCGTAGTTAATTTTGCACCTCTTTAATATATTGGTTACTAAGACATAGGAACAATCTAGAGATATGTACTGATATGCCACTGTGCTGGTGTTGGTGCTAGAACAGTTGAGATATCTAATCAAACAACAAATCTGTGCATATATTTTCATGGGAATCAAATTTGCCCTTAACTAGGTGAGCTGCCTATGCATTTGTAAGGGCAATTCAACTTGGTGAGGCTTGTGAAACACTAACTTTTTAAAAAATAGTACATAGAAAAAAGGGAAAAAAAAAAGAGAGATTGTGCATCAAGCCTGAGATGGAGCCACATTATTCATGGCTTATGAATAGTAGTGCAGCTCCCTGCTACTATATATATATATATTAGATGGTAATTGTGTTGCATTTTTTGCGCTGAATTGAATGAAAAGTCTTGAAGTACTCTACATAAGGCTTTCACTGAAATGGATGGAAAGGATCCATATGTTTTCACTTTTTTTTTTGGGGGGGGGGGTAGAAAATGGAGCTTTATTAGGTAGGGAGAGAATTACAAGGGTGGAGAAGAAGACAGCCTCCTAAATGTTTTTTTTGTTTGGGGGGGAGGGGGAAGAGAAAGAAAAAAGGAGAAAAAAAATTAAGAAAATAACAAATGGTTTTCTGTAAATAAAATTCTCAAGTTGAAACAGTGTCCAGTTGGGAGAAGAAACGAGGAAATCAACACAGGGCTTACGAGATTGAAAACCTGATGTATCTAGATTCCTAAAGAGGAAGAAAGGTAAAGGGACACTATAATAAGTGAAAAAGCCTCAAGTTCATGAGTTTCTCTATGGGAGGGATTTCTAGCAAAGTGAAAATTCCAAGGTAAAACATCCATTTGAGAAGACCGAAAACACTGATAGGAGAATTATGCAACAAGGAAAGATGATACAAATTTGGAAATGCTTGACAAAAGGATTATTCCCTCCCCAAAGATCCTCGGAAAATCTAATCTGACCACCATCACCGCTTTGAAGGACACATGAGATCTAAATGAGATGTACTCCTGGGAAATGAATTTCCAAGGACTAGTACAATGAGCAGAAATCGCTGGGTTGGCATCCCACCCATTCAGATCCAAAGATTTTTTCACTTGTGTTGCTCTTTTAGAGTTATTGATTATTTGGAGTATTCGATGGGCATCCTTCACAAGGGTCTACTTTCAAATGTTCTTTTGTTTGCTGCGCATGGTCTTTTTAAGGGACTTGCTCTTATTGATATGAAAAGATATTCAACTGCTCTTCTTCACTGATTAGTTTTTTTTTTTTATTTAGGACTTTTAATATCTTGTTCTGCTTTGAGATTGTGATTGTTTTCTTTGATTGAGGATTTCCTATTCTTCTACCTTTTAACCTCTCTTCTCTTCTTAACGTTGATTGCTTTGAACCAGAGAGACCAAATTGAAACTTTTATGAAATTAGAGAGACCAAAAGTGTATTTAACCCTTTAATTAATACAGCAGCAATTAGTTGTAAAACTTAAAGAAGTAATATCTCTCTCTCTCTCTCTCTCTATATATATATATATATATATATATATCTTTTTTCTTTTGATAAAAGAAGGCCTTGCTTTCTTAGTTTAGTTATTTCATCAAGAGATTAAATATGGAGCAAAAAGAAAAATCAAACGTGTAATATTATCAATTTTATATTTTATTAGTTATAAGTCATTTTATGATTATTGCATTTTCTGTTCAAACTACTTTGATACATATGATATTTAGAATTTAAGTTAGAACAATTATATCAATTTATTTGAAGTTATTATCTTTAATATTTCTTTAACGTATTTCTACCCTGAATTGTGTCCAGCGTCCTGACAAAGTTTACTACTATGTACCAAGAAAAATCTTGTACAACCCAACTAACAATCTAGAACATTTGGATTTTTCTAATACTGCGGAGGTCTTTGTATTAGTGAATTATAATTGTTTTTATCTTATGAGTTGTGACTTTTAAGTCTTATGACTTGTGTTTGTATGTGGGATCTTGCCACTGTTGAGACTCATGACTTGTGTTGTTAATGTTTGATGTGTGTGTGTGTGTCTATTGAAGATAAGTACGCAAAGTAAATTAGTATTTGTCTGGAGAAATTGTCTTCTTATTAATCTGATTCCAATCAGAGAATTGGAGCTAATATATATACAAGGGGAGCCAAATCAGAGAAGGATTAAAATCCTCCCTATTATTCGGTCAATAATAAAGGAAAAAACTTGAAAGAATAAAAATTGTATGATAATGAGAATTAATAGTAATAAAGCACCATGGTTGGCTGTCCCGGACAAGATAATAACTCTAGATTAATATCCTAATTAATGTGAAATCCCACATTCCCCCTTGAGTTGGGGAGTAAATATCTACCATACCATACCCAGTTTGGATAGATGATTATCAAACTGAGTTCTTGGGAGAGACTTGCTAAGAACATTTGTAGTCTAATGATGAGTGGCTATATAAACCAACTTGACAACACCTTGTTTTATTTTTTCCTTGATAAAGTGACGATCAATCTGGATATGTTTGATTCTAGCATGATGAACTGGATTCTTTGAAATGCTTGTTGGAACTTGATTGTCCCAGAATAGCTTCATTCATGTTGAGGAAGTTGTAGTTCCTTAATTAATCTCTTTAACTAGATTCCGTCACAAATCCCATGTGCCATAACCCAAAATTCAGCTTTAACATTACTTCAGGTTGCAACAGATTGTTTCTTGCTTTTCCAAGTCACCAAGTTGCCCCAAACATAGGTATAGTAGCCTGATATGGATCTATCAGTGAGGGATCCGGTCCAATTTGTATTAGAGAATACTTCTTGATTCCTACTCGTTCTTCTTTGAAAAATAGCCCATTTCTTGGTGTCATTTTTAGATATCTTAGCACCTGATTTATTACTTCAAGATGTTCTTTAGTGGGGGTTTTCATGAATTGGTTGGCAACACTCATAGCAAAATTGATGATGGTCTTGTGTGGTAGAGATACATTAGTCTTCCTACTAATTGTTGGTACATGCGTTTGTCAATAGGGGTTGAATCCTTCCTAGAGCCAACCTTGGTAGTAGGATCCATGAGAGTATCGGCTGGCTTGCACCCTAGCATGCTAGTATCCCTCAGTAAATCTAAAGTATATTTTCTTTGGGATATCACAATTCCTTTGTTGGACCGAGCTACTTCCATTCCCAAGAAAAAGTTTAGATCACCAAGGTCTTTGACTTCAAATTCCTTGTTAAGGACCTCCTTAAAGTGGACTACCTCCCCATCATCATTGCTGGTTGCAATCATATCGCCCAGATAGACTATAAGGATAGTCATTTTATCCATCCATTGATGACTTCTTCATGAACAAAGTATGATTAACTTGACCTTGTGCATACCCCAACAATTTTATCACTTCAGTGAATCTCTCAAACTAGGCCTGTGGAGATTGTTTGAGCCTAAAGAGAGATTTTCATAGTTTGCACACGAGATTAGCGTCATCAGATTTCCTTAGGTTGGGAGGTATTTCCATATAGACTCTCTCCTTGAGATCACTGTTTCAGAATGCATTTTTAACATCAAACTGATGTAGCTTCTATTCAAGGTTTGTTGCTATAGATAAGAGCATCTGAATGGTTTTGAGTTTTGCTAATGGAACAAAAATCTCTTGGAAGTCTATCCCATAAGTCTGAGTAAATCCCTTTGCAAGTAGTTTGGCTTTATATCTATCAATGCATCCATCCATGTTGTATTTAACTGTAAACACCCACTTGCACTGCACAGATTGTTTTCTTTGAGGTTTCTAAGTCAATTTCTATGTACCCTTCCTCTGAAGGGCATGCAATTTTTCATTCATAGCCTCTTTCCATTTTGGATGCTAAAGTGCTTCTCTTATGCAACTTGGGATTTTAATGCTGTCCATATTGGCAATGAGTGCTCTATAATTTGGAGATAGCTTCTCATAAGATACAAATTGAGCAATGGGATGTTGGGTGCATGATCTAACCCCTTTTCGAAAGGCAACAGGCAGGTGCAAATCAGTAGGCAAACTGAATTCATTTGAGGATTTAGAATCAGAATAAAAAATACCTTGTGTTTCTTGTAGACTTCCAGTAGGAGATGGGTTTGGGTCTGTTTGTTAATACTCCACCTATTCCCCCTGATTGGACTGCCTTGAATAGACCTTGTGGTCCTCATTTCCTTGCCGATTTACCTCGTGGATGATACTAACGGATTCAGGGGTCAAAGGCTCATTTCAGGTTCATGTGAAGGTGGAGGAGATGGGTTAGGTCCAAAGGACAAAGGCCGATTCTTGGGTTCAAGTGAGGGTGGAAGAGTTGGCTTAGGTTCAAGGGAAAAAGTGGTCCAAAACTGATATTCCTCTTCTAGGTTTGCTAAATGCTCCCCATGAATATTAGTTTTGGGGTAATATGGCACCTTTTCAAGGAAGGTCACATCCATGGAGGTAAAAAATTTCTTGGTAATAGGAGAGTAGCATTTGTAGCCCCTTTGAGTTGGAGAATATCTAGAAATAGGCGTTTGACAGATTTAGGAACAAGCTTACTTCTTTGTGGCGAGGGAACATGGATATAGGCACAACACCCAAACACTTTGAGAGGAGGTCATTAATTAATCTGGTTTGTAGGTAGGTTTTAAGAAGGACTTGGCAAGGAGTTTCAAACTAAGGCCCCATTTGGTAGTGTGAGGGAAAAGGAAATGAAAAAAGAAAATTTTGTGTAATGTCTATTTTGCCTTTGTAATCATTACTCAATCATTATTTAATACTATCTACTAATCATTGCTCAATCATTAAAAGTAAGGGTACTAAAATCATTTTCTATCTTTAAAATAACTTTTTCTATTTTTTTTTTCTATACCTAATTTTTTACATACCAAACGAGCTCTAAAAGGTTTGCGAAGGCAACCTATTGGTGAGATAAGTGGTGGTTAGAATGGCTTCCCCTTGATAATTTTTAGGAACATTGGCCTCTACCATGAGAGATCTTGCTATATCAAGGAGTCGTTGATTCTTTCTCCCAGCTATTCTATTTTGTTAGGGGGTATAAGGACATGAGCTTTGATGGACAATCCCCTTTTAAAGGAAGAAGCTTCCAAGGATAGAATTAAAGAAATCTTGGGCATTGTCTGATTGAAAAATTTGTGTGAGTCTAAAATTGATTTTGAATCATGGCATAAAAATTTTTAACAATGGAAGTAGTTTCATACTTGTCCTTCATAAGAATGACCCAAGTTGTTTGTGTGTGGTCATTAATAAAAGATAGAAACCACTTAGCACCTGTGATACTGGGTATGCTGGATGGTCCCCAAATGTTACTGTGAATAATTGAAAAAGGATGAGGGGGTTTATATTTATGGGTGGGATAGGGATTGCAACAATGTTTAGAAAGATGAGACACTTCACATCGAAACAATTTTGGGTTTTTATTGATAAACAAGGAGGGGAAAAACTTCTCCAAATAGATAAAGTTTAAGTGACCAAGGCATTTGTGCTATAACATAACCATATCCTCTTCTAATACTTCAGTATTATTAGCATAGGAATTCTGAATTTTATTGTTGCTTTGAAGTACATATAAGCCTTCATGTGCTTTAGCATTGCCAATTGTCCTCCCTGAATCCAAATCCTGAAAGAAACACACAAAAGGAGAAATTTTAGCATCGCAATTCAAATCTTGACTGGGTTTACTGATTGACAGTAAGTTGCATGACAGATTTGGCACAAAAAGAACTGAATTCAGAATTAGATCATTTGAAATAACAACTCTGTCGGTCTGTTACTTTAGATAGGGTCCATCTGCAATTTTGACTTTATATTTGCAATTTTAACTTTTTGGGATGTAGAACCAGAAGCAACAAGAGGTACTGTTGAAGAACTTGGCCTGGTTTCTGAAGTCATTAGGAGGTCAGAAAAATAGAGAGATGATTCAGGAAAATGGAGAGAGCCTCAAACACTTCTAACAAGACCCAAACACGGAAGGTGAAGGGCTGGGTTGGAGAGAGTAGAGACCAGCAATGGGTTGTATGCCGCGTGGGTGAGGAGCAAGACTGTTTGATTGGTGCGTGGAGGTGTGTGGGACGTCGTTTGGTGCTCCAGCGGTGGGCTTTGATTGGTTAACGACATCTGAGGAGGTTGGTGAGGGGCATGATGGAAGAAAGGGTGTTGATCAGAGGCATTGCTCTGATACCATGAAGATAAGTATGCGAAGTTACTGGGTATTTGTCTGGAGAAAGTTTCTTCTTATTAATCTGATTCCAATCAGATAATTGGAGGCAATATATATACAACGGGAGCCAAATTAGAGGAGGATTATATACTCCCTAATAGTTGGTCAGTAATAGAGGAAAAAATTGAAAGAATAAAAGCTGTACAATAATGAAAATTAATAATAATAAAGCACCATGGTTGACTGTCCTAGACAAGATAATAACTCCAGATTAATATCCTAATTAATTTGAAATCCCACATATATAAAGACATATTAATAATTTTGTGGTAGTAGTGGGACCTTACGATTTTTGGTCTGAATTTTTCAACCTCTTGCATCTAAGATGTCTATTTTGAGTGACTACCTTGGGTGTGTCTATTTATTTAATTTCCCACTTGAATATTTTTATTTTCTTGTACTGCTGGAATAGTCAAGATTGTCTCTTGAGTTTGGTGCACCATATAAGGCTGTATAGGATAATATAAACTAATACAATCCATACTTATATGGTGTTTGGTTCGTGCAAAGAATTGGCTTATGTGGATAGGACATTTTATATGGTTATCACCGTATAACATTATCCACCCAACAGGGGAGGGATACGCCATGATAAGATATCTTGTATAATGTTCTTTAATACCAAATTTTTTCCCCCTCATTTGCTAATATGTTCACATATTGTCACCATTACCACCTGTTGGAAGTTAGGATATTTCAGCCATTATTTTTGAGTAGTTTGGCTGCTGAAATATTTATTTATTTTATTATCTTATTAGTTGCATTTTTCCTTATCAGCGTTTAAATAATTTAAATGCAGATATTTGCCTCTTATCTTTCTGATTCTCCTGTTTTATAAGTTTGTTTTTATCTTCCCTGTATTTTTGGTCAGATAAGGCAGGTCTGTTGCCTTCCTTAGGTTATTTATGTAAACCTAATTCAGTGAAATAAGATTATCAACTGAGATACAATTTCCTCAGCCGTTTCTTCATGGTATCAGAGCTATAAACAGCTCAAAGCCCCATGATCCAATTTGGTGACTATAATGCCATGTATACAGGAAAAATTAGCTCTTCCTCCTCAGCGCCAATGGCTCCTAACATCGTTGGAGCTGTTGAATCATCACCATCGTTCATCACAACTTATAAATTGCAGGAAAAGCAACGAAGATTATGTCAATGGTACTGCTGTGGGACCAGAGATGACGGACCCAAAATACAAAGTTTGGAAGGATGAAAACAACCAAGTGATGTCTTGGCTCATCAATTTGATGAACATAGACATTGAAGAGAACTTCATGCTTCTCACCACTCATGACATTTGGGAGGTGGCCTGTGACACCTACTTTACCATTGAGAACACGGTGGAACTCTTTGAAATTGAGGGCATCCTCCATGATCTTGAACAGAGATGGGATGCAGGGGGGAAAAACTGATCTGAATCAGAGGTTTTGCTATGATACCATGAATAAATGGTGCGAAAAGATGAAGAAATGGTGTGAGGAATATTTCTCATATTGATCTCTAAATCAAATGGAACCAGTGGGAACACATATATGTACAAGGTGCCAAATCAGAAGAGGAGCTATGACTCCTTGATACTCGGCCAATATAAAAGGAAATAATTTGAAAAATAAATTAATCACAAATAAGTCTGTACAATGAAATCTAATTAACACTAATAAAGCTCCCTAGTTGACTAGCCTAGACAAGGAAATAATGGTCAGTAAATGTCCTAATGAATTGAGATTCTTTAGGAATTAATTCAAGATTCCACAGAATGCGCAACATGATTTAATTGTTTATAGGTTTAAATTTGATGATGAACGAGTCACAAAAGAAGATATGAAGAGAGCTTTAGAAGAACAGTATGGTGGTGAAGAAGAGGTAATATTCTGTGAGCAGTGATTTTGCTTCTTTCATCTATATTTGCATTATATATTTGTCTTACTAAAGTTTTTCTTCTAATAACATTGTCAACCTTTTTGTTGTTCTCTTCATTTTACCTCTTGTACTCTACAGTTACCTCATACAAATCCTGGGTTCAACAACTCTCCCTTTAAATTTACAAAGTACTCAAATGCGTATATGCTTGTTTATATACGTGAAAGTGACAAGGATAAGATAATTTGTAATGTCGATGAGAAGGACATTGCAGAACACCTCAGAGTATGATATTTGATACACTGATTGTGATAATTTTTCTCCTATATTTTTATTTAAACATGCTTCACTTTAGATATCACTGTGCAGATACGGTTAAAAAAAGAACAAGAAGAGAAAGAGCAGAAGAGGAAGGAGAAGGCCGAGGCTCATTTGTATACCATCATAAAGGTTAAAACTTTGTTTTCTCATCTCAGTCAAAGAATTGTTGGCTTTTGATGTATACTATGCATGGGCCATAGGATGTGCTTCAATAATAATTTTAATCTTGGCCTCATTTTATCTTAAAAAAGTTTATTCTTGGCCCTAGGTTGCACGTGATGCAGATCTGCTTGAACAGATTGGAAAGGACATATTCTTTGATCTTGTGGATCATGATAAAGTGCGGAGTTTTCGTATTCAAAAACAAATGCCCTTTGTCTCATTTAAGGTATTATTTATTTTTCTTACATGCATTTTGTTTTGGTGTACCGTCTTTGATTTGTCAGACCATGTGTATTGTCCACTGCATTTTGGATTTCTAAAATTCATTATAACAAACAGAAACATGACAAATGGGAAGGTTGCTCACACATACTAGTTGTATTGTGGCCAACCCTGCTCTTTTCTTATTTATAATACTCTGAACAAGATAAATTTTAGAGATAATGATAAAAGATAATTGTTGAACTCCTGAACAATGATATATATATATATTCCTATTAAATTTCTGACGAAGTTTTAATCAGGAAGAAGTAGCCCGAGAGTTTGATATACCTGTACAGTGCCAACATTTTTGGTTGTGGGCAAAGCGCCAAAATCACACATATAGGCCAAATAGACTGCTGACACCTCAGGAAGAAGCCCAATCTGTGAGTAATTTTCTCTTTTTGCTTATTTGCAAATCAAGTTCCTCTGCTTTTGTATTCCATAAAATTGCATCATAGTTGTCATGTCATTATGAGTTGGCAATTATGTATGATATCCTTGTTCATAACCTTAATTATTTGGGATTTTCCTCTCATAGTTGTTTGTTTTTCTACTTTTAATTAAGTGTTCAAGGGAGTTCATAATATGTGCCATCTGCTATATTCATTAATATGTTTTACTTGTTAGTGCATGTTAATGAAAATAGTTCCAAGATTCCAGTATTCATTCATGACCACAAATAATGATGGAGAATTCCTTCCCCTTGTGCTGGGAATGTGAAATTTGATTGGTGCTGAAACAGGGTACTCTACACGTATTATCACACATTTCTCTATTATGTTATTGTGTATATTATGGAATTTTTACTACGATTCTTGAGATGTGACCTCCAAAATATTTCATTTGTCAGACTGATTGAGATCCTCCTTGAATTGGCAAGAAAGAACGTTTATTTTTGCAAAATTTCATTTGAACATGATAACTGGATAATGTTGCCGCAGGAGATTTATTGATTAGGTTATAATTTGTTGGTTGAAGTGGAATTTAGCCTGGGGGATTTCTAACCAAACTTAATACTCACTTCTAAGGGTGTTCATCCGGTCCAGGCTTGTCCTCCCCCCAACACCCACCCCCCAAAAAAAAGGAAACAAAACCTAGCTAGGTTGGATGATTGGGTAGGCCAGTCATTCCAACCAGTGAAGCTTGGCCTAGTGGCATCGTAACTAATAAAAAAATATATAAGGACTAAAATGAAAAAATTCTTTTTTCAAGGGTTATTTTATAATTTTAGCCAAAAATTTTTAAACATATTTTACAAATTGTAAATAGCCAAGGGGTCAAGGCCCCTGTTAAGCCCTTCTTGAATATGATTATCATATTTACATGAGAGAAAACAATATAAAGAATGTGTATTTTTTTAATTTAAAAGTTAAAAACCTTTATTTGAGATAGTAAATGACCTTTTTTTGGGGGGAAAATAGTTGGGCAAACTGCTTATAATGTTGGGTTGGGTCCATTTTGAAAAAAAATCCAAAATAAAAATAAATATATTAATCTGACTACTAGGTTCTAAGTTATTGCGTTTTGAAATTTTAGACTGTAAATTTGCATTTTCATCCTGTTTGCTCCTTTGAAGCCACTTTTTTGTTTTTTGTTTTAATTTCCATTGTGTAGATTTTGAAACAACGTATCAGAATGAATCGTCATATGTCTAAAATGTTTGAGTGAATATAAAAATAGTTTTCAAAGTCCCCCCCCTCCCAAACAAAAAGGTTTCAATTGGCTTGGTGCAGGCCAAAGAAATTTGCCCAGCTTAAACTGGGCCGGGCTTTGGGTTGAGGTGAAACACAGCTCGCATGCACCCTTAATCACTTTCTTGACTTTCTTTGTAAATTCTTAAAATAGAAGAAATGAAAGCTTCATTATAAGAAGTGATATTTACATAATGGAGGATATTCATGATTTTCTTGCTGACCTTCATTTGCGTAAGCTGTGTTGTGACACTGAACATTTGCAGGTGGGACAACTTAGAGAAATTTCCAATAAGGTTAATAGTGCTGAGCTGAAGTTATTTTTGGAAGTAGAAATGGGGCAGGTAATGTTTTCCTTAATAGTTTCTTCTTCCTTCGGTTCTTCTTCATTGTCTGGCAGGGACTCTTGGGTATGAAATTCTCACCTCTGTGACTTATTTGTAACTGAGATGAGCTTGTTTGTCATGACTTATGCAATGAATTAGGATTTGCGACCTCTTCCTCCTCCTGAGAAGTCTAAAGAGGAGTTCTTTCTATTCTTCAAACTTTATGACCCTTCAAAAGAAGAGCTTCGGTACTTTCTCTGCCTTTTCTGTTTGAGTTTGAGCAATGGTTAATTACTAAGGGGACGTTTAGTTGGTAGAAGGAGAAAGAAAAGGAAAGCACAAAAAAAGATATTATCTAATTTATGCGATATCTATTATGTATTTTTTTATTATTAATCAACAATAGCTATCTCTTTTTGTTACTTTTTCTTAGTAAGGGTACGAGAGTCTTTTTTATTTTCATTCACACCCTCATTCTTTTTCTATTTCTATACCTAACAATTTTGTGTACCAAAGGACTTCTAAGAATTCCTTATTTTGGTTTCCCAGGTATGTTGGGAGACTTTTTGTGAAGAGCATTGGTAGGCCAATGGATATATTAACCAAACTAAATGAGATGGCTGGATTTGCTCCTGATGAAGAAATTGAACTATTCGAGGTTAGCCAATTTGCATCTCATCTTTTGTATATTGTTCTCATGAGTGCAGTATCAAAAGAGAAAAAAGTGCTTACGTTTTGTCTTGTACATTTAGGAAATTAAATTTGAACCCCATGTTATGTGTGAACATGTCAACAAGAAGTCTACATTCCGTGCCAGCCAGGTATAAATTATTGGTGAATAACAGTAGGTTTTTCTATATGAATTTGTATTTCAGTACTTTGTTGCAATTTTTTTTTCTTTTGGTAGTATGTCTTACTCATTTTGCACAAATGCTTTCAGTATTTAATTGTTTTTCTATGGCCTTTGCTTATCCATATGTCTTGCTATACACTCTTCTTTTTGGGCAGCTTGAGGATGGGGATATAATATGCTTTCAGAAGTCTTCCCAAGTTGGAAATAGTGAACATTATCGTTATCCAGATGTTCCTTCATTCTTGGAATATGTGCATAACCGTCAGGTGTGAATTTTCCCAAACAGAGCATTATATTTCTTCTCTTACATTCTAATTTTTGTATCCTCAATTTCAATTTGTCCCATCCTATGAAGCATAAATACTGCCAAAAAGCTAATCTAACCGTATCAGGTGTGTCAGATATGGACTCTATTGAAAGCTTAGTTTTTAAGTAATAATAGAAAAAGGAAAAAAGAGGGGGGTATAGAGATGGATGACTATTTGCAGATCTCATCTCCCTCTTGTATTGTTTTCTGGAGAGTGGAGGAGGATATGGAGACAGTGGAACTCGATGGAGTTCTTGGACAGAATGCAAATGACACAGTTTTGCTAATTTAACCTCTCTCTCTCTCTCTCTCTCTCTCTCTCTCTCGTGTTAAATGAGGTTGGGCTTTGCTTATTGGGCTGATTATTTTTTCATGAAAGAGGAAATTTTATTAGAGAGAAGAGAAGAGAAGATATAATTTGAAGAAGGATAAGAAATCCTCAAACCAGAAAAAAGAAATGAAAAGCTCTAAACAGAACATAGTATTGAAAGCCCTATATGACACACTCAACTCTTACTAAAATCACCAAAGATGTTATTTTAATGGTAACTCACTGACGGACAATGGAGAAATAAGTGAGGCAAAGTTTCTGAACCAGATCTGCTTATCACACTTGTCAGGAGAAAGAGCTATGTGGAGCCAGCAAACCTTAAACGTGTCTTTGGTGTCAATCCTATTGAGTATTCCTGTCCAAACAAATGATTCGACCTCGGAATGAGCTTTAGATTTCCAAATAGACTTGTCAAGAAGAAACTTTTCCCTAGTAAGAGATTAATTAAGGAAATGAAATTGAGATTTGCATGAAAGAATACCAGAATAATCAAGATTCTGAACTCTTATATCTTAACTAGAAGAAAAAGGGACAAATTCAATTGAAGACAGAAGGGACTGAAGCACACTATTTATTCTATCTTTAAAGTTTCTGAAAAGCTTGAAATTCCAAGAATGAGTGGAACTTTTAAAATTAAAGAAATTATGGATGGGATAATTATGCAAACAAGAAAGTTGATAAAGATGAGGGTGAGCTTCAGAAAAAGGAACATTTCCCAACCAAGTATCTTCCTTAATATGTTTCTTTTTTTCCCACCATCAACCAATGTCAAAGGGACTGGTGATCTAAAAGATAGATATCCTTGCGAAATCAATTTCTAAGGACTCACATGAGTCACACTCACTGGTAGCTTGGCATCCTAAGTTCCCAACCATTCGGCTTTAAGCTGTATTTGCTTTGAATTACCTTATGCCATAACATAGTTGTTAGAAACGTGTTGTGGTGTCACGCCCTGCCATATCAATATTGTTACAAGCATGTTGTGGTGTGTGGCAGCCACTTGGATAATGCAACACTTGTGGCAATGCAGATTGCATATAGCATGACGTGGCGTGTGCTATTTGTGCCACTGTTGGTGGCACATGACATGCACTACATGGGCCATACTAAAGAGTTATTGAATAAGTTTTAGTCTCCATCGATTGATTTTTGGTTCCATTTCAGTGGTAAGTTTCACAGCCTTCTCAATGATTTCATCATGTTTGCAGCCCCTCTCCTCTTTGTTTCTGTTCTGGTTTCCCTTGTGGATAGTCTTCCTCCCTCTGTCTTATCTCTCCCTCTTATCTATTCATTTTCTGGTCTGCTGGTCTGGTTTCCATGGCATTTTGGCTTGTTTGCCCCTCAGGTAGATGCCATAAGCAATGCTATTTTGCCTTTTTTGTTTTGTTTTATTTTTTTTTAAAGGTTTGGCTATGGGTTAATAATGGGTAAGGGAGAAAGAAAGGGAATATGGCAGTTTGTTAAAGAAAAGAAAATATTGGAGTGGGTGAGAAAAGGAAACATAGCAGTGGTGGGTAAAGAAAATCGACATGTGATAGTGGGAGAAAGAAAAAGAAACATGGCTGTTGGGTCAAGAGTCCAGAGTCAAAGACTTATGGCATATGTACAATGCTTCCTGGTTCTTTCTGTTGAATTATAATCTGTAATTAATATGTTTTTAATAAAGAGTCATAATAAAATTAATTTTATTATAATAAAAATAAAAGAAGAAATATATTTTTTCTGTTTGTATTATTATGTATTAATTCTAGTCCATATTCTTTGTTTCTCTTCTCATTTTTTGTTTATTCTCTGTTTCTTTCTCTAGTTTTCTTAACTGTTTTTATTTATTTATTCATCAAACCATTTTTTTAATTTTCAGATTCATTCCTAATTTATAACTACTTTTCAAAATTAATCCGTCATGTAAATATTATCACTTGAAATCAATAAAAATAAGATATTGAAGATTTTTGTGACCTAAAGGACCAGAGCAATTCGCTGCTTCTGGTTTTTTTTCTATTGCTTACTTTTCAAGAGTTGGAGATGCATATTTAAAGTGGGAAGCAGGGAACAAATCTCCCAATCAATCCCAACAAATCAGCTAATACAAATTATTCCTAATAATCCTGATAATAATAACTAAAAGATAAGGAAAACAAATAGGAAACAAATAAGGGAGAATAAAAGCTAATTAATAAGAAATAAAGATAATTATATGATCTCCAGCACTCTCCCTCAAGGTTGTAGATGTCTAACATGCCTAGCTTGCTATTTAATCTTTCAAACTTGATCCAAGGCAAGGCCTTGGTCAAAAGATCAGCTACTTGACTTTGGTTTGATATGTGAGTTAATCCAAGAATACTTGCTTCAAGTTTTTCCTTAATGAAATGCTGATCAATTTCAATATGCTTCGCTCTATCATAGTGCACTGGATTTTTTGCAATACTAATTGTTGCTATATTGTCATAGAATATCTTCATGGGTTTAGTCATAGGGATTCTTGGTTCATCCATTATTCTTTTAAGCCACAAAACTTCACATATCTTATGAGCTAGAGTTTTGAATTCTATTTCAGCACTGCTTCTCGGTACAACTTGTTTCTTACTTATCTATGAGATAAGATTTCTCCACACAAAAGCGCAATACTTGGAGGTGGATCGTTTGTCGATGACAAACCTTTCTCAATCTGCATCAGTAAAAACTTTTATACCCTTAGATGTACCTTTCTTTTTTTTTTAGGGGGGGGGGGAGAAAAACCTTTATCAAGAATGCAAGTATCTCAAGATTCTATAAATAGCTTCTACAGACATTTTAGTTGACTTGTCCATGTATTGGTGGTTGACCACACTTATTGGAAAGCTAATAATAGATCTAATGTGAGAAAGATAAATAAGTTTCCCAACTAATCTTTGATACCTTCCTGTGTCAACTAGAGCACCTTCTTATTTCAATCATTCTTTATATGTCACCTTCATATCAGCTAGCTTGCAACCAAGCATCCCAATCTCTTCAAGAAGGTCTTAATTGTATTTCTGTTGGGAAATTGTAATTCCCTTTTGAGATTTTGTTACTTCCATTTCCAAAAAATACCTCATTTTATCGAGATCCTTAATTTCAAAGCCCCGCAAGAGCTCCCTTCAAATTCTTGATTTCTTCCTCAAGATCTTCTATAACAATGATATCATCAACATAAACAATTAGAAGAACAATTTTTTCCTCACGAGAAAATTTCAACAATAAAGTATGTTTAGCGTGCTCTTGCACATAACCATAGCTCTTTACAGTTGTTTTATACTTGTCAAAACAAGCCCTTGGTGATTGTTTAAGACAATACAAGGACTTGTTCAATTTACACATTCTGTTTTTGCCATCAAGATTGTAATCACTAGGGGAAATCTCCATGGAAACTTCCTCCTCGAAATCCCCATTCAAGAAAGCATTTTTGACATCTAATTGACAAAGTTGCCAATCTAAATTTGTTCCTAAGGACAACAATAACTTAATAGTATTGAATTTAACAACTAGGACAAATGTTTCTTGGTAGTCTATTTCATGGGTTTGCGTAAACCTTTTAGCTACCAATCTAGCTTTATGACAGTTTATGCTACCATTAAGATTATATTTGATGGTAAAGATTTACTTGCAACCAACAGGTCTTTTCTCTTCTAGGAGATCAATTACTTTTCAGGTATTATTGTTCTTAAGAGCTTGCATTTCTTCTTGAGTAGACTTCTTCCATTCTGGTATACCGAGGGCTCCTGTACATTCTAAGGTAGTCTTTCTGAAGATATACTAACTTCTTATATCTAGGTGAGAGTTTCTTATAGCTAACAAAGTGATAAATAAGATGTTGTGTACAAGCTCGTATACCTTTCCTCGATGGAATAAGTAAATCTAGATCATTATTATCATTAGCAGACATAGTTGGATGTGATTGGGTGTCATGGCCTTGCCTGAGTTATGCTAGGCTCTACAATCTCTACCTTCTCTCTTTTGCTGTAGACTTAAAGCTCTTTCTGCTCTGTCCTTCTTAGACTACGTAAGTTCATTGGAATTTGTAGGCAAGCCAGCTTCAAGCTCAATAGTAAGTGGTGAGGGATTATTAGTCACAAGTTCAGGTGATAAGGAATGATTATTGGTCACAGGTTCAGGTGATGAGGATTGATTATTGGTCATAGGTTCAAGAGTAGGAATGAAAGAGATAGGGTTAGGAACAAAATAGGGACTCATCTTGAGCTTAGGTGTTAAAAAATCCCATTCCACTTGATATTGACTCTCCCCTTGAATGAGATTTTTGGTGTAAAAGGGTTGTGTTTCAAAGAATATAAAATCTAGGGTAGTGTAAAACTGTTTAGTAATCGGTTAATAGTATTTGTAGCCCTTTTTGTTGGAGGAGTAGACAAGGAAGATGCATTTGAGGGCTTTGGGATCAAGTTTATCTCTATGAAAAATGTGTGCAGTATAGCCCAAAACTTTGAGAGATAAAGAAGATAGGGTGTGGGTGTGAAGGTATGCTTGAAGAAATTGTTGATAAGGTGTATGAAAAGCTAGAATTTTGGAGGGAATCCTATTGACAAGATAAGTAGCAGTGAGAACAACCTCTCCCTAAAAATGCTTTGGTACATTTGTGGGTATCATGAGGGTTTTAACCACTTCCAAAAGGTGCCTATTTTTCCTTTTAGCAATCTCATTTTGTTGAGGTGTGTCCATACAAAAGTTTTGATGAACAATGCCTTGGCTGTCTAGGGAATCCTTTTGGATAGAGTTGACATATTCTTTGCCATTGTTAGTTCTAAAGGTTTGAATATTATTGTGGAGTGGAGTTTGAACCATGATGCTGAAATTTTTGAAAATGTAAGGCACTTCGGATTTCTCTTTCATGAGAAAGACCTAGGTAAGACAAGTATGATCATCTATAGAAGTTACAAACCATCTAGCACCTGAAACATTAGAGATTTTGGAGGAATCCCATATATCACTATGGATAAAGGTGAAGGGTTGAGAGGGTTTATGGTGGTG
This sequence comes from Erythrophleum ivorense, assembly GCA_026724425.1. Taxonomy (NCBI): domain Eukaryota; kingdom Viridiplantae; phylum Streptophyta; class Magnoliopsida; order Fabales; family Fabaceae; genus Erythrophleum; species Erythrophleum ivorense. The sequence goes on from JAIUCV010000174.1 coordinate 683,456, forward strand.
TGAAGGATAACGGCCTTTAACATGCTTTGAGAGGTGAGAAACTTTGCATTGAATAGAATCATAATTTTGACTTGATAGTCGGGAAGCAAAATCCTTAAGTACTTGAAGCTCGGGTGGCCTACCCTAAAGTGCCATAACATCAACTCATTGGTAATGCAACTGGTAGAAAGAACCTCTTTGCATTTCTAATTAGTAGTTTGGATAAGGTAGAGCTCATCATGATCCTTAGCATTGCTAGTAATTTATCCCGATTACAAGTCCTAAAAATGGCAACCACTGGTGAAAAATTTAGTCATACATTGTTGGTTCATGTTGAATTTACTAATAGATAGTAGATTGCATGTCAAATTAGGCTTTAAAAAGCACTTTTTGAAGGGTCAGTTTCTTAGATAATTTCACAAACCCAATACCTTTTATTGTGGAAAAGTGTGCTATTAGCAATTTTTACAATAAGGCTTCTAGTACAGGAATGAAATTTTCAATAAGGGACTCATTGCCTATCATGTGATCAATAGCACTGGTATCAACAGTCTAGGTTTTGGATGGTTGAACCTGAGAAATTAATGCTGTTAAAGCATTACTTGATTGTGCCACAGTCCCAATTCCTATCACACTATTTAAGAGAAAAGCAGATTGAATTACTTGAAATGATTCTTGAAATAGGGGAGCAATAGTAGCCTTACCAACTTGATAGACAAAGGAGCAAGGATGTGGGCCAGGATGAGTAAAGGAGTGGTGTTATCTATGGCCTTAGGCGTGACACATTGACACTGTAGATCAACAAGGGATGTCGAGTTGAGTCGAGTCAAGTTGGTTTGGGCAAACAACAACTAAGCATAGCGCGTGATGCACCCTCTCACACTGGTGCATGTGACAGAGTGCAATTTGTCATGGCAGCATGTGGATAACTATATGGTGGCCAAACTCGGGGGTTCAGCCAATCGGAGCTTGCTAAACAAGGCTAGCCAGCATGTGTCGTTGTAAAATACGATTAGCATGGTGGCTCATGGGTCATTGGGCACCTGATGGACAGAGGAAGTCGACATCAATGGAGGAATTGATTGTACCTCAATTGTGGAGCTTTGACCGTCTGGGCCATTTGTGTTTAGGATAAACCCAAACGTCAACATGGCATCTTCAAATCAATGCTTTGATACCATGAAAATTTTTGAGACCCAACGAACCAGAGCAATTTGCTGCTTTTGGTTTTTCTTATTGCTTACTTTTCAAGGTTAGAGACACATATTTAAAGTGGCAAGTAGGGAGCAAATCTCATGATCTATCCCAACAAATTAGCTAATGAAATTACTCCTAATAATAATAACTAAAAGATGAGGAAAACAAATTGTAAACAAATAAGGAAGAATAAAAGCTAATTAATAGGGAATAAAGATAATTATATGATCTCCAAGAGGTATTATCTCTTGCAAGATTCTAGGTATAGAAATATTGCAATTTGTAGATTTTATACTTTACATTATTGTCACTTGATTGTTGGAGCTATGTTTTGAGTATGAATTAAGTTATGTGTTGTTTAATATAAATATAAATATAAATATAAATATAAATATATATATAAATATATATGTATATATACTTATGTTCACATCATAAGAATGTTGCTATGCAATGCATAATATGCCATGTGCCATGATTCCAAGAACCCCTAATGCAATAGTGTGCCACGCGTCATAAAAAATTATGTGCTATAGTCTTCACCTTTGAAGTGAAATACCATAGCCATTCAATTGTTAAGGGCATGGTTGTTGATGGTGAGTGGCGCATTATTGCAATAAAGGCTCTTGAAGCCATGGCGCATTGCATGGTGCGAGGAAACATTGAAGTGCGAAGCCATTAATTATTTAAATAAAAAATAAAAAATAAAAAATAAAAAATAAAAAATAAAATAAAACAACAACACATATATAGGTTAACTCATACTTAAAGACATAACTCCAACAATCAAGTCATCATAATAATGTCTTATAGAATAATTACACACCACAATATTTGTTTTGCTAGGATCTTTCAAGTGATATTTCATGATGAGTAGCTTTAACACACACTTAAAGATGGGGATGGACTTTGAAATTTTTTTTTGGAAGAATAAATAAATAAACAAATATGGTTGAAAATTTTGAGAAATAAGATAAATAAAAAATATATTTTCTATATTAAAACTGTTAATGCATGGTCTTTTAAAAATAAAAATTAACAAGTAGAACTAATCATAATATTTTATTGTGATAGAATAAAAATTTTTCTTTATTTTTTTAATTTAAAAAAATTAATCAAAGATTATAATTAGTTAGCAAGAAACATTGCCCACATGTCATATGTCTTGACCCACCACTGCCATATTTCCTTGTCATGCACCGACTACCATATTTCCTTTACATGCATACGGCCAAGTTTCTTGTCTCACCCAATATCATGTTTCCCTTTTTCTTAAATATTTTTTACCCATTATCAAGAGGCAAAGGAAAAGGAAAAAGGCACCAAAAATTGAAAAATAACAAGGATTTGGGAGGGCCATTCTATGATAGCCATTAGCAACCTGACAGTCAATTGCTATTGGGTGTGTTTTCATTGCATTGCTCAGTCTTTTATAGGTGATCGAAGATGAATGGTAGAAGGTTAATCTAAAAATAATGGAGATGATGGAAAAGTGACCCAAAAATAACATAGATGAAGATCACAGAAAGAGAAGTTGTAAAATGAAGAATCTAGAAAAGATTGAGGAAATGGAGAAGGAAAAAACAGAGAATAAACCATTGTTGTGGGTTATCATTAGTGAATATAGATGGTTTCCACTTTGTCCTTTTGGGCTACACCTACTGGGATTTTAAAAAGAGAAGGTAATAAATCATTATACTGGACAAAGATGACTTGAATAAGGTTGATTTGACCACCTGAGGAATAAAAGGCCCTTTTCAAGTTATCTAAACTCTTGGTAATTGATAGGCACCTAAGCAAGGTGGAGAACCTTCCTCCAAAAGCTAGCTATTGAGATGGGAGAACCATCCTACTTAAGTACTCCATTGAGCATCTTATACTACTCAATGTGGGACTTTGGCATCCCATATTACCTTGATCTCTATCAATTGGCTGTCCTTGGAAAACCGACGTGCTGGCGGTTACACGCTGTGACACTTCACTTGGTGGCACTTCACTCAACCTTTCGCTTGTCAGAACCCTCCACAGGTAACCCTTTTTGGAACCGCCAACCAGTAGCTCTGATACCAATTGATAGGCACCTAAGCAAGGTGGGGAATCCTCCTCCAAAAGCTAGCTATTGAGGTGGGAGAACCACCCTATTTAAGTACCTCATTGAGTATCTCATACTACTCAATGTGGGACTTTAGAATCCCATACTACCTTGAACTCTGTCAGTAAGCTTTTAGATTGCTGGATCCCAAAAAAGGTCTAGCTTGTGAGTTGCTACCCAAGGGAACACTTAAATAGATAAGGGGCAAAAGTGTAAAATCTGGTGGAAAATTTGGTAGTGCTGAGATTGCTGGCAGCCATGTCTCATCTGTTCTTCAGGGACACCCTTCTGTCTTCCTTCTTTTTTTTTTCCCCTTCCTCTCTTCTTTGTTTCTCTTTTTTTTTGGGGGGGGGGGGTGGTCATGGGATGGCTGCTACCTACTATGAAATTACTGTTTTTTATTGCAATTGGCATGCATTTGTCTTCACTAGTTTCTTGCAGCATTCTGTTACAACGCATGTGCTTCTTCAGCTCTGCCCCTGATCCAATTTTTATTTTGTGATCCCAAGTGAAACTATGTTCGAATTATTATTTAAGTTCTGATGAACTATGTTTGAATGTGAGCTTAGTTTTTCAGGTATTGTTTTCTTATTAAATTGTTGTGAATCTGAATTATGTTAAATATATTTGATATATTTCAATGTGCTTTACATTTCAGTGTAATTTATGCAATGCTATGAGCTATGTGCTGTAGCTCTTAGGAGCTCTTGTTGCTATGAGTATGCTCATGTGCACTAGGAGCTATTAATGAATATGGTCCTGTTGTTACTCTTGTAGACATGGGCATTCCACTTTATCCAAATATACCAATGAGAAGCATAAATAGGACACTGCAATAAGTCTTATCTTCCTTAGTGCTTCCAAAATCTTTGAAGTGAATCAAAAGGAATTGTTTCAAATTCAAAGGATACGAACAAGATTCACCAAATGCACCAAACAACCTTCTTCAAATGTAAATGACTGTAGGTTTATGTAGAAAACAAGTGAGTAACTGTTTCATGGGTGGAAACACTAATAATGCACACGCAGAGAGTGTGAAAGCTTTGTGTGACCTTCAAACTGCAGCATATCATTGATGTTGAGTCTCTCTGTCATTGTCCAAATGAAAGACTTCCCCGTGGGAGCTTTGGATTTCTTGAGGGGTTTGCCAAGGAGAAATTTTGTGTCTGAAGAGTGGGTGAGGAAATGATGAATAAGATTTATGTTAGTGCTCATTGGAAGGATCATGAGACCATACACTGCTGTACATCATAGTATATAGATGAAGAGAATCTAGCCAGAGCAATAGGGAGTGTAATTTGTAGGTTTTCTCTATGATTTGAGTGCGTGCAACACTAGTCTGGTGGCAACTGCAGATTTGTTTGTCATCGACGCTAAAACAATTACAACCTCTTTTTGATAAGTCTTCTTAATCTTAGAACTCTGAATCAATTATCCCCTTTTTGATAAGTCTTATTAATCTTAGAACTCAGAATCAAAATCTTCTCATTGGGAACTCGGGTCTGGCTGCTGCAGACCTAATTTCTAGAAATGCTGAAAGAGTTTTACCCCTTTTTTCTTTTGATAAAAGAAGAAATTTTATTAAGAAGAGAGGTGAATATACAAAGTTGAAGGATAAGAAATCCTCAAACAAAACCAAATAAACATGTACAGACTCAAAACAGAGTAGCATATGAAAATTCTTAGATAAGGAACTAATCAGTGAAGTAGACCTGTCCAAGCTCTTGGCATGTCTAAAATGCTGAATACCTTAAAAAGACCATGCGCAGAGCACCAAAGAGAAGTCATGCAAACAATTCTTTCCCATAACAGATTTAAGGGCAAAGAAATGCCCTTGAAGATGCCTGCATTCCTCTCCAACAAGACAAACCATAGAATTTCATGAACTGCACATTGGCACAAAATCTTATTTTCCTTCTTTTTTTCAAACCCTTTAAAAAGAATTTGGAGAAGCTGATCCAAGTTTGTAGGACGCACCCAACTCTCTCCAAAAGTACTTTAGAGCCTATTCCAATGACAGCACACTCCTGGGCAACGAAGGAATAAATGGGGTAGAGTTTCTAAATGAGATTATCGCGTAACATTCATGGCTAGAAACAGCTATATGGGGCCATTGAACCTGCAGCATATCATTAGTGTTTATTCTTTTGAATACTGCAGTCCAAACAAAGATTTGCCCTTGGATGAAGCTTTTTGATTCCAAATTTTCTTATTTTAGAGCATATCAGTTGGATTTGTTGTTTTATTTTTGGAAATTTTTCTTCAATTTCATGGCTGGAGGATTTGTTATCCTATCTAATAAATTCTTTTTCTGTTAAGGAAGAAAGAAGCAAAACAAGCTTCTACTTTATTTAAATTAGACTTTTATTTGTAAAAAATTTAAGACTAACTATAGAGGATTTAACTTTTTGAAGAGTCTAATATTTTGTATTCCATCTTCAATTTCTTAGAGTACATTTTTTATTGGGGGGAGATTTCTTAAGAGTACTTTGATATGCAGGTTGTACGCTTCCGCTTTTTGGAGAAACCAAAGGAGGATGAATTTTGTCTTGAGTTGTAAGTTTCTTGTGTAACTTTGATTTGTTTGTATTTTTAAATGAACGTGTTTCATTTTTGTGGGTCTGTTGGTTCATATCTACTTTGTTCTGCAATAATTTAGGTCAAAACTTCACAACTATGATGATGTTGTTGAAAGGGTAGCTCAACATCTTGGCTTGAATGATCCTTCTAAAATCAGGCTTACGTCTCATAACTGCTACTCCCAGCAGCCTAAACCACAGCCTATCAAGTACAGAGGAGCAGAACATTTGTCTGACATGCTGGTTCACTACAATCAGGTTATCAGTGACAAGTGCAACTCTTCAGTAATTGTTTCTGTTGCTTTTAAAATCTCTTGGCAAACTTAGTTGAAAGGGATTTTAAATGGCTCTTTGATTTTGTTCTCAGACTTCCGATGTTGCTAAATTCTTGTCTTTTGGTTGTTTCTAGACTTCTGATATCTTATATTATGAAGTATTGGATATTCCTCTGCCAGAACTGCAAGGCCTGAAAACTCTTAAAATTGCTTTTCATCATGCTACCAAGGATGAAGTGAGTATTGGTATTAGTTCCACTCAATTATCATACAGTTGTTGTGCTATATTAAATTTTATACTCCTAACAGAGTTATCATTTCCCAGGTGGTGATTCATACTATTAGATTACCGAAACAGAGTACTGTGGAAGATGTAATCAAAGATCTTAAATCAAAGGTAAATTTATATAATCATAGTGGATGCATTTATTATGTAAGATGCGTTAATCAAAGACAATGACTTGCAGAAACATGGAGACTTGCTTCTTTGGGCTTTTCTTCTATTAAGTTATAGATTGTTACTTTTTAAAATTTTTTCAAACGTGAGCTCAAAAGAGCTTTCCTATCCCTTTATAAAATTCACTAGGGACAGGCCCCCAAAAAATTATTTACTGTGATCCACAGGGAAGCCAATAAAATAATTCTCTCCCTAAAAAGATGTGGTGGAAGAAACTTTTTGCTAAAGACTCTTGCCTTCCATTCTAACCATAGACACCACAATCCTGCAAAAGCAGTACACTGCTTAATGACTTTATGCTCCTTATTATTCCCAAAACCATCGTCCAAACTCTCCTTTTTAAAAAAAAAAAAGATGAAAAAAGAATTTATTGATGGGAAGAGAAAATATGAGAGGATACACAGATAGAGGACAAGAAGTCCTCAAACGAACAAAAAGAAAAAGAAGGAAAAAAAGAAAAAGATAACAACCCAGACTCTTTATCTCAAAAGAGCCTTCCAATCCCTTTGAATATCCACGCGAGAAAGACCGCTTGGTTAAAAAAAAAAAACCATTTGGTGAAACTCTCAGAGGATGAAAAAATATCCCTCTCCCAAAGAAGATATGGCAGAAGAAATCTCTGATTAGAAGCTCTTGCTTTCTGTTCTAACCATATACACCATAAACTAGCAAGAACTGCATGCTGCCAAAGAACTTTATGCCCTGTTTGTCTCCCAAGTAGAAATTCCTGAAGGTTAGCCCTGAAGAAACCAAATAGTTTATTCCAAATCTGCCGAGCCACTTTAAAAATCCCCGAAGAAACATCTGATGATAAAGCCTTGCTGGGCCAATGAGTTTGGTAGCTGTGTTTGGGCTTAGGTTTGGTTGGCTAAGCAATTTCGTTGGCTAACTCTTCTTTGTCGGTGTTGAGTGCCATTACTTGCCTATATTTTGTCATTCAAGCCTTATAGGCTCTGATACCTTCTAGAAATTTAAGGTTAATAATCCTCTGAAGTTATTTTAGTAGATAGAAGCAATGTTATATTTATAGACCATGAACGAGAAAGTAGACTCCTATTTCAACTAAAAGACATAACTTAAGATTCTTACTCCAACTAAAAGATTTAACTCTCAAAAATAGGATAATTCTATCCTAATCTAAATAGAATGCTTAAATTAATTTTATCTTAATCAAAATAGAACACTTAAGCTAATCCTAAAGTGCATAGAAGCATTATTCAAAAAATAACTAAATAAGCCTTAATTAAAACAAAAAATAAAATAAAAACAACTTAATTAAAATAGATGTATAACAAAATCTGCAACAAAGATTTCTAGAAAAATAAAAATTCAAGAATGTTTACTATAACTTGTTAAAAATAGCTGAAATTGCAGAATTATGCAAAGAAGATAGATGAAAAAGATGTGGAATTTTTTATTTTTTCTTTTAAAAAGAAGAGTTTCCAATCCAATGATGAATATTTTTCATTTGCAACACAAACCAAAAGCATTGAAGATAAAGGAGGATATACCTGAGAGACAAAATTCCAAGGGCTCATGAGTAGCACCAATCCTAGGGTTAGCTTGCCAGCCATTTTGTTGAACTCAATATCTGCTCCTAATCACCCTATGCCACGAGGTAGTAAGCTCCAAAGGGAAATGTCTGTAGATATCAAATTGCCAAGACTCATCTCTCTTTCCTGCTTTAACTTATAACACACCTCCCAACTAACCAAGTGATCTCTTACCATCATTAACCCTAGTCCACAAAAAGTTCTGCATTTTCTTCTCCATCTTGGTAGCCACCCCAAGTGGAATCTTAAACAAAGATAATACCAAGGGATACTAGACAAGGAAGCTCGAATTTATGTAATCCTTCCACCAAGCACCCCCCTCCCCCGCCCCCCCCCCCCCCCCAAAAAAAAAAGCCCCTTTCCAACTCTAATCTTTTTGAAATCTTTTGCACCATAGGATCCCAAAATTGGCCATCTCAATGAAATCACTCACTAACGTATTGTGAACATTAATCCCAACCAACCCATTCTTAGAGAGATAAACTTAAATGCTCATTAAAGATGCCAGAAGTCTACTCCTAATGCTCTAGATCAGCTAGACAAACCCAATGGTCATTAAAGATGCTAGAGTCTATTCCTAATCTCCCATGCCACCACAATGCAAGAAAAGATGATTTTATGTCTCTAATAACACATCACACAAACATAAGGTGAAATTGCCTTATTTGGTCTAAAGAGTCTGAAGCAGACCATTTGTATCAAATCTGTTGAGCTTTGTAGGCCAAACAAAAGCCATTACCTTGGAGAGGGGGCCTTGATTTTACAAAAAAATTTAGACAAAGAAAACTCCAGTTGCATTTGGATTTCAAATGAAAAAATTGAAGGAATGAAAACCATATAATCTCGAAGAGTTCATTCCAAGGCAAAGAAGTAACATGGAAAGGGCCAAGGACTTCCAGTAACAGAAGTAACAAAACAAAGTCACCAACAACTCAATTATTAAAATTTGTAGACAAATAAAAACTCCAGGAGAAACCATTATGTTCCAGAATTGGAAAAAACTGAAATCCGGGCATGGTGTAGAGTTGATAACCAATAAAGTTAAGGAGAAAGTACAACAAATCCTCCCAAAGTAGCAATAATAGTACCATTCCCAACTTCATTTTTTAAATTGGCCGTGTTATACTTTATAAGTGTATGGCTTATGTACTGAACATGTGACAAGTTAAGTTAGGTGAATGAATTAACTATATTGACATGCGTGTGCGCACACATACACACACCAAAAAAAAAAAAAACTCAAATACGTTAAATTTGGAGGAGGAAACTGTGTGATGTAGAATGGGGAGGCAGGACTAGAACAATTATTGAAAACACTTCAAATTCTTCTTGATATATTCAGATAGCTTGACTGGAATCCCTAAGACAGATAATAAGTCTTATATAGATGACTCACAAGCATAGTTCTACTGAACCCAAACTTGGAGATGCAAGAAATCTTAATTCGGAAGCATAGTCCAAATCCTTCCCTACCTTTTACTAAGTCTTTCTGGAAAGTCAAGTTCCCTTTAGGGTAAAGGCCTTTGTCTGGACACCTGTAGTCAATAGAATTAATACAAATAATATGCTTCAGATTTAAAGACCCAATAAGGCTTTATCACCTGATGTTCGTGTAATGTGTTTCTGAAGTTCTGAGACAAATAACCATATCCTTTTGCATTGTGAAATTACTTGGCATATTTGGAATAGGCTATTTGGTTTCTTTGAGGAGTGTTGGGTTTGTCTAGCTGATCTTGGGACTTTTCTAGCTATCAAGTTTAACAGGTTTGGAAGGAAAAAGAAGAATAAAGTTTTGTGGAAGTGTGCAGTTTTTGCTGGTTTATGGTGTCTTTGGTTAGAACAGAATCCAAGAGTTTTTAATCAGCAGCTCCTTCCATGACATCTTCTTTGGAGAGGATTATCTTTACGTCCTCATTGTGGGTTTCTGCAAATGGTGTATCTTGGGGGGGGGGGGGGGTTTCTCTTATGGATCTTCAAAGAGATTTGAAGGCTCTTCGTAACTTTTTGTACTATTCTCTCCTCATCAATAAATTCTTTTTTCATTTAGAAAATAATATATCCTAAGTCCCAAGAAACTAAACCCTAAATTTCATAACCAATTTATAATTAACCCTTGCATTATGTACCAAACACTAGTTCCAAAATATATCAGAAATGGATTTACATAATTATCATCATTTCATTTTGCATTACTTTGTTGTTTATTTATTTATTTTTTCTGAAGGTTATTTATTTAGTGTGAATTAAGTATGTTTCCTTTTCTAGAAGTGCATCTTCTTTTTGAGTATTCCTTGTTGTTGAATTATATGATGTATTCTAGCACTGCATTCTTGTGGTCATATCTGCTAAACATTTCTGATTTCTGCAGTAGGGGTTTGTTGAACTAATATTTTGTGTGCTGTGAAACAGGTAGAATTATCACATCCGGATGCAGAACTAAGATTGCTTGAAGTTTTTTATCACAAAATCTACAAGGTGCTGGATAGTATTTAATCCATAAAATTTTCTTTCAAATTCTACTTTTACTTGCAGCATTAATGATTTCCTTGAATGGCTGAGTTTTAGGGGTTTGGAATTGTTATTCTATTGTCCTCTTGCTATCTTTACTTGGAGGCCAACCTTTAGGTGACTGATTCCTCTATGATAGGTTTGGACAGGGGAGAGTGGAGGAGAAGGGAAGGGAATGTTTGATTTAGACTTTCCCCATGTTTGGGAGTTATTGATGAGGGGAGGAGAATTCATTACCCCTCCAAATCCTCCACCCTTCATATTTCTAAGTTTTCCCAATTTGAGGGGTTTGGAGGAAAAACCAATCATCAACTGTCATATCATACATTATTTTTTAGAATTGCAATATTAATAAATTAAATCATTGCAATTAAAATGAATTTGTAAAATGTATTAATATTAATTATTTCTTTTCATTTAATATTTTCTTCATGTTTAATTCAAAGTTTCGGCTAAACAAGGGGAAGGGAAATTATCAATGAACCATCCTTTCCTTCTCTTCTCTCCCATTTCTTCTTCTTTGGGTTCTTTCTGATCATTTTCCCTCTTAACTCTCAAACATACCATCGGTCTGTTTTTCTTGTTTATTATGTTCCGTACTAAAGCTTTGTCTTCTAATCTGTTTTTTAATTTGTGTCATTATTTGTGATCACCTGAATAAGATTTGTTTAAAATTCTACGTATGTAATTACATGTTTGAAAGTATTAAAGTGGTTAAGTTAATGGATGAAAATATCTATTAGATACGATCTACATGACAAGTAACTATATCTTTCTCCTTTTATTTAATTAGTAATTATTATTAATAATAAGTAAATAGAAAAGTTTCGAACAGGAAAACCTTATATCCCAAGAGGTTTCCTTTTACTTGAGGCATTTTCAACATGTTTACACTTCTACCAGTTTCCATCATATTGCTGTTCGGAGCTGCTTCATATACCATTTTTAACTTATTCTTCTGTTTTTGGGTGTGCTTTTGTTTTTTGAAGATGTTCCAATTGTTGATTAGTTTCCATTGTAATTTTATGCTCTACCTATCGCAGATTTTCCCTCTCAATGAAAAGATTGAGAATATTAATGATCAATACTGGACATTACGAGCTGAGGAGGTAAAGATCTGTTCAGTATATGTGCAGATTATTAGATGTTTAACTGTTTGTGGTTTGTGTATATATATATATATATATGTATAAGTATAGATATCTGAGCTGACAGCTACTGCCCCTTTTTTCTGAATCTGATAACGTGGTTGATCTTATATTTGGGCATTTGGCATAGCTCAGCTTCTGTCAGATATAGGGTTATAGTGAAGCTGTACTTTTAGTAAAAATATGGTACCCTACTATCTATTTACTTTAGTATTGGATGTGCTTACTGAACATATCCAAGAGCCGGTACCACGGTGTATGCTATTTGCAGATGATATTGTCTTAGTTGGGGAATTGAGAGTGGAAATGAATGAGAAGTTAGAGAGGTGGAGATTAGCTTTGGAAACTCATGGATTTCGTTTAAGTAGAAATAAAACCGAGTATATGGAGTGTAAGTTTAGTAAGAGACACATCACTTCTAGCGTAGAAGTGAAAATTGGAGAACATATTATACCACAAGTCACACGATTTAAATAGCTTGGATCCGTCATACAACATAATGGGGAAATAGAAGAAGACGTAAAACATAGGATTCAAGCGGAGTGGATGAAGTGGAGGAGTGCTTCGGGTGTTATTTGTGATAGAAGAGTATCACTCAAACTTAAGGGTAAATTCTATCGTACAGTTATAAGACCTGCAATGTTGTATGGAACTGAGTGTTGGGCAATAAAAAGTCAACAAGAGAATAAGTTCAATGTTGCAGAGATGAGAATGTTGAGTTGGATGAGTGGACACACTAGGCGAGATCGGATTAGAAATGAATACATTAGAGAGAAAGTAGAAGTCGCCCCTATTGTGGAGAAGATTATAGAATCAAGACTTAGATAGTTTGGTCATGTTAGGAGAAGACCTATAGAAGCCCCAGTTAGGAGAGTAGATGAGATGGAGAATAGTCCAATAATTAGAGGTAGAGGAAGACCAAGACAAACTATAGGAGAAATTATTAAGAGAGACTTAGATTTAAATGGTTTGTCTAAAAATATGATTTACAATAGGTGCTTATGGCGTCGATTGATCCATGTAGCCGACCCCACTTAGTAGGAAAAGGCTTTGTTGTTGTTGTTGTTGTTGTTGTTGTGATGAGCGCATTCACTTTATAATGTACGAGAAAAATGAGCACGTGTCTGCATAAAAATATTGAACTAGGAAGAAAATGGGATAATAGAAATACAGGAAGTGGTATGCAATTACTAAAAAAATATAATTTTAATTATATATTTACTTTTTTGTTTAATTTATATTCGTTCATCTAATAGTCCAGGCCAGCAACAGTATTGTTCTCGAAATCTAATTATTGTTCTCTAAATCTCTCCACTATTTTTTCTTTTAATTCTTTGTCTGGTGGTTATTACTAGGACTACTACTTGTTCTAGGAGTAGAAATAGGGAAATCAACATAGGAGTTACCTGAGAAATCACCTACCCAAACTATCCCATCTAAAGAAGAAGAAGAACAAATGGGCTCTTTCTAAAGGGATTTCTAGCAAAATGAAGATACCCACACAAAAAAAGAAGGAAAAAGATCCCCTAAGAAGACTGAAAACACTGAATTGGAGAATAATGCAGCAAGGGATGATAATACAAATTTGGAAAAACTTGACAAAAAGGAACATATCCTCCCCAAAGATCCTCCCAAAATCTAATTCGACAGCCTGGAGGAATCTCAATCTTGTGAAATGAATTTCTAAGGACTAGTGCAAGTAGCCATATGCGATAGATTGGCATCCCATCATTTTTAATCCAAACCATACTTACTCCAAATAATCTGATGCAAAAGAGAAGACGTCTGTTTCTGAAACCACCATAGCCATTTACCAGTCAAGGCAATATTTTTGGACACCAAATTACCCAGACTTAAATCCCCTTCCTTCCTAGGCCTACAACACATTTCCCAAGTAATAGGATGATCTCTTTGAGCTCACCCACACTAGACCAAAGAAACTCCCTTATAGTCTTTAATCTCTCAGCAACACCCATTGGAATTCTAAAATTTGAAGGATAATATAAGGGAATACTAGAAAGACAAGATTGGATAAGACTAATGCAGCCACCTCAGGAGAATAAAGATCCCTTCCAATTTTCTAAATGTTTAGACACTTTTTTGCACAAACTTGCTCCCTGAAAGAGGAAGACCTAGAGTTGCCTTCTTGAGGGATGCCCAGATAAGTAAGAGGCCGATTAGGGACAATCTACAAGACAAGCCATAGAGGAAAGAATCTGGTTGTCTACATTCAACCTTGCCATGCCAAACCACTGTTTGGCAAATAAAAAATTCAACTCATAAGCAATCTTTTTTATAAAAAAAATGATGATGAAATGAACATTATCAAAACTAACCCTGTCTTGCTCTAGTAACAGAACAATCTCATCAGAGCCAACTTGTAACCCCTTGACAAGACATTTATCAATATCTCTATAGAGCATTCTGCTAAGGACGTCAACAAACATCCTTTGAGCTAGCTGTCACACTATTCTAACACTCTTCCTCAAGCTGGAGCATATATATCATTCATGTTCAGCTTGTTACAGAGAAATTCAGTTCTTGTCCCTTTAACTGCCTTGGTGAATAAATCTGCTAGTTGATCTCCTATACAAATATAGGTGCCAACCAGATTTTGTTGAGCTTTCTTCCTGTTAAATGAATTTCTTTTCCTTTTTTTTTTTAAATAATAGAAGTAGTTTAATTACGTAGAGAACAGATTACATAAAGTTGGAGGATACAAAATCCTCAAACAAAACAAAAAACATGTACAGACTATAAACATATTGGCAATGAAAAGTCCTAAATGAGTAACTAATCAGTGAAGAAGAGCTATCCAATCACTTCGCATATTAGAAATGTTGAATCCCTTAAAATGACCATACTCAGCACACAAAATAGAAGCTGTGAAAACAATTCTTTCCCATAACAGATTTAATGGAGTGGAAATGCCATTGAAGATGCAAACAATTCTCTCCAACCAGACAAACCGCAGAATCCCATAAATAAAGCCTCATGTCCAAACCATTTAAAACAAGTGTGGAGAAAATGATCCAAGGTAACAGGACACACCCAACTCTCAAAAAGTACGAAAGAACCTATTCCAAAGGTAGCGCACTACTAGACAATGAAGGGATAGATGGACTATAGTTTGAGCCAGAGGTACACATCCTATTAAATGACAATTCACTTAACCTCAGACTCTACCATTGTAGTCTCCCTCTTTGTAGTCATCACATTATATAGTACTCGCCGCTTGTCATGGTACCAAAAGCTCCATAGGCAACATAATGAAACAAAATAACCGCACCCAAACACTATCCAACACAGAAAAATATTTTAAATCATCATTATCCAATCAAAACAAGACTTACATCTTACCAAACCTATCACAATATCCAATGATGTCAAGATCGAGATCTTACATAGGATTGACCAAGGGGCCAGAAAGATCGAATCATATCATTGGATTAAGGATCATAAGATCCTACCTATATAGTTATATTAAATACATAAATAAATATAAAAAGGGCGGCCCAGTGCACGAGGCTCCCACTAGGTGGGGTCTGGGGAGGGTAGATGTACGTAGCCTTCCTGTTTTTTACAGAGAGGCTGTTTCCAGTTCGAACCCGTGATCTCCAGGTCACTCAGCAGCAACCTTACCGTTACGCCAAGGCTCGCCCTCAAAATTCATAAATAAATGTAATTTTATCAAAATCTTGTCAAACATTAACAAAAACGGTGTTGGAGGGAATGATGGTGTGATATGTTGCCGTGTACAATGTAAGAACTAGTGTGATATTTGAATTTTTTCTTTAAAAAATAGGTTTTTAGGATAGGATCGTAAGATTGTAGGATTGAATACTATGTTGGGTCGGACAATCATGATTGTGATCATAATGTGACCTTGGTAGATTTCAATCTTATCTAGGAACGGATTGATTTCGATAGGTAGGATTGTAAGATTGTACAATCAAGATTGCAATTTTGACAACCATGATGATATGATGAATGGTATGAACCACCTCTTATCTAACATTCAATCACAGAATGAGAGCAAAACACAGCTAAACAGCGCTGTTCCTTGAGGAGAAAACTTCTGGGCCTTCTTCCAAACGGTTGCCCCTTTCCTCCTTAAACTTAGCCCTGGTTGTTGCTGAAATGTAGTGGCCATGATGTCGGTGCCATAGGAAGATTGACTTGGATCACCTTCTTCATCCTTTTTCTCCTTCAATTATTTCTAGAGGAGACTTCCCTGTTGTGACCCTACTGGTATTATCCCCCCCCCCCCCTCTGTTTGGGAAATGATACCATATTGTTAATGAATTAGAAAAGCAAAAGAGGAATTTGAATGAGATCATCGACTTGTTACTGTCACTTTCCCTGTGTGTCTATTATAGGCCCAGTCTAGTAGTTGACACACTTCCTTTACCCTAGCTGTCACACTATTCTAACATGAACCATTAGCAAGATTGCCACTAGGGAAATTGGAAGAAGGCTCTAAGGATTAGAGAATACCTGTATTTCCGGTCATATGGTTGGTAGCAGCTAGGTCATTGACCTAATTATATGGAGAGGTGAAACAAGAAGCTAAATTACCTAACTGAACAATGGAGGTAGATGACAGGCCAATGCCTTGTGAGGCTTGAAGCTGGGTGTAGTAAATTCAGAATCAGTGGGGCCAAGAATAGGCAATATATTGTCTGTGAGGCAATAATAACAATTTGTTGTCTGTGTGGGTGCCCTTGGATTGATTTGCCATTCGACTTGCAGAAGTTTTTCTTTATGTGCTGGGTTCCCCCACAATAATTCCACTCCACTCATGTTTGGTGATCTTTGCTATGTACAGAAGTTCAGTCACTGCCATTTTCTCACTTCCATTCAGCACAATACTTTCCAATGACATTTCTCACCCTGATCTAAACTTTTCAGCCATTTCTTGGACCCTAAAACAACACCTAGAAGCTAACAGTATTGACTCAGGTCACAAATACTGACAATGGCCCCTTCTGAGACAAAATCTCATATTCTAAACACCTGGGTTGGTCAAACAAATATTGCCTTCTGGCTTCTATACTTGAAAACACATCTTTCTGTCTTATGGTGGAGCTCCATATCACTATCTCCTTTCCTGTCTAGCTTCACCTCCTCTCACCACTTCCTCCAAAATGCCCTAATCTGCATAGCTCCCTTGGCTGCTCTTTTTCATGGTTTTTTGTGGCTTTAAGCCACACACTTCTTTCGGGGGTTTCACTCTGAGAAGGGTTCCAAGCAGAATCCACTTACTTGGTGACGGTTTTTTGTTTAGGGATATTTATAAATATGCTTGTAGTCAGTTAGGAAAATTACCTATTTCTTGTGAAATGTTGATCTTGAGTTTTATTTTTGTTATTACTGCTAAACATCACCTGGACTCTTTATTTGACACTAAAACGAAAAATTTCAAACTGCTAATACTCGTAAAGGATTTTGATCCATGAGAATAAAGTTGAACCTAGAGACTTTGTTGGAGATATCAAGATCATAGGGCTGTTTCTTAGTCATTATCTGCTGAAGATATTAATTAATTTTTATGTTATCTTATCTATTTGTTATCAGTTAGAATCCTATCTTGTATTTCATTTATTTTGTATTCTTCTGTTCCATATTTTTAGCTTCTACTAGCTATTGTTTGGATAAGCCTTTCATTTAATTTTGTAAGCTGATCTCTTGGGATCTAGGAGGATAAAATCTGTTAGTACTAGATCCCTATAAGAGGCATCCTCTTCTTCAATCAATAAACAGGATCAGAGAATCAAAAACTTGGTTTTTGACATGGTATGAGAGCCTCCAAGATTTGAATGACAAAATTCAGTTGGTGGCTGGCTTGAGAAAATCATACGTTGATGGTTAGCGAAAACCAAGATTTCTACCTAACAAAAAGTTGAGGAGAGAATGCCCAAAATAAATCTGCTCACTTTTAAGCCATTGCACAACTAGCAAAACTGAAGCCATTGCATAGACTAGCACAACTGAAGCTGCTGCGTAAACCAGCAAAACTAAAATTGCTGCACAGGTCAGCGAAATTAAAATTGCTACACAAAACTAAAGTGGTTGTACAGACCTATGAAACTAAAATCGATGCTTAGACCAGTGAAACCAAAATCGGTGCATAGACCAGCAAAACTGAAATTGCTGCATAGACCAATGAAACCATCTCTCCAAGCTATTCCCAGCTTCAGGGGAGTGTTGGAGAATGACATGAAGAAGACTACTTGAAAATGACATAAAGAAATGTGCCTTATAGTACATGTAGTTTAGCATATTTTAATTTTATTAGTATTTAGTAGTTTTTTAATATTATTTTTTATTTATTCTAGAATATATTATCTTGTTAGATTTTTTATTATCTTATTTTAGGATAATCATATTTTTAATTTGAATTTGTATTGATTAGGATAAGATTATTTTAAATATTTTGTTTAAGATATGAATCCTAGATAATAAGAGTTTCTAAGTAAAATATTCTACTGTTAGCTTTAGTTTAAGCTTGATCATTATCTATTGTTGGGATTTGAGTGGCAGGGTTTGTTGTCTCCTTTCCTATATATGTTTGATTATTTTCATTCAATAAAACAAGTTTAGAGGAAAATTAAATCCTGAATTTTTACATGATATTAGAGCTGTCCTATCATTTTGGACATCTAAGTGTTCATTACCTCAAGTACATGTATGCTCAATTATTTAATAATAATATTTCCAATTTTCAGTGTGAAGTTTGTCCACTTTCTAAGCACATAAGAAATTCCTACTCTCTTTATAACCATATACCTACACAATCATTTACAATTATTCATACTGACGTTTGGGGTCTTTCTAGAGTAAAAAATATTAATGAGACATGATGGTTTATTACCTTTATCATGATCATACTCAATTAACACGGATATACCTTTTGAAAGAAAAACCTGAAGTCTTTAACATATTTCAAAAATTTCACCATCGTTCAAAACCAATTCCAAACAATAAAATTTTGCCATCTAACAATGCTAAGGACTATTTCAATTCTATCCTGTAGAATTATCTTGCCAAACACGAGATCATTCACCAAAGCTCCTGTGTCAATACTTCTCAACGAGATGGGGTTTCTGAATGAAAGAATAGATGCCTCTTAGAATTAGCTAGGTCTCTCATGATAAGATCCAATGTGCCTAAAACATTCTAGGGAGAAGCTATACTCACTACAACATACTTCATCAATTGAATGCCCTCCAAGACCCTCAACTTTAAAACACCTCAACAAGTTCTCCATGCATCCTACCTCATTACCCCAACCATGACCAACCTACCCTTAAAGGTCTTTGGGCGTACATCTTTCATTCATGTTCACAATGGATGGAAACTTGACCCTAGAGCTCTTAAGTGCATTTTTCTTGGATACTCACCCACACAAAAAGGGTATAAATGCTATTATTCCATCACACAAAAATACTAAACTACTATGGATGTGACCTTTTATAAAAACCAACTTTTTTATCCTAAAATACCTATTCAAGGGGAGAATTAAAACACACAAGAATGACTTTTTTGGTATGACTTTGAACCTTCCCAAACCTTAAATATATCAGCCATTACGCCAAAGGAAACGATACCCCAAATACCCCCAGTCACGATTTCTGCCTATTTCTAGCCTTTAAACACTATTGGTCATGACCTTGAAAACCACATAGAAAATACTAGTGCAACCAAGGCATGCTTGGGAGAAGGATCATATGAGAGGGAGGAGGAACAGCAGATAGAACAGTAAGGCATGGAGGAAAATTAGTGTGCACCCCTGAGCAAGGCCAATCATCAGCCTCAACTTCGATTCATAACCTAGTAGGCTTGAGCTGGCCTATTGCATTAAGAAAAGGGGTAAGATCGTGTACAAAACACTCCATAAACAATTATGTCTCTTGTGATAGTTTATCTCCCTCTATGAAATCTTTTGGGGCAAGTGTTTCAGTTGAAAAACTACTAAAGTGTCTATGGTGCTATGAAAGTTCCTAAATGGAAGGCTACTATATATGAAGAGATGAATGCGTTAAAGAAGAGTAGAACTTGGGAGGTTACTGAGCTGCCCAAAGGAGTGGGTTGCATGTGGATTTTCACTGTCAAATACAATCTGGAGGGAAGTATCAACCGGTATAAAGTAAGGCTTATTACCAAAGGATTCACTTAAACCCATGGCGTTAAATTTCAATAGACTTTTGACCCGATAACTAAATTCAACACGATTAAGGTACCATTGTCCCTTGCCACTAATCTAGATTGGCCACTTTTCTAATTAAATGTGAAAAAATGTCTTTTTAAATGGAGATTTGGAAAAAGTATACATGGATATTCCTCTTAGATTTAAATCAAATAAAAATTATAATAAAGTTTGTAAATTGCATAAGTCATTGTATGGGTTAAAGTAGCCCTCTTGGGTTTGGTTTAGAAGATTCACAAGGATTGTTAAAGGGTATGGATACCATCAAAGCTAGATAAATCACGCATTATTCATCAAGGTTTCCTCTAATGGAAAAATTGCTATTTTGATTGTTTACGTTGATGGTGTAGTCATTACAACAGATTAGTTGGATGAAATAAAGAAATTGAAGAAGGATCTTGCAATTGAATTTGAAGTTAAAGACCATGGAAACCTAAGATACTTTCTAGGGATGGAAGTAGCAAGCTCAAAGGAGGGAATAATTGTGTCTCAAAGAAAATACACACCGAATTTACCTAAAGAAATAGGAATGTTGGGTTACAAACCTATTAAAATGCCTATGGAAGCCAACTACAAGGTGGGCCTAAAAGAAGACTATGCACCAGTTGATACAGGAATGTACTAGAGATTGGTAGATAAACTAATCTACCTTTCTCATACAAGACTTGATATTTGCTTTTGTGTACGTGTCGTGAGTCAATTCATGAATGAACTGAATGACGAGTACCTAGAGGCAACCTACAAAATATTGAGATATTTGTAGTTAACCTTAGGTAAAGGACTTTATTTCCAAAAGGAGACACATCGAAGGGTAGAGGCTTACTTAGATGTTGATTGAGCAGGATTTGTTATTGACAGGAGTAATGCTGAAGTAGAATTTCAAACACTTGCTTTAGGAATTTGTGAAGGCATATGGTTGAATAAACTACTTGAAGAATTTAAAGTTGATGTTAAGGCACCAATAAAAGTTCTATGTGACAATATGGCAACCATTGGGATAGCAAAAAATCTCATACATTATAATAGAACCAAACACGTAGGAATTGATCACCATTTTGTTAAAGAAAAGATTGAGTTAGACATGATAGAGCCGTCCTGCATGCCTTCAAATTCTCAAGTTGCTAATCTACTGACCAAAGCCATAGCTAGGGTGAAGTTTGAAGACTTAAGCTCTAAGTTGGGAAAGATTAACATTTACTCTCCAACTTGAGGGAGAGTCTTGGAGATTGCGAGATCAAAGGGATCTATTCTTAGCCATTATCTACTAAAGATATTAATTAATGTTTATCTTTTGTTTATCAGTTAGAATCCTTATCTTGTATTTTATTTATTTTTTTATTTTTCTACTCCTTATTTTTCTCCTGTTAGCTACCATTAGGATAAGTCTTTCATTTAATTTTGTAAGCTGATCTCTTGGGATCTAAGAGGATAAACTCTGTTAGCACTAGATCCCTATAAAAGGCATCCTTTTCATCAATATATAAACAAGATCAGAGAATCAAAAACTCTGATATTTGACAGACTTAGTTACGGTTCTGGTTAAGTACCTAAAGAAACCCCCTAGGTTATCCTAACTATAGATTGCTTGATTTTAAAATATCAATGAATCTCTCAAGTTGTTGAGCAAAACATTGTCACTAGTCAAACCTCTTTACTAGTTGAACTTGCTGAACTGCCAAATATAAATTAAATAGTCCCCCCCCCTCCTTTTTACATTTAATGCTTTTTTTCCCCCTTCTCTCCTAAGATGTTTCATGAATCATTAATGCCTTTTTTCTGTTGTGATATGGTCTTGTACTTTTTCACCCTAGTTCATTATTCCTCCTCATTTTAGTTTCTCACCACAAAATTTAATTTTTATGTTCTTATACTGCAGATTCCGGAGGATGAGAAAAAACTTGATCCTCAAGCTCGGCTGATCCATGTTTATCATTTCGTGAGAGACACTGCTCAAAATCAGGTGGTAAGCTCAAACCAGTCTCTTATGAGTCAATACTACTATTATACTGCTTTTCCTGATCATCTCACTCTGAAGAATTGAGTTACTGCCTGTGATTTATATTTTGATTTCTTTTCATGGGATGGGATTTGGTGGTTATCGGGGATGATGTAATAAGCAGCATGTTCAGAATTTTGGAGATCCATTTTTCTTGGTGATCTGTGAGGGTGAGACGTTAGCTGAAGTCAAATTGCGGATACAGAAAAAGTTGCAAGTTCCAGATGAAGAATTTTCGAAGGTATTTACTTCTAAATGCAGGCACATATTTACTTCTAAATGCATACAAATATCTGTTGTAAAGTCATCTTTTTCTCGTAATCTGATGCAGTTAGGTATAAATTCAATAGTGAACACCTTTTACAAAAATGGAGAAAAAAGACACAAAAATGGAGAAAAAAGACACACACACAAAAAAGATTTATTTGAAGGTAGAAGAGATTGAAAGGAAGGAAACACACACCCCTTTTACAAAAATGGAGAAAAAAGATTTATTTGAAGGTAGAAGAGATTGAAAGGAAGGAAGATCAGGGTATCTTCTTACAAAATGAAAACAAAAAATCATGAAATATGCAAAGCCCCCATCCCCTCTGCATCTCCCAGTGGGACACCCCTTTGATACAATTATATGAAGAGCACCAGAGTGAGGCTAAAAACTCAACCCTATCCCACTTATCTGCAAAGACCACGAGATACTATTAGAATTTCATGGATTCCTCTCCAAGTTAAATGAAATACACCATAAAACCCATGAAGACTGTACTGCACACAACCTCATGATTTCAGCCTCCTTATTTCTGCCAAAACCCTTACATCTCACTTGGGGAAACTGCTCCAATGTCAAAAGGCACAATCACTGCTCACCTATAACATTTGAACTTTTTCATAAACTTGAAACCTTGATCTTCTACTGAGACGTTTTAACTTCTGCCTAAACTTAAAACCTTGCCAACCCTCCACTAAGATACCTCGACTCTTTCTGTACATTTGACCTGATGACATCTTCCAGAACAATAGTGTAGTGATCTGAAATGGGACACTTTCTGTGCATGATTTTGGAAAAATGTTCTCCAAAGTCGAAAGCACTAGGGAACAATAATCGATCTGACCTAGAAGAAACCTGTCTTTTGGTAATTGACCGAGTAAAATGGGCATGTGCAAGTGTTTAATCTTTAAGAAAGATCACAATTCCTAATACAATCATCAAATTCTCCATCGTTAGATGTCACCTATCACCCCCCAATCTTTCACTAGTGAACCAGATCACGTGGATAACCCCTCTCAAACACCAAGGAGTACAACACCTTACATAAAGGCCTAGAAGAAATTTGAACAATGCTAAAACATCGCTGATCACCTTAATGCTATGCTGGACTGAAACTGTAAAAATCCCTTAGAATCAATCAACTTTAGTCACCCATTTTGTATCCCACGTCACCACTATACCTCCTAGTCTCCAAGTGAAAGAGGACATTCCCAAATTTTAAACCTAGGCTCCCAAAAACTTCTTCTCAAATTACCATCCACGATCCCCAATTTGGTTTCTTGGAGCATAACAATATCTGGCTTGGCCTTTAAGAGAACCTGCTTGACCATCTTCGACTTCCTAATGCTGCCTGGAACACTTATGTTTTAGCCAAGGGCTTTGTGATACACAACTTTATGGCCCACTCTTTTTCTCGGGTTGTGTTCTGCGAACATGTCTTTGGAGATTCTGCTTCCTTTTTCTACCCTATCCAGGTTAACCAATCTGATTCTCATCAAATGAGGCTGAGTTTGTAGATCCTTGTTTCTCCCTCATTAATTTGGTAGTTTATGGCCATGACAATTTCCTCTGGCCTACATCCATTATGATTATGACCCATTTCCCGAGACATATCAATTAAGGTGGAAGTGGCAAAAGCCCATCCCCTTTCTCTTTGCTCTCATATTGAACACCTATACAAACGTCATCAGAAGAAAGAGGAAGATCAACAAGAGGAATAGAACAAGGAGCAACAAAGAAAGAAATATGAACACTGACTTCTTTCCAGATTGTAGCCCCTTGTTTGCGAGACTTCCCACTGAAAACCCTCATCTTTAAAATTTAATTTAAACCATCAACAAAATGTCAATCATTTTTGTCCCCCTGAACTCCATTTTCAAAACCATTGGGGGTCAACATCTTCTGTTGCTTCTCTAAGTAAATCGTCCTCTGAATCAATAGCACTCTGTCAATCTCTTTATGAATTTGACACTGAATCAGCCTATGAATCAGTCATGAATGACAATGACTTATCTTTGAAGGGTTCTCCCTAGCAAGTGTATATGCTACTCTCATTAGCAACCACACCCATTGCTTACCCTTCTTTATATCACCAACCTCTACCTGGCTCTTGACTCTTAATGCTTCTTGAACAAAACTTGTTGGTTGGTACACCAGCCTTGTTGGTTCCACATGACAGTCTCCACAGTAAGATCCTCTTGCATCAGGGAATGAGATCGTGGATCCTCTCTGCCCACTTCTTTTTTTTTTTTTTTCAAAAAAAGGGGGGAAAGAAACAGTCAGACACCTTGGTTATTCATTGAACTTGTTGTGAGTGGCAGAACGCCTTTCCATACTGATCTGGATGTACCAGACCCGGCCATGACATAACCTGCATTGACCTGACCTTGAGAGTTATCTGGGTCATTCATTGAGTTTTTTTTTTCCCATCCATTTGAACTTGATCTTTTTCTGATTCTGTTTTGTGCCTTTAGGGTCTGTACAATAGAGATTATTTGTTTTCAAAGTCCACCTGTTGAAATTGGGTCTTTCTTGGCTTTTATTGTCAGGCTTTGTCCTTTCTAGTGGCTTTTGGTCCACTGATTGGGCAAAAACAGAGCCCCTTTTGGACCTTTGTCACCATGCCAGTCCAATCATACATGGAGCTTGTAGTGTCATCATCTTCTGCTACCACATAAGACACTATCACCATCAGCCAACAAGCTTATCCACAAGGTATATTTTGTCTTTGACAGATCCAAGAATTTCTCCTTACCTTAAGAAATTCTTGATTTACAACCTTGATCCTTGCTAGGCCTAATGCCTTTTTGAAATCCCTCCTTCTTAGCCAGTCCTCCAATGCCCCTTGCTGGAACTGGAGATTTGAGCAGATCCCCTTTCCCTTCTTACCATCTCTGCAAAGGTAAGTTTTTTTACAGACTAAAGGTTCTCACGTTGTGCCCCGTCCTTTTCCACCTTGGTCGCCTAAATTGTCCTTAGGGAGTCACATTGAAGGCTGCAGCAATGCATTGTTAGCTACCCTAAACTGCCATTAAACCATGTGTGCTTGCTGGAATAAAAATATTGCTTTATGCCTTTATTTTCCACCCCCAAAGAGAACCAATACTGAAAGTAACATTTTTTTTTTTCTTAAAAAGATGAATTAACAATTCCACAACCACGTTCTACAACATTCAAAAATAGACAAGAACCATCCTCTTCCAATGAAAGATCACCTCAATTGCTAATTTCACAATAACACTCGTGGAAAATAACACTCTACCATTCAGTCAAAAGTCGAGCAACAATTGGGAGTACCAACATAATGGATGGGCTTTTGAGTCTTTATTTTTTTGGGTGGTCTGTCAGATACTAGTAATTTTTACTTTGCTAATACATATTAATAAGTCATAATGCAAACAGCGTACTTTTGGCAAATATTACGTATAAACTGAGCATGAGTGGCCTTATTGTCTAGTTTTATAATTACCGCTGGCTGATCAGTTCGAGTTGTGTTCATTTCAGTCTGGTACTTGTTACTTTTATGGTTGAACGTTAGGGTTTCTTTCATGACTGATGCAATATTTACTTTGTTAACCCTTTTTTTTTCCAGTGGAAATTTGCATTTTTATCCCTCGGTCGTCCTGAATACCTTCAAGATTCAGATATAGTTTCAACCCGGTTTCAGGTGTGTCAATTTTCTCTTGTGGTTTGCCTTTCCTTTTGATTGTGTTTGAGTCTGAGGATTGACTGAGGAACATTGCTCCTTTTCTATAAGTTTAACTTGCTGTCTCTTTTCACTTGTTAGAGAAGGGATATCTATGGTGCTTGGGAGCAATATCTTGGATTGGAGCACACTGACCATGCCCCAAAAAGGTCCTATACGGCTAACCAGGTATATAATATTGCCCTCCAGGCTAAACCTATTTGTTTGCTTTGAGGGATGGGACAAAAAATTGATGGATATGACACTTGTAGATAAAGTAGCGTAGGATAAAACCATATATAGGTTAATAAGTAAATTAGTATTACTTTTGTTAATCGACTGCTTTTTCAATCTCATGGAAAACGATGGAGCAGCCATTCTTCTCTTTTTGGCTTTCTTAAGAAGAGGGAAAGGAGGGGGTGGGGGGGGGAGTACAATCATGTGCCGCTTTTTTTAAATTATATTAATAAAAATTAATTAATCATGGGCCTTCATTTTATAGCTTAAGCTGGGTTGAGATGGTTTTAGAGTCTCTATGATCTAATAAGAGTTCGATCTATGTTGCCTCCCATTGTCCTAATTAAAATGAAGTTTCAGCACAAAGTATGGTGAACCTGTTTTTTGTCCGCACTTTGGCCCTAAAGGTCATGTCTTGGGGCATGTTAGAAATATTAACAAAAATCAATCATTGAGCTGCTAATTGACTCTTGAGAAGCATGGTTATGCTTATTTAAACTTCAAAAGAAATATAACAAGCAGCAAGAATTAGTTACGACCTACTGTAACAAGTGGTGGTGGTAACCGTAAAACATGAAGAGAAGGAATACTTGTAGAGCCTAACGATATCTGTGTTGTACTTTATTTGTAGTATAGTTAAGACTATACAGCATGTAATACAAGTCACATCAGACTATAGAATATACAGATAGACCAATATTTAGACATGAATCCTTTTATGTTATCTCAACCTTTCTTTTATGCTTGCTTTTTGAGGACCCTAATTGTTTACATGAGATTCATTTGGTCACCCAGTTGGCTCAAATTGGGCATAAAGGGATTTTTTGGCTTAACAGGTTATCAAGGGACTATCGGTGTTTTTTTTATGGTAGCAAGGAATGATCCTTTTGATATTTGAATATTTAGTGTAAAAACTCATTGGAAATCTGCTCTCTCAAGGTGAATTATCATTACAGGAAATAAGAAACGAACACTTGTAGATCACTGGCCTTCCAAGCAATCATGCTTCCTCCTTCCAAGCAAGACATTTAGACATGAATCACTGGCCTCGTGTTTGAGCCGCTACCTTCTGTTGATTAATAAATTGATCTTATGCTTCAATTTGAAGTTGTTTTCAGCCTTAGGACAGGATGTTTTAATTACCTATGCACTTGAATCTGGAAATTTAAACGAACACTAGTAATAGCAAAAGTATTAAAGATAATTATAATGTCTCTGCTATCAATTTTATTTGCAGGTTTTAGAACCCTACAATGATTATTTCTCAATCTTGCAGAATCGTCATACATTTGAGAAGCCGGTAAAAATCTACAACTAGAAAATTCTGAGTCATCTTGATCAGCCGATATAATAATATGCCAGTGGCGCTTGCAGCTTTCTGAAGGGAGCAAAAGAAATATGGAGAAGCTATCGATCTTCTTATAAATAATACTGTCTATCGAAGTCCATAATTCTTTAGTTGGGATGGGGTGAGTATAGCGTTGAATTGGTTTGAACCAAATTTCTCTCAAGCACTCCGCTGTGGTGGTTAGGAAATTGAGTTTTTATATCTCTTTTGTATCTTGGTACATAGGATTTTGGTGGGGTTCTGTATAGTGGCTATAGGTATATTTATGTCCTTCAAATACTGCCGTCCATTCTGAGCTTTTCATCTTCTTTTCCTAGATATGCACTCAGAGGATAGGGGTGTGTATGATGTTTTTGCCGGGTCACCCAAGTAAATTTTTCTTCCCGTCATCTTCTTTTGTTATTAGAGGCATAATGATTTGTGTTAAAAGTAATCATTAGTTCGCCCTCAGTTTGATTCTCATTTCTACATAACTGTTGGTGTACTGAACAATTGATTCAGTTGTTTAGAATAAAATAAGTAAATTAAATGGGGGAAATTATTGGATAAATTGATTTAAACAATTTTCGACCAGAATTTCAGAAACTTGCTTCTCGTATACAATCGATGTTTACTTTATAGTCATAAATAAATAGGCTACCTCCATTCAGTTATGGTATCTTCAAAATGGATGAGTTTATTAACATTGGTGGGTAACTTAAACATTGTTTAACATAATCCTCAATTCATATCGCCACTACCAGGAAGTGCATGGAAGACATTTTTAATGGCAAACCTTGCCCTCCTGGGGATCGCTTACATTTTTTTTCAAAACCAATATAGCAATATACAATGTATTAGGCAAATTCCTGCTTCCTGTTCGATATGTTCCAAGTCAGAACCTGAGGCCTTTCAATTCCGGACCTCTTCAGAATAGGTTAATGAAATCATCCGTGACTAAATTTATCCAAAGGCGATTATTGGAAGATATAGTATATCTCAATCTCACTGCGTCTCCTGTGTACCCAAGTATATATGTGCAACGGTTAGTTTGCACAATTTGTTTATATATGTATATATATATATTGTATACAATTTTTGTATTCAGTTAATTTAGAAGTTGAAGTCATTTAAAAGCAGGCTTCGCAATGAAGGCACGAGAATAGAGTAATGATATTATATTTTTGGGAACATCATGTTTTTTAGTTATAATACAATAATTATTAAATAATATTAAACAATGTTTTATCTATTTTAGTAGTTTTATTATTGTAATTATTCTTATAAATTATATAACAATCAAATTAATTCTTATAGAAGTTACTAATTTAATTAGATAATATAATTTTTTTCAGCAACATAATATCATCATTTACAAGTATATGCTCAGAGACCTGCCGTATCCCAGGGTTTCATGACAAAACAACTCTTTTTAACTAATATATTGTTTTGATATGTCTGCTTTTTATTCTTATTACCCCATTCATTTCACAAACTTTAGAGTTGTCCATATCGGCTAGTACACCATTTCCATTTTTGGATCACCTACATCACCATTGAAATTTAAACTATGACATTGAGATAATCTTTAGCAAACAAAAATAACGAGAGGAAATTAAAATCATATTTAGAAGAGAACCATCCAAAATATCAGCAGCCCATCGCTTTGTTTGCCTTGAGCTGAGATTTCTCTACCACGGCCCCATCATTCCCAGCCAGTGCTCTATACTTATCCTTCCTCGTAAAGCTAGTGCACTCATAGGACAAAGTCGCAGCAATCACCCTTTGTATATAATTTGCAACATCATGGCTAGACTTCCCTGAGCTACAAGTTAGCTCTTTTGGCAACTTGTTCAAGAACGTTACCTCATAAGCTGGGCTAGGGTTCATGAAGAAGTAAAATGGATCCATCCCTTTCCACCCCCTGGCCGTGGTCCCATGAAACATACTCATCCGGTTCACCATCGCCACCGGCACGAGCTCATCGGTCAGCTCAGCAAACAACGCCGAAAACCTCAGAAGAAAAGGCTCCCTACAAGTTGTCCCTTCAGGGCATATGGCCAAGTCACCTTCCTGCAAGAGCTTTTTTATCATCGCCGCATCCGTCGCCCGGTCACGGCTGAGCCGAACAGTCTTGATGGGAGAGATTATTTCAGAGAGGCGGGAGACGGAGTAGGTGACAGCCGGGATAGGGCGGCCAAGGGCGGTGGAGAGGAAGATCGGGTCAAGTAGGGTTCTGTGGGAGCAAATGAAGAGGACCCCAGATTGTCCTTGAGATTTCTTCACCGGAGGGGGTGGGGTGCCCTTAACCTTCACACGTACCCCAAGTGCCCAAAAGGCGTAGTAGACAAAGGGCATAGGAAGAAGTGCTCCTGCGGCGATTCTGAGGATAGCCAAGGGGAAGCCTATGGGGATCCATAGGATTGTGAGTAAAGCAAAGAGTGGTGTGGGTTTCTGGACAAGACGGCCATCGTGGAAGATGATGGGTTTGGGAAGCCTGTCGCTTGTTACGGCTTTCACTTCTGGTTTCGCCGGTACAATGTAACCCTCCTACATCCATGCATCAAAAGTCATATCTATACTAATACGTGGTAGAACCACAGACATTAAAAACTTTTCAATAGCTTAAAAATAAAATAATAAATTATCATAAAAATTAATAATATTTAATTATTAAAAAAATAATGTGATTATTTAATTATTTATTCTTCGAAAAAATAAAAGTAAGTTATGTGTGATAAGCAAACTTTTTAGAAATTTTCTTTCGGAACACAACTATGAGTTATATGTAGCATTATATATTAATTTGACTCACTCATCCTAAAAGAAAAGTCGAATATATTTTTTTAAGTATCCGATTCTTAAATAAAAAAATAAAACATAATAATTAAATATTTTTTATAACTTAATATAATATAATATAATTGAGTATTTGTAAAGAAATATTCATTTACATGTCATATTCTTATTAAAGAAATTAATAACAATATTTAGGAAGTTTTGCCAAAATCTAATTCAAAATCTTAATATCTTTAATACTAGTTGCTTGACATTCACTAATGTACATTTCAATATATTTTTTTATTCTAAACAAATTATTTATATAAAAATTAGATTAATAATTAAAATTCTAATATCTGTAAAAAAAATTAAAAAAAGGTAATAGAAAGTTATTTAACCTCTCACTTTTCCCTTGTATCAATAACGACCTCTAATTAGTTAGTGTTAATATCTAATTTTTTTTACTATAATATATATGATTTTGAGATTGAAGGCTCCAAATTCATATACATTAATATTTTGATTCCTTACGTACTAGTATGAATGACTAAAGCTGGTCATTTGTTACTAGAATATGATTGTTTTTGACGTTGTTTTTGAAGATACACACACACATATGGATTACCTTGCACAAAGCCATGAAAGGAGCATCAGTTGATCTATCACCAAGCCCAATTTCTGGCTGTTCATCGCCAAAAGCTTTCTTCAACGCATCTGCTTTCCTCTTCCCCACAAGTATTCCCGGATATGAAACCAACCCAGTAGCCCTACCCTTAAATGTCGCTAACTCTGTCCCCAACACCATATCAGCCCCCAAGAAATCCTTCAAAAACGGTTCTACCATAATCCTTGGATTCGCCGTCAGAACACACCGTTTGCCGCACGATGAGAGCACGCGCCAGCTCTCCGGATGGAGGTCGCCGGCGTAAAACTTGGGCAGCACCGCACGAGCTACCGACTCGATGCTCGACACCTTCATTCCGGCCATGGCGGCAAAGATGAGGACTTGGATGCCGGCGGACTCAGACACAAAATAGTAGAGAAGGCCAGCAAGAGGACAAAGCAAGACATAGAAGAGAAGCCTCAAAACACCACCAATCTCAAAGGCCACAAGGGCAAAATAGGGAAACGAGCTTCTTCCTCTGAGTAAGGTTCCATCCATGTCAGCCACCACAGTGTGCTTTTCTCGACCTATAGAAGTGCATTTGCTAACCGTTGGAAAACTTGTTGCAGTGGTCATCGATGGACTTGCAGTTAAAAACACTAACTAGGCTCTGCTTAATTATCTGTGTATTGCATGGGCTACAGCATATATGTGCATATATATAGAGAAGGATCATGGAAAGACAGTTTTGGGGTTGTTAATTACAATTATGCGAATTAACGATGACGTTAATGGTGGCGCGGAGATTTCCAAAAGTGATTGATAGATACTTAACGGTATAAACGAGGGTTGGCTATGCTCTTGTTTTATGTTGAGAAGGCAATGAGATACGCTAAGGCTTAGTTTGCTCCGCCATCATCTTGTCTTTAACCCTTTTCTTTCTCTCGAGGAATTTTTCAAGTCAAGTTGCAAATTGCAATGCCTTTATCATGGGAAAGGATGTTGATGAGTAATATTATATTCTGTTAGAAAGCTAGCCCCATTTGCCTTTCAAATTTAATTTTAGCTGTTATGTGAGGAAAGTGTAATTACTTTACTCGAGATCTTCTCGTGCTGAGCACTATTTTGTTAAATAAATAAATAAATAAGATATAGAGAGTAATACAAAACAATGAGAAAAATATACATAGAGTTCTTCTTTTTCACCCATTTCTTTCTTTCTTTCTTTCTTTTTTTTATCTCTCTTTAACGTAATAGTATCATGTTTGTACCAAACAGAAAAGGATATATATTAGTGATTACTTTTAAGCATAGATACATCTTCGTACAGTGTGAGGTGTGGGTACGTAAAAGTGGTACGTGTAAGAATTGCAACTATCATTTTCTGGGAATGAATTGGTTGGTATTATGTAGTATTTCTAAAGCCACACATCATTATGTGTGTCATTAGCTAATA
Source organism: Erythrophleum ivorense (assembly GCA_026724425.1). Classification (NCBI taxonomy): domain Eukaryota; kingdom Viridiplantae; phylum Streptophyta; class Magnoliopsida; order Fabales; family Fabaceae; genus Erythrophleum; species Erythrophleum ivorense. The sequence goes on from JAIUCV010000174.1 coordinate 715,804, forward strand.
AGTAAATCCTGGAGTATTTGATGGGTTAGTGGTGAAATTTGTAGACAAGCAACAAATTTATGAGAATTCTTCTTCCAGTACACTTCCTTCCCTTCCTTGAACTCCCTTTCAAATTGTTAAATTGCTTCCGTTGAGAGCATCACGCTTGTTTCTGCAAGATATTTAATTTCTAGTCAAAGGAAAAATAAAAGGGATTGAGTTAAATTTGTGATAATTAGAAGATTGAATTAATTTAGTTGGATAATGAAAAAAAAATACTTGATTGAACCATTGCCGCAAAATAAGATGAATCACACAAAACAGTGAAATAGTCGAGTCTTCGCCTTAAATACTTAGATATAGTAGCTTTTAACATGCAACGTAACACATTAAGATAATTAGATAGCAGATTTAGTCTTTCTTTCCGTGTTTTTATTGGATTCTTCTGTCAGGAGGTTCACTAAAATTTAATATCCTATACTTTTTAATTATTAATTACTAGATTTTATTAAAATTTGTCCTATTGCCCAATTGTAGTGTACTGACATTAATAAATCAGACTTATAATCTAATAAATTATTTATGAACTTATTATTTTAAAAAATAAAATAAATCAATTAATGTCACCTTAACAAATTTTCAAACAGCTTTTCCAATGACATCAACTTTTAATTACATTTAAGAACACTTAGGTGGGCCCCATGCTACGCACAATTGCTAAAGAAGAAAAAAATATAAAACGAAAAGAAGAAAAGTCGGCGATCCCATGTGAACCGAAAGATCAGATTTCTGCTCTAAATAGACGAAAATACCCTTTATACTATTTGAGTCTCTCCATTTAAGTTAGCGAAGAACTTTCCCCCATCTCCCTGCCTCTGCGCTGGCGAAGTAAAACTCTCCTCTAGCTCCTTCCCTACCAATGATTGCCGTGTTATCTCGCAGCCGTTCATGTCATGTATTTTAAGATTAAATGAGAGCAAGAAAAAAATAATTTCTGTAAAGTTGCAAATTAAATTTGTGTTTTTGCCACAGTATTCGTGCTTGCCACTGTTAAGCTTGTGCCTATTTTTAAAGGTGGCTTTGCCTTGTTGACTTATACAGTAAGGCACGGCATAAACGAATGAGTTTGATCCCTTGTTAGAGTTAAAGAAAAAAAAAATCAAGTGACATTTTTATATTATAACTATTGATCTTATTGTTAATGAGCAACAGTTTTTGCTCTTTAAATGTAATTCCAAACAACCATTGAATTAGAGTTGGTTAGGTCCCATGCCAATTCCTTTTGTTGCTAATGGTAAAATTCTCATATAAAACTTGAGGAAGTATAAAACATAGGAGTAATAATAGTAAAATTTTTTTATAACTTACAAGAAGTTTGAATCATAATTTTATAATATTTTAATTTGTACATGCAAGTAATATTAGAGTTAAAAAGTAAAGTGATAAGAAATCTAAAACCTAATAGAATTTTAAAAGTCCCTTATAATTTAAGAAAACTTATGTTATAACTTTTTAATACTGTAACTTACATATGCAAGTAACATTAGAGTTGGGAAATAAGATAGAAAAAAGACCTAAAACTTGCTAGTAGGAGTCATAAAAAAAGTTCTTTGTAATTTTAGATAACAATTAATTGAAGTAATAACAAACAAACATTGTTGTGCACAAGTTATAAGAATGAATGAAATGTGGTAAGAAATGTGTAGCAGTATGACAAAAAGTAATTTATAACATTACAAGGTTTTAATAGTAACAATTTCAACTGTTACATACACAAAAATCAGCATTACTAAAGCAATGTAATTATTAAAAAAAAACTTAACTTTCACATATACAAAACAACTGTAACTTTCTCATGTATAAAAATACAAAATATAAAATATAACTTCCTTTACATGTATAAAATAAATAAATAAATAAAGTTGTTACTTATCCATGTGCATAAAATGTTCTTACTTTTGCATCTATAAAATAGAAAGTATAACTTTCTTTGCATAAGCTACAAACAAAACTAACAAATATCTTCCTTTACATGAACATAATTTTCTGTGTATGACCCTATGAATATGATTAGTTCCTTTAATGAAATCCCTTCCTTAATCATTTTGCTAGTTGTTCAATCCTATCATAGTGGAGCCTCTCACTTGAATCCCTTACAAGCTCTAGCAAAATATTTCTACTAACAATTGAGTATCCATTCTTAGTTGGGCGAGCTTCTTGTTAAACAAACTTACTAGAAAGGTTAAAGCATGTTAGCATCTTTTGAACCAAAGTAACATTATATCATTAATTTTTTTAAACATAAGGTAAAGTAATTTGATAATAATAAAGGTAAAAGTAACTTGTAAATCCAAGAAGAGAATGTGGAAAGAAATTTGCATTGTAACTAATGGATGCAAGTAATATACAGAAGTTGAATCTAGGTGGTGACAAATGTCAAACTTGATAGTAATACAAGAAACTTCAATGGTAACAAATTTGTTTTGTTACTAGTAGATGCTAGTGAAATAAAAGTTGAAGGTGATAAGAAATCTAAAACTAAGAAGTAATAATTCTAAAAGCTCTAGAATACCTAAATGGTAATTGAGTTTGGTGATAACTTACGTGTGTAAGTGACATAAGAGTTGGAAAGTAAGGAGCTAAGAAATTTAAAATCGAGCATTAATAATTTTAAAAACCTTCTATAACTTTTTAGTATTAACTAATTGACATTATATCAAACCAATTATGGGTAGTTCTAATGTGCAGTGGCATCATTAGTAGGCTTTTGAGGTCATAGCGCTAATAGCTTTTGTCTAAGGGAGGAAAGGAGACAATATTAATAAATTAAAGTGGTAACGAATTTTAAACCGGTAGTAATACTCATAGAAGTTCCTTGTAACTCTAGGAGAAATACATAATTCAAAGACATTGATGATTATGAGTTTGATGACTCTATAAAAAATATTTAAATAGGGAGAAGAATATGACATTGATTGTAAGGCATAGAAACTCCCTTGTAAGGAAAAAGGAAAGAAAAAATATCCAAAAGATCATAAATTTCTACTCACTTTCAAGGGAAAAGAAATGAGATTCACTCGTGGATATACAACTTGTTTTATACATTAATAAAGATGCGAAGGCAACTTAGTTATTTCTTTAGCAACACATGTTTATTTGTTGATTTTGTTTTGTTAGATTGTATTTTTCTTCTATAATGTTAATTTTTTTTTTTCAAAATAATGTTAATATTGTCAGTAAATTATTCTCCTTCCCTTGAGAATTATTCAAATTATACTTCTCTTCTCTTTATTTTAAAAAATTATATCCCCCTCACCCTAAAACTTAAAGATATATATGCAGTAAAAGATAAGTTATAATTATATTTATTTTGATCAAAATATTCTTATATTTATTGCTTATATAATATACTATGTATTAAATATATATTTGATTAATATAAAATAGTTAGTTTTTTAAATTTAACCATTTGTAAAATTATTTCATAAAAATAAATAATTATTACAAATGAAAAAATGTTCACAATTTTTAAGACTAATCAATTTAAAGATAATAATTTAATTTTTAACAATATCATTTGTTTCAAATACATATTAATAAATATAAGTACTGTCATTAATTTAATAAAATTTTGAAATATATTGAATATATGATTTTCTATATAAAACAAATATCATTGAAATAAAAATATACAAGATTTATTGACTAATAAGTTATATTTTTCATAAAAAATTAACATTATTATTGAATGTATTTTGATCCGTTTTTAATTTTGCTAAAATTTAAATATAGTTTTAAGACAAAGTGAATGGATTTAAACATCTCTCATAAGAGAAGAGAGAGTAATTTATTATAATATATTTATTTATTGGGCTCATTTAGTATATTATTAATAGAAATAGAAATTAAAAAAATGGATGAAATAATTGTTGGGATGTTATTTTAAAAAATAATAAAAATATATAAATTATTGAATAATAAGTGAAATGCCGTAGTAAATCAAAATTTTGTGGGGCAACCTGTAACTCGAAAAATAGAAGAGGACAAAATGTAATTAAAACTTGCAGAGCTCACAATGTCGTACGGCCTACGCCGATTGTCGCTGTGATCTTACAAGATAGATTTGACCTAGAAACTCCTACATCCGCACTGAAGTGGTGAATCTTCTGTTGTGTTCCGACGAGGCGAAGATGGCAGACGAAGGCAATAAAACTGTAAGAACCTAGTTGTTTATTCATTATACGCTAATCTTCATGCACTAGCTATTGCATGTTTGGCATTCTTCAAGTGCCTGGACTGATTATTTTCTGCTGGTTGGATGCGTACAGGCTTTCCTGGAAATTCAAGGTCGCATGATCGAGACTACTGCAAAGCTAAAGCAGGTGAAATCCGTGCTACTTTCAAGGTCTTTACAATGTAAGCTAGGGCTTAGAAATCTGTTCGAAACTGTATATGGTTTGTCAGTGGTCCTCTGGTTCTATGACAATGAGTGAGACACCTGATTTAGCCTAGGTGTTTAATTGAATTATAATCGTAGATGATAGAAGAAATGGATAGAAAGGATTAAATGTGGGAGGAGTCTACATTATTGGCTTGGCAAGAAATCTGATCTTTATTTTTCTGGAAGTAAATTAGAAGTTCAGAGATTAAAAAAATAAAATAAAATAAAATTCTCAAGGTACAAAGAACACCCTAATTGAACTTGAGATATGCTTGGATGTGGAAATATGAAGGACCTTTTCTTTTTTGTCCAAACGAAGACAGTGAAGGACTTTTTGGAAGTTTTATATCAAGGAGGGAAGGAAAATAAAATATTTTCAAATAACTTTTCAAAATCCTTCCCACAAAAAAAAGCCTCTAAAATTTTCTTGAATTTAGAGGAGAATATAGTTACTTACTATGATGACATTAATTAATTTTCAAAAAGCTAATTTCAAAATGCTGAATCATTATACTTAGTCATTTTAATGAAGGATAAATTTGTAAAAATAATGTAATTATTAAATTATTTTATTTCATTTAGCTCTCAATTTTCTTTCCCTCATTACTTATTAAACAAGGGGAAGCAGAGTCGTCATTTAACCGCTCCTCTCTTTCTCATACCCTCTAATTTCCTAAGATACTCATAAGTGACAGTACCATGGACATTTGGCTGAATTTACCACGACTGTTAAGTTTAAACTACAGAAGTTCATGATATGGGGCTTATTTCACCAAGACTAATTAATAAGTTAATTGACCTACTTAATACAAAGAATGAGTGACTCAAAATATCTGAAACTCTTAATTAACAAATAAGAAGATTTTTACTTTTAATATTTCACGTCAATTCTCCCTTGCTTGGGCAAAACTCATTTCATAGGAGTGAAAAGAACATTAGGACTTTTACTAGGCCATCTACATCAATGCCAACGCAATTGCAAGGACAACTAAATCTTTAATCCCATTATTAGATAGTCATCCACTTTTAATTGATAATATGTTTTGGTGTGTTGGAAGAGTTGATCTGTCTAATGGTTATTTGGAAGCCTCAAAATTAAGATTATTTGGACATAAGATTGCATATCATCAGATTCTTAATTTTTGTTTTTGGCTGGTAGGCTGATTTGACTAATAGTGTTGAGAACATTTATGGTTCAGGATTCACCAGAAAACTTAATGGTAATCACACAGGCTAGGGTGAAATATGGAATAGAGAGAGGCAGTGGCCATCTGATATTATTAGAATTTAGAAGATCTTACATACCAAGTGAATGAAAGAATGTGGAGTTCTCTCCAAGAAAATTCGGAAAATATCTGCTCTGTTTGTTACTTTGGCCAAAAGTATCCGTTTTTTTTTTTGGTGGGGGGGGGGGGGGGGGGAGAAGAAATTCTAAACATGGTCCAAAACAGAACTAAGCCCAAAAAAATTGAGGCAAATGCACTACCTGAGGTATTGATGATAAGTATGAATAAAAAGAAAAAGAAAAAGGAGATAGTGGTCACGGCAAGTTGGAAAACCACACCTTATCAATTACCATCCATTGACACCTCAAATAGTTAGACTTTGCTGCCATTGCAGGCTTAATGAAGAAGACAATAAGCATAGTTGAATGTTGAATCTCTGCCTCACGAATCTTAAACGAAGTCTAATGGTGTTACTATCTTTGATGGGAAGAAAAGAAGATTAAGCTTTTTAAGTCATGTTTATCTGGTATAGCTATCTATTGCCCCTTTCTTTAAAAAAAAAAAAAATCCAGCAGGTGTAGCTCCAAGGATTATGGGAAAATTTCTTTATTCAAGTGCAGGAGAGGATAACAGAGTTCATCTTGTTAGTTAGAAAGTTTGTGGTTTGTGGTAGACCTAAGAATGAAGACTGTGTAGATTTTGAAAAGCCTTGGCAGCTAAGTGGTAATGGTAATTTCCTTCAAGGTTGAATGCTTTATGACATAAGTTAATTTGAAGTATGACTTAAATTATATTGGTTGGGATGCCAATGCAGCAGTGAATGTGACTTATCCTAGTCCTTAGAAATTTATTTTACAAGCATATTTGTCTTTTAGACGGCTATTCTCTCTGAATTGGGTAATGGCTCAAAAATAAGATTTTGGGAGGATACATGTGTGGAAACGGCCCCTTTTTCCAAAGTATACCCTCGTCTCCATTTGCTTTCTTGTTTGCATAATTCTCCCACCCATGATTTCTTTACTGCTGATGGTTCCAATCAATTTTGGGATTTCCATTTTTTGAGAAACATGAATGACAAGTAAACTAATGAGCTTCGGTCCCTTTTGTCTATAATTGAATCTGTTCCTTTTTCTTCTAGTCAAGATATGAAAGTTTGGAATCTTTATTCTTCTAGTATTTGTTCTTGCTAATCTTACTTTCAGTTCCTTACTCATTCTCCTACTAGGGAGAGGTTTCTTCTTGACAAGCCAATTTGGAACTTTAAATTCTAAAGCTCCCTCTATGGTCAAATCCTTTGTTTGGACAACAATACTCAACACGAGTAACACAAAAGACATGTTGCAGGTTTGCTGGCCTCACATAGCTCTTTCTCTTGAAATGTGTGTAATGTGTGGATCTGGTTTAGAAACTTTGTCCCATTTATTTCTCCATTGTCCAGCAGCAAATTACCTTTGGAGCAACCATTTTGGTATTTTTGGTGAGAACTGGGTGTCCTCATCTGCTCTGTGGCAATGTGTGGTTTATGGGATTCTCTAGTTGGAAAGGAATCCCTGCATCTTCAAGGGCATATCTTCATCCTTAAATATGTTATGGGATAGAATTGTATATGTGGCTTCTCTTTGGTGCTGCACACTTTGGTTTCTAAAGGAAGTTCGTGTATCTGATTTGCAAATAGATTGGCTACCAACTCTGCTACATTCACAAGTTCCACTTTATTTTTTCTGCCATAAAATTTCATCTCACATAATTTTACAAGTATCCAACATTGTTTTGTACTCTAACAATGTATCAATAACTTAATGTACAATATACTTTTCAAATATGTAGAGACTACTAACTATTTAATTACATATTTATTGATATCAATTTTCTTCTAAAATTTAATAGATATGATCAATATGATAATTACTTCTAATTCAATGGTTGGATGAATGAAAATCACTTCCTATGATGAGATATTGAGGGATATAAGTGTGTCAATTCTTAAATCGGTATCAATCGATCCCTTCTCTCTCTTGCTCTCTCTATATATATATATATATTCTCAAGTGCTGTGACTTGAATGCTTACACAAAGACTTCCAATGGTCTCAAGTAGGTAAAACTCAAGGCTTAGTTCTTTCTGCCTTAATTACAACTTGTGTGATCCTTTCTATCTATTATCAAATCTGACTGAGAATATCTATATCTAATTCTGAAATTTCGTAATTCTATTTATTTATAAGCCCAAAGATAGAGGAAAAAGAAAAAAGCTAAAAAGAGAAGAAGAAAATTTTGCTTCTTGAAGTTATATGCTTATAATAGGAGTTCCTTGATAATTTGAATTTGAAGTTTACTATTACCAATGGCCTTCAGGTGCAGAACCAGATGCGTAACAAGGAAGGTGAAAAGAAGCGTGCTTTTCTAACCTTGGAGGAGCTGCGGCAGTTGCCTGATGATACTCATGTTTACAAATCCATTGGTACATAAAGAGTCATATTCTCATGTTACTGTTGTTATATAATGCTGCTTTTTTTTCCCCCCTTTTTGGGTGTGATAGAACCTCAAGTAATTCTGATTTTATTTATATGAAATATGGGTAGCAAATCCCTCTCAAGCAGTGAAGAAGAGGGTAGTTACAGACCCAAAGAAATTACAGAGGTGTGTGATAAAGCAAAATGATAGAAAAGTAAAATAAACCAATCCTTAGGCTTTCGAGAGGCCTGTGCCTCTCCCACAGACAAGCCAAAGTCTTCCTTCCCCTCCCTACTCAGATCCCAACCCATATATATATATATATATATATATTATATATCATGCTAACTGTTTTCTCTCTCTACAATCTCCTCCTCACTCTTCCTTTGAAGCATGTGAGTTAAGCTTGGGGCACCTCACTTTGGAACACCTCATCACTATTATCACTAGATCCTCCTTGAGATCACCCCCATGACCAACCTACATCTTCTAGAATATACTGGGGTCCACCATTACCTGCCCCCAAAGCTTCATCTTGCCCTGAGGTGAGAATTAGAAGTTGAGACCCACCGTTTCTTCTCCAAATAGCCCAACTTCTTAAGGCCCAACTTATGTTTGGTCGAAGAATCTTTTATTGGACTTTCAGTAACAGCAATGTCAAAAGCTTTGTGTATCTCTAAATGCCTCATTTGACTCTTGAATTCTGCTCTTGAAGTTGCAAGATTGTCCCCTCTTTGTATGTGATTTGCATTGTCCTCTTCTTGAAGCTTGACCCAAAAATCTTGATTAAATCTGTAAGGCATGCAATTTCTGATATAATTCAGTTGTACCCTGAACTAAGGTCATTACACCAATAAAGAGATGGGGCATAATTACCTCCCACTAATCCAAAAGCTTGACACAGAAAAGTTGCAACAATCTTAATGGCTATTAGCTGAAGCAGTAGGTTAATGGAATCACCCTTCACGAATGGCTGAGATTCTAACATAAGGTCAACATTCTCAAAACCCGAGTAGAGGATTTCAGGATATACCAATGCTATCAACCCAATAGACAAACCACCTAATACAGAAAATAAAGCTCTTGGTGTGCCAGTGGCCTTGTGAAGATTGTCAACTATTATCACATATGAAATGCACAAAGATAGGGCCAATAACACCTTGCCACTTTCAAACTTAATAATCCGGTTTGTCAAATGCTGAGATGGAAATAAAGGTTGGCATAGAGGGCTTGAACACTTGAAGAGGGCATCTTCTATGTGCCTAACCATTGATTCTCTTCATTGCTTTCAAGGTTCCTTGTTACATAACACTCTAAAAAGGTTCTTGAGAGCATCACCAGTACAAGATTCTCTATATGAAAAAGGGGGGGAGTCACCTGAAAACCATAGTAATGAAAATTGTACGATTCACGATTTGAATCTTACGATTCGTAACGAGTAACAAAGCCAACAATATGAATTGGTAGTTGAATCGGAAGTACTCTTAAATTGTATGATTCATAATTCGAATCTTACGATTCGTAATGAGTCACAAAACTAACAATATGAATTGATGGCTAGATAGGCCATGAATTGGGCATTGCAGGATAGCATAACTTTACTATTTAGAAATATGTGAAAACAATGAGTTAGCATGGCAATGTTGTATTGTTAAATATTGTCTATATCTTTTATAAAGAATACAAAGAAGAATATTAGTTGAGATTATTTCAAGAATTAATTACATACAAATTATATGACTAATAAGCTTTTCTATCATTTATGTTTAAGCATTTTTCTTAATTTTTGAATTAAATTTACTATTTTAAGTATTTTATGCATATTATAGAGACATACATATGGCATAATTTATATTTCATATTATTTTTTTACTTGTTATTGAATCTTACGATTCAATACATTTTACGATTCATGATTCAAAAATATATTTTCTGATTCATAATACGTATCACGATTTGACAACTATGCTGAAAACCACTATCTGTGTGGTTTATGCCATTACACAAACCATCAACATGAGCATAGTAAACATACTTAGTCAAGTAATCCAACAATAACCGTATGAAAATATCAGTCAAAACTTCAGCTTCAAGGAAGTTTCTAGCATCAGTACAATTGAAATCTATCTTTGCATAAGCCTTGGGAGTGGAAAACATTGTATCTAGCTTGTACCATAAGACTGGATATGATGACCTGCTTAGCAAAATTGGAAACTCGATAATGAAGAATGGGAAAAGAATAGAAAAGTTACTATTAATTATTTGTAAATTATATATTAAAGATAAATATAAGAAATAATATTGTATTAGAATTAGGATTAAGAACTAATATTAAATTACTTTATTTTATTAGTGTATTTGTTATCTTTAATTATCTTTTTGTTGGGTTTTAATAATTATTTTTTTATTAAGATTTGATATTTTCATTATATTTTGTTAGGATTAGAATTTAATATTATCTTTATTTTAAATTATTAAGAGTTATCTCTTGGACTTTATATAAAACCCTTAATAATTAAGGTTAAACAGCTTCTAATTGTTTATTAATAAAATTATCTGGATTTATCAGTTGTATCTCTCCCTCCTTTCTTATCTTTTCCTTTTATTTCTCTCTACATCTCTCCCTTTATTCTATATCTCCCTCCTCCTCCTCTCCCTCCTTTGTTTTTACTTATTCTACATCAATTGTGGTATCAAAGCCTGGCTGCAATTCCAAACCACTTCCATTGCTGCCTTTCAATCACCCAAAAATCGTTGGAAACTCTTGCTGAAAATCTAAACCCACCACTATCCTACACCAGATCTTGCGGTCTGCCCACTGGAGCAAACAATCGACCACACCATTAGAACTCAAAAGACAAAATCGGCTAGATCACTGAAGCTCGTCATTGGTGGCCGCCGCACGCACCACCACACATCGGCGAACTCCTCTGTGCATGGGCTTCACCCCCCACATGCATTGCACGCATCAAACACTGAAAGCTTTGTTTTTCCAGCCATTTTTTTCATCGCTTTCAAGCTCCAATTGCGAAATTCATTATTTGAGAGTATTATGTGGGTAATACTACTAATTTTGACTTTTGAAATTACTATGTTAAGGTCTACAATGGAACAAAATACCCCAATTATCCAAATTAGTCTACAATGAAATCATTGGACCCAGCAAAATTTCTCTCTCCATTCAGTTTTGGGCTTCTACCCCATCTAATTTCCCCAACCCAATCCATGACCCATTTCCCTTTTCCTCTACCTTTAGCATCTTCCTCTTTTGTCCTTGCAAACCAATATCTCAGACACTTGTCTCCGTTGTCTGCCCAGAAGGTCTCATCTCCCCAAGACTGCTCTCCATTCTCTCATGCTTCTTTGTGCGTTGAGGAGATGAACAATGATGTAGTCTTTGAAATCTCAGATCCATCCATGATGGATGGCTCTACCTCTTCTTCTGATTTGTTCACACAAGTCCCTACAGCAATAACTCCAACCACTAGACCATCTCCTTTAGAATTCTCTTCTTTTGGGTTCTTCTTGGGGGTGGATAAATCAACAAAAACTTCTCTGGCAGGTGCCCACTTCAACTCCGATCTATCTTCTCCTTCTCTTGCTTTTCTCAACTCTGCACTCTCCCGTTTTAGCCCTACCAAAAAACCCTTCAGATCCCTGTTTTTCTTCTCTGTTTGTAATGAAGGCTGAGTAATTACAGCCTTGCTGCTACTGTTTGACCGATTCAGAGTTCCCAGCATCTCTAAGGCTCATTCTTTCATAGTTGCAACATTATTCTTTATGGCAACCATATCTTGCTCCAGTTTATAGACTCTTTCTTCCAACTTAGTATCCTCCATTCCCTTGAATTGTACTGCTGTGATACCAAATTGATGGAATCTCAAGTAATTCTGATTTTATTTATGTGAAATGTGGGTTGCAAATCCCTCTCAAGCAGTGAAGAAGAGGGTAGTCATAGACCCAAAGAAATTAAAGGGCTGTGTGATAAAGCAAAATGACAAAAACGTAAAAAAATCCAGTTCTTAGGCTTTTGAGAGGCGCAGGTCTCTTCCTCTGACTAGCCAAAATCTTCCTTCCCCTCCCTACTCACTCTGCAATCTCCTCCTCACTCACCCCGTGAAGCATTGAGAGTTAGTTAGGGTTGGGGCAGCTCACATTGGGACACCTCATCACTATTATCACTAGACCCTTCCTGAGATCACCCCATGACCAACATACATCTTCTAGAATATACCAGGTTCCACCAGGGTGAAATTGTATAATGCAGTATTAGTCATGCTAATTAATAACTATCCCTGTGATTTGAAAAATTGGATTGCTGTTTGTATAAAGTGCAGGCTCTGTTTCTACAAACATTCTATCTGCTGTTGCTAGCACAACTCATTTACTTACTGCTCTGTAATCGTTTTCTCATATGATGTCTGCATTTATCTTGTTTTGCAGGGAGAACGTGAGTTTTTGATACCTATTTGAACATCCAACTATATAGAGTACAGAAAAAGCCTGATTTATTGGTAGTTCGGTTTATAAATGACATCCTGTAATACACGTCTCCATCATGTGCAGGTTTGTATTAGAGACTAAGACAACTTTAATGAATGAACAAGAGAATAAGATCAAGGATAGTGAGGCTTCAATTACCTCTTTACAGGTGCATATCCTTCCTGACTTTAGTGTAAAATATTCTACTTTTTGAATTTTTTATACTTCCCTATCTGTGGTTGCGTTTTCATTTATGGGGTATGCACATGAAAAATTTAGATGTACTTTAACCAGTGTTCGCTACACCATTAAAACAGTAAATATGGGCTTCTTAGTTCTATCATCAGGTCAGGTGAAAATTAGTTGTTTTCTTTGGCTTTGGACAGAGCTCAAAAGAATACCTAGAGAAGCAAATCGCGGAGGTGGAAAATAATTTGAAGGAGCTGTTACAAAATGATCCTGCTCTTGCACGTCAAATCATGTCTATGAATGTGTAATGTGAACTTTTGATTGTTAAAATTCAGTGTTAGTGGCTGGTTTTCTTGTGCATCTGAGCGAATACAAAAATTTAGGACATGCCTTTTAGAGGCATTGTTATGAGTTGTAACTAAGTTACGAGTTGTAACTAAGTTACCTTAATTTTTAAGATTCTTGCCATATCAGGTTTGGAAAATCCTAATATATCTGCTTTTTCATGATGACAATTTCTAAATAATGTATGTGTCTGCTATCTCCTTTCTAATGTGAGATGGCCTTGCCGCACTTGGATATAATAGTTTCATGGTTACTGATTGTGGTTGTAGTAACTATTGGAAAAATATGTCATATTGGATCGGTGATTGCTTAGAATTTTCATACGATTTGGGTGATCCTTCTTTTCTTTGTTTTAGTTTTAGACTTTGAGTCGGTCCTGTTTTGTGCGGCTGTTAGAAAAGGTTGTTCTGTTTCCTATAGAGTATTTGAGTTTTTGCAAATAGGATTTGTCTATTTCTATATTTTCAGGACCACCACAAAGCTTACCATCCCATCACCACTGCCTTAACCCACCCCCCTCCCATCATCCTTCTCATTATTCACTTTTAGAGCAATTTTTACATACATTTGGTACATCACGTTATTTATACACTTAACGGTTAAGATTTATTCTATACGTAGATTCTATTTATATTGCGCATAGACTCTACCTGTACAAATTTAATTTTGACTTTTGATTTTTTTAGGTGCACTATGGAGCATAGTGTACTTAAGAAAATTTTTCATTTTTAACCTGCTGCTATCATTATTGTTATTATCATTATCATTGCCCAACCATAATCATTTCCATTGTCTTTATCTATCATTATCGTTGTCACTACAACTATCTAACCATTGATGTCACTAATATTACCACTATCTTGTCACTGTAACCACTATCATCACCATGTACATGTACGTAGTTATTACCACAGTTGCTGTTATCACCATTAATGTTGTGGAAAATCTTTCAACTATTTCTAAATATATTCAAGATCGTATGTTAATTTTATGAATGAAAATTTTAAAAGTAAGATCCGTTTTCTTATTTGGTCTAATCAAAAGCCTATTGTGATCATAAATTCTTTTGCTCCTATTTTGTTGCCTTACCAAATATAGTAAGAGAATGAGAAGAAATTGCCCTTCTACATTGACTATATTTATTAAGGTAATTAAAATTAGATTACATCGGTTAGTTCAACTAAAAATTAGACCTTAGTTTGGTTTGACTATTCTAAAAAATTGATTAGCCAAAGAATTATTGAATCGGTCAAAAATTGGTTGGCTTGGTTATTGGAACTTTTTTTAAAAAATAGATTTTTTTTCTTATAAAATAGAATAGTTCAATTTGAGTAGATCTAAAAAATTAAAAATAGAAGGTATTAGAAGAAAGAAAAAGTTGAAGCAAAGAGAAATAAAAAAAAGGAAGAATATAAGAGAAATAACAATTGTATACTTGATTATTTTTAGTACTTGTTCTTTGTTATATCCTATTTGCTAATAAATTTTTTTTCAAATATCAAGATGTTTGGCTAATATTGTTATTTGATTTTTTATTTTTTTTAATAATAAGTGAAATTTTAATATAATTTAAAAATTCTAAAAATTTAATATGAAATATTTTTAACTTTTAATCATAGATAATTTTTATTTTTTTAATTAAAAATAACTTCTCAAACATCTTAAGAAATATTAAAATAGTAATTAAATATTTAAAATTTATTAATATTTATTTGTTATATTAAAATTTTAAAATAACAATTGTATACTTGATTATTTTTAGTACTTGTTCTTTGTTATATCCTATTTGCTAATAAATTTTTTTTCAAATATCAAGATGTTTGGCTAATATTGTTATTTGATTTTTTATTTTTTTTAATAATAAGTGAAATTTTAATATAATTTAAAAATTCTAAAAATTTAATATGAAATATTTTTAACTTTTAATCATAGATAATTTTTATTTTTTTAATTAAAAATAACTTCTCAAACATCTTAAGAAATATTAAAATAGTAATTAAATATTTAAAATTTATTAATATTTATTTGTTATATTAAAATTTTAAAAATACATATAGTTAATTATTATTAGTTTAAATATAATTAAATCAATAAATTATAAATTTGTATCTCTATCAATTAAATAATCAATCAGATTTCAAAAACATTGATATTTATAACTATAGATTGATGATTCTATTCCAATTTCTATTGTCACTTAGAGTTCAATAAATCAAGTGTCTTAAGTGATGAGCTTATCTAGAGAAAAAAGAAAACAAAAACTTTGTATTGGAGAATTAAAAGAAAAAAAAAACTCAATGATAACTTAACTTGTTCAACTCTAATGATGCTTGTCATACAACACTTAAATAAAAATCAAAATACTTCGAAGAATTGTTTGGAAAGCAATAAAACCAAACTATCTACTCTACTGATGACAAGGGAATGGGAATAATCAAATTAAATTATAAAATATTGTAGTATAGAGAAAGGATCAAAAGGCAGAATCGAATTGCTAGGAACATTGAAGACATTTTTATGCTAGGAGGATTACATTACAGTACGGTAATTATGTAGAAATTACATCCATTTTTATGGAGCATTAACCTACAAATATATATTCTTATGGAGTGCAATATTTGAAGGCACCACTTGTATTTTGATTATACGAAATATAAGTGACTTGCTATAAGTTGTAGGAAGATAAAGGACATCCCTAAATCGCTTTAACACGGAGGCACACCAAACTGATGGATTTGATTGAGGTTAAGGGATTCGGGTTTTATGCATAGAGGACTCGTCGGCGATATTCTCCAAGAGCCCATATCGGAAAGATGTTCCGGTACGACGAGTAGTTCAATGTGCAGTTCCTCATAAATACTCCAGTGATCTCCTGTAATGTCGATATCATTTTAGTATCTAAGAAAGATGAAATTGAAAGGAGATTACACTATTGGGTGCCAAAATGATTAAAAGAAATTGCAGAGTATCATATTGATGATAACATCATTTTTCGGTCATTAATAGAGTACTTTTTGCCAAAACATTTCAAATTCATGATAACGTTACCTGCTGCGGGAAGTCTCCATCTTCCATTTGTGAATTGATTAATAACCTTATTCCACGGTGTATGGGTGTTGGATCTATTTCTGCCTGTTTTCACCAAAACATTATAGTGAATTTGTGATTCAGGGACTTTAGTGCACCCTGAATAAAAGGTCTGTATTCAGGATTGTCCCCCAGAAGAAGGAAAGTAAAAAAAAAAAAAGACTAGTTAAATAGTTGAAGAGTTTTGTTTTTACTAACCTGTCCTGCATCAATGAGGGACAACAAAGCCCATGCAGTCTGAACTAAGTTTTCACGGTTGCCTTCTATATTCGTATATACCTGTTTGGCAGGGAAAGCATGTGAACATAAAATCTATTGTGTAGCTTCTTTAATTCTCTCTTTTACTTTCTAGTTTAAATACAGAATATGACTGCTTGACACAGATATCGTGACACCATAAAATATGTAACCTTTATATTTAACTTGTAATGTCAGTGTCATATTCGATGTGAGTACTGAAGATATATCAAGCATAATAGACTCAGTTTTTAACGCATCGATGTTTCATATTGTCTTGTGTTTACCTTATTTTGACTTGACAGGTAACTCTCTCCCCAGCCACCATTAGGTAGCTGCTTTGACAGCAGAAATTGACAAGCTTTGCGCAATGCCTGACAGTTCTGGTAGTTCCTCCCACAGGCTGCCAATCCCTCTACAGCAAACCAGGTAGCATATGTATAACAAATTCCCCAACAACCGTACCTGTAAAATTGACTATTTCTTAGAAAACAAGTGAAATAGGAGTATGTTTGGCACCTTAATAACCAATTTATAGTAATTTCTTTAGTGATCTAGTAAGTCCAAGTTCATAAAGTATAGGACATGTTGAACGAAGTTGTGTCTAACTGTCTATATCTAGCACCTATTAAAATACATGTACCTATGTCATGTATTGCATTACTGTTTGTCCATGTTTCTTAAGGTTTAGAAAAAATAAATAAATTAATTAATAATTTGGTCTCTAAATTATTAAACTCATTTAGCTTTAATATTTTAAAAAAATTAGTTTATAAGAGTTACCCTTTAAAAATAACAAATTTATTATATAATAATTCTCTTGTCAAAAGATATCAAGAGGATTAACGTGTAATAAGTTTGTTATTTTCGAAATTTAATCCATATATTTATTAATTTTCAAAAATACTGCACTATGCATCTGTTGGAATGATAAAAGCTAGAACCTATAGCTGTATAGCAAATTATCGTGCGACAATGGCGATAGGTTTAAGGCAATAAAAATGAAATACAATACCATGAACCATCAGGATTTTGTGTGTCTTCAAGGTATTGAATTGCTTTAGAAATGCAGTGATCTATTTCCGTTCTTCTATGCTTTGGATAAATCTTTCTAAAGAGAGCCAGCCCCTGAATTGCTGATCCTGTGCACTCTACATACCTGTTGCACAAAAGAGCAGAGTGTAAGAATTAAAGAAGCTGTAATAAACTGCACATTAACTACAACGTTTTTGACAGTATAAATCTTACTCCATCTCAATCAGAGTGTCTTCAAAGAATTCTGTTGGGTTGAATTTCTGCAAAACACGGGAAGTCTCACTTAGTTTAGAGTTGTTCTTCAATAAGCATACTCTTTTTTTTTTTTTTTCATCTTACCTCTAACCAACGATAGGCTCTCTGTGGCTCCCAAGCAGGGAATCCACCATTGCTACTCTGTACATGAAATGAACCATATATGGAATCAGACATGTTTACGTATCTATTAATAATTGACCTGGTCCACTTTTGAGAGAAAAATGAGATCGTAATTAGAAAAGCATACTTGTAGAGAGAGGATGACATTAACTGCATCATAGAAACGTTGTGTTCCCATTTTTTCCCCAACTAGATCAGTTGGCATTTGTGAGAACAAGAGTGCAGCCTGTAATAAGATGTAGTAAATGATCCAATGTAAAGACAATAGTCACCTGAAAACATTTTGCCAATACAAAAATTTACTTGCACATTTAAATGATCATACGAACCTTCAGTCCTTCTGCTGTGCAGTCAGAGACTTGCCAACCATGATCATGCATTGAGAATGTCCATGCTCCTTTGCATATGTGTCTGTACATGGCTTTGAAGTCACCTGAAGGATTGTCTCGCACCTTCAAATAGATTCTCATTTTTAGATTCCAATGGAATCAAAGGAGAGAATTTAACTTGGTCAATTGTTATGGATTAAGTAACAATTTGTAACCTGTGAAGCCTTCACATAGTCATGTGCTTTACGAAGTGTGGGTCCGTACTCTTCACTCAGATTACAAGAAAGGATTGCTTGTATAGCAAATGCTGAATCCCACATTTGACACCCAAAACTCTGCATTTACATAAAATTATCAATGCATTTATGTTGTTAGAGATTATAATAAAACTATTCATAACCCTTTATATGAGAGTTTAAGATTTTAATTTGAAACAGTCCTTGACATGAATTAGTATGACTAAATGGTCAAAAATTTTGACTCCAAAATTCACATCAACAAATTATAATACGAACCTGGATTTTCAAGCCGTCCTCAGCAAGCCAGAAGTAATCAGGGATTCTGGCCAGATGAAGTCTGTATGCCTCTGAGTTGGGGTCTTCAACCCAACGAGCAATCAAACATAATACCTGTTATGTCCATTCAGTGATGATATGACAAATTGTCCATACAAACTAAAAGCTATTGGTGAATTGTTAAGCAAGCTAATTATTTGTGTGTGTGTGTGTGTGTGTGTGTGTATATATATATATGTACCTTCTCTACACTGCCAATGCAAAGGTATCGACTGTTCTCATCCTCATAGCGAACATGATTAATTGCGACTTCAATTGCCTTCTTTCTCAACATGGAAAAAGGCCAGCGTTTCAAAATAGGCTCTGCTACGTGATGAAGAAATGCCCATAACATATCTTGAACAAGAGGATGCGGATAGTACAGATCCTCCTGAAATATTGCATCTTCATCAGTTCACTTTATTTTTGCTTTACGTGACATGTTTACAAGTAGAACTAGGCCAGGATTATTTTGACAATTTTACCCTAAATAATATTGAAGACGCACTCTTTTACAATGATTTAGTACATTATGAAAAATAAGTCTTTAATCAAGTGGAGCAATGAAAATAATATTGATTAAAGATTTGTCTAACCTTTGCGATTGTGTTTCGGGCTTTATTCCAGTTGATTTGATCATAAGGTTCGTTGTACATTTCTTCTCTTAATGATTTGACTAAGCCAGTGATAGGACCCACGAACCTCCTTCCATATAAATATGACATAGGCATGTAAACCAAGCGACAATAGCACAACATTTTGCCTGCATATCATTTGGAAAAAAATGCCTCAGGTCAAGAGATACAATCAAATGCTTCCAAACTCCAAAGCTAGCATTGACTTAGACACAAACCTGGATGAATCGGAGTGCTCTTGGGAAGAAGCCAAAACTCTGGTGGAAGAGGGTTGCATCCTGACCATTCATAGACTCCAAATACCTGTACCACATAATAAAATAGCACAAATATGGAAGAGTTGAGTTTGATGAATCTAAGACCTCCTCCCCGTTACCGATTGCAATCTTCTGAAGTTTTACAGAAATCTACAATGTAAATTTTGGGGAGAAAGACATAACTGATTTGAAATTCACATTCAATAAATAAGTGAAATTTATGGAATTTGGATTCTTTAAGAGGAAAATTTACACAGAATTTTTTTTTTTTTTTAAACACAATTAATCTGAAACTCACGTTGAAAAGTAAGTGGGGTTTAAGGATTAAATGACGGACCTCACACATTGTTTCTAATTCTCTCCGAAATTTATATGTTTCACACGATGTCTTTCTCCTTTTGAAATTTACCGTATAAATTTATAGAGTATTTCAAGAGAATTTTAATGGTGTGAATTACCCACACATTTCCCTACTATATGGCAGCTAGTGAGTAATGAATATTACCGTCACCCAGAACTTTCCCCATGAAGGAATAGCCGCCAAACCACCATGGTCAAGGATCCATTGTCTACCTCTGGCCATTGCTCTGTCTTCACCATCTTCAGGTCCTTCTCCAAGTATTCTCAAGGCTATGTAGCTCAATGCTGACCCAAACATTGTGCTGTGACCCTCTATATGGAATCCCCATCCTCCATCTTCGTTCTGTTCCATTCAGTCATCTAAATTACACTAATCCCAATCTTATTTAAACAAAAAAGCTTGCATTACAGTTCACACATATTATGTACCTGATGATTATACAAGTACCGAATGATCTCCTTCTGATGTTCTGGCCCTAAAACAGCATTAAGAGATCCAGTGATATAGAGTGCCATGACCTGCACATGGTTATAATTAATTAGCGTCAATATATTCAGAAAAGCATACCTTTTAGTACATTATGTGTAAGACTTGAAAATAGGCATTGTAGTAACAATCAAAAGTTACACGTGAATGCTAATTGAGGGTTGAGTTTTGAGTTTCATTTTGCATATAATTTGTCAGAATTCTGAGCTCAAATTCTCTAAAAAGTTAATAAAAATCAAGGCTGTTTTGAGATTCTTTGACGTTATACCCACAAAAAAAAAATGTAGTATAAAGTTTATCTAAAATTTACCCGATTAATCTTTTCGAGAATTTACTTTAGAAAAATCAAATCATGTGATATATTATAATAGAAACAATTAAGATCTTATATCTCTCTAATGTGTTTAAGATATTACTCTCAGAAATCGAACTCTGATTAACAAAGATACATGTTATTTATCTTACCAACTTAATTAACCACTTCAAGTAAACTCATTGATGTGACTCAAACTCATTTTACAAGTGAAGGCTAAATATGAGGTGTTACAATAGTAACAAATAATGTTGGGCTAGAAGAGGAGAAGTGGGCTTACCAAGGGTTGAAGGAAGAACAATGGGCCTGCTGATTCAGCAGGCCAATGACCATCATGGGCCTGAATGGTAGAATAGAAACTGATGGCCCTTTTAATTGTGGTGATCAGTGCTTCCGCAGTTATCTCCTCTGCGTCTCCCACTTTCACTGCCGCTGGAATCGGCCCACATGGATTCTCCTTTCTCAGCTGCAACTCAGTATCATATTCCAATTTAATCGCTAGTCAATTCTCTTGCGCCAACAAATTAGAATCACACACACACACACACACACACACACACACACACATAATATATATATATATATATATATACTGTAGAAAGGTTTTTAAGTATTACTATGTGGCCACAATTTGTTTGCAGATGCATACATTGTTTATTTTTATTTTTATTTCATTGTCTTTTTTTTTTAATGCCTGCGTTGCACAGGTAGCAGTCTAGTTAGAACAAAATTTAAGTATAAATTTTTAAGTATTTTTGTTGATTTTTTAAATAAAAATATAATAAAAAAACTTTTTTAATAACTTATCATTACATAATTTAAATCTTTTTCAAAAAATTCACATAAAATTATATGAACAAGTAGAGTTAAACAATAAAAAGGATTCGAGTACTTGAACTTCTTAAGGCGCAGCCTGTATTTACTAAAAGAAGACAATAAAGGAATACACAAGACTTCATAAGAACCTCTTGCCTTTTACTTTGTTGGGAATATAGCAATTCCACCATCTCCCCAGTGCAACAGAAAAATTTCTGCCATATATGATTAAATGTATAATTTTTTGAAGCAAATAAAAAATATATATTTTATCTTAAAAATTTGTTACTCAAATTTTCTTTTCGTTTACCATGACAACGTACTTATTAAATTACATAGCCAACAAATAAAAACTTGCAAGGATAATTAACTCAACTAGAAAGTACCCCTGTATTTTGCAGGGGATTCAGAAAAAATCTCATGGGCCTCACAAAAAAAGTACATAAACAATAAACAAAGAATGCATCAACAGGATTGTTGATATGACATTAGCAACAATGCAGACCTACAACTTTTTATATATATAATGATAATGATATAGAAAATACACCAACTTATGGATGAAACTTAACCCTAAAACGTACAATTTTCCTTTTTATTCTTTGCTTTGTACTTTTAGATATTCTTTTGCGTATTTTTTACTTCATTTGCCGCCTAAGTTACATATTTTTGTAATTTTATATGCACCACTAACCTAAACAAAACGGTGATGTAAATTTAATTAGAAAAAAAAGCTAGCATTTTTGAAATATATAACCAGAGTACCTATATACAATATTTGTGTTGAGAAAACTGTGCAAGCAAAATTAGTCAATATGACCTATTGACTAACTTTGCTTGGATTTTAGTATCCATGCGATGAACAGATTGTAATAATTGTGCGATACCAAGTTGGTGGAAACATCTTAATCCTGAGGCCCGACAAGTTTAAATGCTTTCGTGGGTCAGGATATATAAGACTAGTCAAACGTTTATTGCATGTCCAAGGTAGTTGACAGCTGAGAAAGGACAACCAATATATAAGGTCAAGTTTTTCAACAAAATGTAATGCGTGTAAGAATGCTTTTTTCTTTTTTCCCAAGCCATTGCTATTTAATTAGGGGCAGACGATTGATCCATAAATGACGCCCAAAAGACAAACGTCGCTTGAAAAGGACTATAGTTAATTTTGCCGATATTATTTGACTTGTTATTTCTTCTTTGCCCCTATAGTTTTAAGAGATTAACAAGAACCACATTGATGTAATTTTTGTAAGAAAAATATTTTATCAAAGTTCAAAAAAAAAGAAGAAGAATGTGTAGGGGCTAAAATAAATTTTCTAACTAATTCAAGCAAAGGGAACCAAAGGGAATAAGTATATGATATACAAACAGCTTGCAAGCACGTTTACTAGTTCCTCTCAGGCCGTAGTAAAGGCAAGATTCATAAAAGAATTCCAAATGGTTTGACTATACAAAATTAACAAAGCTAAAATTGAAATATGTGACAATATATTTTATCAGATATTACCTGCCCATCACCTTCATAACATACCTGCCCATCAGATATGTGACACACACATATGAATGTTTGTAGGCATATTTATTGAACATTCAATGAAACTCACTTATGAGATATCTACATTTACCAAACTAATGAAAAGTATATGCATAGTTGTACGTATAGCAAGCTAATGAAAAATAGACATCATAGAACCCACATATAAAATATCTAGGTATGTATTTGTCATAAACCTAGTCTATATACAAGAAAGAGAAGTTCATAAATACTACCAAATTCTACTTTAATTCTCACCTTATTCAATAATTAATAAATAGATTAAACTTAATTGTAATTTTTTATATTTTTATTATCAAATTATTAATTAAAATATAATAAGTGTATAATTTAATTAAAAAAGTATATGTCTGTCATATTATTATTAAAAACTCATATATTTATTATATCTAAATTAAAAAAATTTAATAATAAAAATGTAATAAATTATATATAAATTTTATACTTAATAAATGAAAGCAAAAATTTATCTAGTGATAAAAAAGGTCAACCTTAAAATAAAAACTTTGGAATTGGATCCTTGCAGTGGCCTCTTCTATGGTTCCTGCCATGGAAAATTTAGATCATCTAAATTAATTTGGATGGTATACATTTATTTAATTTTTTTTAGTTTAAAAAATAAAATTTTTTGTTTAAAATACAAAATACAGAATAAAAATAGTTTTTCAATTGTAAGTTTTAAAAAAATAATGTTTTAAGTTAGAAAAGTAGAAAAAACTTAAACAATTTTAATTTGAATGGATGAAATTTTATTAGAGAGAGAATTGAGAGAATGTAAAGGGAGAGGATGTGAATCCAACAACTTTACATAAAATCATATCCAATTCAATAAATTTCTACTGACTATTTATTCACCTGTTGCTAACACTAGCTACCACGTGGCTCCTAGAATTTCAGAGAGGAAACTATGGAATTTCCATAGATAAGAAAGAGGAAGATGAATTAATGAGAGTAGATGAAGTGTATGAATATATAGCGGGGAGAGAAACAACGGTAATTGATACAAGACATTAACTGTAGAAAGAGAAAAGAAACAAGAGGAAGCATAAAAGCGACTTCCTATATATGAGCGTACCTGGATTCGCATCAAAAGGTCAGCGCTTTGTTTAATGCGAAATCGATTGTGTTTGAAGTTGTTGCGAAGCCTTTCAATCTCTGCGCGTTCCTCAGGTGTCCCAGCATCAGGATCGAACTCCCAGTGTTGCCGTCCCACGAAATTGTTCGTCGACACAAGATCCTTCCCTCCTTCTGCTATCTTCAGCTTCCACATTCTTCTTCTCTCTCTTTATCTTGATGACGACTCTCCTTCAATTCTATTAAAAAATATTATGCGTTATTTTCATATATATATATATATATATATAAACACACACACACAGAGACATATATCCGGACGATTGCATCGCTGAACCGATTGAAAACGAAAACAAATTATTTACATCATCATTATCTTTCCCACAAATTCAGATAACAAAACATTAATGGTGCTGTGCAGTGATAATAAATTCTTCTGTTTTTTTGCAGTCATGGCGAGAGATGAAATACAGACAGGGAAGTGAAAATTATTTGACTTGATCAAGTGTGTGAATGAACTTATGCATGAGAAGGAGCCTATCTATGAAGCACTGATGCCCCAAATAATGCAGCTGTATCGTACATCTCACACACTTGTGTTAAATATGAACAACACTTCTTTGGCGCCTATATAAAGGGATGAATTGAGAGATAAGGAAGGCGTTATGTATGACGAGAGAGGCAGAGGGACGATGAGATTATGTGTTGACTAATAGAATTTGAGAAGAAGAGGAAATAGAAGAATCTGGGAATGATGAAGATGTGTGATGAGAATTAGGTTAATTTTCCTGAGAAACTTTAGAAAAGGAAAGGGAAGAAGAATCTCTAATTATGGAATAAGATGACCAAAGAGAGAGAGAGAATGAACACGTACAGAACTGAAACTTGCTTCAGTGGCAGGCACGCGGCCGGAGAGAAAAGAGTTATGTGATGTGGGATTGGAGATGATCTATATACCTTTATATGGGTGTATATATATATATATATATATATATACTGAGGGAGAAATCATGAGGGAAGAGAAGGCTACAGTATTTGGGGGATTAGTAGTTGGGGGATGATATAATAACCGATGGAAGGTTAAATGATATTAATTAATTTAATTTTGTCTGCTTTAAAACGACAGTGCCGTGGCAACCACTGGGTAAGACTAATTTCCAATAGGGTATCTTTTGCATCATCCATCAAGCAACGCAGAGTACTAGAGCTTTGGAAAGGCGGTGGATTCCCCAAAACCACATTTCACACGAAATAAAATTTTGTTCTTTTACACAAACATGATTTTTCATGTGTATCCAAATGGACACTGGGTCTTTTTTTTTTTTAACCACTTCAAACAAAGACTCCTTCATTCCCAACTTTCTTTTCTCTTTCTTTTTTCTTCTTTTATTTAATATTATGAGCAACTGGTTAATTTTCACATTTAGTACTGTGTGATTAAGCGGGGTACAAATTAATTAATTTTTCCCATTCAAATCTCAATCAAAAACTGTTTATTCATGTAGAGATTAGAGACTTTGTGAAGATATCTCATGCAAATTGACTCTAAATTAACAAAGTTTAAATTTAAATTTATAATAATTCACTTAATTAAGAAAATTAGCCAATTTTAACGGAATATTATGATAATTTTAAATCAATAGTGTTCACATACATCATGCAGATATTGCTTAGTATGTCAACAGAAGCTCAATATTAAAAGTATTTAATTTAACTGTTAAGTGGGCCTCATCAAAAATTGGTGAAAAAAAGAATAACAGTCACATCAATTGTAATTTACAAGTAATGCCAAAATACTTTACTTTTATAAGTATTAGGTGCGCCCTAAACTCTGAACGTTTTGCGCATGAGATTTGAGAAAACAGAATTTTTTTTTAAAAGAAGATTTGTTAACAAAATCATATAGAAAATAAATTATAAATAATGCCAAAAACTCAACTTAACGCCCTGTTTGCTAAAGGAAAGTAAGATAGGGAAAAATTTTATATAATATTTATTTTATTTTTATAATTATTATTTAATATTATTTAATTATTAAAAATCATGATATTAAAATTATTTTTATCTCTAAAATTTTTTTTTCATTTTTATTTTTATATATAGCTTTCTGTTTATCATACGAACAATAATTTCTTAGTGTCCAAATTGAAATCCTTCTTTCAATACTTCTAGAGGTACAAGCCTATGCTTAAAGCATTTAAAATTTTATTGTCAAAATATTTTTTTTAAAAAAAACCAAGCACAAACTCATCAGACAATTAATATATATATATATATATATATATATGCACACATATAAATGTAGGTACAATTTTTAAATTTTTGTTATCATTTTTTAAATAAAAAATAACAAACAGAAACTTTTTTGTACAGTTTAACATTAAATAATTAACTCATTTAAAAATTTTCTTCACATTCAATATTTTAATTAAAAAATGCAATAACATAAATATTACTCAAATAAATCTTGTCCTTCACATTCTGGTTAACTTGGCCTTCCCCTTCACATTTTACTATCAGGACTTGGGCCTTCCTGGAAATTTCCCTTTATAACCAAAGCGAAAGGGTACGATACCGTTCCCGCTACTTTTCGCAGAGAGAGGCGGTTAGTAATATATATAGATAGATATACATATATTAAAGATTTTGATGAAATTTTTTATATTTTTGTTATTAATAAATATATAGTCTAGTTTTAAATTATATATTTATATATAAAAATCATACATATGTTATATTATTATCAAAATATATATATACTTGATATATTTTAATTGAAAAATATAATAATAAAATATAAAAAATTATATAAAGTTTTTTTGCAAAGTAAAAGTAGGTTATTATAGATAAACATTTTTACTTATTATTGAATTTTTGGATTTTTAGATCCTAATTCATATATTAAAAAACTTATAAAATAATTAATTTTTAAGTTGAGATTTATTTATGTAAAATTATAAAAAAGTAAAATATTTTAAATAGCTATTCATATTATTTAAAATTCTTATATTATTTAAATAATTTTTAACTATTTCCATATATATATATATATAACACACTACAAATCAGAAAGAAGGTGAATAATATTATTCAAAGCTAAACTCAAATGGAATACTCGTAAAATCTGAATCTCAATCAAACTCACGTCGCGTGTTGGAAGCATCTATTTAAATAAACTAGTTCCTTAAATTAAACGACCTTACCAAACCCTGTGGACCCCATCATGACCGTGACAAATCATCTAGTTATATTTAGAGTTAAGCATACATATTTTTTAATTTTGTTAAAATTATATAATTTTTTATTTTTATAAATTATATAATTTTTTAAAATAAAAAATTATCTTATATTTTAGTCTAATTTTAAATTTTTATATTAAAATATTATTTATTAACTTAAATAAATTTTTATAAAAATTTTTAAATAAAAAATATTTTAGTCAAAAATTGAAGTGGGGGATAATTTTTTATTTTAAATAAAGTTATATATACTTTAAAAATAAAGAAAAAACATGCAAATTTTTTTTAAAATTGTATAATTTACTTGTATATTTATCTACTTTGGGGCAATTTTGAGCAAAAGTTTAATCACTTAAGAGGTTCAATATTTTTACCCTAATATTTTTTGAGAAGTTTATGAATTTTATATAAAGTATTTTTTTAATCATAATATACACAAATTTTAAAAAAATCTAATAATAAAAACTCAGTTTTTCAAAAATTAAACCCTTCATAGCAAAATTTTTTATTCTGTTGCCACTCACCAAACCCGGTACTATTCCTGACGTAATGAAAACGACGCCTTGACGTAAATGATATAACTAATTGATCTAAATAGTTTGCCCGAGACATTACAGTCTCCGGAGTAGCGTTTTCAAATTTACTTAATTAATTTTTCGTCCTTAAGAAAAATTCTTACAAAAAAATTGTCACAAAAAGATTCTCAAAGTATTTTATGATAAAAATATGTTGATGGTTATTGTTAATTAAATATTAATAGAAAAAATGTTGACTTTAAAAAATTATAAAAATAACATATGTATTTAACTAAACTTATTAAATAATAACCAAAAATCACAAACTGAATTTCAATAAATTTAAAGAAAAAGGATTGATAATTCTTTACAGTATAGTATAAGTAAAAATTTGTAAATGTTTCAAGTTATTAACAACCACGATAATATTAAAAAATCACCAAGGGTACTCTCATAATTTTTTTTTGGTTTGTTAGAAACATAAAGGAAAAGATGCATGAAAAATATTATTAAATATGAATTTATAAGTTTTCCTATATATACCCTGTTAAGAATAGTTTAAAAAAATAAAAGAAATAAATCTAACTTGAATAAGTCAATTGATGAATAATAACCAATCAATCAATTGGTGAATAATGACCAATAGATTAGTTCATTATGAATTAGAACAAATTCTGTCCTTACAAGTATCTATCAATTGGCTTACTAGTCAATTAATCATTACAACAGTCTCTTATTGTCAAATAAGCACTCAACTAATCCAAAGAGATAGTTGGGATTTACTTTAGTAATATAACATTCAACTAATGAAAAGTATCAATTGATTAGTTGAGTGGCAAGTGTTAAAAATATGAAAGGTTGTAATTAGTTTTTATATCCTTTAATTTGAACAATTATGCTCCTTCGGTTTAAACAATCAAATGATTGTTTGAGGGTTTAATTAATCTAAAATAATTCATTAAAATTCAAATTCAATAATTAGACATGCATGTTGGTTGATTTATAAGTCTATAAATACATAAATTCAAATTTTGTTAGAACAATGAAAATATTCTCTTTTTGTCCATAATTTCTAAACCTGTGACTTTGAAAGTAAGAATCATACTATACACTATGTGTGATCTTTTTTGGGGTGCCTTAATTATAAAAGCAAATTTACCTCAATCCTACAACATTACATAGGGGGTAAATCTTGCTTTAAAGAAAGTATAAATATCACACATTTTAAAGCCTGCAATTTTATCTCTAACTCCATCCATAAACATTTATTCTTAATAATCTTATGGCAAGATTTGAGATGGAGTCCACTATAGAATCTACTTTCAAAATCATGATCCAAGACTTTTGAAAGTCAAATCCTTTGATGGCACTACCTTCATAAGATGGAAGGACAAAATATTATTTCTTCTCACTACCATGAAAATAGCATATTCCTTAATCCCAATTTGCAACCACTTCTCACACCATCACTGATGAAGCAAAGGCTAAAAGGGAGAAAAGAATGGAGGATAAAGCTCTATGCCATGGTCACATCCTCAACACTCTTTCTAACCTATTATATGTCTTTTTTACATCTATCTCATCTCCAAAGGAAATTTGGCAAGTGCTTAAGTTCAAATATAGCGTTGAATAATGACAACACTTCTATCATGGATCAATTCTATGACTTGCAAATGTTGGTGTCAACACTCAAGGATTTTGAAGTTGAAATTTCAATATTATTACAAGTAGGAGCCATAATTGCAAAATTAGCTCCAACTTGAAATGATTACAAAAAGAAGTTATGGCATACTATTGAAACCTTTTATGTAGAACAAATTCTGAAGCATTTAAGGATTGAGGGAGGAACTAGAAATTTACAACAAAAAAAAAGCATTCACAAATGGTTTCTAATAAAGTCAACTTTGTGGATGCAAACAACAAATCTTTTAACAAGAGAAAAAACTTTGATTCTAAGAAAACTTCAAAATCTTGTTACTTTTGTAGAAGGAAGGGCCATTTCAAAAAGGATTGCATATGTAAAAAGAAACAAAATTAGAACATACTAAAGTTGCAAACATGGTAAACACAAAAAACATTGAGATAGTGGCTATGGTTTCATATTTTCACATTAATATGATATGCAAGGTAAACATACATAATTTTCAAGATACTTAATTGGTGTACTCATCAACAATGGCAATACACGTTTGCCACGATAAGAATAAATTTAAGACATATGAAACTATAGAAAAAGGAAAGGAAGTACTCATGGGCAATGGTAATACCATAAAAGTACTTGGAAAGGATAGTGAAAAAACTACAATTTACCTTTAGGAATAAGTTAGAGTTGCTTAATATATTACATGTTCTTGAAATTAGGAATAATTCGATTTTCACAACTCTACTTTGTAAGAAGGGTTCAAAGATTATCCTAGAATCAGATAATATTTTAATTCTTAAGAATGAAATGTTTATAAGAAAGGGATACTCTTATGATAGGATGTTCAAGTTAAGTGTTATTAATAATATGTCAAGTTCAGTTTATATTGTTGAGCTTTCTTTTACATTGTGGCATGATAGATTAAGACATGTTAATTTTAGTTCCTTACATTTCATGTCTAAAAATGTATGATTTCAACTAATGATTATACAAATGATAAATGTGGAATTTGTGTGCAATAAAAAATGATTGGGAAGACATCTAAATCCATTGATAGAAGAACTGAACTTTTAGTTTGATATGTTCTGACATTTTGTGAACTTAGTGGCGTAATGATTAGAGAAGGAAATATACATTGATTAATGATTACTCTAGGTATACATGTGTATTTAATGAAGATCAAAGATCAAGTTTTTATTATGTTTCAAACCTATAGGTCTAAAGTTGAAATTAAAAGGGAAAAGAAATAAAAATTCTTAAAAGTGATAAAGAGAATATCTCTTTAATGAGTTTTCAACCTATTATGATGAACATGGCACAATTCATTAAGGTAGTTCTCTATAAAGACTACAACAAAATGGTGTGGTAGAGAGAAAAAAAATAGAACTTTAGTTGATATGATTAATGTTATGATTCTGAAAGCCAAACAATCTATAAGGTGAAACTCCATTAAAGGCCTATTACATAACTAATAGATTACCATGTAAAAAATACCAAATCATCCCATATGGACTATGGAAAGGAAAGAAACCAAACTAAAGGCATCTTAGAGTTTAAAGGTGTTTAGCATATTATAAGATGTGTGCAAAAAAGTGTTGAGAGCATTAAGAAGTGTCTTTGTTGAGTATGCAAAAAATTCAAAAGCATATAAATTATTAAATATAGAGTCGAATGTCATAGTGGAACTAGCCAATGTAAAGTTTTTTATAACAAGTTATTACTAATTCCATTAATGAATTAAATGAATAACCCAATAATCAACTAAGTCTAAACTTTTCTTATAGTAGAAAACAAACAACAAATGATACCTTTAGTAAACCTAGGAGAAATCAAAAGGTTAAAAAAAACACTTGGGATTGGACTTCATATCGTCTCAAGCAATAGTCTTTTATGCACTGTACAAGACTTGATATTTCTTTTACAATTGAAAATTTTGTAAGGTACATAAGTAATCATGATACAGATTATTAAAAGGCTATCGTTAGAATCTAAGGTATTTGAAAAGTACAAATGATTTAGGATTAGATTAGAATAACTTCCTTATTATACTAGAAGAATATACCAATGCTAGTTGGATGACTAGTGTATAGGATTATAAGTTTATGTTTGGTTAGGCATTTACTAATATTTTTAAAACTAGATCCGTCATTAATTTGATAGAATTACTAATTTATAGTTAAACCAATAATAATTAGATATCTATATAATTTATATATTAAAAATATAATATAATATAATAAATTACAACAAGCAAAAGTTCTAACATACTTTTTTAAAAAATATAATTATTGTAAGATATAAAAAGTAATTAAAATAAGTAAATTGATGTAAAATACATCAATTAATTAATATATATATATATACTATTATTTAATGTATTATATATTAAATTATTATTTACAAATAGCTAGGAAGCAAACAAAGTAGGTGAACCATTTCATCTTTCTCATAAATCTAACTCCCTCAATCATAAATAAAAAAGAAGAGAAACATGATCCCCTTGTGTGCAATCTAACCATTAATTTGATCCAACAGCTAAAGGATTTTCTTTTCATTTGAATGACTTAAAAGTTAAGTAGATCACATCTTTTGAAACACACATATTTACATCTCCTTAGTATATTGATATCGTCTTCTTCTTTTCCAACGTTTGCATCTCCTTATAAACCTAAGGTCTAAAATGTTTTTCTTCTCCTCCAATGTTTATTACTATGTATTTTGTGGCAATGAAAGAAATTATTTTATTGAAATTAATTTCTCCTCCATAAAAGATTACTTGAATATTTGCACAAGAGTGAAGACTATGGCAATAAAGCTTTAATAGTCAAAAGTTTTAACAGACTTAAAAAAATAATAGAATAATTTTAAAATATAAAAATTAATTAAAATCAGTAAATTGATTAAAATACATCAATTAACTAATAATATATATAATTAAAATTATATGATGTATTATATGTTATATTACTATTTGTAATCAACTAGAAAGCAATCAAAATGGGTAGACCATTTTATCTCCATAAAGAGATATGATCTTTTCAATCTAGTGATTATTTTGATCTAACGGCTAAAGGATTTTCTTTTTTTTTTTAATCTGAATTGTCCAAAAGTTAAACATATCACATCTTTGTAAATGCACAAATTTGCATATCCTTTGTATATTGATATCATCTTCTTCTCCTCCAAATTCTACATCTCCTCGCAAGCCTAAGGTTTGAAATGTTTTTCTTCTCCTTTAATGTTTGCTGCTTTATATTTTATGGCAATGAAAGAAAGGATGTTATTGAAATTAATCTCTTCTCTAACAACGATCCCATGAATATTTGCATAAAAGAGAAGACCATGACAACAAAGTTTGTAATGGTGGCTGAATTTCTTCATTAGTTTTTTCTTATTTTTTCTCTCTCTAGATGCTTCTTCTGACTTCTTTTCTTTTCTTTTCTTTTTTTTAATAAAGCCATTTGATTCATTTGCCCAATTGATTTTTATTTGTTTTTTTATCAATTTTTTACCCATATGATTTTATGGGTTGACCAGACTGGACCAGGGTCTAATTTTTGATTAAATTGGCCGATTTGGTCTAATTTTAATTACCATAGTATTTACCATAGGTAGAGATGCCATTTCATTACTATCCAAAAAAACAAATGTGTATAACTCATTCCACTATGGAATTCTAGTTCATAGCTTTAGTTTTAATGGATAAAGAGGTTGAGTGCTTGAGAAATTTTTTAACAAACATACAGTTGTAGCCACAATCGAAGTTAGCAATCTCTTCACACCATAATAGTAAGGCTACTATATCTAAGGCATATAGTAAAACATATAATAGAAAATCTAGACATATTAGTCTAAGACATGATTATTCTGACAATTAATTAGTGATGGTATTATCAGGATATAATTTGCAAGAATACAAAATAACTTGGTAGATGTCACACCCGAAAATGCGACCGCGTGACACTTTTAAAAGAAATTTTACAAAGAAAATTTAGATTCAATTTCAAGAAAATAAAAACTAAATCTAAATTGAAATAAGTAGAGTCGCCACCAAATTTTTATTTTTGAAAAGGTAAAATTTTGAAAAAAAATCTTTTAATTTGGAATATCAAAAAAATGTGATCTGCGAATCATATTCAGATTCGGGAGTCGATTGTGAGTGGGGAAGATGTTAGGCACCCCACTACACTCGTTATTGAGAACGGTTACTTTAAGTCAGTTGTACAAAATTAACATGGCCCCTATTCTATTCTAATTCTCCCTAACAAATCACATACAAAGTAGAAGGAAAAACTTAAGGGAATAAAGTTAAAAGAAAGAAAATTAAGAATAAAACAGAAATAAATTTCAAGAGTAAAATAAGTAAGAAGGGAATAAAACTAAAAGTAAAATGAAATGAAAAGAAATTAAAGAAATAAAATTAGAACAACAAAATAAAAGAAACAAAAAATTTTATTTACAAAGACGGACTTGACCTAGGATGAAAGCCTAGAGCCTATGTACCTTTCGGGAGGGATCAAAGTCTACATAATTTAAAGCGAAAACAGTGTTTGTTGGTTTTTTATTATTATTATTATTTTGTTTGTCTATTATTTTTTATTTTTATTTTACTCTTGCTACATTTTTTGAAAGACAAAGAAGATAAAATTATTTTTTCTTTTAGCAAATAAAACGATTTTGCAATTCATTGATGTGTTTGATTTGTTAAAGGTATATTTAATTTTATTTTCTTCTTGTATTTTCAACTTTTTCTTCCTCTCTTTTTTTTATTATTATTTTTAGATTTGTTTTTTTTTGTTTTTCTCTTTCTTTTTTTTGTTTTTTGTTTTGTTTTAAAAATGATTTTCATTTTTCCTCTTTTCTTTTGAAAAACTTTTTATTTGGCTCATTGATTTATTGGCTTCTTTTCTTGTTTTATGTTTCATGTTTTTACTTGTTTTTGTTTTATATATTATTTTTTATTTTAAATTTGTTTATTTCTTATATTTTTCTTGGTGAATAGAAAAAGGAAAATAAAATTGTTTTTATCTTTAACAAATAAAACAAGTTTGGGGTCTAGTGGATGCGTTTTAGTTTGCTAAAGATGAGGTTAATTTTATTTATTTGCTCTTTCCTTATTTGTAGGTTATCTTTTTTTCTTAATGATTCTTGTTTTTTTTTTTGTCTTTTTTCTAATTTTGATTTTTTTTGTTTGTTGCATTTTTGTTTTGTTTTGGGTGAATTTTATTGATTTTGTTTCCCTTTTAACCTTTTGTTTGAAAATGAAGACTTCTAAAAACTCATTTATTTAAAATCAACTTTCGGAATTGAAAATTTATCATCATTTTTTATTTCTTCTTCTTGTTGTTATTTTCCTCTTTTTGCCCAATTTCCTTATTGGGGCCATTTTGTTGAGAGAGAGCTTAAAAGGGGAGGTTAAAAAAAAGTTAATTTCTTACTTGCTTTTATAAGCTCCTTTTTATTTTTGTTGTTGTTCTCTTTTTTTTACTTGTTTTGTTTCATTAAAAAAAAAAGAAAAAAAATCGAGCTTATTTTTTGGTTGATTCCTTTTTTTCTTTCTCCCTTTTTTTTATATTAATCTCTTTTTTAGGTTTCACTTTGATTGTGATTTTTTTATTTATCCCCTTTTTTTTCAATTTTTTTTTCATATGTATCTCTCTTTTTAAGTTTTACTCCCCTTATGTTTTTTTCTCATATATACTTTCTTTATATTTCTCCTTCGATTTTGATCGATTTTTTTAATTGATTTTTTCGATCCTTGATTTTGACACTTTTTATTTCACTTTTTGGAAACAAGTTGTTTTGTTTTGAAACCCCTTTTTGTGTATTGAAAATTCTCTTTTTTCCCTTTTTTTGAGCATGCTTCGTTGGAATCAAGATTAATTTGGTGTAGGTCATTGAAACCCACGATTTATGAAAATGAGATTGCGCATACCTAATAAGCATCAAAGAGACTTATTGCCTCACATGGCTCCTTAGATACTTTTACATATCTGAAGGGACAAAAATCCCACACGACAAACTTAAGAAGGAAGGAAAGAGAAAGAATAAATAGATAAATCAATCAAACCAGAATAATAAAAGTAAAAATAAGTAAAAATAAAAATAAAAGCCTAAATGGCAGTATGGACGTGTAGACATTCGCGTTCGCATGCATATGTTTTTCCTACCAATCCAACCATATTTTATATCATACAAACAGATTATATTTTTCCTACCAATCTAGCCACATTCTATATCATACAAACAGATATGGAGTTCCTCAAGATTTGTTCGAGAATTTCCAATTACCCTTTCTAACAACGCATGTTACACCCATGTCAAACAACAGAGGAAATATGATAGGGAATTAGTTTCGAACTAGAACTAATTGCCTACGCCATGTTAATAGTAGACCAAGCTCATCTAAACTGGTCGGGTTGCTAAATGATACCATCATTCTCATCAAATCGAAACACAGATTAAATGAATTTAAGAACTGGAAATATCTATATGAGCATCAACCTAGAAACAAACATCCTCTTATCACCAAGCCAGAGCAAAAGAAAATCCAGATTGATGCCCTATGGTTTAACAGATTCGGCAATAATTTGTGGCAATTAACTACTGACGCTTGATCTAGACTTCTCTCAAGCATTATGTCTAACACCAATTGTGCATATCTAATAACGGGTACAGAGTATGCCCTTTCGAACTTCCTCCATGCCCACTCAATATGGGAACATCACCCATTTCATCGTTTCCATTTCGCATCTGCAACAGTCGCAAGGAATTTCATTAACAATCCAAAGAAAAGCAAGCTAGGTTCGAAGTTTACCTTTGGGGATGGATTCTTTGATCCCTTGTTACTCCCCGGTCCATTTGGTCCTTTGATGCTCCCCGGTCTGTTTGGTCATCTGTTGCTCCCCGATTTCCCTCACTCTCTTTTCCTCCTCCGTTTCGTTCTGGGCTCCCTTGCTTATTCTCCTCCCCTTCTTTAGTTCGATCCCTTATGTTCTCTTGAGTCTCCTGCTCTCCTCTTCGTCCCCTGCTCCCGAATTTCTCCCTCTACCGAGTGTTGATCCCTTTTTCTCACCCTCAGTCCCTCGAATCTCGCTTGGTCTCTCTAACCTTAATTCGAAAGATCCCCCCCCCCCCCCCCGAATTTTGTTTTCAGTCACCTCTCTCCTTCTCTTTTGTATCCAGAGCTTCCATTTGCTTCGCCTCGTTCCTCCCATGGTGAAAAGGACCTGAGAAGAGGTCCAATCCTCGAGCCTATTGTTGCTTCCCATTCTTACCTTATGCTCTATGTCTGCTTTTTGTGTTCAGTTCTGTGTGTTTCCCTTTTTCTGAAACCTGCCATTGCTTTTCTTCGTGCCTCTCTTTTTTTTGCCTTCGCCGAATGTGGATGAAGAGAATGAAGCAATGGGAGAAAACGGGTAGGGTTCCACACACGACCCAATGCCCCAACCCAAAAGGAAAAAAAAAGTTACTAAAGAAAACCGGCAGGGTTCAATGCAGGGCCTGATGGCCCAACCCAAAAAGGGAAAAAAAGGTTTTAGGCTTCAGAAATTAGACCCATATCCTTTTTTTTTTGTCTTTCCTTGTTTTTTTTTGAATTTGTTTCTTCTTTTTCTTCTTTTTTGTTTCTTCTTTTTTTTTATCCTTTATTTTTTTCTATATAATAATAATTTTTTTTAATGTTTTTCTTTTGTTTTTTTTTTACATTTTTGGATTTTTCTTTATTATTTATTTTTATTTTTTTATTTTTTTAATTTTGTTACTTTCTCATTGATTGATTATTTTTTAGCTTATTGCGCTCATTTGATTGTTCTTCTCCTTTTTTTTGTAGTTTTGCTAATTTGATTTTGTTGTTATTTTTGTAGCTTGTCCGGACAAAATACGGTATTCATAGTAGATCTTTTTACAAAAGAATTATCAAAGGAAATGGTGAGAAAAAAAATCATTTGAAATGAGCTTGAAAATTATCACCTAAAGTTACTAGTAATAGAAACCTATATTCTTCTTAAATAAACTTTGATCAAGCATTTCAATGTGTAACAACAAGTAATTGATAAGTAACTGTGGGACATTAAGGAATTACTAAATTAATTCAATCATATGTTCAATTAAGGATAAGACGGTGAGTTTAATGCCCTTAATGAAGTCAAGGCAAGCTTGTAAAGTTTTTTAGGAACCTTTTACCTATGTGAACATCCAAGAATGGAGCATTCTTATTAGAAATTGAAGTGAAAATTTCTAGAAATATTTATAAAATCTAAGAGTTACACATAGCTAGAATTATGCTAGTTTTTCATAAGTATAGTTAAAAAGGTATTTATGATTATGTGTGTGATAGTTTCAGTTTTGATTGAAGAATAGTGGTTCAATATTTGGCAACCATATATTTGGTGAAACATTAATTATTTGCATTATTGAGAAATCTAGGTCATAAGATACTTTTTGAGATGCGTAATTCTATAGGAAAAGATAACACTTAGTTTTCTAAACTAAGTGACTCAATTTTCCAAACTAAGTGGGAGATTGTTGAGAATGATTTAAAAAAATAAAGAAAAAGCTAAGTTTGACATGAATCAATCAATTAGTAGACAATAACAAGTCACTTGGTCCATTACAAAATGGAATAAGTTTTATTCCTACAAGTGTCTGGCATAGTACTAGTTGAATAATCACTATAACATTTGACTATTCTCAAACGAGTAGTCGATTGGTTCAAATGAGATAGGTGGGGATTGCTTTACTAAGAGAATAGTTAATTGATGAAGCATCAGTTGGCTAGTTTATACCCAACAATTCATTAGAGCTCAAGAGCAATCGACTAAGTGTTAGAAATATGAAAAGTTGCAATCAATTTTAATGTCATTTGGTTTGAACAATTATGCTTCTTCAATTTAAATAGTTAAATGAATGTCAAAGAGGTCTAGTTAGTTTGAAATAATTCATTGAAATCAAATTCAATAAGAGGAAAGGCATGTTGGTTGATTTATAAGTTTATAAAAACATGAATTCTGGTTTTATCAAGATAACAAAAAATATTATCTCTTCATTCGTAATTTTTGAACCTTTGACTACTCTTGAAAGTGAGAATCATACTATTTGCTAAGTGTGATCTCTCTAGGATGCTTTATATCAATTTTAAAAGCAAATTTGCCTAGATTTTGCAACATTATATAAGGGGCAAATCTAGTTTTAAGGACAATGCGAATATCATACATTTTAAGACTTGTAAACTTGTCTCTGAGTCCATCCACGAACACTTATTCCTAACATACCCAAAAGGATGCATAATGCCATAATATGTCCAATTATAGACATGAAGAGGAAAAAATAAAATAAAATAGAGAGTTGGAATTTTTGAAGTTTGAACCTTTTAGTTATAAGGGATTTGTATGCAAATTAAGGTTAAATTATTATCTTAGTTTTTATAGTTTTACTTAATTTTTAATCTAATATCTATAATTCAAAAATTTATTATTGTGTCTTTATAATTTTACAAATTTTTAAATTAATTCTTGTTAAATTTTAATGACATAATCATCATATGTTATTTTAATATTTTAAATATACATGATTTACAAAAAAAAAAAAGAATAAACGTAAACAATGATGTAAAATTAACTTATATATATATATATATATATATATGACATGTGATGTAACATATATTAAGTTATTTGAATAAATTTGTTTAAATCATATTATTCAAAATGTCAAAATAATACATAGTTGACCACGTGAGCAAATTTTAACGAAATGCTAATAAAAGTTTAATGTTATGGACTAAATTAAAAACTTTTTAAATTATAAAGATTTAATGAAAAATTTTTAAATAATAGCAACTGAATTAAAAATTGAGTAAAAATATTGAAACTTAAAGAATAATTTTTCTATGAATTAATAAAAAAATATTATTTAAGGACTGAATTGACCTCTTTGCAAAGTAACCGCGTGTAAAGATGGAAAAATCCTTTATTTCGGTTTCAATATCTACACATGGAAAAATTTATCCATTAACGATATAATTTCTAAAGGATAAGTTAATCAAACATAAAATTTCTAATTAATCTCATGCGACAGGCTATGTCACACTCTCACCAAGTAAATTTCAATCTTTTGGTTATTCTTTTGTAATTGGTCAAATATTAGGCGTGTATATCGTGTAAATGATTCAGCGTAGCTATGGGTAAGGAGAGAAAAGAAGAGGTAGGCTAATATAGGGATTTATATAACAATTTTATTTTTTAAAGATTATTTAATAATTTTTATGATAAATTTTTTTCAAAATTAGAATCAAACTATCTAATATCAGTCTAATCATGCTTAATATTAAATCAAATCAAATTAAGTTAGGTCAGATT
Organism: Erythrophleum ivorense; assembly: GCA_026724425.1. Taxonomy (NCBI): domain Eukaryota; kingdom Viridiplantae; phylum Streptophyta; class Magnoliopsida; order Fabales; family Fabaceae; genus Erythrophleum; species Erythrophleum ivorense. Next base: position 755,793 of record JAIUCV010000174.1, read on the forward strand.
CGAAAAATATTTTTAAGTTTAAAATCCATTTAAAATGAAACCAAATGTTAAATTAGACCAAGTGCAACCCATTTGCATTCCTGGCTAATAATATGTGCTACTTTAAACACTTTGCCTTGTCGGTGGCGAGACTTTTCCAAAATAAGCACAATAATTCGCATATTACTTTATCTCATTTGTCACTGCGCATGGCTGCTCATATTTCCCATCAAATCATACTTTTTTTTTTGGTAATGCGGTGTAAAATTTGACTTCAAGGTCTCCTTATCTTTATTTTTTTTAGGTGAATTAATTTTTTTAAAAAAATATTTAAATTACAAATTTTTTTATTTTAAAAATATATACTTTTCTTTTCAAAAATTAAAAAAATTTACTACTCTTATTTCTCTTATAAAAAAATAAATCATAATCACACATATTTTAATTAAAATATCCTTATATTTATATAATAAATATTAACTATATATTTGATCAATATAAAATATTTGATTTTTTTTAAACTTAAAAAATTGTAAAATTATTTCATTAAAAAATTATTAAAAATGAAGAATATATTCATACAATAATTTTTCATTTAAATGATTTATAGGTAATTAATTTTGATAATAATATTTGTATTAAATATATTATAATAAACATAAACATTGTAATAAATTTAATAAAGTTTTAGAATATATTAGATTTATGATTTTTTTAAAAAATAATATTAAAATAAAGATTATAAAACATATTTTTAATAAGTTATAATTTTAATAAAAAATAAATATTATTCTTGACTGTAATTTGATTATATTTTAATTTCAAAAAAGTAAGTATATATTTTTAAAAGAAAGAGAATGGTTATGTAACTTGAATTTAAAAAAATAATTTATTTATTTTTCTATTGCCCATGGCGTGCGGGCTCAGTCATTGGAAGGTTAGCAGGCAAACTCTGCATGATGCTTCCATCAGTCATATCTTATATGCATGCATGGAGGAATCTTTTTTGTGTTTGGGGAAATACATTTATTTATTCTAATTAAAGTTTAACTAAAATTTTAATATATTAATTTTAAAATATATTAAAATGCCTTCATATTTGTTGAAATGAATATAAAATATCTTTATGTAAACAAAGACTGAAAGTTAATGTTATTAATTCTTTTAAATAAAATATTTTATTATATTCTAGAGTTAATATATTAAAATTATAATTAAAATTTAGTTCATGAATGCAAAATACATTTTTTAATTTCATCATATTATTTTGGAAATCAAGATAATTTCCTAGTTACTTCCCAGATATAAATGCATAATTTCTTTTACATTTTATCTTTTCTCATTTTTTTTCCATTTATATCATGTGTTTTTTTTTTTTAAATTAGAACACAACTAAAGTTCACTTTGCAAAAATTATTACAAACATCTAATTATTATTAAACTTAATTGTGACTTCAATTTCAATTTGTTCGGAGAAGATTGGGGCAGCTGAAACAATCCATCAATTCAAGAAACGTAATTCAGTCAGTTTAAATGTTTAGTAGTACTGAATCTTATCCAGGCTTGCATCTCTTAAGTTATTTCATTCATTCATAAAGCAAAATGTTCAAATTCATCTTGATCTGATCTTATCTTCATTCGTGTACGAAACAACGCGTAGATTGAATTTTAAGGATTACCGAAGAGAAAAGAAAAGAAAAGTTGATGATAGGACGGCAAACGGATCCTCCATCGTGTAAAATAAGAGAGTGAATGATATAAAGAAGAAAGAGTGACGCTTGTATGGTATAGTCAATAGAAAAATGAGTGATGCAAAAGAGTATGGGTTTATAAAAAGTTTTCTTTTTTTAATTTTTTTAATTTCTCTTTAATTATATGTTGTGCATTTACTAAATGCAAAGAATCTAAATATCATAATTTAAGGAGAAAGATTGAAAATGCTAGAATTATTAAGCTTTGATATGTACTATACAAGTTTAAACTAATATTTTTAAAATCAGATCGATCATTGAACATGTGGAGGTACTGGTTCACGATTCATTAGTCGAATCGGGTCGAACCAGTAATAATTACATATATTATTTAAAAAAATTTTATGAATTAAAATTTTAATATAAGAAATAAATATTAGTAAATTTTAAATATTTGATTACTAATTCAATATTTCTTAAGATATTACAAAAATTAATTTTTAATTAAAAACAAAAATGATCTATGATTAAAAATTAAGAGTATTTAATATTAAATTTTTAGAATTTCTAAATTATATTAAGATTCTACTTATTATTAAAAAATAAAATAATAAATAATAATTTTAACTAAGTACCTTGATATTTGAGAGAAATATTATTAGGAAATTGAACATAATAGAAAGCACATATAAAAAATAGTTAATTATGCACATTTTATTTTTCTTATATTCTCTCTATTTTTTTTAAATTCATATTTTAACTCCCTCGTCTTTTTTATTACTTTCTATTTTTAATTTGTCAAATTTTATTTGGAATGAATTATTTTATTATATAAAAAAATTAAAAAAAAAATTAGTTCAAACCGATTTTTTTAATCCGAATTTCATGAATTCTTAACCAATTTAACTGGTTCTTGATTGATTTTTTAATTGACCAAATTTTTAAACTAACCGAATCGGATCGGGAACTGGTTTCTGGTCGAATTGGTTGATTCAATCCAATTTTAAAAACCATGGTTTAAACCTTCTCTATTTAAAGGATAAATTTGGGCTGTTAATTCAAGAGAGAGAAGAGAGGAAATAAAAGAGTAAGTTAAAAAAGAGAAAATGAGTTCCATATGAACTTTTATTTAAAATAATTTTTTTGATTTCTCTCAGTGTCAATTTGAAAAAAAAGATAGAAATAGAATGTGTGAGCCATTATTTAAGTGAGTTTCACATATTTAAATAGAATTTATCACTTAAATGTATCTTATATATTTTGTGTCTATTTTTTTAAATTAATACTAATAATTTCAAAAAATATTTGAGAGATCCAAATCATACGTTCCTAATGTAGTATATATGAGGCCCTACTAATGATAATTAATAACTTGTTTGTGTTTGCTTAATATTGTCCCGAAACTGCCTCGTACTTTCTATGGGTAGAGTGCGGATTGACATGAATGTGCCATGCTCACCAGTATTAATTAAAAAAAAAAAGGTAGAGACATGCTTTTTCATTTTAATGACTTTTTAAATGTCCACCACATAACAACTGTTGAGGCTTGAGACTATATATGAAGTAAAATATAATTTTAATAATTGATAACCTCGCATGCACTAATCATATAATTAAGATACCAATTACATTTAGAGCACAATAAAATTTATCACATATAATTTTTTTCCCCAAGTAAGAGTTGAAAATGAACCTTTAACATGTACCCAAGAATTTTTTTTTTACATAAAACAGATTAATTTCTTATCACATGTCATGTGAATTACCGTCTCATTTGCAGTTGCATCACATATAAATCTGTTATAAATATACTAGAAAACGTGTAGGAATTATAACTTCACCTGCTATTACTTATTTTCATAGTGGTACATCACCGAGCAGGAATTTAAATTTTAGCAATTATAATTGAAACTACTAGGTGTGTTATAAGAACACGTAATTTGAATAATTTGTAAGAGGTTTTAATTTTGATTATTTATTTTGTTTTGTTCTAAAAAGTTATTGTTATTCTTTTGGGTTTCGACTTTGTTGTTTCAAAACAAAAAAGTTGTTGCTGTTATTAATTTTAAATCTCATCAAAATATATGCAGTGGGATATTTCAAATTTAGACTTGATATTGGCATTTGAGGAAAATATTAGCAGGTATGCTTGCCGGGATTGCTGTAGCTAACATTTTCATTTATAAAGACGGTACTATCATTTGGAAAGAATTAATTTCAAATATTAATCTTGAAAGAAACAGTTTATATACTTTGAAAACATTATTCCAAATTAATTAAGTGGATATTTTTTATAATTTAATATAATTTGAGTGTTTTAAAAAAAAAATTCCACATACTTTATATTTATTGAAGAACCTGATATATAACAAACACTTAATTAAAAAACTTTATCTAAATTTAGTTCTTATTAATACTTTTTTAAAAATAATAAATAATAGAAGTAATTCTTGTACAATAAGTATCACATAAGCATTAGAAACAACTAGTTTTTACAATCCATCAAATTGGTCCTTGGCATCATGAGTAGTAATCTTAGCTTATGTTTGATTTATAAAGTATTCTAACCCTAAAATTTATTAGCCTAAAAATAATGTTGTACGTCTCGTCCAATAAGGCACCTTAGGCATATTTTAGTTTACACTCTTGTGCCCGATAAAGAACCATGGTGTCAGAGCTATGCTTAAAGAATTGTAAATTTGGTAATATAAAAAACATACGCGCGCACACATACAATTCTCAGTAGTTCAGGGATTGAAGGAAAACAAATATCCCTTTATATCATGTCAATAAAATTAGTACAAAAATTGATTTACGCTTGAGAATAAAAATAATAGGGGCAATTGTATTTTTTAATAAAGTACGTTGATGGTGTGGCAGATTTACTTTTAGCAGATTCCGAAGTTCTTTCTGAGTTTTGATCCCCCTTTTCATATGAAATTGACCTTTTTTTTTAAGTATCCAAACGACTAAAAAAAAATTAAACAAGATGAATCAGTCACATTTGAATTTCTATAAAAGTAATTCTAGTAAATACACGTTTTGCTCAGTGATTTAGGTGAATAAAAAGTTAAATAGGTAATTTGTTTTAACATAATATGAATTTTTATCAGAATTAAAAAAGTAGATAAAGTAAAATATGATATTAGGAGACCTGTTCTATATTAAAAAAAAAGAGGGAAAGTTGAATTAAAAATACAACAAAAATACTCAACCCTCAACTCTTTTTGTCTCTTAAATTTGGAGTCAGTTTCAATTTGTTTATAATATTTTTTGTGTCAGTCATGGAGCATGAAGTGGCGGCGAGGCTTACTGGGGGCGGAGGAATTTTGACCAAATGCGTAGTTCGGAGCAGCTCTCTGCCATTGCTGCTGATTTTCACTCCATTTAATATATAAAAAGTTATATATAAAAATTAAAATAAAAAATTAGTTTTATAAATAAAAAATACTTATAATATCTTTATTTTTAATTATTAAATAATGATTGATAGATAATAATAAATAATAATTAAATAATGATTATAAAGATAAAATTAAATTTTCACTAAATTTTTACTTTTTTTTTATACAAAACATGCCGACTATTTTGAGAGATTTTATCTTATTTTATTTTAACTTTTTGATTGTGAAGAAAAGAACATGGAGGAGGTGGCAGTGGTGGAACCAGATTTGAGTGACATAGACATTGTTTTTGCCATGTTAACATTTTTTTGTTAGATTTAGAGAGTTGGGTGTTTGGAAAACATTAAAACATTTTAAAAAGGTTTGAATTAATTGTATTTTTTTATGTCATTATTATTAAAATTTTTAAATAAAATATGATAAATTATGATTTTTTAATAATAATATAACAAGTATATAATTTAATTGAATAATTATAGAGTTATTTATAAAAATTATACATTTATTGTGAAATTATTAAAAAATTATATATTTATTATATTTTCATTAATGAATTTGATAATAAATATATAAATAATTATATATAATTTTTAAAAAAAATTAAAATAAAATTGATATATAAAAATGTAAAAAAGGTTAAAATTAATCACATATTTAAGGGATAGAAAAAATATTTTTAACTAAAAAAATAAAGCATAAATTGTTTAACAATTATACCTAGTATTTGTCTAGGTCAAAGAGGAGGAACTGTTATCCACATCAAAATATACCATCGGCGGATTGCTAGTATTAAGAAAGAAAAGAAAAAATTTATATAATATATATTTTTTACTTTTATAATTATTATTTAATATTATCTATTAATTATTATTTAATTATTAAAAGTAAAAATATTAAAATTATTTTTTAGTTACAAAGTCATCTTTTTTTCTTTCTATTTTTATTTTTATATCTACCTTTTTACATATTAAATAAATTCAAATGTTATTACCTTAAGATAAATTAATTTAATTCATAATTAAAATAAGCCATCCCAAGCTCGCGCGCAGCCAACGCTAACATGCATTGATTAAAAGGGGAGGCTATCTTTTACATTTGATTACTTATGTATAATAATATAAACACATGTTACAATATCTTTTCATAATCTCTTTCTATGCATATATGCTTTTAACTTCTTATTATTATTATTTTAGTAAGTGGAATCTGCAGGCGATGATCATTGACCTGTAATACGTAGAATTAATGGCGGCGCTCTTTTCCAGTATTTTGACCTAACTTTTGAAGAGAAAAAAAATAATTATGTTTAAAAAAGCATACTTACTTAAGAAAAACAATAAATCATTTGACAAAACTTTTGTTATAAAATAAGTTGCTTCTAAGTGATAGCAGAATTATTTTTTTTCTGTGAAACTGAATTAAAAAAATTAAAATTTCTCCTTAAACATAGAAGCAGCAGAAGCCAAAAATTAATTTTTTTGAAAACAAAAATAGCATCGTTCATTCAAAATTATTGATTGCCTCCTAATATTTGTTATCACTTAACCTCTGCCCTCACTCAAATTTATTCATACTAATGTTGATAATTTGACACTTAAAAACACTTTCTTTAAAAAATTTGCCAAACATAATAATATTAATAGAAGTGATTACATCAAATGCTTTTGCCAAAATTAAATTACTTCTTTCTTACAATATTTTTAATTATAAAAATCCATTTAAAAATATTTTAAAATAAACAAAAACTTACAATAATATGCAAACGAGCTCTTAAGCATCAAAATTCAAATGTCATGCATGTTCTATTTACTGGATGTGGTTTTGGGTATCGTTTTGGTCTCTTCATTCGACGGTAACTGAAAAGTATATAGTCATGTACTAATACTAGTTAACTAATTAATGGCATTGTGGCCTTAGAAAATACGATTAGAAAGCACTACTTTTGTTCTTTCTTTTTTACTATTATTAGTGCAGTCTTTTTCCGTTTGTCTACTTGTCTCTTTCCCCCCCCCCCCCCCCCTCCTTTATGTGTGGGTGTGCATGTGTGTTCCTTTCTCTCTAATAATGGTAGCAAGGTTGTCATTTTCGTTTTTTTCGGGGAAGAAAAAGTCCAACTTAGCTGTTGCACCAAATAACATTACGTTTGTCTGTATAGCTTTAACACTTGCGGGGAGAGAGAGAGAGAGAATATATATATGTATATATACCAGAAAAATTCACTAACTATTAGTTATTTTCAAAAGCTAATTGACATAGATTTTGAAAAATAAGTAAAACGGAAAAATGTTTGGAATATTTTACTATTAGTGAATTTATAAGAATTGGGTCATTTCATCCCTCATTAAAATGTATTAACTTTCTAGATAGGTGTCAACATTATTGGCAAGGGGACATAAACCTACGAATCTGTTATTTGACTCCTCCTCGGTTCTTTGATAGTTTTTTGGCCACGTTTCTCTTGATAGTGATAAACTTATACCTTTCTGTAAATTATTTAAAATTATCATTTGCAACTTCTTGGAAGCACTAGCTGTTTTTTGACAAAAAAATATTAGGCCAGCGAAGGATAAATGTTAGTATATATTAAATATAGAGTGATAAATAATCTAAATACATACATGAAATAATGGAAACATAATATTATGAGTAAGGGTGTAAATATATATGAACCCAGTGGCTTGTGAGCTATTCAGATTTGGCTGCTCATTGAAAATTTGAATTTAATTAACTCGATTCATTTAATTGAATGAGCATAAATTAATTTTATAATATATTTTATAATTTTAGCATAGATCTAAAATTAGCTTATTAATTTCACCCTTCATTATTATTTATAATTTTTTTGTCCATTCTCACTGACGAAAGTGTCATTTCACACCTTTCTTGCCACATAGCATCCCCCTATTTGTTTGAAAGTAAATAAGGATTGATAAAACTTAAAAAAAAAATGAAAAGTAAAATACCATTGCACATGTGCGAATGAAATGTCTCTGCGCTAAATTCCAAAATTTCTCAATGCTAATAAAGATGAAATAAAGAAATAATTTTCAACTTTTAAAATTGAGGAGTATGTAAATGACACAAAATTAATGGGGTGTATCTATATTTTCCCTAAGCTTTGTCATATCCATGTCTGTGCTGCTAAGCAGTTCATTTACTTTCTAAAATAATTTTTCATTTTGAGAATCTTGTCCAGCTTAATCCGTCGAACATATTTGACTAATTATAATCATTTTCATTCACAAAATGGTTCTCTCGTCGTCTTCCTTTTAAAAATTTAGAGGTAGCATGATAATGTTTTTTAAAACAATAAAAACAGATACAGTTTGAAAATTTCTGATTACTTTTTATTTAGTGCAAAACTTGCGGATTGACGATTGAGCAAGACGTATACTTTTTAATATTCAAAGTCATAGCCTTAAGTATCATGCAGATGCTTTTTTGCAGCGTTAACTTTTGCCAACGCAACCACAAGACGTGGACGCAATAATAAATTCATCTTTATTTTAGTATATTTTTCTGATTATTTATTCCTTGATAGCTATTGCTAACTAGCGACGTACACATAATTATTCAGCAGTAATATTATATACTATTGGAGTAGTTTGTTTCTTCTATATGGTTTAAATTGATTGTTCTTGGTTTTCCTTCAATGCAGATAACTTCGAGATTGCGTATAAAAGTTGAACTTAGACCTTACAACTTGTATTTATTTGAGATTTATTTAGCAGCGAGCACTGCAAGAACCCGATGTCATCAAATATGTATGAATTAGTGATAAAGAAGTCTTTTCACCGACAAAAAATGACAAACAAGAATAACTAATTTTAACATGATCAGAGCATCAAGGGCATACTCAGAATTTTCTCGCAGGAACATTTGTCAAATTTACAATAATTATATCAATAAGTTTTCTTTTAATATAGTCATACTGCAATCGTTTCAAGGACTGTATAGGGTCTAAATTCAAATTTTAGTCAAGTTGAAGTTATATATATATAAATATAAAACTTACTAAAGAACTTGAGTACTTCCAGAAAATATTACATTAATATTATGGGCACCACATGTACATCAGTGAAGACTAATAAGTAACAACCAAAGATGTTGAGGCTTTTGTTATATGAACGATCATGTCCGGGAAATACTGGCCTTAATTTGAAAACAAATTAATGAATTAATCCTTGGTTTTCTATAGAATTATAGGTTGGCCACAAAGTACCTGTCAATAATATGATACGAGATATAGTATACCTTTTTACGACAGATTATCGATGAGGGGATAAATATTTGTTGTTTTTTTATCGAGAAAAGATAAATAATGCAGTCTCGATGTTCATGTGACTAATTGATACATTCAATGGTTGCGTGTGATGCAAGGATGCCTAATTAGTGGGGGTTATCTTTCTCTTTCATTCTCTTGTCTCTTTGATATCTTCTAGTTCTAGCAAGTGTCGCGCTACTTTTTGGACACAACATATTTTCAACACAGGCCACACCTTGTTCAACCATAAAAAGAAGCATTTTGGCCCATGACTCCATGAGTTTAGAGCACCTATCATATCCTTTTTATTATTTTTTTGTTTTCTTTTTTGTGGAACAAAAAGGCTAGCTAGAAGCCCAAAGAAAAGAGCCTAAAAACCACCAGGAAAGAAAATACTAGAGAAATCAGCACTGAAAGTTGTGTTGATACGGGGAGGAATACAATCCCAAAATTGAACACCTAAAGGAAGGGTGAAACTATGGTTAGCTACAAAGTTTGCGCACATTTTAGCTTCTCTTAGGAAAAACGTAACCTTTAGCTCCTAGTTGTGGCATTTCATAGTACGAATCAACTGTATGATATAACCATAATGACAATGATTCTTAGAGTCATTAATAGCCAAGACAAGGCTCAAAGAATCAAGTTCCAAATGAATTTTATGGTACCCATGTCGCCAAGCCATTTCCAAACCTGTAAGAGCACCCCCCCCCCCATGTTACTTATTTGAAAGCACGTTTTTGAAGCTTTGCTCATTATTGCCAAAGAGCTTTGCATTTCTCCTTTTCCTGAGGATCTAGCACCCATGTTACTTATTTAAAAGCATACACACAAATATATATATCGTTATAATAATAGAATGATGAATAAAGTATCATTTTCACGAGAATTTATCACTAAGATAATTCTTAAATATTAAAATTATGTATTTTAATCTAAATCAAGCCAATAATAAAAGTAAAAAATTAAACTAAATTGAAGACATAAAAATAACAAAATAAATAAGAGGCACAATTCTGGATGAAATTGGAGATCAAAAGTGTTTGGGATTATAATTCTTATTAATAATACATATGAACTAATTACCTCTCTTCATCTTACTCTTAATGTCATTATAGTTTAGAATTCTCATTTACTTACAAGCATTCCAAATTAGCCATAGGCCTTTCCCCTAACTAATCTCTAATTCTTTATGCAATTAATTTAGAGGGTTAATAAAAAACAGGTCTGAATATGATTATATGAGATTGGTATGTATGTTTCTGTCCTACAAGAGAATCAATCAATTCGATGTTACAAATTTCATGAACCCACATTATCCAACCCATAGTCTAGTTTTAAAATCCCTTTTTCAAATTCATTTAGATTATCTTAATCATCTAATGGCTTCCACATATTGAAAAGCATGAATCATAAGGACTAAATAAATAAATCACACCATTAATTGTAAATAAATAAAGTAATTACAACATATTAAAAGCTAGAGTTCATTAAAATCCTAAATTAACAAGTTTAACTCATTATTACACAAAATAACAACATTAACAATAGAGTATAAACGAAATGGGAGAAGAAATACAAAGGAAAATAAGAAAAGAAGAGAAAAACTTAATTGGTGAATCTTCCTTAAACTCAAACTTTTCTCATGGCAAATGAAGTTTTAAATCCTTTCTTTTCTTTCCCAAAATGTTCAGAATGGCAGCCTCTCTTAAGAAAATGGTGAAACCCTTATTAAAACCTTAAAAAACATAGTTGAAAATGGTGTATTTTGCTTTTTTTTTTTCAAAATGCATCACAACATTGTTGAATTTTTATCAACAGTAGTCCATAGCACTGTGGCGTGGAATTTTTACATTTTGGCAAGTTTGGTACTATCATTGGGCATCACAGTGCTTAAATTTAATGTTACAATGTTACATTTTTTAGAGCAGTACTTTTGAGCATTATCTTCTATTTTTTTCAATCCCTTTTTAGCATATCTTTTCAATTTTCATTACTTTGCATTTCAAAACTTTTAAGCTTGCTTTTTGTATTTTTTTAACCCCATAAAAACATAAAATTCATCCAATTACTATTTATAATCTATTAACAAAAATTAAATAATTTAACAACCTAAAAATATAAATAAAGACATAAAGCATATACTCAACTAAAATAAAAAATGAACTCAAAACTGAAGAAACAAAACAAAACCCATTAGATAGTAAGGGTGACACTGTCATCTTGAAGATTCACTATTAACTTGAGAAGAAGCAATAAGCTAAGGGGGGAAATGCTTGAGTTTATTAACAATAATTTTTGGGATATACTTGTAAATCTTGGGTATGAGTACCAGGAGAATACTATTTATTTTGCTAATATCTTCTTGCCAAGCAAAGATTTATTTAATAAAGCAACAAACATCTAGTCCTATTATATCCCAGTTACGCCGAAAGAAAATAGCAAGAAAGCCATCACTCCTTAGGTCTTTGAAGGACCTAATAGTGATTATGGCATCTTTAATTTCTTTGTCCATGACTTGCCTCTCCAACTGATTAAGATCATTCTTACTCAAGTTAGGGAAACTCACTAAAGTGTGGGTGAAATGGTAACTTAAACCATCATCAGTAAAGAGATCTTTGAAAAAAGAAAGAGTCATATGTTGTAACTTCCCATTATCCTCCTCCTACTCCCCATCATCTTTTCTAAGCATTAAAAGTTTATTTCTTCATCTCATGGTCACAATTTTAGGATGATAATACTTGGTGTTCTTGTCACTATCATCAATCTAAGTTGTGTGTGATGTTTGCAACCAAAGAATTTCCTTATACTTAAACACTTCTTCAAGCTCAAGGTGAAGGTTCTTTTCAAGCTTGAGGATTGCTAGATAAGGCCTTTATATTTAGCTAATTTTCCTTTAGATCCCATCCAAACTAGGCAAAATACATTTTTTTGGTCTAAAAATATGGCTAAACACATTCTTATTGCACTCCTTTAACTCCTTAGAGAGATTGGTTAGGGAGTCATAGGGAGCTTCCCCTTTGGTCCAATGCTACTTAATAAACTCATGGAAATTATCATGCAGGAGCTAGGCCACCTCAAGATGGAAAGGTCTTCCTCTAGGGTTAGATGTAACCAAATAGATTGATCAAAAAGGGGTGGTCATCAAAATAATCAATTCTGATTATTACTTTGATAAAAGCTTCTTGAAAGTGATTTCTCCACTCTTCATTACAATGCCCTCAATCAAGCTTCTCAAAGACCTTTTTATCTGGAACTAGAAGACCCCTCCAAGTAAACTTATGACCATATGAGTGAATATAAATTAAATTGCAGCAATTAATATGGTCATAAAAAAAAACTTGCACCTTTTATTATTTATGGGGGCCTTACGCATTTTCTCATCCACACTTCTGATGTCATTGAAGTTGCCAACAACTAATCACCCCTTTGAAATTTATAGGAAGCAAGGCTTCAATGACTATCTTGAGAAAGTTTTTTAAATTCTTCCTTACGATTGGCATACATAATAGTAAAAAGCCACTCATCTTCATTTTCATAATTAACCTTTGATTGGCAATACTATATGTTAGCTTTAACTAACTTTAGGCTTATATTGTTCTTTTTCCACCTAACCTAGATGCCACCAGCAAACCTATTACCTCGTACCATGACACAACTATCATAACCCAAATCCTTAAAGAAATTAGTGGCTTTAGAAGAGTTAACTTTAATCTCCAATAAGACCATTATATCAATGCTCTAAAGGTTTGAAAGCATGGTAGTGCTTCTCTTAAACAATTTACTACCAGTCCCACAACAATTTTAAATAATAAAGAATTTACATATAAAGGGGGAAAGAGGAGGAACTAGTGCAAAGTATCAAATTTTTAAATAAGAGGAGTACCTCTCTTCCACACCATCATGTTATTGTTATGTAATTTTTAGGATCAATAAGCATGCATCAATATCGTTAATGTATATAAGGTTAGGTGGTCAATATTTTTTTAGCCCAGAAAATTAATTCTTAGCTTGAGAAAATTTTTGAGATATAGTGGGCCCATTCCCATTGAGTTCCTTTAGGCACTATGGTTTTCTTTACATTAGGCCAGAATGTTACTTTAAGCATGTAGCCCATTCCTTTTGTTAATACAATTGGGTTTAAAAATTATAGGATTGCAATAAAGAGAGACAAGAGGCTCATTTTGGTTGGTTCTTTTAGGGGTCCCATAATTAATCGATTATTTTTTATTTCATGAATGTTTTCATGAGCTAACCTTGGGTTGGCCATGTTTTTAGAAACTTCATCACATGCAACTTTATCTTTCTTTGCCTTCACCTAAAATCCTTGAATATCGCACCTCACATTATCTTTAGCATAAACTGTTGTGCCATCTTTTGTCATTACCAAATCACCTTCCTTATTATTGTTAATATTGTTGAATCATTATCCACTACATAATAATAATAATAATAATAATAATAATAATAATAATAATAATAATGATTTGAACAACAACTTTTAGTGATAACTAAAAGTAGTTATCATTAAAAATACACTTTTAATGGCAACTTTATTAAGTTGCCACTAAAAATTGTTGATAAAATGCTATTCTTCATTTTGTCAAAACTTTTAGTAGTGAGATAGAAAAAATTGCTACTAAAAGTCTTTTGTGGTGACAAAAATGTTGCCACAAAATCCCTTGTAGTGACAAAATAAGATAAGTTACCACTAAAAGTAACTTTCAGTGGCAACGATAAGCCATTGCTGAAGGTTTTAATTTTTTTTTAAATAAAAAATTTTAGTATTAAAACTTTTAATAACGACAATTGTCATTACTAAAAGTGACAACTTTTAATGGTTCCCTATAAAAGTGATTTTTAGAGGTGACCAATTGTCATAAGTAAAAGTGGCTTTAGTGGCAACCATAAGTTGTCACTAAAGCCTTTAAAGTTTTTTTGTTCCTTTTAGGGAGAAAAATTTTTTGTGTGTCCAAACTTTTAGTGACAATCAACTATCACTACTAAAAGTGATTGAAGTGGCCACCTTTAAAGGTCATCATTAAATGTGATTTTTAATGTCAACAAATTGTCATTGCTGAAAGTAACTTTAGTAGCAACCTCTAAAAGTTGCCATTAAAAATCATTTTTAGTGGTGACTATGAGTTGCCAATAAAGCCTTTAAAGTTTTTTTTTTTAAAAAATTAGTGTAAAAATTTTAGCAGTGACTAATTGTCACCACTAAAGCTTAATTTTTTTAGTATTACCTTAATTTAAATAATCTTAAAGAATATATTCATCACATATACTATTTTTTTATTTTTTAAAAATTATAGGTAGTTTCTTTTTAATGATTATTTATCCAATTTTATAAGTTATATAATCATTAATCAAAATAAAATTAAACCAAATAGATAATTCTATTATAATTATTTACTTTCTAATTAAAAAGATAATTACAAAGTTTTTTCAAAAATTTCTACAACATTTATTAAAATTTTAATAATTATATCATAAATATTAATATTAATTTAACTTAAATAATTTCAAAGAATATATTTATCGTATAAACTACTTTTTAATTTATCTTAGCAATTGTTGGTAGTCTCTTTTTAATTATTCTTTATCTAGTTTTGTGAGTTATCTAATCATTAATAAAAAATAAAAATAAACTAAATGGATAATTCTATTATAATTCAATAATTTCTAATTAAAAAGATAACTATGAAGTGAATTTGTACTATATTTATTAAAATTTTAATAATTATCTCATAAAAATTAATATTAATTTATTTAATTATTTAATTTATAATTTAAAAAGTAATGATTGAAAGATAGATATAATATAAATTAAATTAAAAATAAAATTAGGAGAGTTAGAAAATATTTAGCTAAAATTTTATAAAAAAGTAAAAGACAAAAAAATGGAAATAGGATAAAAATATAGTTAAAAAAGAAGGGGAAAAAAAATGTAGGATCCCACCCATTTTGTTTCTTCTTTATGTCGACAAAAATGCTCAAAAAAGAAGACTTTCTTCTTTTCCTTTCTTTGAAATCTCCAAATTCTATCTCCTTCCTCCAAACTGCTATAGCCTTTCAAACAAACCCAATTTTAGGAAGCAAAATATGAGAGGAAAGAGATTTGATTTCGTGATTTAAGGCTTAGGGCACAAAATAGAGAGAAGCTCAAGAGATTGTGAAGGGAAGGAGAAGGAGGAGATCTTTAATTGCAACAAACTGCCCATCTTTCTCTCATCTACTTTCTTTAAATGGTGTCTTCACATATCTACTTCTCTATTGTAGATAACTTCCTTCTTATAATAATTTACTTTTAGCTATAGCCATTGTTTGACGCATTTAAAACTTGCAAAACCATGTTTACAGGTCTTGAAGCTGACAAGTTATAGAATCTTAGTTACAACTTTGAAGAATATCATTTATAAATACTTATGGGTCTACTTACAAACTCATTGTCTCTCATGGTCTTTGATTTCACCTCTTGACTTCAAGACATAAAGTATAGGTATCGTACTCAGAGTCTTACCCTTCTTTTATGTCATATAATTGGTCTTCTTATTAATGGGCATACATGGGTGATTGCTCTTAACCCCAACAAAACTAAACCCAAATGATGTTGCCATCACTGCTCATTAGCTAGTCTCTCAGAATTCTTAAGGTTTTTAAAGTTACTCTTTTTCTCTCTTCCCATAAATTCTTAACCTAATTTCAATTTTTTGTTTTGTTTTGCTTATAACATGCTTGTTATAAGGCCCACTTTTTTTATGCTTAACTATTTGTAATATCTTTACCGTTGCTTAATAGGCATTATAGTGACATATTGTGTAGTAATAATTGGACGAGCACCCTTTAGGTAAGGATGTATTACTTTATTGTTAATATTTCCTTATGCTACATCACTAACTTTTTCAATCAAACAATTATTATGCTAAAGATAAATATTTAATAATATCACATGCTTTTTAAAATTTCACTAGTTAACATCAAATACTATGAAAAATTGTGATTATTAATTTCAAGGGTAAAAACTATTATAATAATACCATATCAATAGTTATTTCACCCTAATAGCTTAAGCTATTAGGAAAAGTTTCAAGAATGGATTTAATATTGATCTCTAACAACGATTTGTCATGTATTCCATCATAACAATACTCCAACGTTTCCTCCATTACCTATTTCTAAAAATAGTTATAATATTGTGCGATTTGTTTGCAAGAATGTGGCATTGTATAGTGATGGACTACCTAATAAAGGCATTAGCATCCCATACTTTTACTTGACAACTCTAAATCCAATAGCAAGAAATGCATTGAAGGAGGAAAGAGCTTCATTCATGGTCAGTGAATACCCCCTTAGAATTTGTGGCAAGATAGATCCAAAGAATGCTACTTGTGCCAACATTATTCTAATTGGAAAGGTGCATCAGAAAATGAATACTATTCAATTTGATTGTACTGCATGTGTAACCTCTTACCTTAGTCTTAGTCCATTTTTCTTTTTGCAATTTGCATTATGTTGCTAAATTATAGTCTTTGGTCTTAGTTCATGTGCATACTATTATGGACATCATATTTTGCAGTAGTTTTTATATATGTATCCTAAGAATTGACACCAAGAAGGTTCTCAATCCTATTGTCTCAAGCTATCCCTCCATCTTGTGGGAATAGATGATTACCCTACATGTGGAAGTTAAAATATGCTCCTATTTTAACTTGTATACTATTTTGCTTAGTTTCCATTACATTAATTGTGAGTGTGTAATGTTTCACAAGACCATTAAAATGTTAACATTAGAATAACAAAATAGATATAATGTGAAGCATGTTTCAAAACTTGATGCACTTCTTACCTTATTTCTTGCTAATGGCTACAAGTATTTAAATTCATTAGATTTGGTGAAGGTAACTCTATGATCAAATCAGAAATTTTTGTGACAATTTAAATATTATGAAATGGAAGTATTTAATTTAATATTTTATTATTTTTTGTTAGTTTAGTTAGGTTTCTCCAAAGTTTAAAATACTTTCACCTCTATAACAACTGCCTTCAAGAAAAGGAAAGATTATAAAGAATCCCCTTTTGAGATGCCTTTGATAAAAGTTAGGCTCTTGGAATTTGACATATGTGAATATGCATTTCAGCTAAAGTTAGTTGACAAGAAGTATGAGGAAGCTAAATTTGCTAGAAGTACCTTGTTTTCCAAGCATTCAGAGATGAAAGGTAATTCCTAAAAGAATTAATGGATCAAAAGCATATCTTCATTCATTGTTCATGTTACTAGTTGCGATTACCAACTTCTTTTTACTATACAAATTTGTTGCTAAGAAACTAATCCATACTTTTTGTAATATTAATAGGGGCTAGCCTAGGGATCACGACTTTGATGTCTATAACTATCAGCTAAATGATTTTGTTCATTTAAAGGGACAACTAATTTGTTTACTTCTTTGATTGCTATCATGCAATTTTGATGCATTATGGCTAAACATTATTTCAACCAAGAGCTGTTGAGCTTTCAATGTGTTTGATGAGTGGCTCTTTTCTTTTTCTTTTTCTTTTATTTGTTGAAAAATATAGATGATGGAACTTCTAATATTTAGTGTTTGAATTTTGCATAGTATATATCATTCAAATCACATGTTCAATAGCCAAAGCATGCAAGCTATAAGCTTACCCTTTTTTGTTTTGCAAGAGGAGAAAACTTAGGTAAAACTTTGTAGATATATGTTATTAGGATTATGTTATAAACTGTAATGCTTTATGGTATCTATGTTGTCTGGCTAAGTAAGAATTGTTAGTATAACAATATTCTTGTGCTCCTTCTTATCGTTGATGTTAAAAAATTTCTCAATTATTGTTATTATTTGATATTGAAATTTTCTTTTTACATTAGGGGTACCATATTAATATAACATTAGTGTTTCTTTTTATTGTAGATTTTTTTTTGTTGCTTATAAAACTGTTTTGGTAGTTGTCAATGGGTGCTGCAAACTTGTCTGTGTACACAATAAGCATGGGGATAATGATGATTGAAGTCTAATGGAGTGCCACTTTTTGTGATAGGATAGCCCTCTTGTTGTTTTGATTGTGCCACTTTTTGGCCATGACAAGATAAGTTTTTCACAAGTTTATTCCTTAATATTTGTTAGTTAAATAAGTTTATTTTCTTTATTTTTAAATTAAAAATTTTAATAAAGATTTTTTTCTTGGTATTATAATTCAAATTCAATATATCTTAATCACAAATCAAGTGTAAGATATTAATTTTAGCCCAACAATAGATAAATTTTAACGTTTTGGAAGTATGCTAAACTTATTACCCTATTTAGCTTAGATTGAGAGTGGATGTTAGCATATCATTTTCTTATAACATTATCGTCATCTTTATATTTTCATTTTAAAACTTTCCTTATGTTTATCTTGTGTTAGTTATATATAATAACAAGATACTTTAGTTTTATTACAAACTTTTTTTTTTAAAGATAATGAAGCTAGTTAGGGTTTAAATCTAAAGTCATTTGTTAAAATATCCTAATATGCTTCTACCAAACAAATATATATATATATATATATATCCTAATTTGATGTGGCTATATTTCATTTAGTTAGTTAAGTTTGTGATGTAAAGTTAGGAAAATTCCATTATAACATGTATATATATACTTCTCGACTAGATATATAGCATTTTATATATAAAATAGTGGCCTATTTTATTGTCATTTAGCTTGGGTTCAATGCTTCTAAAATTGTGAGATAAGTATACGAAAATAATTTGGTTGGTGAGTATGTGTGTGTTATCATTTGATTACTATATTGTGTTGTACTTAATAAATTAAATTTAATATTGATGGTGTCATTGACAAGCTCTTTGAAATAAGCAAAGTTGAGGAGATTGTGATAGATGGGAATAACATCAATAGGTTGAGCATAGAACTTGAGGACTTAGAGTGAGTCCAACATATTATTTTTTTAACATCTATAAGTTTCATATGGTTATAAAATTGTATATAAGTCTTCATGTGGGTGTTCAATATTTGCATTATATATATTTTTTGTTTATTGCTTGTATGGTATTGTAAATTCATTTAATTAAATTTTTCCTCTTGACTAGAGCTTTTGGTTGGCACATGAGCATATTAAATCATGGAATGTGGATGCAAAGAGGGTATTGATTCAATTTTTAAAATTTGAAATCCTTGTGAATATTTTAAACTAATTGAATGTGGTTGTTGGATTCTCTAATTGAATTGATTGCTTAGGGTTATGAAGTAAAATTTTTTAAAAACTAAAAAACACTAAAGTTGCCACTAATTTTTTTAAATAAAAAACTTTTAGCAATGACAAAAGTTGCTACTAAAAATACTTTTTAATGCCAAAAGACAAATTAATGCAACTTTAGTTGTGATAGTTGTCGCTACTAAATAGTTTTAGTAGTAACTTTTATGGCCATAAAATATCATCTTTAATGGTGACTTGTTTGTTACCATTAAAGATATTTTGTAATGGTGGTATTTGCTATAAGCTAATGGTGACCAAATGTTGCCTTTAAAACTTTTTAGTGGTTGGTGACTTTTGAACTTTTAGTGGTAACTTCCTATCTTTTGTCATGATCCCAAAATAATTGGCCCTACCAAAGGTTAAGCCTATGATTCATACTATAATCATCCATACTTGTCACCTCCAATGGTCTCTGACCTTGCCTATGCTTTTGGACCATTGTCCAGGGGCCATACAAAGTTGTCTTTGACGTAGGTTTTTAGCCAACGACTTGTTTAAGGCGGTCTATATCACCTTGTTCCTTTGGAAGCTTGTCAAATATTTCATTTATATAGCTTGTGTAATGTCTATTATACTTTTATAATTATTATTTTTATCTATCAAATTATCATATTAATTATCAAATCACCATTTTAAAAGTCAAAAATAAAAAAAATTATTCTCTATCTTACCTATTATTACCTGTCCATCTTTTACATTCCTTTTATTTTTATATATTCCAACCAAACAACTTGTAAGCGTGGCCAAAACACTCACATCGTAAACACAATAAATCTAAACCCTCATACTCAATGTTGTACTCACGGCCTTTTAGTCAGAATGCCAGAAGCAAGGCTTGCTCAAGTTCACCTCAACTCCTAATCTTGCAAATCTACCCTTACTTTTGGTGTCAAAACTTCAATATGTATATATCCGTCGCTTTCAAGTATATATGTTCCTCATTTGCAATAAAAGAAGAAAGAAAAACTTAATTAATTTTCACGCAAATGGTATATCACAAATTCATAATCAAAATTAATATGAGAATCATTAATAATGAGAAAAGGTTAAATTTATTTTTTGGTCTCTATCTTTTCTTTCTATTTTTAATTTGATTCCTATAGGTTAAAAATTTATAATTGAGTCCTTATAATTTTAAAAAATTTTAATTTAATCCCTATAATTAAACTTCTATTAGTGTATCATTACATATTTGTTGATATAAATAGTCAACCATATGTTATTTTGCACTCTAAATATGTATTATTTATGTAAGTAAATAAAGAAAAGTAGATAATGAAATGAAAAACTAATATAACATATGTTAAATGATTTGGAGTGGTTTGGGAGTGCTCTAGATTTCTACTTACTTTGAAACTTTTTTTTTCAACTAGAGTTTCGAGAAAAGCAAAAAAAGAAGCAATTTATGTTTGGCAAATGTATTATTGCTTTGCAATTAATATTATTTATTTGAGTAAATGATTTTAAATATTCATTATGGTTAATTTTAATTAAATATCCCATTTTTATTTAATTAACATATAGAAAATAAAATCACAATAAATATAAAATATTTTAATCAAAATAAAAACACATAATTTATAAAATTAGAATAAATATATAAAAATGCATCAAAATAAATATATAAAAGTAAGAAAAAAAATTAGAGGAGTGCCCAGATCTACATGCATGTAGGAAACATGCACATAGAGTTACATCAAATCTTTTTCTAAGTATGTACAAGAGTTTATACCCCACAAAAATTAAAAAATTAAAAAACGAGAAGGAATTAATTCACGCTGTCCATCAGGCACGGAATTTAGAATATAAAAATCTATTTCCGAGTATGGACAAGAAGTTATATATACCCCACAAAAGTTTTTAAAATAAATTAAAAGACGAGAGGGAATTTATTCACGCAGTCCACCACGCGTGGAATATATATGAAACATATAATAGGGTATAGCGTGCTGCACGCTTACTGAAGGTCAATGTATTTTCGGTACAACTAATTATATTTTCCCAATATTCTTACTTTTACATAATGGCCTTATTGACAATCTTGGTATGGTTTTCAGCTCATGATATTATTATCCTTAATTATATATATGAAAAAAAAATTATTATCCTTAACGAACTCATTTGTGTGTGTGTGTGTGTGTCTATATATATATATATATTGTTCGCATGACAATATGGTGAACGTATATACTGGCATTAATCCTTCCCCAATTCCACTAATCAAGTTTGGACGTGAGGCAAATCATGATACAGCTAATAAATCAAGGACATTATGACACAAACAAATAAATAGTGGGAATTAGTCAATTACTTGTGACATTGAATAGCCTATTAGTCTATTACATGCGTTTTTCATTCGTCTAGCTAGTATAAGTCAAAGTAAATAAAATTTTCAGAAAAATCTTTTTTTTTTTAATTCCTAACAAATTGACAAAGTTTCCGTTAGTTCTCCGCAATTTTTTTTCATTTAATTTATTTTGATTTGTTTTAATCTAGAAAAAAAAGACTCGGTCTTGGGCTTCCGGTATTTGGCAGGTTCCCATAATATTTATTTATCGAAGGACAATGTGGTGCGCAAGGGTAGACTTCGAAGAGTTCAAGTCTTGCATGACCAAGCAAACGATATATAATTTCAGGCACTCAGGCATGCATATCACTCCAAGTGAACAGAGAACCTTAAATATTCATTATGTTAATTAATATCAAATGATGAAATCAACATGGTACAAATGGTAACCACTCCCATACACAGAAGTCTCAAGAAAATCTGGTTGCAAATAATAATTTATATTCGAATATGATACATGAGCTTCGATCTTTTTATCCTTATCATATTATTTTGGGATTCATTCATACGTAGAACGAAAGTCCAAATTAAACTTAAACAACACACAACAACACAAAAACGCGCGCACACACACATGCATATTCATGATTAATTATACAGATATAAGGGTATCAGCCAAGAGATTAGTGGCGGCCAAGAACCTAAGTTAGGGGCTGCAATGTAATTTTAAAAATAATAATTAAAAATAATAATTTTTTTTTAAAAAGAATGGATTTCATTATAAAAATAAAACCATAAATAATGATAATTATTTTTCTATAAAATTAATGTTAGTATCAGTAAATAAATTTAAAATTTTTTGTTAAATTTTTTTAGATTTGAGTTAAGTTATTACATATCTAAACAATTTTTGGATTCAATCTGATCTGGATCAAAATAAGCTCTCAAAATATAAAAATATAAAGAATAAGGTACAAAATATTAGAGTTAGGAGATGTAAAATACTAAAACTTACACCCCTTATTTGTAATTTTATCTAAAATGAGAAGGTGCATATGCACCCTCTCACATTAACGTGGCTCCGCCACTGCAAAAGAATGTTCAAGAAATATATACTGAGTTTCTTAAGTTCTTGCATTTATATATTTTTTAAAACCTAACAACTAAATATGCTTTTCATCTGAATTTTTAATACAATACCAAGTCAGATGTTGATTAATTAAGAGGCTCAAAATCTATTGTTGAAATCACCATGATAAAGTGATTAGAATTAAAAATCACAATGATTGCAATTTGTATAATCCAAAATAGGAGTGAAACTGAGTATCAATATATTCATAAATTAATTAGTAGCAAATCATGGCTAGCATAAATGTTTCGGGAGTACGTATATTCGTGTGATTCAATATTCATCAAGCTACTGAAAACAACAGAATTAATTTATTAGTACATTCATGGCGCTCAAGCACGACTTTGAGAACAGAACGCAGAATCAATTTTAAATGTTCTGGTTTTTTTTTAATGATTTTATTGTATGTTTCGCATTAATTGCTTTCAGAAATTTTATTTAGTAAGAACACGTTCACAAAATAATTTTTTAATATTATGTAATTAAAAATAATAATTAATAATACTTCAATTCAAAAATAACATTTTATATTAAATATATATGAATAAATATCAATATTATCATAAATTTAATAAATTTTTAAAATAAAATTTTTTTGATATAAAAGAATTAACATTGAAAAAAAGTTTAATCAAGAAATATGTTTTCTTTTTTTTTAATAAAAGAAATCAATATTTTAAAAGATTTTATTTTTTCTAATTTTAAAAATATTTATGTATATTCTTATAATGAAAAAAAGAGTCATACAATTTCAATATTTTTAAAAGAGAAAAAAGTAACTTATTATTATTATTATTTACAGAATTAAGAACGGCTGGACCATATCCTATAGACCCTCTGGCATTTAGCCAGGAGAGATACCATTAAGTACATTAATGATTGATAGATCGTGCTGTTGGTATTCCAACCTCCCAGTGAATGAATTTCAAAAGTTGGTGTGCTGTCAAATTTTGGAGCATCAACTTGAGTTTTGTCCGAGCTTGATCATCTCTAAGTGTTTCTATATTATTTCACAATAGATAGCTCAATGATAAAGAGAAACACATTAATTAATAAAACTCATTTCTAACATATTTATGTGATTATTTGATTATTATTTATTTGATATATGTTAAATTATAATATTTTATATATGATAATATAAGATACACTTAAAACAAAAAAAAGAAGAAGCATTTATTATTAATGAAAAATATTAAAAAGACAAATTTTGTATATTCATAAAATATTAATTAAATATTTCTTAATTCATAATGTGCTTTAAATTATTATTGGATCCAAGATTTAAACAATTAGATGTATATATATATATATATATATATAATTAGATAGATGATTCAATCAGAAAAGTAAGAGATTTACAATTTAATGGTTGATTTTGGACTAGTTTTGTTATCAACCTAATCGGTCCGGCCCAAATTTAGTTGAACCAGCTAATTGGATGATTCTAAGGTTGAACGGTTATAATACTGAATTGGGTTTGAAACTTGCTTTGTTATGAGAATCGTGATTTATATTTATCAAGAAGCGAAACTGACGTGGAGTCCCCCAAGAAAAATTATGATACTAAAATTAGGATGAACTTGTTGAAAAATTAATTAATTTATAGATTAGTATTAATTAATTATTAGATTAATTAAGAGATTATATTTTTAATAATATCAAATAATTAATTTAGTAATAAATATTGTGTAAATGATTTGATTTATTTGTTTTATGAATAACCTGCTAGACTATCTATGGATTTGGATTCCGGAAGTACTTCAGGGGGTGAAGTGAGGAGAGAGACAGAGAGAGAGAGGTGGGGCCCACCTCTGTCATGTGGGTCCCACATTTTTTTTTCTCTATCTCTCTCCTCACTTCACTTGAAGTACTTCAGGTGATCCTAACCCGACTATCTATATACTTATTTAAGGAATATGCCTTAACTTACAACTCATCTATACTAGTAATGCTATTTAATATTACTTAAGATTTATTGATTAATATCTTGATCGATTCTCAATATCTTTGGGTTTGTAAGTTGTAACTCTCACTCCTCCTCTCATCTTTTGCCATACCCGTCTTTTAATAAAGATCTCCAATTTGTCAACAAATCTATTGGTTCCAAATTTGGTCTATACTTATCTCCCATAACTTTTTTAACAATTGAGATTAAAGTCTTGATTACATGACCTTTGACACGTTTGTGTGCATAGTTGAAAAATTATTCCACTACCCACTATTCTCTGCAATTCCTTAGGCCATCAAAAAATTATCCTCCAAGCCTACTTGTTAATAGTGCTAAATTAAAAATGTCAAATCCTAGAATAGTATTCCATTGCCCATTATTCTCTGCACTTAATTGCCTTCGTCTTTCTATATATTAACCCCACAAAAGTCCGACAATGATAGATTCTAACTCCTTGAAGTCATTTTTGAAAATTTATAACCACTCATAGCATGTATATGATAAGCACTTACCTCTCTATCACTATGAAACAATTTTTGCTTCCATCCTTATGCCCTTAACTATAACTTATCTCTAATGAAAGCAGCAAATCTGTTTTCCAAATAGTGAACCAATATTTTGAATACCTACCCAAATCTGATGCACCTCACTACTTCAGGATCTTTATAAATTCTTTAATCATACAATGGAATACATTGTAGGTTGATTATCTAGTTGCTAACAATATTATATAGAATGTCTAACAAATAATTTTATAAAATGAGTTGAGTCTTAGAAATAAAAAAAGAGGTCAATCTATCATAAACATACATTCTAATTTTAAAGAGTCATAGTTTTAATTTGATTCATGATAGTGTTTTGGGCCTCATTACATATAAACAAAAAAACTCTTTCTAAAACCATGGCCATCATTATCACATTCAAAGTTTACCTGGCTAGGGCCATTTTTAAGCTTAGGATTCACAATTTAAACCAGTTTCAAAACTATTTTAGTTATTTCTCTAATTTAGTTGTGTGTTTTTTCAAAACTGTTAATTTCTTTATTTAATAAGGAGGGTATTAATTAGGTTTACAATCCTTACCTGTAATTTTATTATTAATTATTGATCTTGTTTAATATTAAATTTAATGGGATGCTTATATATATATATACATATAAAAGAAAAAAAAGGAGGAAGTTCAAGCATGTAGATTTTGATTTTTGATCAATAATCATAAACCATAAAAAAATCCATTTTCTTTTTTTCATGTAATATATCATAGGTACATGGATTGAGCCTAACACACTAAACAACATTATGACTACATTAATCATTGTTCCTTCATCTATTTTTGCAAGCATCTTAAGCTTGGACTAGTCATTTATTATGCCAAAAAAAAGGGACTTTTATTGGCAATTTTTGTCATTACTAAAAGTTAAAAAGTTGTTATTTTTAGTGTTGACATTTGGTCGTCACTAGGTCGAAGCTAATACCTCTATACCAAAAGGTCTTTAGTAGTAGCAAAGAAGTCGCAACTAAAAATGATATTTAGTAGTAACAAAAGTTGCTACTAAAACTATTTAGTTGTAACAAATGTCACTACTAAAGCTCCATTAATTTGCCTTCTATAAAAGTTGCTACTAAAGTAAGACTTTTAATGGCGATAGTAGTCACTACTAAAAGTACAATTTTTAACACCGACGCATCATGTTTATCATAAAAGGTGCTTTCAGTGATGACAATAGTTGCCATTAAAGCCTCATTAATTTGACTTTTGTAAAAAGTCAAAAGTAAAGTGAGATTCACCTTTTTAGTGGCAACCTTAAGTGTTGCCACCAAAAAAAAAAAATTTCAACAAAAGTTAAAGTTATCGCTAAAAGTTTTCTTGATTTGAAAAAATTTTAGTATTTAAGTCTTTCTTTTTAATATTTCTAGTTGCCTATACAAAATTTAATCCAATTTCATGCAACACTATTAAATTTAAATTTAAATTTATCAAGACAGCCCCTTGTTCTCATTATTCTCTTACATTTTGGTGCCTTAAATTCTTTTAAATACCTTATGGATTCAAGGGCGTTTCTTAATGTATAGTCTTATCTTATTTACACCATCCATTTTTCATCAAGTTATATTACTATTTATTCATATCCATTGGTTATATGTTAATTGCAGTATTTTTCTAAAACCTACTAAAAGTAACCAAATCTTTAATATAAGCCCATTTGATCATTCTTCCTCAAACTTATTGTATCCACTATTAAATATGTAATACCTTAACCTTTTTAGCCTTCCCATTCTATCTCAAGCCTTAGTTTAAAGAATTACTTGAAAATTATCATATTTAATGCTATTTAATTGTGTATGTAAGGCCCAAAATTTTTCATTACATGCTTTATGGATCATATAAACCCATCAATATCATTTTTTATTCATAACACATCCATACAAATCATAAAAATCATAAAACATCTCATGCTCCATGGATTTAGCATCATATATTAAAAAAATAATGGTTTGCTCTCGGGTTCGTTGTTCTAATTTACTGATATGAACTTTAGAAATTCATAACTAATTTTAGAAAAATTAAAATCAAGTAAACCATACCATTCTAGAAAGTTGTGGATGTCTACTAATGACTAAAAATAATTTTAGATCACGAAAATATCGATTGAATTGAGAAAAATAATGGAATAGTACCAAAGGTCTGTCTACATCATTAATACTGTCCTTCAACTTTAAAAATTCTGTTCTTTCTCTATAGAGCTCCAAATGAGGTGATCTCAGTGGATATTGAAAGCTTATGGTGTCTAGTATAAGTCTGTAAAATTTCATGAGCATTGAATATCATTTGACCTATGTGTGACATAAAAATATAAACTGACCATATGAACAGTTGGTCTTTGGTGCCCGATCTTAACTCTCTGACACACTAGGCATCAAGAGACATACTCTGCTATATCAAATTTCATCCTTAGCCACCAAAATATCTTTTTAAAATCTTGATATATCTTGTTATTGCCTGGATGAATCGTGTTCTTACTTTTGTATACCTCATCTAATATCCCTTCTCTAATCTCAAAATTCCTAAGCACATATAGTCTATCCTTGTATCTTACTAACCCATCCCCAGGCAGATTAAAGTTTAGAGTGCTACCCTAGAATATCTAGGCTATAATCTTTCTCACTTCTTCATCCTCTTGCTGGGCATCCTTAATCTGGCTCTTCAGGTCATTTTCTATCTGAGTTTCACTCATCAATAATTTCCCTGAATGCAATACAAATGAGAGACTCATATCCCTGAATCTCTCAATCAATTCTTGCTCTATGATCATTATATAGGCCACATGTATGACTTTCTTACTTAAAGCATCTACAACCACATTTTCTTTTCTTCGGTAGTATTTCAAGGTAAAATCATAATTTTTTAGGAACTCTAACCACCGTCTCTGCCTCATATTTAACTATTTCTGCTCAAACAAATACTTAAGGCTCTTATGGTCACTAAAAATTTCTATGGTCACTCCATACAAATAGTGTCTCTATATCTTAAGTGTGAATACTACCACTGCTAGCTCTAAATCATGTGTGGGGTAATTTCCCTCATATGGTTTCAATTGCCTAAAAGCATAAGCTACCACTCTGCCTCCCTACATAAGGACACATCCTAACTCTTTCTTTGAGGCATCACTATAGACAATAAAATTCTCTCTAAGGTCAAGAAGTACTAAAACTAGGGCTATGGTTGATTTATACTTTAGCTCCTGAAAGCTCTTTTCACACTTCTCATCCCACACAAAAGGTACGTTTTTCTTAATGAACCTAATCAGTGGTATAGCTATCTGAGAAAAGCCCTGAATAAACCTCCTGTAGTACCCCACTAAACATAAGAAGCTCCTGATTTCTGTCACTATCCTAGGTCTCTCCCACTGTAAAATTGCCTCTACCTTATAGGGATCTACTATGACCCCTGCCTGGGAGATCACATGGCCTAAAAACTGGACCTCAGTGAGCTAAAATTCACATTTATTAAGTTTAGCATACAACTGGTTTTCCTTCAGGATTTTTAGAGCTAATATCAAATGCTACTCATGTTCCTCTCTACTCTTAGAATAGATAAGAATATCATCTATGAAAACTACTACAAACCTATCTAAGTATGGCTTAAACACCCTTTCATGTAGTCCACAAATATTATAAGTATATTTATTAACCTAAAAGGTATAACTAGAAATTCATAATGCCCATATCTGATTCTAAAGGCTATCTTAAGGATATCCTCAGCCTTGATCATGAGCTGGTGATACCTTGACCTAAAGTCTAGAAAAACACTGATGCTC
Source organism: Erythrophleum ivorense (assembly GCA_026724425.1). Taxonomy (NCBI): domain Eukaryota; kingdom Viridiplantae; phylum Streptophyta; class Magnoliopsida; order Fabales; family Fabaceae; genus Erythrophleum; species Erythrophleum ivorense. Next base: position 785,091 of record JAIUCV010000174.1, read on the forward strand.
CTACCAGTTGGTTTAGGAGGTCATTTATCATGGGAAGATGGTACTTATTATTTATGGTTAGCTTATTGAGTTCTCAGTAATCAATACATAGTCTAAGGCTCCCGTCTTTCTTCTTTACGAATAAAACTGGAGCTCCTCACAGTGAGGCATTGGGTCTGATGAAACCTTTCTCTAAGAGCTTTTTTATTTGTTTCTTTAACTCTACTAGCTTGGTGGGAGCCATCCTATATGGGGCCTTAGATACTAAACCCACCCTAGGTACAATATTAATGGCAAACTCAATCTCTCTTTCCAAGGATAGTCTGCTAACCTCTATAGGGAACACCTTAGGGAACTCTCTAATAATTGGAATATCTTCAATGCTCTCTTCTACCTCAACTTGGATTAAAAAGAAAACCAAAAACCCCTAACAACCATGTTCTGGAAATCTCTCAGCCTGGGAAGTGGTCATAAGGGCTAGCTCAGTCCTAATACTAGGCACTGTCCCACATGTAGATAAAGAAATACACTGGTGATAGCAATCAAGTGTGGTATTATTTGTAGACATCCAGTTCATACCAATAATTAAGTCAATATCAATAAAGGGTATGCAAATCAAGCCAAGTGTGGTGAAACAATTATTAAACTAAAAAACACAGTTCAAACAAGCATGGGAGGTAATGGCTTTATTTCCAATAGGGGTGGATATATGTAATTCATAAGGTAAATCATGCATACTCAGACCCAACCTCCTAACACAGTCATAAGATATGAAAGAATGACTAGCATCTGAATTAAATAGTGCAAGTATAGAATAATCATTAACCTTAATCATACCTTGGATCAGAGTCAGGGATTTGCTAGCCTCCTATTGCGTCAGGGCGAAGACTCTACCCTAGATTTATGGTCTGGGTGTAGGAGCTACCTCCCTCTGCTGTACAGGGTGGGCAAGCTGGGTGCAATCTCTGGCTATGTGCCCTGACCTGTCGCATCTATAGCACATGTTCTGCCTCACATAACATGGTTTACCCCCATGGTTCCTACCACATTGACTATATACTGTAGGAGTGGAACTGCCTCTGGTAGGCTGAGCTCTTCTCTTCTTACCTCTTCTACTCCATTGGCCTCTGCCACCTCTTCTGCTACTACCAGTGGTCTGTAACTCTTTTCAGGGTCTCTTACTCTCAGGGAAGGGAGGTCTGGCACTAGAAGCTATTTACATGGTCTTGAAGTTCACTTTCGTAACTCTACAAACCTCTACTAGGGCGTTGAAGTCCCTAATCTTTTGTGGGATCACCCTATCTCTGATCTCTGATAGTAGATCCTTCTCTAACTTGTCCACTCACCACCTCTCATCATCATGCCTTTGCAGGTAGGAGGAATATTGGGAAAGCTTAACAAACTTTGCTATGTACTGGTTCACTGACATCCCCTCAATCTGTTTTAGGAGTACAAAATCTGACTCCTTCTTATCTCTAATAGAGCTGGGGAAATACCTCTTATAAAAAACTTAGAGGAACGTCTCCCAAGTAAATGGGAGGTTCCTCGATCTTAGTATCGGTTTAGTACTCCCTCACCAGTAATCTGTCTTTTTCTCTAACTGGAATATAGCCATTATTGCTTTCTGCTTGGTGGTACACTCCATCACCTGGAAGATCTTCTCGAGTTGCATAATCTAGGCCTCAGCTTTCTCAATATTCACCTTTCCCTCAAATGTTAGAGGCTTAAATTTCCTGAACTGGGCTATAGTATCTCGAGTGGAAGGCACCTAAACTAGTGGAGTCTATGACACCTGCCATGTCTATGGCTATGGGTTTAGGTGAGTCGCCCTGAATGCTTGGGACGGTCTGAAGGCTATGATGGTAATGGCAGAGGAGGAGGCCCTTGGTTATCTCTCTCAACAAGTAGTTCTTGAAATTGTATAATCACAGCTTGCTGTTGATCCAGGCGAGCCATTATAGCTTGTAAGGCTCCAGCGACTGGATCACTGGGCTCGACTCTATTCTCAACACGAGCCTTTCTAGGCTCTGGTCTAGCTATTATAAAGGGCCTACTTTGACCTCTTCGTGTGTTCACCATATTTTTGAAACATCATAACATAGTTTAGTACAAAAGGGGAACACACACCACCATACCACATTCAAATCATCCTTAAATAACTCATATACAAGGGCAATCTCATTATTTCAAGCCACAACTCATAACAACATGCTTGAACCGATACTCTGATACCAATAAATATAACACTATACTTAAATAAACTCATCTCATCTCAAGTTAGTTCATTTCCTCAGGCTACGTAAGGAATTCAAGCAAATATTCAAATAAAATATTACATTATTTTATGTTGCATAGTAGATAAAAATTCTGTTTCGAATCCTGTAGGCCATATGAACCCATCCATATCATTCTCTAATTTAATTTCACATATACAATTCACAACCATCTCAGAAAGTGGCTAAAAACTTGAATTTCTAGCATGCATACACAAAAGAAATGTGTTCTGCCACGGGTCCTAATGCCAGAATTTGAGGGTCACATCTAAAAAATTACAATTAATTCTAGAAAAATCAAAATCATGCAAAAAGATACATTCTAGAAAGCTACAGATGTTAACTTCATGATAAAAATAAGATCAAACCAAAATAGGAGCAATTAGACCATGAAAATTGATGAAACAATAACCAGGGTCTAACTGTCGCACTATTTTACTGCACAATTTCCAAAATTCGTTTCTCACTCCACAGACCTCCATTTGAGGTGCTTCTAATTGCTACAAGTCACTGTGATCATGTAGTTTATGCCTGTAAAATTTCTGCCTTATTGGACATTGTTTGACTCTTAGATGACACAAATTTAAAATGACCAAATGAATAGTAAATTCTACAAATTCGATTTTCTGAGGCAGACTTTGAAAAATCATAGAAAATTCTATAGACCTCTAAATGAGGTGGTTCTTAGACCAACAGAAATTTTTAAATGAGATCTACATACATGCCAAACTTCGTGCAAAAACTAGCTCATTTGGTCAAACTTTGACATAAGGAGGCAAAATGAGATTTTTTGTGCTAAAAGAGGGCTCCATGGGTTCATATTTGCTTCTCCTACTTCTAAGGCTCTATGAGCACATGGGAAAACATCAACATAGGCTACCAAACATAGCTCAAAGGTCTAACAACTTATATTTGCAAAATTCACTCTCCCAAACCAAATCATACACCATGTACATAATGTCAAAATCTTGCTATTCATACTAAAAACTTCCTACATCATTCATATAGCTCTAATTCTCATACATCTACAAGTATTCTTAAGTACATACACCATGTACATCATTAGATTACATTTCTTGACAACAAAATGGTTACAAAATGACTATTTTACAAGTCCTTTGCCAAATTCCCTATCTTCACGCTTGGTGGCTTGTATTTCTTTGTTCACTTGGTCCACCTAGATATATTAGCCAATGGGGAGAGAAGAATGAGATTCTAAGGATCCTCATAACTCACCTCCCCTTCAAACACACGCACTTGATGCAAATTTCAAGTCTAAAATGCATGTGAGTCAAACATAGAGTTCTCAATCATACATAAATCATTTCCTTCATTCAATAAGACATAAATAACACACATAGGCTTGCCAAGACAAGGATTTAGCCTCACCCATTCTCTTTTGGACTTTTGGACTTGCCTCACCTATTTTCAAAGGACTTTTGACTAAGCTTCACTTTTTTAAGAGACTTTTGGCTTTGTCTCACCTAACCTCAAGGACTTTTGGCTCATCCTCACCCTAAATAAGGAGCTTTTGGCTTCACCAAACTCAAGCAAACCAAAAACATTCATGAAAACATCTTTCAAGTACATAACATAGTAACATTGTAGCAAATCATTCACTAAAAACATATTTCATGACTTAAAACATCCACACACACATTCAAGACAAGAAAGACACTCAAGCATGCATGAAGGAAAGTTGAGAGAGCTACCTTACTTGAAATGACACACTTTTTTCCTGAAAAGTTCTTTTTCTCCCTTGGCCAAACACCCACAAAAAGGTAGAGCTTGATTCCTTTGGCCTAGATACATGCAATGGGACCTAATTATACTCTTGGAGCATTCAACAAGGTTACACACACTCTAAAAAAATTAACTACTCCATAATGGATCCATAAGGCATCCAAAGGAGCAACCATTAGTATCTAAGGTCTTGGCTCCATTTTCATCTTATATCAAGGTCTCTTAGTTCCAATGAGACTCCTTGAAGTCATCATACACTCAATTCTAAGAGACTAGGACCATATTGCTTTTATAGTTCATATTATAGAACCTATTGCCTCATCTCCCATTCTAAGGCTTCTAAATTTTTTTCAAGGGTTTCTCTCATACTTTCCCATCATATAAAGTCCCAAAACAAGGTTAGAATAAATTAAAACATCCCCTAACCTATTCCTTTAGTCTTGGCCGAAAATGACACACCATTTGGAGCCTATAGGGTTTTTGATTTTTCCTTGATGGGAGAGGCACTTGGGAGACTTTTTTGGAGTCTTAGGAACTCAAATAAACATTTACACATGCAAGAAAATTCATAAATTAAATCAATTTTTACAAAGTGTCTAAGAGCTCTACACTTTCCTAACTTGATTTTCATGAGCTTTTCTTCCAATTTCCTTGCATCTTCTAACTCGTTATAGTCTAAAACTCACAATTCTTTCTTATTTCTGGACAAAAAATCCTCCCCCAAGATGGTTCTATTCTGGCCGAACTCCACACATAAAAGGGCAAGAAAAAGAAAGCAAGCAAATTAGAAAAATTACTTTGATTCTAAACTTATCTTAAAAGCTCTCTTCCTTGCTTCAACCCTCTCCTTGAATTTGAAAATTTCCCCCTCTGTTTTGGGCTCAAAAAAGAACCAAATCTCACTAAATCCATAGGAAGAGAGGAGGAAAGGAGGGAAAAAAGTTTTCTAAGAGAAAGAGCAAAAGTTTTCATGAATTCATACCTTTCTCTTGGCTTTTCATCTTCCCTTGAGCTTGCTCTTTTATGCCACTCTCTCTCTAAGTCTCCTTTCTATTTTTTGGGCAAAAAAAGATTGTTTAAGTGCAAAGGAGCTGTTGGAACGTGGATAAGAAAAAGAAGTTAAAAGTCACTTTATATAATTTTTTACTTTGCATGTTAGTCCTTTTTCTTGACTTTTTCATTTTAGGCTCATTTCAACTCCTTTTCAAAATATGTCTTTTCATCATAATATTTAGACTCTCAATCTTATAAATTGGCTTTGAAATCACTCAATTTGGATTTAAAATTATTCTAAATTGTTTGGTCAAAATTTTGGTTAATCGACGACTAAAATCGCTCATTGGAGGGGTTTCAACTGTTTTAAGAGTTTTCATGATTTTTAAAGTCTTTAAGAAACCCAAAAAGCTCAAATTTTTCGTTTAAAAAGCCATCATATAAGTTTTTCAAATTATCTAAAAATGATGAAAATGCCCTAACTTTCTTTTATATATATTTTTAGCTCGTTTGGCTTGAGTTTTCGGGTATCTTAGACCTTGGATTCTTATTTTCTATCATTTAGAGTTTTATTCTAATTTTTGTTAGTCTTGAATAACTCATCTCAGGGGGCTTACTTTAAAAATTGACTCATTTCGATGTTTTACGAAAAATCAGATATTATAAAGAAAGATCCAAATAGTAGTAAATATCAATGTTTTAAAAATCAAACTGGTCATTAAATCGGTGAAGACACTGGTTCACGGTTTATTAGTTGGATCGTAGTTGAACCGGTAATAAATTAATAAAAATATTAAAAATTTAGTATCATAAATAATAATAAACAAAAATTAATAAAATTTAAAGTATTTTATTACTAATTATGTATACAAATAAATTAAATTTAATTAACTTGTAATTTTAAAATTTGAACATAAAATAACTTATCTATTAATAAATATAATTATTAAATATTAATGTATTGAAACAAGTATTGAAACCAAGGTATCATAAAAACTAATTATTTAATATATTAATTTTTTGTTATTACTTTTCAATAAATGCCAATAACCCATTGAATAATATATTTATAATAAATTTACACACCCGAAAAGCAAGATGCAAGGCAGCTCAAATGGTGTGTGTGTGTATTAGAAGTAAAGGTATATGGGTTCGAGATGGGGCATGGCCATTTTGCAAGAAGCAAAGCAATGCATTTGATAACCTATTTATATAAAAGTTTACATATGTAGAATGAAGAGGCATCGTGGACCAAATGGCGTAGCAAAATTTTGGAAGTAAGCAGACGTGTGTTCGAATCCAGCTATTGAATGTGGAAGGTGTATAAGAAGAATCGGTTCAACCCAGTGGAAGGTGTATAAGAAGAATCGGCTCAACCCAGTCTAATTTGCACCGATTCTGGTCCAAAACCAACCGGTCAAACTTGGTTCTTAACCAGGGTTGACCAGTTCTTGAATATACTGGTTCAGGGGAGTGTCCGACCAGATTAAGGTCAGATTTTTGATCCAATCTATTGAACTTGTCGATTCAATCCATTTTTAATTACCTTAGTAAATATTGATGTATGATGTTCGTACATACCTACATGACATCATTGGAAAACCCTTGTTGAATAAGAGTTTTAACAACATTCCTTTTTGAAGAAACCTTGCTTAAGAAAAAGATTATAGAGCAATTAAAATATTTTTCATAAAGCCAAAAGTAAAATGTTTTTATTAAGATATCATTATCAATGAAAAAAAAAGGGAGGAAGACGAAATTCAATGTTACTAAAATGACAACCAAAGAGATATGAAGTGCTTAGAGAATCTTTGTAACATGAAAGAATGAGAATTAGCACGATTGACATGCACAAAATTGTGGTCAAATTTATTTTCTAATAGGAAAAAAACTTATTAGCAAACAAGAGAGGAGGATAGTATATCTCTAAAAAGGAACAAAGAAAAATCACCCAAAAAAGGAGATAAAAAACAAAAGGAAAATCATAACAATCAAGTAAGCAATCAAGCAGTTCAATCTTTCTAAATATCAAAAAGTGCCAGCCCATTAAAAGATCACGAGAAGAACATAAAAAGTAAGTCATAAACACAATCCTCTCCCACGACTACTAAGAGACAAAGAGTCTTTTATTGCATAATAAATAAATAAATATTATGAAAGTGTTCTTATCTTACCAATTGTGGATCTTAACTTTTAACCTTTAGTTCCCTTACCCAAGCATGTATAGCAAAAATGTTGATTGCAAGAAATAACATTGAGTGCATTTGTTAAAGAGATTGCAGTGCCCTTAATTAACCACCTCAGAGGATAGGCAATGTGCAATAGCTAGTTCCTAAACTTTTTTTTTAAAAAATAACATTTTCAAAGGCCACAAGCATTGCTTGTCTTTACTTGACTAACTCTTCCTTGACATATTGAAAGAAAATTAATAAATGGTCTAACAGGCCATATATATTTTAATGACATTAAAAATAAGTTGCTTAATAGTTTTAACCATAAAATAAAATACCTAAATAATATTATTGTCAATAAAAGACCAATATGATGGTCTCAATAGTATATTATAGGTCCCTCTAAGACAAAATTTCCATAGTTTTTAAAGTTCAGCTAGCTATGGTGGATGGTGCGACATGATCATAAAAGGATGGCTAGAGACTTAAAACATATTAAAGGAGCATTTGAAAAATAGGCATTTTATCATCCAAATCATGGATAGGCATGAAGTTCAAATAGAAATAATTTAGTCAAAATGCAATTAAACAACATTATAGACAAAAGTGAATAGGTGAAATAAATTATAGATAATGTAGTTGGACCAAAAGAATAATTAAAAAAACACACACACACACACACACAATGTTAGCTAACATATTTCTAAGCTAATCATTCTATTGGGTAGAACAAGCTAAATCAATTTTTAGCCACTTGATTTTTAAATATATTCAAAATGGAAAAAATGAAATAAAAAAAAAAGAAAAATTAGCATGAATTAACAAAAACTGACAGATAATTTCTATGAATAAGTGAAATGGTAAAGAATTCATGGCAGAAACCATCATAGCTAACCCATGTAAAAAGGAAATATTAAAAAGGGGAGTAGCTTGGCATATAGACACCAACTTGAAAGCTTGATGAGATCTTGGAGTAGTAGCATATTAGTTAGATGATAAGTTATTAAATATTTTTATAGTAAAATGCAATGAAGATAATATTTTTTTTTAGAAATTAAATTAATGCAAAATGTATTTTTATAAAAAAAATTAAATAATGTTTTACTTCAAAAAAAAGGTATTAATCAAGTGATGATATAAAAGTTTGGTCATAATCATAACCAACATAATTCAAACAAAGTATATCACTTAGTAATTGACCCAAGTTGTTCATAACTGCAAATGCAAACAAGCAAAATTCATAAACTTTGGACAATGCATTAATTGCTAGTTGTGCCATTTTCACGAGCCTTGTTCATGTCCCTCACTCCCATCCCATTGCCAAAGCACTTGACTTTCAATATGGAAACCTTTTTCCAATAGGGAAACTTTACAATAAAACACATCATAGGGATCCCAATTCAAGAAATCTAAGCTATCTAAACATAAAAACATTAATATTCTGTTTGGTTTTATTTTCATCTTTCATTTTCATTAAAAATAGAAAACATGACTAAAAATGTATTTAATTAGTGAAAATCAAGTAAAATTAATTTATGGTTACTCAATTTAATTTACTCTCAAAATGAAGATGAACAAACATATTTTGTAAACAATAAAAATAGATTTTAAAAACCTTAAACTGAATAAAGTTTTTAGAAAACAAATACATTAAAATATTTTAAATTACGTACCTGGGTGATGATGAGTAAATGTACAACCATTATTATCATAATCACTTAGCTTTTTGTTCTCATGTACTTATTAGAAATCTAAAAACCATTGGTCATATGGTTAAATTGAAGTCCCAAAAAATGCCATAAGTTTTAGTCCAATTAAGAATATATTGATAGAAAACAAATGAAAAATTTTTATTCTCTAATAGCTTATAACAAAAGATCTCACCTCCATTGTGCTCCTTTCTTCTCAAGCATGGTAGCTTATATTGGTATCAACGACTTGCTGAAGATGAATATAAAATACAATGTCAAATGGGGAGAAAAGTATCTAAATCTTAATTAACAAAACAACACTTGGTCATTTACAACTAAAATGAGAATATTTTACAAATGTAAGTTCACTAAGGTAAACGCATACAATTACTTGTATCAGACAAAAGATTCAGTTATACATGACATCCATAATTGTTTTTCTTTTTTAAGAATAGTTTATAGTTTTAGAAGAAACTTCCCTTTAAAAAAACGATTTCTTGAAATGTTATTTTAAAAAGAATAAATCAGTTGTTCAGTTAGAAAAACAAATGCAAGAACTAGGAGCAAATTTATAATCTTTTTTTTCATTCCTTTCCAAAATGCAACTTTGAGATGTTTTTAAAAATTTCTTTATTGCAATTTTTTCCATGTTGGCAATCTTGTAATCAATAACTTTCCAAATTTACAAATAAAGCTACATTCTAGTCTTCCCTAATGTGACAAATGAACACCTTTTTCAACACAAACCCCTTTATCAAAAACATTAGAGTCATTTATAAATGACGTGGGTTTCCATCAAATAGTACTTAAAGGGAGCTTTCGACATGCTCATAAAGCTATTCCTACCTAAAAATAAGTACAAAAAGCTACATGCTATACAAATACCTCATTCTTATAAGTAGGCCTTGACAAAAAGGTTGAATCATGATATACTGAGATCATGATTTATACACTCCCATTTCTGAAAAAAAAAATGAAATATACTCTACTTCTTATGTATCCTTTGTAACAAAGATAACTATAGTGTAACAAAAGCATTTACTACTTGCAGCTATACTTTCACATAATTGTAAAAAGAGGCCTAGACACTAACTTATGATGTACATGTAGAGAGGAAACAATTATATGATTGGCAAATTATAGTGCACTTAATAGAAGTTATGGAACAATTATAAGAGAAAGGGGGAGAGCCAAAAGATAAAAAACTAGAAACATATGTTGTACTGGAAAAGCCATAAAGACAAAATGAAAGGCGAGGATCTTCACTTTCCTTTTGTCCTATTTTAGCTAGTTATGAATCAGAAAAAAATGATGATGAGAGTTCTTGGAAATGCTCTCTTTGGTTGGTCATTGATAGAGCATTCTTAATAACTTGTTTTATGTAACAACCTAGAAGATAAACTATTATATATTATTGTGATAAATCTTTTCCATTCTCCAAAAAAGGAAATCACAACCAAAAATCCTAGATTTCTCTATGAAGTCTCATAAATCACAATCCTCTTTTCTTTTTTCATATTCTATCTAAAAATAAATCCATAACTAAATCAACTAACCCCAAAGAAGAAAGAAGAAATCATGACAAAAGAAATAGGCAGGTTTGCAAAAACATTACATAATACACATACAAAATATGATCCACACCTTTTATATCTTTAAATCCCTCCCTCAAGATTTGGTAGCTTTGGCCAAAACACACCAAATAGGCACTAAGAGATGAAGCTTCAACATCCGTCTTTTACTTTCTCACCCAATCAGTTGAAAACCCAAAATCTTAGCAATCCCTAATTCCTAATTAAGCTAAATAACATAATTTGAATCTAAATTAGTTGTAATTAATGTATGAAATTGGATAATGGATTACCAAAATACAAAAATATGAGTAAATTTAAACTTTTATATCAACAACTTACACTATCAGGACCATATAATATGATTTATATTCATATAACATCATAATTCCCATTACACCAATTACCCCACTCAAAACACTTTTAGAGGTATTAAAATAAGCATATGTTGAGCCTTTAATTATTATTCATCATTAACATAAAGAAAAATAAATTCTAAGAGATGAAATATAAACTTTAGGATTTAAGTCATGACTTAAATCTTAGCAACCTTAAATAAAAAATTTTTGTTTAAATGAAAAATTAATCAGATAAGGTTGTTGTGCAAGGAGAGAAGATGTGTTTTTCGTGAACTTACTTGGATCAAAAATGCTTTCCTCATCCATGTGCAAAGCTTGAGAGTAAAAAATGGTGGCTCCATCCTTATGTCATTCTTTACTCCCCCTTCAGTTGTACACGTTGTGAAATTGAAGTGGGAATACGAGTTAGTCGCTTAAGTGATAGGTGGGCTAAGGTTTGGGCAATTGGGTTAATGGATTTTTCTTTTTAATTTTTAGTTTTTCTCTTTTTGTATTATTACTTATTATATTATTAATTATTTAAATTTTTTATTAAGTTAAAATAGCATTATTAAGTATTTAATATTTTTATTTAAATACTTATCTAAATTAATTAAGATTGTGTTATCTAAATTAATTAGGATAAAAAATTGATTAATGTCTCAACTATATATCTTAATTATATATAATATATAATTAATTATTATTATTAATCGATAATATTTTCTTACAACTTTTTTTATTTTAGTAATTTTTCTTATTTATTTAATTTAGTCAATTTTATATATTTTTTAATCCTTTTATTTTAGGAGTTATTATCTATATCAAATAGTTGTTTAAATGAATTAGGATTAGGTTATTTGATTAATTAGGATAGGGAAAAAGACTTATTAATGTCTTAACTATATATCTTAATTATATATAAAATATATAATTATATAATATGTATAAATATAAACAATATAATTGATATTAATAATAGTTGATTATTTACTTTGCAGATTTTTTTATTTTAGTTATTTTTATTTGTTTTATTTATTTAATTTAATTAATTTTATATTTTTGTTCTTATCCTTTTATTTTAGGAGTTATTATTTTTATTAGATAGTTGTATAAATGAATTAGAATTAGATTATCAGGATGGTTGCCACTAAATCTTTTGCCTATTCACTTAAGTTTTGGTAGAGCTAAATTTTATGAAAATATATTTTTTAAATGGTGGCAAGCTTGGATCATATGAAAGACTGAAGAACTAAAAGAGAGTAAGAGATGACACAGATCTAATATGTTGAAGGAGATATCATACAATGAAAAAGCAAATATAATATGTTATAGTCTTATGAAGATTTAATACAATGAAGGGCGGAAATATGATATGCTATGGAGAAACATGCAGTATTTATGGTTTTGATTTCTTATTCAAATGCAGATTTAATTTGATTTGGTTAAAGTTTTGACTTTTAATTCAAAAATTTTTATTTAATAAATTATTATCTATTTATTATTTCTAATATATTTCTTATTAAAATTTTGCTTTATTATTTTTTTAACTTTTTTATTTGAAAACTCCTTTTAAATATAGATAATTTTTGAAATTTGTTGGAATAATTAGTTTTTAAAAAAATTAAATTAAAACTATTAATTCAATTTAAAATTGAGAATTAATTAAAAATTTTAAAATGCTTTAACTTAAATTTAAATAATATTATTAATTATTTAATAATATTTAAACATTTAAATAATATAATCAATTAATATTAATAATATATAATAATCTATTAACAATTTTTTTAGTTATTTTTTATTTGTTTTGTTTATTTAATTTTGTCCATTTTTATATTTTTTCTTTATTCTTTTATTTTAGGAGTTATTATCTTTATTAGATAATTATCTACATTAATTAGGATAAAGAAAAAACTAACTAATGCCTCGAGTATATACCTTAATTATATATAATTATATAATACATATAAATATAAAAATATAATTAATTAATATTAATAATATAAAATAATTTATTAACATGTTTTATTTAGTTATTTTTAATTGTTTTACTTATTTAATTTAATCAATTTTATATATTTGTTTTTATCCTTTTATTTTCAGAGTTATTATCTTTATTAAACATGTGCTTCAACCTTGTTTTGGTTTTTTTAGAAAGAACATGCCATCGAGTGTTTTTGGGATGGGAGAATGAGTGAGAAGAATTGTTAGGGTTTTGGAAAATTAATTTTATGTATTCTTTAATTTATTTTTATTTTGGTTTTGAAAAATTAGTTAGAGCTATATATAAATGCTTTCTTTGTCAAATTTTTAGCAAATATTGATGTATAAAATTGTTTAATTATTCCATTTATCCAATTTAGGGAGAAAAAGGTTTTTTATTTAATAAACAAGTGTTATTTTAAATATTTTTTCAAAATATGTCTTTTTACTTATTTTAATCTTCATTTTGGATTAGTATTTATCTTAATCTACATCATGTACATCATTAAATTACATCCTTTGACTTAACTACAAAATAATAACAAAATGGCTCTTTTACAATTTCTTCACCGAATCCCTTAGCTTCAAGCTTGGTGGCTCCCATCTCTTGTCTCACTTGGTCCACTAGCATGTTAGGATGGTGGAGAGGGGGAGTGAGATTCAAAGAATCTCAATAGCTCATCTATCATTCAATCATACATAAAGCATACAAACAAGTCTCATAAAGGTATGCATGGGCATGTTAGCATAAGAAATCATAAGAAAAGCATTTTCAACAGTTGAGTAGACTATACATAACATACAAGAGCTTGCCAAGTAAGAGGATTAGCCTCACCCATTCACTTGTGGATTTTGGACTTGCCTCACCCATTCTTTAAGAGGTTCTTAGACTCAACCTTACTCTTGGGAGTCAACCTCACTTTTGGGAGACTCTTTACTTTGTCTCAACCAACTTTAGGGTTCTTGGCTCATCCTTACCATGGCTAGGGGGTTATTGGCTTTTCCCATACTCAAGCAAACCAGAGCATCATATAAAATATCATTGAAATATATAAAACATCATCATGCTAGCATACTTTTCATGGTATAAAACATACACACACACATACAAGATAATGTAAGCACACATCTATGCATGAGAGAAGGTGGAGAGAGCTACCTTCTTGACTAATCACAAGCTTTCTCTTTCAATTTGTCTCATCTCTTATTGATTTCACAATCACTATTAGATGGGAGTGTTTCTCTTAAGCCTAGACACATAAGAGCATGGAATTACTTTCTCATAGCTCAACACTTATTCACAAAACTAGGGGTTTCTCTATAACAAACCCTACCAAGCATAAAAGAAACTAGGGATTTTTTCTCTCTCTAGAAATTTACCAACTATCCTTCCTCTCTCAAGCTCTCAAGAAAGGAAATCAAGGAAGTGAAGTTACATGAATTCTAACCTCCTTCAAGAGTGATTTTCCACTTTCCCTCTTCTGAACCAAGCCCAAAACATAGCTACTTCAACCACCAAAACCATAGGAAGAGAGGGAAAAGAGAGAAGAACAATATTCTAAGAGAAAAGCCATGCAAATCTTACCTTTTTCTTGTTCTTCCTTCTTCCTTTAGGTTTCTCTCTCTCACCTCCGCCCTTTTCTCTGCCTTAGAGGGAGCTTAAGTCGGTTAAAAGAAGAAAGGAGGGGTTTGGAGGCTTTAAAAAGTTAAATTCTTTTTTTTTTCACATTTTTCCAGACTAACCCTCGCTATAGCGAGGCATAACCCTCGCTACGACGAGCTCGTATCAGTCCCAGACCTCTGCCTTCGCTACGGTGAGTGCTACAGCGAGCAACGCCCTGGTTTTTGTATGGGGTGCCTACACTCGCTATAGCTAGAAGGCACTCTCGTTATAGCTAGACCATTTCTCGCTATGACAAACAGGTACATTCGCTATAGCTAGCAAATTTAGAAAATTTTCAACCCTTCGAAAATTTTCAGCTTTTTTTTTCTTCTTCTTCTTCTTTTTCTGGTTGTTACACTGATGTTCAAAAAGATTCATCAGACTTAATCCCTTTAAAAATTTGCAATAAATGCCTTAATTAAATGTCTCCCAAGTAGTCTTCTTTCTCACAAGGCACCACTTCCACTCTAGCTTTGCCAACACAAAAAAAATGAAACAAAATAACAAATAACTTCATAAATTAGAATAATGGTATTAGAGGCTTATGAAAAATGTGATACTTGGAATTGCATTAGATAGTTTCTCATTCTATGATTGAGAAGTCCATTGGCTAAAAATTTTGGATTCAAAAAAACTTCTTTACGCAAATACTTTTGGACATGAATGGGTCACTTCAAAGAAGGACTTCCCTTTCATACTCAATACCTTTGCCTCTTGTCAACCATTTTCTAATTCACATTCACTTCTTTCTTCATCAATTCTAATTAAATTGACACATTAACGTTCATAATTTCATATCATATAATGGCATGGTCCAACTTCATGTTTTTGTTAATTTGTTCATCAAATGTCTATATTATCAACTACAACCATATACACATACATTGATATGGATTTAAATGGTCTCTTATATGGTGATTTTAGTAGACTCAAAACCCTTTTTCATTATAAATAGAAAGAAGTTTGTCTTGTTTTAATTGTTGGCTATTTAAGCTACCTTGCTTCTTTTTTCATTATGAGTTATTTTAATATTTTTAAAAATAAAATAAATCAAATTTATCATTTTAAGTCTTAAAGTAAATAATAAAACTTTAAGAGTAATAAATTGATATTTCTTTCATTTTAGTCTCATAACTCATAAAAAATGATTAAATATATTAATGAGATTTTAAAAAATAACTTAATTTAGTAGAAATGAATAAACTAAATCATATAAATAAAAACAATGACACACAAAAAATATACAAGTTATCTTCATCCTACAAATTTTAAGATATATTATTAATACAATAATTAAAAATTATAAATAGGAACCAATGTCTCTTATTATGACTTTCATCCTTTACAAGAAAATCTAAATAATAGTTCATTGGACATTTTCCATTATCTACAATATTTGCTACTTTTGCTTTTATTTCTCTTGGCATTTTCTAATAGAACTCACACTAAAAATAACAAATTAAAGTCAAATAAATTGGAATTTTCTTATGAATATTACCAACTAGAGATTTTATGTAGAAACTCTATAATATACCTCAAATTAAAAACCATCATTTTCATTTTTTGCTATTATGAGCACTAAACATTCAAAAAATTAAGGAAATATAAGAAAAAATGAGCAATCAAGATACCAACAATGGATATATTAGTAGATTAGAGGAAAAATAACATGAAAGATGAAATCATAGTGGAAAAGCTTAAATAATAACATAGGAGGAAGGAAAGCACTGAAAAAGGAGTAGATGGAGAGTTACCTTCATCCCAAATGATCAAGCACCTCTTGATAAACTTTAACGAGGCTACGATATGGTGGTTGGACTCCAGGAGGGGCTACAGTGAACTCACAGTGCTTGCATGGTGGAAAAAGTGGTAGATCCATGCGAGGAACTTGAGCTATAGATGTTGCGGACAAAGACAACAATAGGGATGCATTTAGCAGAAAAAAGATGGGAATATGGTTGCTAATGTCACTAAAATTTTCTTGCAAAATTTTCTCATGCAAAATTCTGCGAGAAACAAGTAACTCCTTATTTTTAAAGCTTCTCATGGAATAAGACCATGAGAAGCTGAATATATTTAAAAAGTTCCTTTTTTCACGGCTACAGAACACTTCTCATGGAGTATTTCTGTGAGTAACTTGCCATTTTCTCAAAGAAAGAATCGTGAGAAAAAATTACAACTAAATTCTATTTTCTCATGGAAAAATTCCAGAACAAAATGTTCATTTTATTTTTCTAAAATTTCTCCCAATAAATACTATGAGAAACTATTAAAAAGCTGTTTTACTTTGTCTCACAATTAAATATTGTGAGAAGTATGCATTTCATGCTCTCACAATAAAATTCTAGGACAATTCTCACGAAGAAGTTTTGTGAGAACATAAAAAAATATAAATATATATTTTTTCTCTTTTCTCACAAAAAATTATCGCAAGAATATGTTACCGTCATTATGCAACACCATATTCATGGTATTTCTCTCCAAATTCTCTTAGAGTTTTCTCTGGAGAATTATAAATGGATCAAATTTTTTTGATTTTTATTGGAGATTCGGAATAGATGGACTCTTTATAGGACCTATTTTATTGACAGGATTTATCACCACTTTAGCTACTTTGGTGGTTCAACCGGTTACTCGGGAATCCCGATTATTCCATTTCCTGATGTTAGTAATGTATAGCAGTCAAATAGGATCAATTTGTTCTCTAGATATTTTACTTTTTTTCATCATGTGGGAATTAGGTAAATTAGTGAAGAAAGTATAGATTTGAAGATTTGAAAAAGAAGAAGAAAAATATCTTAATGATAAGAGAAGAGGGGAATGTGGGTATAGACAGTGAACGAGTATTGGAGAAGAAAACATAAGTATGATTTGTAGCTAGAAAAAAAGGGAGAAAATGAAATTTAGGATTAAAATAGGTATTTCTTAATATTTTTTATAAAATTGTATTAAATATATATATATATATATATATAATTTTAAACAGACTTTATCATTCGATATTAAATTATAAATAAATAAATCTTAACTATTCAATGTTTCTTAAATTAGACTAAACATTGAATCAGTAAAAGCACTAATTTAAGATGCATTAGTTTCACTATAGTCGAGCTATGGTCGAACCAATAATAATTAAATATATTTTTTAAATTTTATATATTGAAAATATAATATAATAAATAAATATTAATAAGGTTTAAATATTTAATTACTAATTGCATGCTTTTTAAAATGTTTAAGAAGTCATTTTTAATTGAAAAATGAAAGCTACCAATCATTAAAATTTAAGAATATTTAATATTGAATTTCTAAGATTCCTAAATTATATTAAGATTTCACTCACATTAAAAGTTTAAAAAACATGGTTTAGAAATAATAAATTATAAAACATAATTTATAAAATGATAAAAATTTAATCAAATTAAAAATATTGTTATAATTACAAATAGTATATATATTAGTATTGATGCTTTTATATATTATATATATGATATATATAATTATTTTTTTATTATTTTATTTAGAGGTTTATATATATATATATATATATATTAAATCATGCCTAACATAATTACAAGAAGTTTGTAGTATATTCAACTAAAAAATTTAGGAATTTGCTTCACTTTTACATATAAAAAATATTGTCAAACTTTTAGTGGTTGCGTTTGGTAGCCACTAAAGTTTTGGTACAAAAATATTGAGATTTTGAAAAAAAAAAATTTTGCCAAACTTAGTGACAACTAAATATTGCCACTAAAAGCTACTTTTAATGGCAACTCTTATAAGTTGCTATTAAAAGTTTTGGTACCAAAATTTTTAAAAATTTTTTTTGCCAAACTTAGCGGCAACCTATAAGAGTCACTACTAAAAGTGACTTTTAGTGCCTATGAAATGTTATCACTAAAGATTTTAACACAAAAATTCTTGGATAAAAAAAATTGCCAAATCTGTGTCACCATTAAAAGTCACTTTTAGTGGTAACCATATTGAAGTTGTCGCTAAAAAGTATTTTGTGATGATATTTTTGTTGTTACAAAAAACTTTTAGTGACAACTTTTTTATATCACCACTAAAAATCTTCTTAAAAGGAGGAATGATATTTTAGTAACAACTTTTAGTAACGAGCTAATAAAGTTATCACTAAAAGTATACTTTGACAACTTTTTCTAGTTGCTTATTTGTGGATATAGCAAAAGATTTTATTTTAATTATATAAATGTAAATTCCACTTTATATAGTAGTAATGACTAGTGATTAATACTTGTTTCTCATTTTCAAATGGAATAATAAAAGAGGAAGTGTAGTAGAGTGTGGATGTAAAATACTTAAATGATTTAAAATTAAGTTGAAATGGCAATGTAAAAAGAAATTCATTATCTTAGCATATAATAGGTTGAATTAAAAAGGTTTCAATATTGCTAAATATGGGAAATGGGTAAGAGAAATGAGACTTGGTAAAGAAGATTATGGTAATCTAATTAGTGCTTTAGTTAAGTACTCTAGATTTTTTTTCCTTTTCTAAGAGTAGTATATATGTAGCAACATCATTTTATTTTTTTTCCCCTTTATTTTTTACTAGTACACATAAAATTAATGTATTTGACAAGAGGCATTTTCCACTTGACCTCAATTGCTATATATGCATCCATTTTCCTTTACCTTGAGTCCAAATATCGTCACGTGAACTTAATCTGTAACCAACTAATCTTGAAAGAGATTGCTATGCTTTCGGCTCATTCTCTATAAATACCTTAAGTAGCCTCCATATATAGTTTTACATTTTTCATATTACTTATACACTTTTATTATTGTTATTTACTTAAGTATAAGAGTGTTTATAGAAACAAAACTCTTATTGGATCACCATTTAGTGTTACCCTTGGAGACCATGAATTGCATATGGATTATGTTGGAGGTAGTTTGAAGAAGTTAAGTGAAACAACATAACTTAATTGAGTTATGCCTTAAAACATTGGCACTTATGTTTATTGATGTTCAAAACCATTCACAAGTGATACTTAAGTAACTAGCCTACTAGCAGCTAAGTTTTTAGTCGATTGATAAGTTTTAGAAAAGTCAATATGTAACATTGAAAGTCAAATTGCAACACTTAAGGTCAACATTTAATTTTAGTAGTCAAATTTTAGTTGACTAATAAATTTTAGAAAAGTCAAATTTCAACACTTAAGGTCAACATTTAATTGGCAACAAGGTACAAATTGACTCATAACTTATTAGAAATAACTAGTCAATTGACAACCAAGTTTCAAAATGCACACTCAAAAACAACTAATTGATTGATTGAAAATAAAATATCAAAATCTTTGAAAGATAGTTGAAGTGTTTGTTGGTCTCAAAGATCATGTGATTTCACTAATAATAGGCAAATGATAGTTAGACTGATTTAGAGATACTCTAAACATACAAAAAAAGAAGAAGATGGAAATTCAATTTTAAATTTTAAACGAAGTTTCTAATGAAGAGGCCTGATTATTCAAGAACGCTATTATAAATATTGTTTTTGAACAACAGAAAAAGTTGATCTGCATTTTATATTGAAACTTGCTCCCTTTAAACGTTAAACTCTTATCTCTTACATCTTGTTACCTCTGTAAGTACTCAGGAGAAGAAGACTTCATAATTGTTAAGTATAATCTTTCAAGGTGTTTTGGATTACTCTTAATTAAAAGTGATTTCCTTGAATCTTGCAACAACTAGTGGTGGCAAATATCACTTTAAAAATAGTGCGTCATACATAAGTTTCAAAGCCTTTTCCATTGTTTTGCTAACTTCATTATTGCACAATTTGCTAGCAACTTTGTTGTGTTTTCTGACTCAATTACTTCTATCTTCATTTCTATCCGAATTTCTTAACAATATACTTTTAAAACAACAGAAAACCTTATATGCATATTATATTGAAACTTTTTCTCTTTAAACTCTTATCTCCTACTTCTTTGTACCAATTACAAATACTCTTGAGGAGAAGGCTTTACAATTGCTAAATGCAGTCTTTTAAGGAGCTTTGAATTACTCCTAGATGTAATTTGTCTAAACTTTGCAGTAATTATCTCCATTAAAAGTTAAGTTTTTTGTTGCAATTCCTTGGTTGTAGTTAAATCACGGTCATTCCATATCTTAATTATGATTATTTTAATAGAAATTAGGATTAATGTCTTAACTGCAACTAAAATTTTTGTCATAATTACAGTTTTGTTAAAATTTTGGTTAGGACATTTGATGTCTTGACCATATTTTCAAAAATTGTGATTAGAATTATCCTAACCATGGTTTCAAGTGAACCACAATGAAGGCATTTTTTAAAAATGCCCTACCCCTTCCCTATCACTCAACCTTACATCAACACCCCTCTAAAGAAATTTTTTTTAGTTCTCACACTCTTTCCCTTCTCATTTGTTGCCATCATTTAGACTAACACCTACTGGCCATTGTCATTTGTCCACCACCATCCAGAAGCTCCTTGCCTTCAAAGCTTGAAGCATATACCAAAACTAGACATTTGGGGCAAAGATGAAGATTGGTGAAGATGCAAAGAGAAGAAGATGAAAACACAAATGGTGACAACTTCCATGAATGTTAATGGCAAGCTTCCTCTCTGCTCTGTCTCCCTTGTAATTTTTTTTTAGATAATTGTTCTTAATTACCATAAAATCATTTAGCTCAACCATAGGATTTTATCAATTGTTCATTTGGATTTGTTCATAAATTTTCTAGATTTATCAAAATACCTAGATGAAAGCTTAGGAAAGATTTTTAGGTTTGGGATCCAATCTACTATGATTGAAGTTGAAGGGGTTCATTGTTGAAATATTGTTCAATTTGTCTAATATATGTCCTTCTTTATTATGTTGCTAATTTATATTTGTTTAGGTCCTTTGTTTTCAATATAATATGCATCCAATTTGTCCTTTTGTTTTCAACCTCTTAAAATCATCTTGGTGATTAATCTAATTTATTTTTGTTTAGGTTCTTAAGTCTTTTCTCTATTGTTCCCTTGGATGCTCTATTAGGCTTTGGTCTTCTGAGTTGGGTTTTCTTGTGGTATGTATATTTTCAATAATTAATAGTACATATTTACCTCCTATATTTAATTATATCCTGTGTAATTCATTTTTTTTAGCATGGCCTTTAGGATTCTAGCTTGCAAGATGTGTGAAGGTTAGGCTACTAGAACCCATCACCCTTCTAATATTTTCACAAGTAATTCATGATATTGTCTTCATAGTAATAATCTTTCGTGGTGCAAATTAGATTTATATTTTGCACATAACTATCTAAGTACCAAACACCCACCGCAATTTTTTTTTGGGGGTTATTTCTTGCTTTGTTTTCTTTTCTTCTATTCAATTTAAAAGTTGTATTTTATAAATAGTGATATGTCTTGGCAATACATTCCTCATATGATGGAAGGAGACAGACCTATATTTGAACACTTTGTAGTTATATTGTTAGTGGCAATTTTGTGGATTTATGCTCTCCTCATTGTGGGTGGAGCCTATGAAAATGCATTATTCGTTAGTTTTAAAATGGAAATAACTTTTTCTATATTATGATATCTCCAACTTCAATTGTGAAATTGGATAGCTTTTCATCTCTTGGTTGTTTTATTTGTCCTTGTGTGTGAAGGTGGCAGATCTATCATCCACATTGTAGACCACTTAAATCCTGAGGTTTGATCCCTTAACAATTAGCTAAAATATCTCTCATTTTTTTTAGGCAGGATTTTCTTTCTTAATATAATTGCTTAATGTTTCCTTTTATTCTTCTAGACTTGAAGTGTTCCAGAGGTGTTGCAACCACTTTATCAATCATAAAAAATGGTAGATTAGTTAATGACAATTGCGGTGAGTTGATGTTTGTTATCTATTTTTTGAATTCCTTCTTTGTTGTCCTTTTTCATGTGAAGATACTTCGGTAGTCCTGGACTCATCTTCTATTCATTTGATTCCTAATTCCTAGCATGCATCCCTTGGGTTTAACTGTATACAAATAAGAAAAATAAGATGACAAGGCATGCGGATTACTTTAAACTCTTATGACTTTAGTTTAAATGAAATTTGTTATTAATTTGCCCCTTTGATATTCCTTGGTTATAAATTTTCTTCCCCTACTCATATTAGCAAGGGGAAAAAGTTATAATCAAGGAATTTTCTTTTTGGAAAAAGGGTTTAGCAGTGGTTTTACTTGCACAATATTCTATAGTTTAACCTTGGTTCTATTACCACAGTTAAATCATTTGGCTTAATAGTGGTTATAAAACCATAATTAGACTAGAGGATCACTGTGGTTTCCCAAAATCATGATTAAACATGTGTTACAAATAATTTTATTGCAGTTAAATCCATTAGTCATGATCAAAACCGCACCTAAACCCTAAAATGACAGTAGCTAGGACCTTTTTTTTCTTTTTTTTATAGTATATAAGGTAGGAGTAAATATCACTTTATAAAGGGTGTGTCATATACAAGTTTCAAAGCCTTCATTTAACTAACTTTATTACTGCACAACTTTCTAATAACTATTGTGTGTTTTTTTTAAACTCATTTAGTCTTGTGTTTCTGTCTTCATTATAGCCCCAATTTCTTGAGAGATCATCATCAAAAAACTATTCAACAATAAAACTTACGGAATAAATAAGTAAATATTTGTCGCATGGATTAATTCTTTAATTTGCCGAGAGGGACTACTAATTTATCTGCAACTTTTTGTACCTTTGTAGATTTAGACCGCAATGATCAATGAAGGCTTTGTCAATTTCCGCGTAACCCTCCCTGGTTCGCATATCCCACTCAGATTAAATATGAAACACCCATGACTCATTCTTACGCGAATATGGATCCTCTCATGTGAGAAGTACATTGTTATGCAGTGCTATGTAAAGAGAAAAATGGACATAGAATTTATAAAACACTTGAATGGTAGTTTTTTTTTTAACGACAAATTTTACAAAATATGTAGGTCTCATACATTTTGTATTTATTTCTCTTCTTATATAATGCTATTATGTTAATTCTTTACATGAGAGAATTCAAATCTTTCTCAAACACTATATATAGCTAGTCCTATCCTTAGATTAGATGGTTCAGTTTGACTTCGTTCCTCTTCAGTTTTAAAAGAGAAAAAAAGAAAGGGGGGGGGGGGGGGGGAAAGATAATGGAGTTACAACATAAGATCAACTAACTACAAGGGGATTAAGATTTGGCGGCGGTAAAGAGATAATATGTAATTAGGTAATTGTCACTAACTAATTCAAGTCAATCATAACTTCCCCAATCAAATACGTAACCTAACCTTTTTTCTCTAATTTCAATATCTTGGGAGTTTTATTTAATTGAAATGACTATAATAAAAAAAAAACCACCTTTAACACTAGAGCGATTACGCCTTGTAAGTTCACAAAGAAAAAAGAGTTTAATTTCCGAACAAAACTTAAGAATACTACTTAGGTGAAAAGATTAATTAAAATACACCATCTGTTTAGGAAAAGTTAGTTGATTTCTATTGCGTTACATCAAGGTCACATGTTAAGGTAACAGTCTACATGCAGCTATCAACTCATGCATCGAACACTTCCCCCCGGATTTTCTTAATTTCCACTTTCACGGGGTCTTTCCAATAGTTGAATGCTTTACTACGCAAACCATGGAGCCTCCTTCCCTCCTTTATTTTCTTCTCACTCTAGGTAATAATGCTTGTCTTCTTTGCTAGCTTCAATGCTTTGGTTTGGTTTTGTTCAAAAGGGGTGTAAACGGCGACCTAATCGACTCAAGAAATAAATTGAAAGTGTCTCGCTTCAAAGTCTTCCAATTTGGACTTTAAAAAATACTGATATTTTCCTTTAATTAAGAACAAGTTGACTATAAATTGTGTTGTTAGCCCATTGTATATTAAATCATGGATTTTGAGTTTTAGTGTGCAAATTAAGTACATTAAACAACCCTCATATAATTTTAGATTATCAGTTTCATTATATTTGCAACGAACACGATGTAATTAACCAGATCTTACAGATCATACGTGCTTTCCAAAGAGTGTTGTGTTCTAAAATCATGATTATTAGAATCCTAGAACCTGGCTTTAGTTGCTTTACCTTTGAGAATTTTCAAGTTAGGGGTTGCACATGCATATATTCTTTACACATACCCTTTATTATCAAGAATTTGAAGGTTTTAATTAATTATGCAAGTAATTATATTTGGCTTTTTCCCCTATATGTCAACTTTTTTTTTTTTGGCCAACACTACCCTATATATCAACTTGGATGGGGGTAGAAAAACGTGAAATTAATAACAATCAGCATGAGGTATACGTCTCATGGGTAACAGAAGATGAGGTTTAATGCGATGTCCACAATATACATGAGACAACATTAATCGGGCGCATTAAGAGAAAGTATATAGCTTTTGTCGAGTGTTTTCTGTTCATGTTTGTGTCTATATGTTAGATTGTGAGATTTGAATACTTAGAAATTTAATGCTTTCATAAATCTCACTGAACTTAAAATTTTTTTCCAAAGAAGTTTGGGGTTTGTAAATCCTGAAAGCCATGAATGGTTTGGTTTGGGAAGATGAAGAGAAAGACAAAAAGAGTATTTTAGTAATTTTACAAAATTTTTAAATTTAAATGATAGAGGGCTTCTTGTAATGTGACTATTAGATTAGGAGATAGATTGTAAGTTTTTTTTTTTTTTAAATGAAGAAAAGACATTACGATTGAAAAAAAAATTAAAATAAGGTGAATAAATATAATTTTCTCTAAAATTTATAAAAACAAGAAATGAAAGTAATACCCAGAGACCGGAGAGGAAAACAACAAAGATAGATGGCGGCAAGAAATAGAAAGAAATAGAAAACGGAAGAAAAATCAGAAAATGGTCTCACAGAAGACATATATATATATATATATATAATGGTTTCTTTTTTCCTCGGACAAAGACAGATAATGACTTGGTGGCTTGTAACTCTAATTAATTCTCATTTGACACAACTTACAAGCTAAGTGTGTGAGTTGATTAATTGACAATCAGTTCTTAATTAGTGTCTTGTTAGATTGAATCGAATCAAATTATCTCCCAGATGAAACAGATTACTTTGCCCTATTAATGAAATTGGCTGATAGCGTTAGCGACAACGAAGATTATGTCTAAAATTATAGTCTTAACTTTTTGTTATACGTCAGTGTCGCGGTCCCACGGATGCCGGCAGAAGTATCATTCCAATACGAGTAAACATAAAAGCCATATAATTTGATCTAATAAAAAAAATTAATTTGTAATAAGTTATAAAATTTTAGAAATATATTTTTTAGAGATCAAATTATGTATATATATTTTGTGTGTGTGTGTGTGATTGTATAATCTTATTTTTAATAAATTACTTTTTGTTGCATCTCTTTTCTTGTGTTATTCTTTTATTGAGTGTAGTTTCGATTATTATTCTTGGATGTATTCTTGTTGCTTAATTAGATTATTGATCGATGTTGAAATTAACTTAATTATTCATAATTTAATTAATATTTTCGGATTTAAAATTTTCATTTTGTATAAAAATTAGTCTATTCTTTTAATTGAAAATAGGTCATTCATGTAAATGTTTAAACTAGAATTTAAGTTTTTCACACAAACTTTATAATATGTTACCATTGATATTTGTTTGCATTATTCAAATGATCTTTTGTTCATTCGGTTATTCAGTTTTACTTTTCAGAAATAAATTAAAGCTTAACATATTTCTTATGAGAAAAATTCCCAGCATATTGTGGGTTTCAATTTATTTTATTTTTCTTACATAAGGTTATGTAATATACGTCATATAAAGGCTCCAAAAATGAATAGTGAATACAACAAAAATTGCGGATCTGAAGTTCTTTCGATATATATGTGCATGTGTTTTTTATCAGAAGCATATTCTCAATTAATCAAACAAATGAACATGGGAACTAGAAGCTTCAAATTCTTATTTGAAAGAAGAAAAGAAAAAAGAAAAATAAAAGCGTGCAAATTTGCATAAAAATACGATTGACCCATTAAACATGCCGTTTGACAGTAACTCATTGATATATTATCTGCCTTTTTTCAAAGTCTTATAAAATGAAGGATGGTCTCCATAATTTTCCTATGAACGAAAAAAAGAAGAAGACATCTTCCTCCGTTTCTTGAACTAGAATGATATGTCGGAGAAAGTTTGCCCCTTCGCACACATTTCCTCATGTGGTGTTTATATATGGGTGCAAAAGATTAGGATCGTCACAAAAAAGGATTGACCTATAGTGGCAGTTTTAACCACTGTTAATTGAAATAGCTGCAGTTTTAAAAACAGATTTTATGTCATCCGTCATAAGCCACATATTCCACAACTAGAATAACCGATGCTAAGGGATTTTAACTGCGGTTTTAAATCGCTAAAATGCTGAAATTCTGAAAATAGCACCAGTTATAAACCAAAGTTTAAAATTATGTAAAAAGAATTAGGCGGTTAAAGCTGTTACTAAAGGTTAATATATTTTAAAAAGTAAAATTTGAAGTGAAATAGTAACGGTTGTGAGTTGGTTAAAAATACTCCCGATATTAACAAATTTACATAATGAGGTTCTCAACAAACATATATTCAAAGCCTAATCCTATCTAAGATAGTTGAAGCCTACATAAAATCTTAAATTTATTAATCTATGTCCAAGTGAAGCCTTGGATCAATATTGGAAGCCTATCTCAAATAATCTTTTAAGGGCCTTAATTAGGTGATGCTGAGACAAAAGAGAAGCTATGAATGAGTCTGCCATGTATTATAACTATAACAATAAAGAACTCGCAACCTACATCTAAAAATTGAGATAAATGTACAAGATAAAATAACAACATAACAAAACAAGTAGAGTTGAGGAAAATGAGATAAGCAATTTAAATTTACACATTGCTAAGATTTCTCATATTTTTTTGTATCTTGGTCTATTTGAGCTATTAGCTACAAATTTACATTCTTTAATATTTTAATAATAAATACACCATAGTGATGAATGGTCTCTCATTTGCACAACAATGAAAAGCAGAATGGTCTTACAAGACAAGTGTGAAAATAGTACTCCAGCCTTGACTTTGACGATCAAGTCAACTGTAAGCGTAAGATTGTAAAAGTCTTCGTATTTTATAAGTGACTAAACATTAAAAAGTGAGCAATCGTATTTATAGAGTAATAGGTTAGTGACCTCCTAAGAGTATTTGAGTTTCTTTAACAGGCCAATAAGGTAGATGGTTTTAAACTAAAGTTGCGATTGCAAGTATGTTGCGATCGTAGTTGCGAGTGTTGTGGATAGTATAATAAAGATTGCGAGAATTATAGTTGATTGATGCGGATGTGGCCCACGCCATAACAGTAATATTGCGGCCGCATTACATGATGTGGACCACAATTTAAAACCATGATAATGATAACTATAGAAAAACTTGTAAAATACGAAAAGGATTTTGTTTAGGTGGTCTTTTATGAGGCAGGGCTCATAATAGGACTAAGTGGACACCTGAGCGATAGGCTAGTTGAATGGCTCAATCTAACATCCATAAAATTCTTGCCTCAATTCCAAATTCTTAATTCAAGGTGGTTTTTTATTTGAAATTTGGGATTTGGGGAAATCAATTAAAATTTGGAGATTATAGTTTGATAATATTTAAGGGAATAAAGCATAGATATACTCGTGTGCAGTGTTGTGCTAATGGAACAATCCTCAAAGTAGTAGTAGAGTATCACATTTTGAACTACATATATTGTAATGGAGTTAAAATGGTCCAAACTACAAGGTAATAAAACTATTTTCCTTTTGGTGAATTCAATTTCTCAATTATGTGAAAAAACAATTAGATTCATCAAGGTTTTCTGTTTCTAATTCATTCTTTTCTTACTCTATGGGTTGTTGCTTCATTGTGTGATAGTCGAGCTTGGTACCAGCAACACCACCACCATAAGTGGAAGCTATTAATACTTTCATGGATTTAAACATTAGATTGATTCAGAATGCAATTTTGGCTAACCATGGTAAGATATGCCAAATATGATAGATTTAAACATGTAATTAGTTAATGTTAGCAGTTTTGTGTTAGAAACAAAATTTGGAAGATACTGTGTTAAGTGTGTCAAATTTAAGATTCCAATTGGCTAGGGGAAGAATTTCTGTTTTCAATGCATAGAAAATTAAGAATTATGTAAGGAAATTAAGAATTTGTGACAAAATTAGGAACTCCATTTGGGGTATATTGTGTTGTGTATATGTCAAATTTGGGGGGTTCCAATTGGTTAAGGAGAGTTATGGTCTTCAATGCAAGAAAATTTTGAAAGAATAATAAAAATTTAAGGTAAATTTTGATAGAATAATATATACTACATATAGTTTCAATATGCTAATGATTTAAACCTTAAATCACTCTAATGTTAACTTTTAAATTATAATTGAGGTACCAAAGTAAAATCAAACCAAATCAAAGGATGCCAAATCATATTTTATCATTTTGTTTTTAGGTTCAATTAGTTGCTAGCTCTAGTATATTTATATGTTGAGATGTAGGATTGGTTTTTTTTTTCATTAGACTCTTGGAAGAAATCAAGCCTAGTCATATAGACCAAAAAATTAGCAATAAGAGTTCTCTTGATCTTATCTTTTAAAAGAAATTGCATTTATCTCCTTGAACTATGCTTAATAAAAAAATTAGAATATAAGCTTTAAAACATAATAAAGTGCCTCCATAACTTTAATTTAACCTATTACAAAAAAGAAAGCATCTAGAAGAGGTCACGACATTTGCATGTAAGGAATTGTGCACTAAGTCTAACAAGGTTTTGCTGGCACTAGAAGAAGAGTTCATAGATGATTTCCTCTCAACCAACCTTATTTCATCTACTCAAAGGTTTTGGGAAGCAATCCAAGAAATGTTTCTTGAGAAACCATGAGTTGCATCAGTTGTTTCAATAAAACCTCTATAGTTCAACATCTTAGAAAATTAGTTTGTAAATTAATATAATCCATCTTTTTTGTTCCTTATTGAGACCAAACTTTCTATAATCAAAGTTGAAATGAAATTAATATCTTTTGGTTTTACTTAATTTTTTTAGTGTGGATGCTGTGAAAAAAGGTGGTGGTCTTATGCTTTCTTGAAAAGATAATACTATTTGCTTAGTTCTTGATTTATCCCCATATTAGATTCATATAAAAGTCTCTTGCAAGCAAGGGACCCCTATCTTGTTTCTTTCACTTATGGACATCCAAAATGAAATTACAGAAATATTGTGTGAAATTGGTTAACCTGTGTCACAGCAAACATCATTGAATTGTGGCTTATTATTAGGGATTTAAATCAATGCAGTTCCCTATAAGATAACAAGAGTTCATCCTTCTCTATCCCAAGATCAAATAACTTAAAGTAAAATTAAAAAAAAAACTAATTAACTCTTATGCATTACTAGAAATCTATCCTAAAGGCCTTTGGTTCACTTAGACTAATAATATAAGTGAAAGAGAAAAGGTTTGAGCTAGATTAGATAAAGCTTAACAATAAATAATGGCTCTTGGCATATCCTAATTCCAAACTGATCTCTTTTTTTATTGCTACTTCTGATGCTTCAGACCATGCCCCACTTTTTTTTTCTTTTTCAAGTATGACCTCTTTCAAACAACAACTTAAAAGATTCAAGTTCTTTTGGTTGGGTTTTAATCAATTTCAAAGGATTGTTCACTTTTCTTGGGCCCAATACTTTAATGGTTACTCAGCTTTTAGGCTTCACTTAAAACTTTTTGTTACTATGATTGCCCTTCATGCATGGAACAAAAATTGCATTGGCAATATTTCTCAAAAAATTAAAAATCTTGAAACAACAATAGGGCAAATCCAATCCAACCCTCTTCATATTCCTTGGGATGACATTGGCCTTAAACAAGAACTAGAGTTTTTATATATTTGTGAAGAAACCATTTGGGCTAAAAAAGGTTAAATAATCTTGGTTAATTATGGAAAACCATAGTGCCAAGTACTTTCTTACTTTAGTTAATTCCAAAAGATCAAAAAATAATATTCACATTATTAAAATTCCTTAAGGAGATTGGGTTGATAATATAAATCAAATTGAGCACTTGGCCACTAATTATTTTCATAACATCTTTGTCAATGATAACGAACCATCCCTTAAAGTCATCCTTTCTCACCTAGATAAGTTAAACCTCCAATTTCTTTTTGATGTTCACTCCTAATTTCTCTCATCAAATTTCTTTCCCTAGGAAATCAAAGAGTTAGCTTTTCAACTTAAGGCTAATAGCACTTCTAGTTCGAATGGTTATCATAGTTGCTTTTTCCAAGTTTACTTAGACATTATTTCTCAAGATGTGGTGAATGTGGTTTCTCACTTTCAGAAGCATGGTTTTCTTTTCAAAAGCCTTAATAAAACTTTCATCACCCTAGTTCCTAAAAGCAACAATCCTCAGACTTGAAAGGATTTTACACTAATCAGCCTTTGCAACATTGCCTATAAATTTGTTGCTAAGGTGCTTTATAATAGAATCAAAGGAATTTTAGATGATTACATTGTGCCTAATCAAAGCACCTTCATTAAAGGTCATCTCATTTATGATAATATTAGTTTGGTGTCAGAGATTTTACATCAAATTTGCAAAAAAAAAAAAAAAAGAATAGGTTATAAGAGAGAGTGTGTGTTCAAGATTGATATCTCTAAAACTTACGATATGCTTTCTTGAAACTTCATTCA
The DNA here is from genome assembly GCA_026724425.1 of Erythrophleum ivorense. Taxonomy (NCBI): domain Eukaryota; kingdom Viridiplantae; phylum Streptophyta; class Magnoliopsida; order Fabales; family Fabaceae; genus Erythrophleum; species Erythrophleum ivorense. Next base: position 816,259 of record JAIUCV010000174.1, read on the forward strand.
TGTTGTTCTCATCAAAATGAATTTTCCATCTTGGTGGATCCAAATGATCATGTAATGTATTTCTACAATTTCCTATCAAATTTTAGTCAATGGTTGTCCTTCTCTAGTTATTAACCTAAAAAGTGGTATTAAGCAAAGAGATCCCTTCTCTCCTTACCTTTTTATTCCTTATGCTAATGTTTTATCTTGCATTATTACTAAGGAAGAGCAAAAGGGTTCTTAGTCCGGTGTCAAAATTAGTAAGGACTCAGAACCTATAAGTTACCTCATGTATACAGGTGACATAATCTTATTCTTTAAAGGAAAGCCTGAATCTGGTAAAGTGGTCAAGGACATCCTAGAAACCTATGGAACCTCTCTGGGTAAATCATTAACAAAAAAATCCAAGATTGTCTAGCTCAAATAGACTACACAAGTTTAAAAAATTACTTGTAGGTAGCTTCAAGTTGGATATACTTCTAGAATTAGGAAATATCTTAGCACTTAGGTTGATGAAAGAAAGGATAAGAGCTAGATTTACAATGAAATGATTGACAAGATTGATTCAAAACTTCAAGCTTAGAAAGCTAGACTCTTTTCACAAGTTGCTAGAATGACTTTAATCAAATCAGTTCTAAATTTGATCCTTGTTGATCAACTTTCTTGCTTCCACCTCTCTCAAAGAATTAATATAATTTTGGATAACAAGTTTACCAATTTCTTTTAGGGTTTCAATGGTGATAAAAAGAAAATGCATCTTACTAGTTGGAAAAAATTATGTTTACCTACCTTGGAGGGTGGCCTATGGTTTCAACCTATGAACCTTTTCAATCAAGCTCTTCTTGCTAAACAAGTATGGAGACTTTTTATAATAAGCAAAAAAAATTTTATGCTAGAATTATAAGTCTTAAATACTAAAATAAGATCCTTTTTGGTTTAATCTATAACCACTTAAATGCCTCTTACTAGTTATAGAAAGGGATAGTTAAAGTGAGTGCTTTAATCTCCTTAAAACTTAAATGATAGATAGGTTCTAACAAGAATATACCTATTAACCACCACCTTTGGTGGTTGATGTAGCCAGGTCTTGATAGTGATCTTTACTCAGTCACTAACCTTATTTAGCATAACAAATTTAGTTAGAATCAAGTCCTTTTAGATCAATTTTATTCTCTTATTACTAGAGATCTCATTATTGGCCAGTTTTTCCCCATTTTAGATAAAGAAGATCATCTCATTTGGACAGGCAGCTTGAGTGCTTTTTATTCCACTAAAAGTGGTCTTAGATGTTTAAGATTGGAAATCTTACATGCTCAAAACTCTCTTGTCACATTTTGGAAGACTATTTGGAGGCTCAAGATCCTAAAGAAGATGATTCTTTTCATTTGGAAAGTTTTTGAAAAGATCTATTCCCCTAGCTGATAACCTCAAAAAACACCACCTTTTAAAAGCAATCATGATGCCCTTTATGCCTCACTGAAAAAAATTGACTTTTAGTGGCGACAAATGTCACCAGTAAAAAAATAAAGGTTGCCACTAAAGAATTTATAGTGGCAACAATATGTCATTGTAACATTCGATTTCTCCATAAATGTCAAAACTCACCAGATATCAAAGGGAGTTCTCCAAATAGAATAATTTGAGGTCAAAAAAAATTAGAGCAATAATCTAGATTTTAAATAATAAGAATCTAAGGCTAGAGGTGCCCTGAAAATAGAGCCAAAATAACATGACAAAATTTAATGAAAACACAGTGGTATTTTCGTAATTTTGGGTACTTTTTAGACAACTCATAGGATGAATTTTTAAATGAAAAACATGAGTTTCTTAAGGTTCTTAAGGTTCTCAGAGGCCCTAAAAATTATAGGAATCTCTAGAATAGTTAAAACCCCTCTAGTTTACGTTTTAAAATAATGGTTGATCCAAATTTTGACCTTTTTGTTCAGAAAAATTTTAGATCCAATTTGAGTGATTCCAAAGGCATTTTATAAGTTAGAGAACCTAAATTTTATGATGGAAAATGTGATTCTTAAAAAAGAGTTGAAATGAGACTAAAACAAAAAAAATCAAGAAAAAAGGACATAAATAAAATTTTTAAAGGACAATTTTAAGAAACTTACTTCTTATATACACATCCTTCTTCTCCTCTCCCTTTAGCTAACTTGAGGAGAGACCACCTCCATGAGTCATCCAAGAAGGGACCAAAAGGTGGAAGGAAAAACTTGCAAAAAAGTAAGAAAATGTTTAGTTTTCATGCTCTTTCCTTCCTTAATGTTATTCCTTTCCTTCTCCTCTTCCTTCCTATGATTTTTATGACTTATATGAGGCTATTTTGGGACTGATCTAGAGGAGAGAACTTAGAATTTCAAGGAGAAGCTTGAAGCAATGGAAAGAGCCATTGAAAAAGTCTTGAAACAAGGTAACTATCATGGCTTGTCTTGTTTCTTCTTAGTTGTTTCCCCTATGACCATTTCGTCCCATCTAGAGCCCATCCAAGAGGAGATGATTTCTGACCCAACCAAGGAAGAAACATAGGTTTTGGAGTGTGAAAAGCAAGAATATGCAGAGAAATCCAATTAAAATGCATTAGAAAATAAGTTATCAAAGTTAAGGATTTTGTTACACCTTGATAGGTAAGAGACTTTCCAATGATAATTGGGGTAGTCTAAGAGTATTAATGAGTTCTCAAGACACTTAGGAAGTCTCCCATGTGACAATTCCCTAAAGAGAATGAAGCAAACTCCATAGGTGCACTAAGGATGCTAGTGTTTAGGCCATGAGAGGTCTGGCCACTTAGGGAGTATTTTAAATTGTTTTAAACCTAGAATGAGACTAGATATAATAAAGAAATGTCAAAGGAAGTTTTGGAAAAAATTTAGAAGCCTTGATTTGTGAGATGGAGGTATAGGCTCCACAATGAGACATAAAAAAGCAACTTATAGTTAAACTCCTTAAAATAAATTTGTGATGACTCTAAGGAGTCTAAATGAAGTCAAGAGATCTAGATTGATGGAGAAAATGGAGCCAAAATTTTGAATTCCACTAGTTGCTTCATTGTGTCTTGTATGGAAGCATAATAAAGCTATATGAAAAAGTAACTTTGCATAAAGTTGCATAAAGTTAAAGCTTGTTCTTATAAGTGATTCATGTCTCATTTAATGTGTCTAGGCCAAGAGAATCAAGCACCACTTAATTCTATAAGCTTGGCCGAAAAGGGGAAGAAGAGATAAAGAGGAAAGTGTTGTGGTCTTACTCTAAGGTAGCTCTCTAACATTTCTCACATGCATGCCTTTAATGTTTATTTATTTTTGAGTGCTTGTGTATATGTTTCAACTATGAAATATATTTCTAGTCATCGCTTACTTGCTATGGTACCATTATGCATCTTAAAATGAGTTTATGAATGTATTTTTGACTTGAATAGGTTTGGTGATGCCAAAAGTCCCTTAGCATTAGTGTGAATGAGTCAAAAGTCCCTAAGATTGGGTGAGACAAAGCCAAAAGTCTCAAGAAGAGCAAAACTTAGTCAAAAGTCCCTTGAAAAAAGGTGAAGTTAATCCAAAAATCTTTAAAAAGTTAGGTGAGGCTAGACCAATACTCTTAAGAGCCTATATTTGACATGTATGAGTTTATGTGATGAAGAAAATGATTTATGTATATTCATGACTAGCTTAAGGGAGATGCATGCATTCTTTAATTTTAATTTGCATCCATTATATATGTTTGAAATGATAAAGAGTTATTGAGATTCTTTTAATCTCACTATTCCTCTCCGTATGCTTAATTATGTCTAGGTGAGCTAAGTGGACCAAAGAATGGAGCTAAAAGTCTTGAAGCATGGAACTTTGACAAAGGAGTAAAGAAATAGATATTTTAATTGCATATTGATGTCAATAATTGTATCCATATAACGTATATGAAATGTAACCATTTGCATAAGTTTAAATGTATACAATTGTAATGTATGTATCAATCTTGAAGCCAAATGAATGTATATGTTGGGGATTGACATCTTAACACCCTTATATGCATGTGTATAAATGTGAGTGGCATGGTAAGATTTAGCTCCATGGTGATTTGGATCATTTTACTTGCTTTTATATGTTGTGATTATGCTTTTGGACGTGCCCAAGTGTCTATAGAATGAGAGGAAAGCTTTTTGGTGCCTTGAGATACCAAATTGGACTTTAAAAATTGACCATTATATCTACTAAATCAAAGTCTAACCAAATGAATAAGTTTTTTCATGAAATTTGATTAACAATTAGGTATCATCTAGAGCTTTTCACATAACTAAAGGGCACTCAATTTGGAGCTCTAGAAAATTTATTATAATTTTTCAAAATTGGCTAAATTATATAGAAATAGTATGGTTACTGTTTATATGGTTAGTTTATATTTATGTGTCACTTATAGGACAAATGACGTCTAGTACCTATGAAATTTTACAAGCATAAACTAGACACTATAAGCTTTCTATAGCCACTGAGATTACCTCATTTGGATCTATGTATAAATTATTATTAGTGACAATTGTTGTTGCCACTAAAACCAAATTAGTGGTGACACTTGTTGCCATTGAATTGTTTTTTGTCACGATTTTTATCATTACTAAAAGTTGAACCATTAGTAGCAAGTTTATTTTTCAGTGACAACTTCGATTGCCACTAAATGTTATTAAAATTCTTTAGTGACAATAGATGTTGCCACTAATAGTGTCAGAATTTTTTTTTAATTTCTTTTTCTTAATTAAGTTATATTTACCTAAAAAATAACATAAAATTTAAATAATTATACAAACAACTTTAGAAGAGAAGAACAAATAGTGAAATAAGATTACAATAACCAAAATGAATCACTTCAAAATGAAAGTAAAATTTTATTGCAATCAACTTCATATTCATATTTTGTACATATACATAATTAGCAATAGGAAAACTAAAGTCATAAACTCTACATTCATTATTAATAATTATTGAACTACTTGAAGATAAAACTAGTGAGGTTCCACAAACTCAATATGCTCCTTCATCTTATGAAGAAGCTCACCTAGCCTTAAGAAAAAAGTACCATGTTATTGAATTTGTTATAATAATCACCTTGGACTAAAATGAAAACAACATCAATTCAAATACCAAACAACATTTGAGTTTAAGTTTAAACTTAAAACCAATCTTAAATTCCAGTTCAAACCAGTAAGAAATAGGTCGTGCTTTACAAACATACCACCATTCATCTAAATTTACTAAGTTGGTCCACCTAAAGCACCACTACTTGAAGGTAGATGTCCCTATTAGAAAGAAAAACACCTTTAAGTATTTTTTATTATTGGAAAAAGGAAGGGAAATGTATTATATACCTGTTATTGCAATGTAGACAATAAGACAGCAACCTGTGTGCGAATTTCATTTTGCACCTGTTGGGCCATTTGGGCTCACTCTTGTTGTAGCTTTCATTTAAATTCCTCCCGCATCTTTTGTTCCATTTCTTCAAGCTCTTGTGCCATCTGAGCATGATCCTCCTTCTGTATTCATTCCATTTCTTTCTGAACTTGCTTTATTGCAGATGACACTCTATAATCTGTATCTACTTGGTTAATGGATTTTTTTTTGGGTTTCTTTCCATACCCCTTACCATAAAAAAACCCCAACTATATGCCTAATATAGTAGATAAAATTTCATCTCTAGTCATGCAAGATTCAACTTTTGATGATTGTTGTTAGAGAACAAGCTTATGCAAGCAACCCTGTAATTTGAACAATAAATTAATACTATGGAGAATAAGTTGTAGTTGAACAAAGTTTAAACATTGATTGATGTCTAGAAGTTACATGAATTTCTTAAGATTTAGGGTTAGCCTACTCTATCTCCCCATCTTTTATTTGACAAATGTGTTGTGCCTCTCACACACATCAGGTCTTGTTGGTTCTCCAGTGACAGGATCCTTCTAAAATATTTTGTAGACATTATTTCATCTTGTAATCATATGGATAACAAAATGGCTATATTGATATGTAATTATAAATAAGAAAAGGAGACTGACCTCACTAAGCTATGCTCTACTTCTGCAAAGGATTGTATGCCACATGTACACTTGGTCATTTGCTCTCTCCTATTTTATTTATTTCTCTCACTCATTATCTATAATTAGGCAAAAACTTTTGTTATCTTTTAACAATAATTATAAGGATTGCATGAAAATGAGCATGTCTAGACTATACTATATAGTAATAGTACATTACCTTGAAATCTTCAGTAGCCTAGTACTAGAGCAGCCACTCTAATCTATAGGGTGCACATCAATTGGAGTATATCTTATATTAAATATAAGATAATATTTTATTAAATAATTATTTAAAATAATTTAAAATATTAACTTATTTAATGAATAACAATTCTTAAAAGAATTAATTTGATTTTTGTGTAAATAATGAGTATGATTATATTAATAAATCTACTAAAATAAGCAAAATATTATTACATATTTGGTAATATTTAATAATTATTGTGTTATAATTAAAAAAATATTGTTTACAAGAATATAAGATTATTACCCAATTAAAAATGATACATTTCTTAGGACCAAAAAAATAATTTGAGTTGACATATAACAATTTATAATCATTATTAATTTTTCATCATGATTTTTTGTCATAATCTTAGCCGATTTTCTTAAAATCAGTTTTGGAGTGCGTTTCTTCTTATTGGGTCTATATTGACTGCCTACAACACCTTTTTTGTTTCTTTCTTATGATCTTGCACTTTTACGGTAGCCTTTGAGCGATGAATTTGACCTGAGAATTTTTAGTTATTTTTCCTTTATATAAATGCTATTTTCTTTGATAGAAGCTCAATATTATTTATTCTTTTCAAAGGTAATTCTTCCCATCATCCATTGTTTGTTGCTACTAAATGTTGCCATAAAAAATTTTAATAATTCAAAAATTTTATACCAAAACTTTTAGTGACAACATAAATATGTTGCCACTAAAAGACGCTTTTAGTGGCGACATAAACATGTTACAACTAAAAACTTTCATGTAAAATAAATTTAATGCAAAAAAATTTAGTGTAGAAATTGTTAATTGCAACAAACCTTTTAGTGGCAACATAAAGGTTGCCATTAAAAGTTTTGGTGCAAAACATTTTTATACAAACCTTTTTGCACCAAATGTTTTTACATGAAAACTTTTAGTGGTGACATTTTTGTGTCGCCACTAAAAGATGCTTTTAGTGGCAACATATTTATATTACAACTAAAAGTTTTACAACAAAAACCTATAAAATTATGTAAAACTTTTAGTGGTAACATTGCCTTTAGTGGCAACAAGAGTTTGTCACCATTAAAAATACTTGTAGTGGCAACTTTCTGTCACTACTAAAAGTTTTGCACATTTTTTTTGGAATTTAAAAACTTTTTTAATAGAAGCTTTTAGTTGCAATTTGAGTGCCATCACTAAATGTAATTGTTAGTGACAATTATTTTGATGGCGTCATTCTAACTATTTTGCGGTGACTTTTTTTTTTGCCACTAAAGGTTGTAGTGGTGACTTTTTTTTATCGCCATTAACAATTTTGTCAAAATTAAGCATAGTATTTTAGTGGCAACTTTTAACAAGAACCTTATGCGGTCACCACTAAAAGTATACTTTTAATGTCAATTATTTTTTTGTCGCTACTAAAAGTTGTCACTAAAAATCTATTTTTTTGTAGTACTTTTTGGCTAATGAATTGATGGATCATATCTTTCTTGAATGCCACTTTGCTAGAGCCTTTTGATTTGCATCTTTGGGGACCATTAGAACTGTTAAGATTTTTGATAAAGGTATCTTAATTGGCTTCACACTTAGTTCATCAATCTCCAACATAACAAGCAAATGGACTACTTCACTGAGTTTATCATTATAGGCCTATCATATATATGGAAGCTCACAAATAAGATAGTTCACAATTGAGTCAAAGCAAAACCAGGAAAGTTAATTCATCATATCAATTCTAGCATCCAAACTAATGGCCTTGCTTGGAATAACATGAAGACTTCTAGTGCTTATCCTCCTAAAGTGTAGCACAATGTCAGACCTTGCCCCTCTATTAATGTTTATGATCCAAGTTGGACAATCATCCTTTAAAGGTGCCCTAACAAAGAAAAAACTCCCTGGGGCAACATCATAACTTAGGTCCTTTTTAACAAGCAAAAAGTCAAGAACTAATATTTGGAAAATTGTTTTCACTCTTCTAAGAGAACCATACTACTTGAGACCATTAAGTCTATAATTTCTTGGATTTCCTAATCTAACCTCTATCCATACCACACCTCTTATCAGTTTCAATTGCTCTTCATGGGGCACCATTTTCATCAAAGATTTGCTAAGACTTCAACCAGTCAGGATGAGGGTCAAGTGATTAAAGAAGATATTCAACAACTCACCTCTACCTTTAAATCCTTCGTCATTGTTTGCCTAACAATTAATGAAAAATCCACCTAGATTGATAGATTAAATAGGAAACTCTATTTTAGTCATCGAGGCTCATTTTTTCCTTCTCTTTATTCCTTTTCTCATCCTTTGTTCCTCTTTTATGAAAAAAAGAACAATTAAGTTGACCCTAAATGGTAGTCAAGTAGTTTTTTTCTTAAGGTAAAGAAGTCAAAATTTAGAAATTCTGCTTTAAAACAGAAACAAAAGTAAAAAATTAATTTTTGTAAGTAAAAAATACCTTTACTCAAGATTATTAACTATTATATTACTTATGACACTTCTCTAGCTATAATCTCCTCTTTTTTCATTTTCATTTATTTTCTTACCCTTATATACTTATTTTGATATAATTTCATTTTTTTTTTCATTTTTTGGTTTTTTAAGAATCATAGTGTAGATAAGTCACTCCAACATTTTCAGTCAGGATCCCTTGTCAGCCCTATATCCACATTTGCCAATCTCACAACACTTATGTCTGACATTTTGACATAGGGATTAGCATGGGAACAAAACCTATCAATAGATGAGTAAAGGCCCACCGAATAGTGTGCTAGTAGATCTATTTGAGAAGAGACAACTATATCAGTATGAGTTCTTGACATTAGAAGAGTTCCAACTTATACATCATAAGTGATTGGGAAGGTCCTATCTATTTCCTTTGCCTATTGAGCCAACTCTTATTGGCTTGATGGCTTCACATTATTTTAATCGTTAATTTAATTTGCATTATATTATATATATTCACATATATGTGTTTGCTTATACAAATATGTGTGTATTTATGTACATATGTCGAATGTGTTTATATATCTAGACATGCATGTATGGGTATTTGCATATCCATACCCATATATGTGTGTTTGTGTGCATGGATGGGCAAAATATAACCTATGGGTTCATGCAAAATTTGTGTTTTTGGGTTTGGATTTTTCTAGGTCTTTTAAGGGTCCAAATACGAGTCTAGGAAATATAATACTATCCCACCCTAAACTCATAATGTTTACGCGTGTGTATAAACACACACACACACACACACATTAATCAATATCAATATAATATGCTATTAAAAAAATTAACATCTAAATAGCATTATGAATTATGAATTATATTAATAGTTATTTTAAACATTTTGTTTTTTGTTGTGGTTTTATATAAATAAATTTTATATAAATGAGTTTTAATTTGAAACAAAATAATTATTTATTTTGAAACCTTTTTGAGTAAATGGATTCGAGTATGGGGATTTAAGAATTTAATAAGAATAAAAAATATTTTACTCACTAAATATAGATAAAAAAACTATAGATTATAATATTCTACCTATATTTTATACATAATCATCCTTATGTATGTGCGCACGCACATGTAAGTTTGTGTTATGTGCTTTATACAAAAATACATACTTGGATCTAAGAGGGTGGATCTAATGGTCAAAAGTTGACAGATCCACTAAATATTCATAATCTAATAGATTCATATCCATTAGAACTTAGATAATTTTACTTGATTCATTAGATCCATAATTTTAATGCATGGATTGGGAGGATAATTATAAATAAATTGGACAAATTGATGGTTATCACTATAAAAAAGTAGTACTTTACCGTAGTTGTTTCTGGATATAAAACCATCTCTAAAAATGTTAGCAGTGATTGCAAAATCTATTGCTAAAAGCTCCATCATGAGTGACATAACAATAAATAAATTTATGGATATCCATTATTACCTCTAATCAAAATAAAGCACTATTATGAAATAATACTAATAGTAGAGTTAAATTTTTAGATACCTTTTTTTTTTGGTAATTGAATAGTAAAAATTCATTACAAAAAGTTACTTTTAGTAGCGACAAAAGTTATCGCTAAAAGTATAAAAGTCATTACTAAAAAAGTTGAGACTAATACTAGTGTAACAAAAAGTCTTTGTTATCACCAATGGTCATCCTTCCAATTTTTTTGTTACTAGCAAAACATTTTACGTTTTCAGTGGTGATTGCTATCACCATTAAAAGCTCTTTTTATGGTGAACATTTCTTTATAGCCACTAATGGTCTTCTTGAGGTGAGGCAAAATGTTTTCAAGCTTTTAGTGGCGACAAACATTGCTACTAAGTATATTTAGGGTCAAAGTTTAGTGGCGACAAAAATCTATTATTAGTGGAAACCCTTTTGTTTGTCATGTACATTTAGTAGCAACATTCTTTTGCTACCATAGGAGGTTTATGCTAACATAGATAAAAACATTTAGTAACAACTTTTATTGACAACATCATTTTGTTACCATTAAAAATATAATTTTAATTACAACTTGTGTTTGTTGTCACTAAAAGACGTTATTAAAAATCAGTTTTTTTAATAATTACTTCTTTTTAAATATTTGTTGAGTACAATAATATTGATAAAAGTTCTTATTAAATAATTTTATCAAATACTATGCTGCTTCTCTTTCATAGTACTTCTTCTAAAACTACATTTAAAAAATTATTTAAAAAAAAAAACAATAATCCCAAGGAAATTGGTATGATCAGTTTATGTAATAAAAATATGTAGTTTGCCCATATTTTACTTAGATTGTGAACGTAGCTCATGTCCACAGACAGGTCTGTTGATACGAAGCCTATAGATGGTAAATTCAACTTTGACTCTCTTATTCCCGAAGACTTGAGAATTCGACATTAATATTGCGGATGTTTCTACGTTCATAGCGCTGCATGTCTTCATATATGATACTTTAAGTAGTCCTCGGCCTTTTTCTACCACTTCTTCAATTTGAAACTTAAGAACAGGTTTTCTTCAATCAAGAAAGAAGTATGAGATGAAATACATCCATTAGTATACTAATATATGATTTGATTGCAAATTGGTAACAAGACTTTGTGTGGTTAGAAATTTAGGGGTAATTTATTATAAATTAATATTTTATGTGTAGTTGTTTGGGTAATTTATTATAAATTAAAAATTTAGGAATATCTTATTCTTATCCCATGACTATGTCTTAGGAGTGTTTGCTATCTTGTGTTTTAGCAATATTAATTTGGACGATTGCTTAAGGTAGTTAGTTTTAGAATCTTTTAATCCTTAATAATTAGAGAGAATATGAGCCTTTGTTTATTTTTGTATTAGCTCCACATCACTCGAATTCAGAGAAAAGTTTTATAATTTGAATGTAACTTGCGGAGGACAAACACAAATTAAATACTCAGTTATATAGAGATCAAGCTCTCTCAATTATTACATCATCTCGAGAGACGTCTGACGACTGAAAAGCTTGGGTTTATCATATACAATAACAAAAACACACCTTCATCCCTGTTCTCTGGGAAAATAAAATTTTACCCGCATGACAATCCTCTCAAACAGAAAAAATCACCATTATTAATCAATCATTTTGTAATAGAAAATTAATCAATTTTAAAAAAGAATACGAAAGAAGCAACATTTTATTGAATAAAATTATATCGCCGTGTGTTGAAGACTGCAATTTTTAAATATAAATCGCTTGTGTCCGAAATGGGCGCACGAGGTGCGCGAGCTCCACGGGGTGCTGCGTGTAGGTGGAAAATTTTATAATTTCATTGTGAAATGGGAATTTATTTATTGTTGCTAAAAATAGAGAGTTAAAACAAATACGGTATGCATATTCCACGACCAATTTGAGTCCATTCAATATCTTTTCGTGGAAGTCAAAACAAATACGGTATGCGTATTCCACTACCAACTTGAGTCCATTCATTATGTCTTTTCGAGTAAAAGGAGTTAAAAATTAAAAATATTAACACTCCAAGTCTCTTTAATTCAAGTGACACTCTTTTAAACATAAATGCTAGAGAATCTTAATGTAGATGGTTTCAATCTTACCCCGTTTCTTTCTTTCAATTTCTACTTTCAAAGTATCGTGTCTCATTTATAACAAAAAATAAATAAAATAAAGATAAATTACATTTTCTTGTTATAAAAAATGTCTAAATTTATAGTTATATTTTCTATTTTAAAAATTTATACTTCTCTTCCCAAAATCAAAAGATGTGTCGTACTGAGCAAAAGATAAGTTACAATTATTCATATTTTGATCAAAAAACTCTTATATATATTATTTATATGATATAATAATTATTAAATATGAATTTAATCAATATAAAAATAATCAATTTTTAAAATTTAACATAAATTAAATTTATAATCTTTAACATAAAATAAATAGTATTAAAATAAGTTTTAAAAAAATATATTTTTAATAAATTATATTTTCAGTAAAATAAATCAACATTATTTTTAAGATATTTTGATCATATTTTAATTTTTTAACAAAATTTGTATATATTTTTTAAATAAAAATACTGTGTAATATAAACATGAAAAAGGTACTTTGTTGATTGGAATCTACCAATTGCATTAGTCCTTTTAAAGTTGGAAGATCTTATTTAATTCTTAAAATTTTAAATTTAACCCCCAAAAAAATTATATATAAAGATACAGCGATGTGGGCCCATCACGACCGGAGAAAAGGAAGAGCATTGAAGTGTCCGATATGCATCTAGGGGAGAAATGACAATATTAGGGTGGAGCATGCCGAACGCGCATGTCTATATTATAAGAGATTACAGAATATTAGACTTGATATTTTCTTTCTTACATACTTTTACTTTCAATTTTTTTTTTTTTTTGCATTAGCCTAAAAAATACAATAATTTAATTTTCCTTTTTAATATTTTACGTACAGTGAGATGAGCTACCTTTGTTTGACTCCAGGTTTTGCCATCCATTTGTCATTATTGTGACTCACACCCAAAGCCATCACCACCGTTAGGCCTATAAATTGCAGGCACTCAGATTTGCACACTGAATTACCCTTGGAATCAGAATAAGCAACGCAGAAACAAGAATAATAGCATGGAGCATTTCTACCTCACCCTTCTTCTCCTCTTCGTTTCTCTGGTCTCTCTCTCTCTCTTCTTCCTATTCTACAAACACCGGTCCATGTTCACTTGCCCCAACCTCCCGCCCGGGAAGATCGGGTACCCGGTGATCGGGGAGAGCCTGGAGTTTTTGTCCACGGGATGGAAGGGCCATCCGGAGAAGTTCATCTTCGACCGCATGCACAAGTTCTCGTCCCAAGTGTTCAAGACTTCAATCCTTGGCGAGCCCGCGGCGGTCTTCTGCGGGTCCGCGTGCAACAAGTTCTTGTTCTCGAATGAGAACAAGCTCGTGACGGCATGGTGGCCGGACTCCGTGAACAAGGTGTTCCCAAGCTCGCTTCAGACAAGCTCTAAGGAAGAAGCGAAGAAGATGAGAAAGATGCTACCTCAGTTCCTGAAGCCCGAGGCTCTGCAGCGTTACATTGGTATCATGGACGGCCTTGCCCAAAGACACTTCGCTTCAGGATGGGAGAACAAGAAGGAGGTCACTGTCTTCCCCTTGGCCAAGAGGTGATTCATTAATTACAAACACTTTCGTCTACTTTTTCTTTTTTCCCTAATGAATAAATACAAATTCATTAAGATATCAATGAGTCTTAATTGGGTGATACTAGAGACTTCCCTAAAATTAAAAGATTCGAGTTTGAATCAAGCGGTGAAAATTCACTGAAAAGAAAGAGAAAATTATCAAAATAAATGGTGAAATTTATTTAAAAAGATTAGTTCAAGTGATAAGATGAGAAAGCAAATCTCTTTATTTAATTGGAATCTCATAAATATTTTTTTGAATAAAATTTTAAATGAATACGAAATCGATGTGATAAAATGCGTCTTCTAAACCATATAAAAACATAATTTAGTTTTAAGCTCAACCCTTATATTATAAAAAATGAAAATAAAAATTCTTACATCTAACTAATATAGGAACGCATCAGAGCAAGATTTCATTAGTTTTTGGTACCGATCTTGAGGTGATAAACTTAATCCACATATAAATCCCAGTTCGGAGTCAAAAATTAACAAAGAAAAAAAAATCTTATGTGAAAGAGCTAAACCTAGGAATTTTTAGATCAAATGGAAGAGTTATCATAAATACATATATTCCACACCGCTTCACCATGGTCTACCGAATAGTAACATCTTTTGTTTCCAAGTCAACTTGTAGAGCAAAGGAGAGGCCAATTAATTTTGCTTACGTAGGTACATTAAAGTAAAACATAATTATTTTTTATTTGTTTATGCGAGTGACGAGCAGGTATACCTTCTGGCTGGCTTGTCGTTTATTCTTGAGCGTTGAAGATCCGAACCACGTAGCGAGATTCGCCGACCCATTCCAACTGTTAGCCTCAGGAATCATATCTATGCCCATTGACTTGCCTGGAACACCTTTTCACAAAGCCATAAAAGCTTCAAAACTCATAAGGAAGGAGCTTTTGGCCATTATAAGGCAGAGGAAGCTTGATTTGGCTGAAAGCAAGGCTACAACTACACAAGATATATTGTCTCACATGTTGACGACTTGCGATGAGAATGGGCAGTTCATGGCTGAGTTGGATATTGCAGATAAGATTCTTGGTCTCTTGATTGGAGGCCATGACACTGCTAGTGCTGCCTGCACTTTCATTGTCAAGTTTCTTGCTGAGTTACCTCACATCTATGAAGAAGTATATAAGGGTGAGTCTCTCTTAAATCTTTTGCTAAGCTTATATTTATACTTATATATACATATATATGATGAAAAATCCTAGAACTTAGATCATTTGGAGTGAAATTTAGATGAAGTGAAAACAGAGAAGGAGAAAAAGAGAGATGGGCCCTACTTCTAGCTTGTGGGTCCCACACAAAGTGGGGCCACTTCTCCCTCTCTTTCTCTCTCTTCACTTTAACTGAATTTATTTTAGAGAATTCATTTTAAAAATTTTACATTTGAATCCTTTAAGTTTCTTTAAAAAATTTAGCAAGTCTACTATTTGAATGAGTTTCATATCCTATGTGTATATCTCTTCTCTCTAAAATTGACACTATCAATTTTTATAAAATTTAAAGTATCATAATTTAAAATTTTTTAGGGACGCAACTACACATAATATAAGTTGGTTGTACAATAAATCAATCAAAACTCAGTAAAGTAGGTATTGCAGTGATGGGCTCTACTGATAAAGCTTATTTTCGGGAATTTCTATCGATTCTTTGCAGCATCTAGTTATGTAGGAAGTTTACCTAATAAATTTTTTATTTATGATACATTAAGTTAATGAGATATAAATGTTAGATGGAATTCATATGGCTTGAAGTATGAGAAAACTTTATCCCAAAATATTAGTCTATTAAGATAAAAAAAATCTCAAGACTTAAATATTATTTTAATCTCAATTATTGTCTAATATAAAACATATTACAGCATATTCATGCACTGACTATTTGAAACTACCTACTACTCTCTAAGAGTGATTTTCACTCAAGCACTAAACAATCCTTTCCCAAATGGCCATTCCTTAAATGAGCCATGCAACTATTTCTTAACATATTTATCATCGACCTGTTACAGTGTCGGCCGTAGAAAATTTGTCCATCTTCATTTTCACACGACACTCTCTTGGAAGTCAAACTCCTTGAGATCTTATAATTCATGTTACAAATAATTCAATATATATGAAAATTATGAATTGCCAACTTGCGCGGCCTTCACCTTCCTGTTGTTGAAATTTTATTTGGAGGCTGATCTCGTTATGTATTTATATATGCGGCAGATTCATGGTCCCGCTATTAAGAGTGATGTCATCTCCAGGCATTTAATTTGATAGTTAATTAATATTTAATGTACGATCAAGTAATGAACGCATTGTCCATATCTTGTTGAAATAATTTCTGGGGAACACGTGGTATCTTCCAATCATCATCTAATCTCTGGCACTTGTTCTTATGATTTGGTAAGCCTATTTACTATGGACATTTGACCTTTTTGTTGTTGTCTATATCTTATAATTGGAAAAAATTGGCAACAAAAGCCGAATGACAATTTTTTATCCTATTGATGCAATTATGATGCGTATTTTGAAATTATATGAGATACTAGAAAAAAGAAGGCTATATTAAAAAAATCTCTATTTTTACTGTTAGAAAAATTATCACTTACTTTTTTTTTCTTTTCTCTCTTGCCATTTTTCTGTTTATATAGAGCAAATGGAAATTGCAAAATCAAAAGTTCCAGGAGAGCTGTTGAATTGGGATGACATCCAGAAGATGAAATACTCATGGAACGTAGCTTGTGAAGTTCTGAGACTCGCCCCTCCACTCCAGGGAGCTTTCAGGGAAGCCATCGATGACTTCATCTTCAATGGTTTCTCAATTCCAAAGGGCTGGAAGGTACGTAAAATATCTATAGGCGATTATATAATTTTCTTAATTAAATAATCATATACATAAGGTTAAATTGTTTAATTTGTTTTTCAATTTTACTTAATTTTTAATTTGATCCTTTTATGTCAAAATGTATAATTCTGTCTTTATAATTATAAAAAATTTTAATTTAATCCCTATCATTTAATTTCTATTAGTATGTTGTTAAATTCTACCAAAATGACTCAATGCATATTCAAATATCAAAATGACATATGATTAGCTACATTAATAAAATTTAATGATATATTAACAAAAATTTGACACTTGGAACTAAATTAAAATTTTTAAGACTATAATGATTTAATTACAATTTTTTAAACTAGTTTAAAAACAAAATTAAAGTCGAATGAAACTCTTAGAACCAACATAATAATGAAACCTATACATAATAATTTCCTTCTCTAATGTTGTTCTCTCTTTATGTATAGTTGTATTGGAGTGCAAATTCAACTCACAAGAATGCAGAGTACTTCCCACAACCAGAGAAGTTTGATCCAGCTAGATTCGAAGGAAATGGGCCCGCTCCTTACACATTTGTTCCATTTGGAGGAGGTCCAAGAATGTGTCCTGGAAAAGAGTATGCTCGTCTGGAAATTCTGGTGTTCATGCACAACTTAGTGAAAAGGTTCAAGTGGGAGAAATTGCTCCCCGATGAGAAGATTATTGTTGATCCTATGCCTATGCCTGCCAAGGGTCTTCCAGTTCGCCTTCTTCCTCACCAAGCTTGAAAGGAAAAATTGGCATATTTTATAAGTTCTAGCCATTACTAGCTACTTTTACACATAAGCATAAAGCTCGCTTTTTCCTGCCCCTCTCTTTCCTAATTTTTTTATCTTTCCTTTTCCTTTTGGATGCCTTTATGATGTTGCAATTTGTACGTTCGTGTTTATGGGACTTATAAAAACAGTTCCCAGGTGGACTCTATTACCAATTTCAAAGTGCAACTGCAGAATAGAGTAATCTCATTTATGTCTTTCTCTCTCGGCTGTCATATCATATGTGTGCATCTGGTTTATGTGTTGATGGTTAATAAATAAAAAATACGTATATGTATGTTCTGTTTTATATTTCAATCTCTTAAAATATAAAATTAAATATTTAATTACCGAAATAGACATGTCACCTATCTCCCATTATATATGAAAATTCTGAAATAGACATGCTACCTGTCTCCCATTATATATTAAGAGAGTTATTTCCCTCAAATTTTAACGACAACAGTATCAGTATATGTACAAAAGGTAGATAGAAATAATTGCAAAATGTTGTAATTAGACAATTTATTGATTTGACATTCTCTTTTTTGTTTCTCTTCTCTTTTTTTTTTTTGGTTTTTTGTATTAATGAGATCCACACGATGGCTGCCTGTATATCTGGGTAGCACCTCTACTTAATTTAATATTTAAAAATGTATTGCCATCAATTTAAATTTTAATATTTTAATAAATATATTATTTTAATTATCACCCTAATACTGCTAAAAGAAATAATTGATGACAATAAGCTTTTGAGTTAGGATTAAATTGATGACCACAAATTTTATTAAATATTAATTTGAGATATAAAAATGAGTGTTATAAATAAAGTTTTTTATGTTATGCAATGCAATGTTTGTAAATAAAGATTGGGATAGATATATGAAAAAAGAAGATATTATATACAAAAGAAAGTATATAAGTGGTAGAAAAAAGTGACACAGACGAGGTTGGATTCCTTGTAATGGGGGATGCTACTACTGTACGGATACAATGACGCCATTTTTGTATTTTGTTTTAGAGGCTAAAAAAAAAAGGATCTAGGTATTTAAAAATTGTCATTCAAAAGATAAAAATTTTAATTAAGAGAAATTTACACTTCACAAATTTTAACTGTACATTATAGTTAAAATTTTTGAAGTATAATTTTTTTTCATAATTAAAAATTTTATTTTTTAATTATAATTTTTAAATACTTTACATCATTTTTTTAAATTCTAAAAAAAATACAAAAATATCATTCCTGCATGACGTGTGATAAATCCTCCTACTAGAGAAGATCTCTTCACAATATAGGCGTATTGCTACTTTAGAGTATGGTCTTTATGTAGTTTAGGTGATGAGATGTAGTCAAATTGAAGAGCCTGGCTCGGCTTGTTAATGTCAAGCATACTAGCTGAGTTTAGATCTCTTACATTTATTTTTTTTAATTAGATAAAAAAATATAAAAAAAGGAAGAAAGAGAGAGAAAAGTGAGTGTTTTCAAAACCACTCTTTTCTCCTCTTCTTTCTTTTTCTAACTTTAAACTAAATACAAAAAAAAATTAAATATAAAGGATCTAAATCTATGTTGGCAAAATTATCAGTGTTACTTACATGTGAATTGCAATGATTTTTTAAAATAATAAAATTTATAATATTATTTTAACATTCTACTAATTTGGCACAAGTGTTATATTAAAATAATTAAAAAGTTAAAAGATCTACTTAGTAGTTATATTTCCAAATGAAGAAGATTAATTTGCATCAATTTTTGTCACATTTCAAATTTTATGAATGTTAACCCCTCATTTATATATAATCTAAGGTACCTTTAAATAGAGTTATAAGGAAGTGAAAGGATAAGAATGTATAGAAACATTTTTCATATTTTGAAATTATTAATAAGAAAAATAATGAAAAATTTTTAGTTAACATCAAAATCTTTCAAAGTTCTCAATTCATAATTTTTTTTAATTAAGAAATATCCATTTGTGAAAAGATCAAATTGAGGAAACAATTTTATAAGAAACCAAATTATGAAATACTCCCTTTGGAAGGGAGAGGACAAGCTTGTTGGAGAATATGTGTGTGTGTGTGTCAAAAGGGGAAGAGAAAAAGAGGAGTCTCACATTGCTCAAACAAATGAAGGTCCAAGAATATAAATATTAACATGTGATCATGGAAGAGTAAAATGGGCCTAAAAGGAGAATGGGTTCGCGCGCACAAAAAGCTAGGCCAACACAGTTGAGCTCAATTAAAATTTGTTGATTTTTCCCCTTGTGCGCAAAAATATATATGGTATTGGACACCTTTTTATCGTTGCCAGAAATTATTTTTTGAAAATAATAATAACAAAATATTTTCAAATAGCCTTCCAAAATATCCACGATTTTAAGACTTCGGTTATGGGGTTCAAGATGTAAATGTTTCTAGACGTTGGTCATCCGTACTCAGGAGCTGTTTGTACTTAACATTGTTGATATAAATGAAAATGCATCATCTTTTACTTACTTTCTTGTCTTTATGATTGATACTTTTGATATATGGCATGCTCGATTAAGATATGTTAGTAAGTCATATTTAAAGAAAATGCAAAAACTTAGTTTAATTTCTGCAATTAAAAATGATTTTCTAAACAAATATGAAATTTGTGTAGAAGCCAAGTTAACCAAAAGTCTCATTTTTTTGTTTAAAAAAAAAACTAAATTACTTAGTTTAATACAAACTGATTTGGGTAATTTGAAACAAACTATGACAAGAGGTGGCAAAAAGTATTTTGTAACTTTTATTAATGATTTTTCAAGATATACTAAATTATATTTACTGAGAAATAAAGATGAAGCTTTTGATAAATTTCTTTTATATAAAGTTGAGGTAGAAAATCAATTAAATAAAAATATTAAAAGGGTCAGGTCGGATAGAGGAGGAGAATTTATTTTATTTAATGATTTTTCTGAAAAAGAAAGAATAATTCATGAAGTAACCCCTTCATATTCACCTGAATCAAATAAAGTAGCAGAAAGAAAAAAATAGAACTTTAAAAGAAATGATGAATGTTATGCTTGTAAGTTCTTTTATACCAAATAATTTATAGGGTGAAGTTTTGTTATCTGCATATTTTTTACAAAATAAAATACCTTATAAGAAAATAAATAAAACACCTTATGAATTGTGGAAATGATATACACCCAATTTAAAATATTTGAGAGTGTGAAGGTGTCTTGCAAAAGTTTTATTACCTGATCCTAAAAAGAGAAAAATTAGTTCTAAAACTTCTGATTGTATGTTTATTAGATATGCTAAACATAGTGTATCATATAGATTTCTAGTTCTAAAAAGTGATGTTATTAATCATAACACTATTATTGAAACCAAATATGAAGAATTTTTTGAATATATTTTTCCTTTGAAAGTTCAATATACTTCTCAAACAACAGAAAGTTTTTCTTCTTCATCTAAAGTAAATAAAAGTGAAAATTTTGTTGAAAATTTGAGGAGAAGCAAAAGACAAAGAAAAGAAACTTTTTTTAGAAATGATTTTTATACTTATATGTTACAAGATGAGCCATCAAATTTTTCTGAAGCAGTTTCATCTTCCGATACTCTTCTTTACAAAGAAGCAATTAAAGCTGAAATAGATTCATTAAATCAAAACAAAAGTTGGGTTTTGGCAGACTTGCCTCCAGGAGCAAGACCTATTGGTTGCAAATAGGTTTTTAAAAAGAAATATAATCCTGATGGATTCATTGATAAATATAAAATGAGGCTAGTAGTTAAAGGATTTGCTCAAAAATAAAATATTGATTATTTTGATACTTTTTTTCCAGTAACAAGAATTTCCTCTATTAGAATTTTGATTGCTTTAGCTTCAATTTATAAGCTTTTTATTCATCAAATGGATGTTAGAACTGTTTATTTAAATGGTGATTTAGAAGAGGAAATTTATATGGTACAACCTGAAAGGTGTGTTTCTCCTGGACAAGAAAATAAAGTTTGTAAACTTGTTAAATTATTATATGGATTGAAACAAGCACCTAAACAATGGCATGAAAAACTTGATCAAGTCTTAATAAGTGATGGGTTTTCCACTGTTGAAATAGAAAGATGTGTTTATACAAAAATTGTGAATAATGATTATGTGATTATTGTTTATATATTGATAATATGCTTATTTTTGGTATAAGCATAAATGTTGTGATAGAAACTAAAAAGTTTCTTTTATTAGGTGTTAAGATCATAAGGAGTGAAAATGGAATTTTACTATCTCAAGAACATTATGTTGAAAAAATTCTTAAAAAATTTGAATTCTTTAAAAAAATACCTGTGAGCACTCCTTATAATGTTAGCACCAAATTAGTCAAAAATAAGAGTAATCCAATAGCTTAATCTATATATGCACAAATTATTGGGAGTATATTGCATTTAATGAACTACACCTGACTTGATATAGCATATGCTATGTGTAGATTAAGTAGATATACTCACTGTCAAAGTAGTGAACATTGGTTAGCTTTAGACAGATTAATGAGTATCTGAAAGGTACTATAAATTATGGTATATGTTATAATAGATTTCCCACTGTATTAAAAGGATATAGTGATACTAACTAGATCTCAGATTCAGAAGAGACCAAATCCACTAGTGGCTATGTATTTATTCTTGGTGGTGGTGCAGTAACCTGGAAATCAGCTTAACAAAATATTATAACAAGATCCACTATAGATTCAGAAGTCATTGCTCTGGAGCTGGCTAGTAATGCGGCTGAGTGATTGAAAAACTTCCATTAGGTGAAAAACCAACACCATTAGTGTCATTACATTGTGATAGTCAATCGGCAATAGCTGTTACTAAAAATAAGACCTATAATGGCAAAAGTAGGCACATTCGTTTGAGAGATAATATTATAAGACAGATGTTGAAAAATGGAGTTATATCGATCGATTTTGTAAGGCCATAATTAAATCTGGCAACCCCCTAACCAAACCTTTAGGGAAGAAACAAATTTTAGAAACATCGAGGGGAATGGGACTTAAGCCAGTTTGAAAATTAACAGTGATGGTAACCCAACCTCTATGATTGGTGATCGCATGAAGGAGGTTCATATGGGTAAAACCAAGTCATTTGTTAATTCTGCTAGTACTTTATTATTTTTTATCTCTTCCTATGATATGAGAAAAAGTGTTAGGATGCATTATTGACGAGGTTGAGCAAAAGCTCTTAATGATTTTATATTCTTTATAGATGGTGTGTTCATTGCAGTAACACTTGATGAAATCGCCTATATGAATGTGGAGTGGGATTGCTCCTATGAGATCATGGCAAAAATCTTTAGAGCATTCATTAAAACCAGACACGCACACGACCGTAGTTTAAAGCACAAAATTACGATAACACCAGAAATTGTGGGAGTATAAGTTGATTCTTAAGGCCGCTAGTATACAACAAGAATTGTTAGTTCATAGAAGCTATAAGTTTCACTGACAACTCTGTATACTAACCTTTATTGATCTAGGTATGGTTCATAGTCCGTAAGACACCATGCTCGAAATGTTTATACTCGCGTTTATAATTTAGAGAAAAGTGATCTTTTGACACACATGTAGAGGATTATTGGAGCATATGTGTGTGTGTGTCAAAAGGGGAAGAGAAAAAGAGGAATCCCACATTGCTCAAACAAATGAAGGTCCAAGAGTATAAATATTAACATGTGATTATGGAAGAGCAAAATAGGTCTAGGAGGAGAATGGGCTCGCGCGCACAAAAAGCTGGGCCAACACAGTTGAGCTCAATTGAAATCCGTCGATTCCCCCCTGTGCACGAAAATATATGCAGTGTTTAGACACTTTTTTATCGTTGCCAGAAATTATTTTTTGAAAATAATAATAAAAAAAATATTTTCAAATAGCCTTCTAGAATATCCACGATTTTAAGGCTTCGGAAATGGGATTCATGATATAAATGTTTCTGGACGTTGGTCATCCATTTTCTAGTCATTACTAATCTGTTTTTGGCTTTGATTATCTGGTTTAATTTTCATTAATCCTTATGTCGAAAACCGCCTAACGTTCAAAAACATCCTTATTAACATCATTAAACGTGGTCCAATGTCTCGCTGCACTTGTGCCTATAAATACAGAAGTCGAACACCATATTTGATGCACCATAGCTACGGACACATTCGAGCTGTTCTCTCCTCTTCATCTCTGACATTTCTCTTCATCTCTGAATTTTTCTTTCTGCTGTTTTGCTTGCCTGTGACTCTGCAGAAGAATCCGTTCAATCCTGGGGAGTGCCATCTTGTGGTGGAATAACTCTCAAGGACAGTGTCCTTGTGTACAGCTCGGATTGCTTTTATTCTAACGAATTTCTTGTTTGCAGTTTACAAAGTTTATGAGAGATCAAATTGAAAAATACTCTATCTATAAAGGACCAAAATCTTTTTTATTCTTAAAGATAATCTAAGGATACATTTGAATGGAATTAAAAAGAAGTGAAAGGAAATAAATGTATTGAAGCATTTTTCATATTTTGAAATTATTAATAAAAAAATGATGAAACTTGATGCACACCAGAATAATGGCACCGCAAGTGTACGAGCAATAAGTATAGTACGTGATGAGTCAAGGTCGTTCCCCAGAAAATTAATATGATTAGTGATTAGGCATTAGATTTCTTATATTCATTTTAGTTAAACAAATCAAGTTATGAGTGAATTTTTGTGAAAATCAATTCAAGTACAATTAACAGTAATAAAAATGGTTCTAAGTAAAAATAAGCAATTAAAGACACCCTAGGAATTTTAATTCCCTTTTTACACAAAGTCAATCCTTTCCCTTTTTAATTAATTGGCTTATTGTCAATTTTAGAGTCAAAGGTTTAAATTAGGTAAAAATGTCTTTCGATCCATTCAAATTCATATATCAACTAACTCTTTGATGTCTCAAATGAGAAGTTAACATACAATTAAGCTCAGACTTTATCTAGACTACCTAGGGCCCTTGAATATATTTCTATCTCAAGTGCAAATTAAACTATGTCTAATCCTAGGTTGCTCAATCAATGGTCTATAAGCAATTCCATTCTTTCAAAAGCTAACTACAAAACCCATAATCAAACTAGAGGTGGCCAATCAATAGAATGAAATCATAATTCAGATTAAGCACTAAAATTTTCAATAATCCAACATAATCAAAAGAGAAATTATTTCCAAAACTCAAAGGTTCATAGAATCCCTAAGGGTTACAAGAGTTAGCCACTCATGGCTTGAAATCCACAGGCAAGTTCAGCAAATATATCAACAAATACATCAACTTGAAGAGAAGATGGAGCAAAAACATCTAATCAGAAGAATCTTGGACAGAATCAATGATTTCTCGATTAATATGAAGCTTCCCCAACACCTCTTGCGCGTTTTCTCACTTCTCCAGTCGACCAGATGCCGCTCCTCTTTGCTGAATGACGAAACCCTAACTTTCTCTTGCCATTTTTAGCTCGCAAATCAAAGCTGTGTGTTTAAGAGGCCAATCTCGCTATGGCGAGGGGTGGCTTTCACTTTAGCTAGAGCTTATAGGCGCCTAGATTTTTATTGATCTCGTTACTGCTTGCACTATAGCTAGGAGCTCTTTGGATTTGTATGCATCACAACTTCGCTATAGTGAAGTGACTTCCTCGTTTCAGCGAAAGCACATCCTAACTACAGCGAATTGTGTTCTAACTGTAGTGAGAGGACTTGTTTAGCTTGCCTTTTTACTTTTTAGCTTCTCTTTTTTTTCTCATTTCTTTCTATAATCTTTTACTTTCTCCTGAGATAAAAATCAATCATAAAATAAGGCTAAAAAATGATCAAGATATCGCAATTGAGACATCTTTTTCATTTTATTTGATTGAATAAAAATTTAGCCATGTTAGTCAAGAGAAAAGTACTTTGCATTTTTAATTTATCATAAAATATATCTCTTTCTCATCCAAAATTAGAGAGTCGTCCAAACTTTTTCAACTAATATATCAAAATCTTTTAAAATGCTAAATTTCATTATATTTTTAAGTTTATCCAATTTTGTAAAATTTCAGAAAAAAATATTTTTCTAAACAAAAAAATATATTATTCAACTATCGCTTCCTAATTTTCAAATATACCTTTAGAGATTGCTTGAACAGAATTAGGAATGAATGTATTGTAAACTTGCTTGAGAAATATAGATGAGAAGAAAATCACTCCTCACATTGCCTCTTTATACATACACCCTTTTACCCCTCTTATATTTTCTTCATTTTCTTTATCTTTATTTTGTTTCCAAACAATGCCCATCCAATTCATTCCAAACGAATAAATTCATCTATATATTCCTATCAATCAATTAGCAAATAGTGTTGCAAATAAGCAAGGGTTAGAAGGCATCAGATAAGGATTTGCTATTTACTGCGTTGGAGTCAGCAAACGAAGAAATGAGAAGATTCAATCAAATGCGCAAATATTAATATTCATTATAAGTTTGCGACAGTTCAAGTAACTGTCTGTATCACCAAAGCTAAATATGAAGGAATTGTTGAGCATGAAATTTGAAATAATTCCACGACAAAGTATATCAGTGAAAACATGAGTAACATTTCCACTAAGATTGTAATAACGTCGTAATAGCACTCTAGAAAGATTATCAAATGTAGGTATTCGAGATTGAGACAAATCACTTGTGACTCTGGAGGTGACAAATGTGGACATAGCAAAATGAACATTCCCTTGATATATTTAATTCTCTAAAAAGAGCGGAGAAAAAAATATACTCATTCAAGAAATTAAAATAAATGATACTTAGCACAGCCTTTGAAAAATTTAACTCCCTATGATAAATGAGTAACTCGACACCTGCAAATAATTAATATGAAAGATGATATTTCAATATCATACAACTTATAAAATGGTACAATATACTGATATGAGTCAAAACTAGAACACCAAGAATATCATATGAAAGGAGCGTAGTGATGATTCAGAAATAGAAAACAAAAGTTTCTTTTTACATTTACTCAGATTTAAGATTGGCTAACATACAGAACAGGGAACATTCCAGCCAGCTAGCTATCCCTGCCAGGGCGTGTTTGCTTAAACTGTAGGAACAGAAAAGCAACATCAAGCATGGACTTAAACAAGCGGCAAAACTGATTTTCCTTTGAACCTAAAAAACATTAGCAACATAGTGGAGATAGAGAATGTCTAATTCCATGTGGATTCTTGCTACCTAAATCACTATTGTAAACAATATTACAATTGAAGTCTCCTTATAAGACTTACATAAAACAAGCCATCTACTTCGTACTTAATCTTAACTTCTTCTGTAGCGATTAAATTCAACTACAAGGAAAACAATGATGTTAATTTTCTCCTTGCTTGAACCTAATATTTGCAATTCTACCTCTAGACAAATTGAACAAAACAGAGAAAAGAAGCCCAGTTCAGTGAAATCGATACAAACATAACTCAGAACATGATTACTGAGAATGGCCCTAATGTAGCAAGTGACGATGCAGCCATTAATACTGGGCCTAATGAGCAGAGGGTCACTATTGGGCCAAGAGCTGGTAATTCAGGCCAGAGTAGAGGGCCAGAAGAAGACCAGAGGCTTATCAACTTGGGCACGAGACTACCATATGACAGCTGGAAGGGAAGGAGTGGTCCCAAGGGTGATTCCAGCAACGATTGGAGCCGTTATTCTCTTTTAGCGTGTAGTGCATAGCATGCTACGAGCGTGTGCGTGTGCGTGTGTGCGTTTTGCTTTTTAGTTGAGAATAGGAAAGAGGGGGGAATCACATTGTTGATTTTGGCCTTCATGGTTTACAGGAGTCTTTTCACTTTTTCCCGAAAACAAGGGGCATCTTTATGTTTTTGCATTCCTCATAATACGCGAATAACAGTGAATCATTCAGTAATTTTTCTCTACCTTTCTCTTGAATTTCGTTTGGTTTGATCCTCTCTGTATCAGAAATGTTCTTAGCACACAATAGCCCTTGAAGAAGTAAAACCATCTAAAGTTAATAGTTTGAATCCATTCACCCAATCATCATGTCCTGCTGTGAAGTCATAAAGTGCTGATCCAAATCCCACGTTTCCAGCTGAAACTTGATCGTCATCTTGAGACTCAAAACTTTGGCTTGCTAGGGGGTTTTCAAATGATTCATATCTTTGCATGATAGATTGATGAGTACGACGAAGGCTCCTCTCTTATCTAAACAAACTTGTAAGATTTAATATTAACAAAGAGCATGAGATCAAAGGAGGGGGAGGATCACTAGTAAAGCGACAAGACAGCAGTAAATGGGGAAGCGGGACCATCCCAATTGACTGGTGCCTACTCCTGCCATAAATAGTGATTTATAGAAAATTAGAAAAATTAGGAAGGAGGACTCAGAGTTCAAAAAATTTATTTTAAAGCATCTATTATTATTGGGTTCAATTATTTTTTGATAAAATTAGTAATAATCAATTCTAAAATAATGGTAACAAGTTATTTAAAATAATTTTTTTAATTCTGAGTTCTTAAATATAATCCTCTCTAAAAAATTTATATAAGTAAGTTTCCTATAGTAGATAAGAGTCTATTACCCAGAAAATATTAAAATGATCAAGGCAAGGCGAAGTATGACCTTTCGTCTCTTTCAGAAACATAAATTTCAGACTATACAAATTATATCAAACTTGCACACCCCATTACCCTCGAAACAGACAAAGCAACGCACAAGCAAGAGTAGCATGGAGCATTTCTATCTCACCCTTCTCTTCTTTGTTTCTCTCGTCTCTCTTTCCCTCTTCTTCCTCTTCTACAAGCACCGCTCCATGTTCACCTCGCCCGACCTTCCGCCGGGGAAGATCGGGTACCCCGTGATCGGAGAGAGCCTCGAGTTTTTGTCCACTGGATGGAAGGGCCATCCAGAGAAGTTCATCTTCGACCGCATGCACGAGTTCTCGTCCCAAGTGTTCAAGACTTCGATCCTTGGCCAGCCCATGGCGGTGTTCTGCGGGCCCGAATGCAACAAGTTCTTGTTCTTGAATGAGAACAAGCTGGTGACGGCGTGGTGGCCGGACTCCGTAAGCAAGGTGTTCCCAAGCTCGCTTCAGACAAACTCTAAGGAAGAAGCGAAGAAGATGAGAAAGATGCTGCCTCAGTTCCTGAAGCCTGCGGCCCTCCAGCGTTATGTTGGTATCATGGACGACCTTGCCCAAAGGCACTTCGCTTCAGGATGGGAGAACGCGAAGGGGGTCCATGTCTTCCCATTGGCCAAGAGGTGATTCATTAATTACACACACTTTTCGTCAACTTTTTTTCCCCCCATATACTCTTAGTTACACTCTTTAAAGAGTAGATACAAAATCATCAAAATATCAACGAGCGGTACTAGAGCTTCAATGGAACTAAAAAGTTAAGCCTGAACCCCTGTCAAAATCAACTTTAAAAAAAAAGAAAATTATCAAAATAAATGTTGGAACATATCTAAAGGGAATTAGTTCAATTAATAAGATGAGATAGCATTTTTCTTTAAGTGGGGATTTGATTAATATTTTAAGAGTAAAATTCTAAATGAACATAAAACTGATAAATAGAGTGCGTCTTTAAAGTCATTAAAATCATTAAAAAGATAATTTAGTTTTGAGTTTAACCATAATATTAAAAAAATAAAAAAAAAATTCTTACATCTTGTTAATACAGAAACACATCAAAATAAGTAGCAAAATTTTATTACTTTTTAGTACTATTGTTAGAACTAGACCAGATCGATAGATTCAATGACAAAACTGATGAACCCATTTCCTATACAATTTAGAAAGAGCTTTGAATCGAAGTGTCAAAGAACCAGTTAAACTCGATCAAAAATTGAGTTGAACTGACTGGTTTTGTTCGTGAACAGGCATTGGATGATCAATTTTTTATTATAGTAAAACACAAATATTGGTAGACCAATGGATCAAACATAAGATCTCAAGATAAGGAGATAATAGCTCAATCATGCATCTAAGAAGGCTAGTTTGTTAATGTCTTACCAAGTTTTATATAAATATAACTATAAGAAATCATATTGATAATAAATTTTAAATTTTAATATATTAAAATTATATTAAATATATTTCTAAATTAATTAATCATCAATTTAAAATTTAAACTATTTGATAACAACTTTTGACTATTTTAATATTTAAAATTTATTAGTATTTATTTTTATATTAAAATTTTAGTATATAAAATTTTAAAAAATATATATTTAATTATTATTAATTTGACTAGAATTCAACCACAGTTAAACTAATAAATTATGAACTAGTGCCTTAAAAGTGTAATGACTAATCTAATTTTAAAAACATTACTATTTAGTACTCGTCTCTAGTAAAACCAATAAGCTTGTTAAAAATAAACTTGATTTTGGCCCAATGTCTTGTAGACCATAATTCATGCTTAGGCCCATTGTCACTTAAGTTCATCATCTAGAATTATACTATTAAATATAGTAGTTGTTACTTGGAAAATGTATCAAATATATAGGTGTTAGTTGGGAGGTGTATTAAATAAAAGGTAAACTCCCACAAATCCTATAAATAAAGATTAGTTCTCCCATTGTTGTATCAAGCCAAAAAGATCTAATAAAAAGTTTCTTTCCTTTTGCACCAATCTTTCTCCACCCCACTCTCCAAATTTCCTTTACCAATATTTTAAAAACTAAAAGGCTTACCATTGCTCCAACATATATAGTGATATCAAAACTTAACCATCTTAGCAAATAGCATGGTTCCCTTCTAATTCCCTTACCATACCAAAGACAATTATGGAAGTTAGTGTATTCATATGAAAGCTCTAGTCCTACCTAAAGGGATGCTTTACATAAAGCAAGAAGAAAATATCAACAAGCTCTTACTCTCATTGACCAATGCTTCGATGATGTCGTGTTTGAAAAGGTTACAAATGCAACCATTTCTAAAAGGGCATGGGAGATTCTTCACAACGCTTACAAGGGTATCGATAAAGTAAAAAAGGTTCATATACAAACCCCTTAAGGTGAATTTGAATCTTTTCATATGAAAGAGTTTGAATCCATTTTGAATTATTTCACTTGTGTGTTGGCTACTATTAATGAAATGAAAAGAAATGAAGAATCCTTGAATGATACATGAGAAATAGAAATTTTTTTTTAATATTTAACTCTAAATTTTGAGTATATTGTTATTGCAATTGAAGAGTCAAAAGATAGACTTCATGACAATCAAAAAACTCATAGGGCCATTATAAGCCTATGAAGAAAGTTTAAAGAAGAAAAAGGTGGAAGAGCCATTAGAGCAAGCTTTCTATTTAAAGGTCACTCTCCAAG
The DNA here is from genome assembly GCA_026724425.1 of Erythrophleum ivorense. Taxonomy (NCBI): domain Eukaryota; kingdom Viridiplantae; phylum Streptophyta; class Magnoliopsida; order Fabales; family Fabaceae; genus Erythrophleum; species Erythrophleum ivorense. Next base: position 847,115 of record JAIUCV010000174.1, read on the forward strand.
AGAGGAAAGACTATCATGGAGAATGCAAATGGTGAGAACATGGTCATCATGCACATGGTTAAGGTTGAGGAAGAGATGGCAGAGGTGGCTATAATAATCATAAAGAAAGAAGTCAAAGTGCTCAAAGGGAACATGAGAGAGGGAGCAAAAATCAAAGGTATAAAACATCTCAAATCAAATGCTATAATTGTCACAAATTTAGCCATAATTCTTTTGATTGTAAAGATGCTAACAATGTGGAAGAGAAAGTTAATCTTGTAGAAATCAAGGAAGATGTTAATCTCACTTTGTAGATGACTAATCACATGGTGAATGGTGGATAAAAAAAGAGCACATGGTATCTTGACATTGGTGCGAGCAATTGTAAGTGGTGATAGATGTATGTTTGTGGAGTAAGAGCAAATTAATGGAAATGTTGATGTTCACTAGATAATGACATCGCAAGTGTACGGGTCATAGAAGTAGTACGTGATGAATCAAGGTTGTTCCCTCAGAGAATCAGTATGATTGGTGATTAGGCATTAGAGTTCTCATGTTCATTTTAGTTAAGCAATCAAATTATAATTGAGTTTTTATGAAAATTAATTCAAATGCAATTGACAATAATAAAAGGTGGTTGTAGTTGATGGTATGTAATTAAAAACACCCTACGAATTTTAATCCCCTTTATCCACAATGTCAATCATTCCCCTTTCAATTAATTGGCTTAATGTAAATTTTAAAATCAAGGTCTAATTAGGCGCAAATGTCTTTTGATCCATTTAAACCCCTATACCAACTCACTCCTGATATCTCAAAGGAGTAGTTAATACTTAAGTAAGCGCAGACCTTATCTCGACTACCTAAGGCCCTTGAGTATATTTCTATCTCAAGTGCAAATTAGATTATATCTAATCCTAAGTTGTTTAACCAATGGCCTATAAGCAATTCCCTTCTTTCAAAGGTTAATTACCCAATCCATAATCAAACTAAAGGACGCTAATCAATAGAATGAACTATAATTCAGATTAAATACTAAAATCTTCAATAATCCACATAATCAAAAAGGGAAACAATTTCTAAAAGCTAAAGGTTCATAAAATCCCTAAGGGTTACAAGAATTAGCCGCTCATAGTTTGAAATCCACAAACAATATCAGCAAACATATTAACTATCATCAACTAGAAGGGAAGATTGAGTAAAAACACCTAATCAGAAGAATAAATGAGTAAATCAATGAATTCCCGATCAAGTTGAAGCTTCCCCAACACTTTTCATGCATTTTCCTCTTCTCCTAGTTAGCCAAAACGTTCCCTCTTTTCTGAATAATGAAACCCTAGCCTCCTCTTCTCTATTTTAGCTCGCTAATCGAAGCTGTGCGTTTCAGAAGCCGATCTCGCTATAGCGAGGAGTGCTTCTCGCTATAGCAAGAGCTCATAGATTCTCAGATTTTTGCTGCTTTCGCTACTGCTTTGCTATGGCGAGTTGCTCACTGGAATTTGCATACCTCGTGACTTCACTATGGCAAAGTACCTTCTTTGCTACAGCGAAAGTATATCCTCGCTACAGCGAATTGAGTTCTAGTTGTAGCGAGAGTACTTGTTCCACTTATACTTTTCACTTCTCAGCTTCTCTCTCTTTTCTCAATTCTTTCTTCCTTCTTTTACTTTCCTTGAAATTGAAATCAATTATAGAATGAGGCTCAAACTGATAAAGATATTGTAATGGAAATATTTTCTGTATTTTGTTTAATTGAATACATTTTTAACCCTATTAATCAAGAGGAAAGTGCTTTGCCTCCCTAATTTAATCTCAAATGTATTCCTTTTTCATCCTAAATTAAGAAGTCATCAAATGCCACTTTAATTTGGTGATGAGTCCAAGATATCTATTCAAGAAAAAGGTAAAATCCTAATTCTTGTTAGTGATAGAAATCATCAATTCATTTCCAATGTATATTATGTGCTAAATTTAAAGAGCAACATTTTAATCTTAGGGCAATTACTTGAAAAATAATACGATATATACATGAAAAATCATAGTCTTCATTTAAGAAATCATAAAGGAATTTTAATAGCCAAAGTGCCAATGACAAGAAATAGACTATTCTTAATTGAAGTTTAAAATGGTAAGCCAAGTGCTTGAAGGCATATTTGAAAGACAACTCTTGGTTTTGGTATTTAAGGCTTGACTATCTAACTTTTTGATAACTTGAGATTAATGTCAACTAAGTGCATGGTCAAAAAATTGCCCTAAATAAGCCAACCTAATCAATCGTATGAAGGATGTCCTTTTGAAAAGCATTCTAGAAAAGCCTTTCCAAAAGATGCAACAACAAAAGCTAATGAGCCTTTGTAACTTATCCATGTTGATTTGTGTAGACCTATAACTCCAAGTTCTTATGGTAAGAATAATATTTTCTTACTCTTTATTGATGATTTCTTAAGAAAATCATGGATATATTTTCTAAAGGAAAAATCAAAATTATTTGGAGTATACAAGAAATTCATGGCCCTTGCTGAGAAAGAAAATGGTTATAAAATTAAAGCTTTAAGGATTAATAGAAGAGGGCAAATTCACATCTAAATAATTCAATGAATTTTGTGATACAAATAAGATTTTTTATCTTTTTTATGGTGGCTCGATCATTACAAAAAAATGGTGTGGTTTAAAGAAAAAATATAACTAAAAAGTAAGAAGATGCCTTAGGAATTTTAGGCTGAAGTAGTTGATCATGCCATTTATATTTTCTATTTCTATTCCATTAAAAGTATTAGTGGCAAAATACCACAAGAAGCATGAAGTGAGAGAAAGCCAAACATCTCACACTTGCGAGTATTTGAAGGCATCGCTTACGCTCATGTTCCCAATTAAGGGCATTCCAATCTCAACAACAAAAGTGAGAACTACATGTTTATTAGTTATGACAAGAGATCAAAAGGCTACGAGTTTTACAATCTAATCACAAAGAAGATTGTCATTAAGAGAGATGTCAAGTTTGATGAAGAAGAAATGTGGAGTTGGAATGAGAAGGAGAATGAAGATTATGATTCCATTCCTCTTTTTGAATATAAAGAAGGGTAATCGGTAGAAAAAACTCAAGAGCCTATTAGTCCACCTTTGTCATCATCATCTCTATCTCCATCTCCATCTAATCAAGACTAGCCTACAAGCTCAAGCATAAGAACTCTGTGTGAGTAATCTCTCCTAGAAATTTATAAGATAACAAAAAAATTAAAAGCACTCACTTTTTTTTTTTTGTCTATCTCTTTGGTTATGAACATATAAGGTATGAAGATGCAGTTCAAAAGAAGAAGTGAAGCAAAGCAATGGATGAAGAAATCAAAACTATATAGGTTTACATAAAAAAACAACATTGAAGGAAAAGTGGAGAGATATAAAGAAAGACTATTGCCATAGGGCTATAATCAAAAGTATAAAATTCATTATGATTAAGTGTTTGCTCCAATGGCTAGATTAGAAACAACAATATTGATAACTTTTTTCATTTCTTAATAAGGATGGAAAATTTATCTAATGGATGTTAAATCAACCATTATAAATGGCTTGCAAATTTATATTGAATACATGGGTTATGTAGTGAAAGGCCACATAGATAAAGTCACTATATTAAAAAAAATTTCATAGCCATGATTATTTTTAAGCCTATTTGCAATTTTCACCATAACTAGTGAGCTTAATCACGGTTCCTAAAATCATGGTAGATCTGTCTACAATGACTAGTTTAACTGTAGTTTTAGAAAAAGGTAGTTACCTCATGATTTAATCATAGTTTTAAAAATTGCAGCTAAATCATGGTTTAATTGTGGTTGAACTAAGGCTTAGCTACAATTTTTAATAACCATAGCTAGACCTAACCTTTTAACACTGGTTTAAATTAATTTTTTTTTAAAAATCCAATAGCTTATACATTGTAGTGGCTATCATTTGCTTCTATTCTAAATAAATTTTCAAATAACAAACTTAAGATCAAAATAAAGAGAAAATTGAACTAAAAATGTAATTAAGAAATGGACTAAAGGTTAAAATGTACACGTCAAGACTCGATGATAAGAAATTGGCATTTGGTGCATATGAAAGCAAGGAGACAATCCAAGTGCAACCTCCCACAAGATTGATAACCCATCTTATTTCAAAGTGGTAAAAAGCTTATTTGGTTCTACCTTTCAAACTTGTAAAACATAATAAATTCCTATGACACATAAGCCTCACTTTGACAATTGTCCATAACTTTTAGGAAATGTTCATCATATAGGGTCAAAAAATAATGTGAAAAAGTTTCTTATTCTACATGCTCATAATCATAAACATTTAACTTATGTCCATAGGTCATGAAGCTTAGATAGATACAAGCATGAAGCATATAGCAACTATAGGTAGCAAGAAAATGCTATGGGAAAAAAGGATATCTAAAGTGAAGAATTCATCTAAGCTTTATTAAACACTTTAGTACCCCCAAACACCCATATTTGCAAATTTAAAATGTAAGCAATATTAAAGTAAATGCTCCATCAAAGAGAAGAATTCATCACAAAGGAATACAAAATGCTAGAGAAAAAACAAAGTTGATCTTTATAATTGTAACTACGACAGTGAAGCTTCATTGGAAGTTATCCATATTTCATGATAGTTTTCATCATTTAAAGTTTAAGAAAAAAATTTTCTTGTCAAATCAACAAATACAAGTTAACACTTTTCAATCAACAAGGATATTTTAAAATAAGCACTCCAATAAGAGCTAAGATGATACAAATTAGCATTTTGTTAGTCAATTAACAAATGTGTTTTCAAGGTAAAAAACAAAAAAATGAATTGTCACTCTAAAAGCAAATACAAATACAATAGATGTTTTTCAACCTAAAAGTATCAATTAAATGGCAATGAAGTAATATGTAATAAAACGTGAATCATCCATATGATACATGTTTGAATAAATATAACCATATACAAGAGAAATATAGTATTTTATACATGCTTGAATACTTACATAATAAGTTGTTACCACACTAGCAGAGTCGCCTCCTACAAGCTTAAGCTTCATGCTAAACAATCCAAATTTGTAGCGTTATACATAAATGCAACATACAAATAATTTACCATATCCTATTTTCAACAATATGTCAAAAAAAAATGGCAATGAAGCGATTCAACCATTGTACCTAACTTACACAAGATCCATCATCCTCATTCAATGATATGTCAAAGACTGAGAAGTAAATGTTCAAATTTAAAGTAGCTATTTCCTCATGGGCAACTAATCAAATCAAAGAAAATGAAATTACATAACAATTCTCTGTGTCATCCTCTGAACCAATAAGAGGGGAGCAACCTAACTCAAACTTTGTGTATGATTATAGCAAAAAATGATTAATCCTTAATGTCATACTTACATTATTGTCAAACTTATCCCTTAGTCCCAAATCTAATGGTATATCATATATATACCATCAATTGCTTTCCCATCTTTGCTCTAAGCTCCTCTACAATTGCTTTTTCTTACATAAATGATAAACTGAGTCTAAATGGCATGCTTAGATAAGTATGAATTAAACAAATAAAAGAGTATGAAAAATCGAAAGAAATCACATGTCATAGTAGAAGAAGGTTGGTGAGATAAGGTGCATAAAACCTAGATTTGAAAGACCAAAAATATCTTACCTTTAGGTGAATAACAAAGCAAAAGCAACATTAGAGAAAATCATGGCTTCAAATAAGGCACCAACGATGGCAAACTTTTGGAATAGTAGAAGGGGTGGACTTGTCAACCCTTTTAGTTAATGACATGGTTCATGCATAACAACATGGTAAAGGGGAGTGAGAAATGTTTTCTTAAGGAGGCTGTTATAGGTAAAACAAAAATTTGGGGGGGGGGGGTTTGTTTGGGGGGAGAAGAAAATAAGTTAAGATTTTTTTTTTATTTGTGTCTTGATCACAATTTGTAAAAATTACATTTAGGACTAGTCTTATCCTCGATTTTTTCCAAAACTATAGTTAAGATGTTGGTCCTAATTGTAGTTAAGAAAATTGCAATTAGGACTTGTCTTAGTTGTGGATTTGGAAATCATAGCTAAGACACCACAACTAAATTACCATTTCTTAGTAGTGAGTTTTGAGATTGAAAAAAAGCCCTATATGGCTTGAAACAACTATCATAGGTATGAAATAGTAGAATTGATAAATATAATTAAAAAATGATTTTTTAAAATGCCCATATGAACATACTCTATATGTGAAGGTGAATGAAAATAAAGACATATTGCTTGTTTGTTTATATGCTGATGATGTCATTTAGACAAGAAATATTCCAAGTCTGTTTGAAGATTTCAAGAAAGCAACGACATGAGAATTTGAAATGACTAACATTGGCCTTATGTCTTACTACCTTGAGATTAAGGTTAAGCAAATGGAAGAAGGAATTTTTATATCATAAAAAGGCTATGCTTGAGAAGTCCTTAAAAAGTTTAGAATGAAGAATTGCAGGCTAGTTAACATTCAAGTGAAATGTAGATCAAAACTATTAAAGCTTGAATAAGGAGAGCCAATGAAGAGTGGTGGTGGCAAAGAGTATTCTTCAATATATCAAAAGGACCATTGACTTTTTTCTACTTTATTCTTCTTCAAATAACTTCATTTTTGTTGGCTACAATGATAGTGATTGGGTTGGTGACTTGGAAAATTGCAGAAGCATAACTAGATTTATATTCTACATGAGAGAAACAACATTCACTTGGTGTTTCAAGAAGCAATCTATTATTAGTCTTTCTACATGTGAAGCTAAATATGCTATTACAAATTCATTTGTTTGTTGTGCCTTTTGGAACAAAGATTAATGTTGATAATATCTTTGCTCATGTGCTTGTAAAGAATTTGGTATTCCATGATTGAAATAAGCATATTGACACACAATATCATTATATTAAAGAATGCATTATACTGGAGGAGATTCAAGTAAAGTATACAAAGTCACAAGAACAAGTTGTTGACATTCTCACCAAGCCACTCAAGTAAAGAGATTTCAAAAGATTAAGAAGCATGCTTGAAGTCACAAAAATTAAGTTCAAAGGGGGAAGTTAGAAATAAACTTAGTTTTGACCTAATGTCTTGTAAGGCATGATCCATGTTTAGGCCCATTACCACTAAAATCTATCATCTAGAATTATCCTATTAAATATAGTTGGTGTTAGTTAGAAAATGTATTAAATGAAAGTAAGAAGTGGTAGTTGGGAAATGTATTAAATGAAATGTTCAGAATAACTAGTTTGTAAAAACTAAATTATGAATGTATGCATGTGTGTTGAACTAAAACATACCCAACATATTATTTTCTAATTTGATTTTTATTTTTTAATTAAAATTTAATTTCAAATTTAAATTATAAATAAAAAAGATACAACTCTTTAAACAGTTACAACTTTTTAGAAAAGATACAACTCTTCATTGAGTAATGTCCATTCATGTTTTCTTTATAAAAGGATTAGGTAGATTAGGAAATTTTTTTTCTTAAAAACACAAAAGAATATATCCCTTCTCTCTTCATTTTTACTTTGAAACTTCAAAAAGTTCTTCAGGAGATATTTTAGAAGTTATTATCTATTAGTTTTGTGGTGAGTGCCATATATCCTATAGTAAACATAGTGGACAAATATCATCTTAAGGATAATGTGAATTGACCCACCCTTTTTGGAATTTTCTTTATATTTTTATTCTTTAATTCAACATAAAAGGCTAGCTAGCACCTTTTTGTGAGTTCTATAAAGAATCCGAGTATAAAATTTAAGTTTGGAGTCAAAAGTCTTAAAGAGTAGATCTAAAATTTTTTAGATCAAATGGAAGAGTTAATTGCAATCTACGTAAATTCCACGCCGCTACACTATGGCACATACGAGTAAATAACTAATCTTACTTACGTTGGTGCACTAAAATAAATCATAATTATTCTTTGCTTGTATATGTGAGTGATGAGCAGGTACACGTTCTGGTTGGCCTGTCGTTTATTCTTGAGCATTGAAGAGCCGAACCACGATGCGAGATTTGCTGACTCATTCCATCTGTTAGCCTCAGGAATCATATCAATGCCCATAGACTTGCCTGGAACACCTTTCAACAAAGCCATAAAGGCTTCAAATTTTATAAGGAAGGAGCTTTTGGCCATTATAAGGCAGAGGAAGCTTGATTTGGCTGAAGGCAAGGCTACAGCTACACAAGATATATTGTCTCACATGTTGACGACTTGCGATGAGAATGGACAGTTCATGGCTGAGTTGGATGTTGCAGATAAGATTCTGGGTCTCTTGATTGGAGGCCATGACACTGCTAGTGCTGCCTGCACTTTCATTGTCAAGTTCCTTGCTGAGTTACCACGCATTTATGAAGGAGTCTATAAGGGTGAGTCTCTTTAATATATATATAGCATAATTAAATGTTGTGTACATATAGATGTCGGGTATTCATTTCTAATATGCTTCTGATGAGAAATCCTAGATTTGCTTCCTTTAATTTTTTTGTTAAATTTACTATTCTAAATGGGTCTAGTATTCAAATAAATTCCGCACCTTACTATGTGTTTACCTAATTTATTGTGAAAATTAGAGTATCCTAATTTGAAATTTTTAGGGAGGCAATTATGCATAATATATTAATATATTAGTTGATTGTACAATGAATCAACTAATAAGTGAGTAAAATAGATTTTGTAGTGATGGGCTCAACTGATGTAGCCCACGTCAGAGAATTTCTATTGCTCTCTGCTTCTTCAAACTATATAAAAAGTGTACCTAATTTTTTTTTCATTTATCATGCATTAAATCAATGATATGGATGTTAGATGAAATTGATATGACTTGAGCTATGAAACAAAATATCTCAAAAAAATTAAAAATTTCAAGATTTAAATACTATTTTAATCTCAGTTATTATCTAATAAACCTATTATTGCAATTGAAACTACCTACTGCATCTACTTCTTACCTATTTATCCCTGACTTGTTATAGCGTGGGCCGCGGAAAACATGTCCATTTTCATTCTCAAACGACAGTCTCTTGGAAGTCAAACTCTTGTGATCTTATAGTTTATGTTACAAATAATTCATATATATATATATATGAAGATTATGAATTGCCAAACTGCGTCGACCTTCACCTTCATCTGTTTTTTTTTTTTTGGCAGAAATTTTATTTGGAGGCTGATCTCATTATTTATTTATTTATGCAGTGGATACATGGTCCGGCTATTAAGCGTCATATCATCTCCAGGCATTTATTTTGATAATTATTTAAGACTTAATAGTATAATCATGGGATAAATGCATCGTCCTTATCTTCTTGTTGTCTATATTTTCTAACTGCCATCTAATCTCTTGCATCTATTGTTATGATTAATTAAAACTATTTAGTCGGAAATTTGACCTTTTTGTTGTTGTCTATATCTCATTGGAAAATTTTGGCAACAAAAGCCAACTTAGAGAAATTTCTTTTCTCTTGATGCAATTATGATGCATATTTAGAAATTATGTAAAATACTAGAAAAAAGAAGGCCACATTAAAAAAAAGAAAAAAAACTATTTTTACCGTTAAAAAAATATCACATTTTTTTCTTTTTTCTCTTGCCATTTTTCTGTTCTTATAGAGCAAATGGAAATTGCAAAATCAAAAGGCCCAGGAGAGCTGTTGAATTGGGATGACATCCAGAAGATGAAATACTCATGGAGCGTTGCTTGTGAAGTTATGAGACTCGCCCCTCCACTCCAGGGAGCTTTCAGGGAAGCCATCAATGACTTCATCTTCAATGGTTTCTCAATTCCAAAGGGCTGGAAGGTACTTAAAATATCTAGACGATTATATAATGTTCTTAATTGAATAATCATATATATAAGGTTAAATTGTGTAATTGGTTTTTAAATTTTACTTAATTTTTAATTTGATCATTCTAGTTCAAAATTTATAATTAAGTTTTTATAATTTAAAAAATTAATTTAGTCTATATAATTAAATTTTTGTTAGTATGTTGTTTAATTCTATATTATACATTCAAAATACCAATACAATATATAGTTAACCACGTTAATAGAATTTAACGGCATATTAACAAAAAATTGACACTTGGAACTAAATTAAAATTTTTAAGACTATAATGATTTAATTACAATTTTTTAACTAGTTAAAAAAACAAAATTAAAGTCGAATGAAACTCTTAGAACCAACATAATAATGAAACATATATATAATAATTTCCTTCTCTAATGTTGTTCTCTCGCTATGTATAGTTGTATTGGAGTGCAAATTCAACTCACAAGAATGCAGAGTACTTCCCAGAACCAGAGAAGTTTGATCCAACTAGATTCGAAGGAAATGGACCTGCTCCTTACACATTTGTGCCATTTGGAGGAGGTCCAAGAATGTGTCCTGGAAAAGAGTATGCTCGTCTGGAAATTCTGGTGTTCATGTACAACTTAGTGAAAAGGTTCAAGTGGGAGAAATTGCTCCCCGATGAGAAGATTATTGTTGATCCTATGCCTATGCCTGCCAAGGGTCTTCCAGTTCGCCTTCTTCCTCATCAAGCTTGAAAGGAAAAATTGGCATAAAGTTCTAGCCATGACTAGCTACTTTTACACATAAGCATAAAGCTCGCTTTTTCCTGCCCCTCTCTATCCTAATATTTTATCTTTCCTTTTCCTTTTGGATGCCGTTATAATGTTGCAATTCGTACGTTCGTGTTTATGGGAGTTATAAAAATATTCCCCATGTGGACTCTATTCCCAATTTCAAAATGCAACTGCAGAAGAGTAATCTCATTTATGCCTTTCTCTCCCGGCTGTTATATCATATGTGTGCATCTGGTTTATGTGTCGATGGTTAATAAATAAAAAATATGTATATGTAGGTTCTGTTTTATATTTCAATCTCTTAAAATATAAAATTCAATATTTAATTACCGAAATAGACATGCTACCTATCTCGCATCATATATGAAAATTCCGAAATAAACATGCTACCTGTCTCCCATTATATATGAAGAGAGTTATTTATGGAATTAGTCCCACAAATTTTAACGACAACAGTATCAGTATATATATATATAAGGTAGATAGAAATAATTGCAAAATATTATAATTAGACTATTTATTGATTTGACATTTTCTTTTTTTTCTCCTGTATTTGTTTTTTTGGGTTTTTTATATTAATGAGAGCCGGATGATGGCTGCCTCTAGTTATCTGGGTAGCGCCTCTAGTTAATTTAATATTTAAAAATTTATTGCCATCGATTTAAATTTAAATATTTTAATAAATATATTATTTTAGTTCTGACTCTAATACTGTTAAAATAAATAATTGATGACAATATGTTTTTGAGTTAGGATTAAATTGATGACCACAACATTTTATTAAATACTAATTCGAGATACAAAAATGAGAGTTATAAATAAAAATTGAGCTAGATATATAAAAAGAAGATATTATATACAACAGAACGTATATGAGTGGTAGGAAAAAGCGATGTAGACGAGGTTGGATTCCTCGTAGTAGGGATCTGTCTACTGTAGGCGTATAATAACACCATTTTTGTATTTTTTTTTGGAGGTTAAAAAAAATTATATAAGATATTTAAAAATTGTAATTCAAAAGACAAAAATTTTAACTAAAAGAAAGTTACACTTCAAAAATTTTAACTGTACAGTACAGTTAAAATTTTTGAGGTATAAGTCTTTTTTCATAATTAAAATTTTATTTTTTAATTATAATATTTAGATATCTTATGTCATTTTTTAAATTCTAAAAAAATGCAAAAACTGTATTATTGCATGACTTGTAGTAAATCCTTCTACTATAGAGGATCTCTTTGCAATATAGACGTATTGCTACTTTAGAATATAACCTTTATATAGTTTAGCTGATAAGATGTAGTCAAATTGAAGAGCTTGACTCGGCTTGTTAATGCTAAGCATATTGGCAAAATTTAGATCTCTTACATTTAATTTTTTATCTTTTTTATATTTATTTTGAAGTTAGATAGAAAAAAAAAGTGAAAAGGAAGAAGGAGAGAGAAAATTGAGTGGTTTTCAAAACTACTCTTTTCTCCTTTTCTCTCTTTTTCTAACTTTAAACTAAATGCAAAAAAATTAAATATAAAGGATATAAATCCATGTTGGCAAAATTATCAGTGTAACTTACATGTGAATTGTAATGAATTCTTAAAATAATAAACGTTGTAATATTATTTTAACATTCTACTAATTTGACACGTGTTATATTAGAATAATTAAAAAGTTAAAAGATCTAGTTAGTAGTTATATTTCCAAATGAAGAAGATTAATTTGTATCAATTTTTTTGTTGCATTTCAAATTTTATGAATTTTTGAAATCCCACAGTTATATATAATCTAAGGATACCTTCAAATAGAGTTATAAGAAAGTGAAAGGATAAGAATGTATTGAAACATTTTTCATATTTTGAAATTATTAATGAGAAAAAATAAAGAAAATTTTTAATTAACATCAAAATCTTCCAAAGTTATCAATTCATAATAATTTTTATAAAATTGAGAAATACTCATTTATGAAAGGATCAAATTGAGGAAATAATTTTATAAGAAACTAAATTGAAAAACACTTCCTTTGTGAGGTACTAAATTGAAAGGACAATTTTATAAGAGACCAAATTGAAAAATGCTCTATTTATAAAGGATCAAAATCCTTTTTATTCTTCAAGATAATCTAAGCATACATTTGAATGGAATTAAAAAGAAGTGAAAGGAAAAGAATGAATTGAAGCATTTTTCATATTTTGAAATTATTAATAAAAAATGATTATATATCAAAATCTTCTAAAAAGCTCAATTTCATTATATTTTTTAAGTTTATCCAATTTTGTAAAATTTCGAAAGAAATTTTTTTCTGAACCGAAAAAATATTATTTAACTATCACTTCCTAATTTTCAAATATACCCTCAGAGATTGCTCGAACAGAATTAGGAATGAATGTTATGTAAACTTGTTTGGGAAATATAAATAAGAAGAAAATCACTCATCTTTTTGAAAATCACTCATCACAATGCCTCTTTATACACACACCCTTTTACCCCTCTTATATTTTCTTCATTTTCTTTATCTTTATTTTGTTTCCAAACAATGCCCATCCAATTCATTCCAAACGAGTGAATTCATCTATACTTTCCAATCAATCAATTAGCAAATACTTATCAGATGCCGTCTAACCCTTGCTTATTTGCTATTTACTGCGTTGGAGTCAGCAAACAAAGAAATGAGAAGATTCTATCAAATGCAAATATTAATATTCATTAGAAGTTTCCAACAGTTCAAGTAACTGTCTGAATGAGCAAAGCTAAATATGAAGGAATTGTTAAGCATGAAATTTGAAATAATTTCACGACAAAGTATATCAGTGAAAACATAAGTAACATTTCCACTGAGATTGGAATAACGTCGTAATAGGACTCTAGAAATATTATCAAATGTAAGTATTCGAGGTTGAGACAAATAAATTGTGACTCTGGAGGTGACAAATGTGGACATAGCAAAATGAACATTCCCTTGATATATTCAATTCTCTAAAAAGATGGGAGAAAAATATAGTCACTGAAGAAATTAAAATAAATGATACTTAGCACAGCCTTTTAAAAATTTAACTTCCTATGATAAATGAGTAACTCGACCCCTGCAAATAATTAACATGAAAGATGATATTTCAATAGCATACAACTTATAAAAGGGTACAAGATATTGATAAGAAAGTCAAAACTAGAACACCAAGAATATCATATGAAAGGAGCGTAGTGATGATTCAGAAATTAGAAAACAAAAGTTTCTTTTTACATACACTCATTTAAGATTGGCTAACATACAGAGCGGGGAACAGTCCAGCCAGCTTGCTATCCCTGCCAGGGCATGTTTGCTTAAGCTGTAGGAACAGAAAAGCAACATCAAGCATGGACTTACACAAGTGGCAAAACTAATTTTCCTTTGAACGTAAAAAACATTAGCATCATGGTAGAGATAGAGAATGTCTAATTCCATGTGGATTCTTGCTACCTAAATCACTATTGTAGACAAACGTTATAATAGGAGTCTTTACATAAAACAAGCCATCTACTTCGTACTCAAATCTCAACTTCTGCAGCGGTTAGATTCAACTACAAGGAAAACCATGATGTTTAATTATCTCCATACTTGAACCTAATATTTGCAATTCTACCTCTAGACAAATTGAATACGACAAAAGAAGCCCAATTCAGTGAAATGGATACAAACATAACTCAGAACATGATTACTGAGAACGGGCCTAATGTAGCAAGTGACGATGCAGCCATGGATACTTGGCCTAACAAGAGAGGGTCACTATTGGGCCAAGAGCAGGTAATTTAGTTAAGAGTAGAGGGCCAGAAGAAGACCAGAGGCTTATCAATTTGGACACGACACTACCACATGACAGCTGGAAGGGAAGGAGTGGTCCCAAGGGTGATTCCAGCAACAATTGGAGCCGTTATTCTCTTTTGGCGTGTAGTGCATATGTAATGAACTAAATTAAATACTCAACTCAAATATAGACGGAAACGGAAATCTGGATTGACGCAGCAAATATAAAAACATTACAGCCCAGGAAAAGTCTAAATCAAGGGGTCTGTAAATTACAACCGAATGAAAATATGCAGAAAGAGGAAATTGTCAAGAAAATTTTCCAGAGAAGGAAGAGAGAGAGTCTGACAGCCCGAGGACATAATGCTCAGAAAAGAAGTTTTCATCCATCCATGCCTCGTCCGTAATGCCCGTTATTCTTTAATCATTGTTCTCCCTCTCCCTTAGCTTCCACGTGGGTCTTCTATTCCTCATGCTGCGTCGCACCCCATCTTGTGCATGTGCAGTGCTCGTTTGGTTTGATCCTCTCTGTATCAGAGATGTTCTTTGCACACAATAGCACTTGAAGAAGTAAAACCATCTAAAGTTAATAGTTTGAATCCATTCACCCAATCATCACGTCCTGCTGTGAAGTCATAAAGCACTAATCCAAATCCCACGTTTCCAGATGAAACTTGATCGTCATCTGGAGACTCAAAAGCTTTGGCTTGCTAGGGGGTTTTCAAATGATTCATAATTTTGCATGATAGATTGATGAGTACGACGAAGGCTCCTCTCTTATCTAAACAAACTTATAAGATTTAATATTAACAAAGAACGTGAAATCAAAGGAGGGGGAGGATTACTGGTAAAGCGACAAGACAGCAGTAAATGGGGAAGTGGACCATCCCAATTGACTGGTGCCTGCTCCTGACATAAATAGTAGTTTATAAAAAAATTTCTATAAAGTAAGTTTCGTATAGGAGATAAGAGTCTATTACCCAAAAAATATTAAAATGATCAAGGCAAGGCGAAGTATGACCTTTCTTCCCTTCATAAACACAAATTTCAGACGATACAAATTATATCAAACTTGCACACCCCATTACCCTCGAAACAGACTAAGCAACGCACAAGCAAGAATAGCATGGAGCATTTCTATCTCACCCTTTTCTTCTTTGTTTCTCTCGTCCCTCTCTCCCTCTTCTACAAGCACCGCTCCATGTTCACCAGGCCCGACCTTCCGCCGGGGAAGATCGGGTGCCCCGTGATCGGAGAGAGCCTCGAGTTTTTGTCCACTGGATGGAAGGGCCGTCCGCAGAAGTTCATCTTCGACAGCATGCACGAGTTCTCGTCCCAAGTGTTCAAGACTTCGATCCATGGCCAGCCCATGGCGGTGTTTTGCGGCCCCAAATGCAACAAGTTCTTGCTCTTGAACGAGAACAAGCTGGTGACGGCGTGGTGGCTGGACTCCGTGAGCAAGGTGTTCCCAAGCTCGCTTCAGACAAACTCTAAGGAAGAAGCGAAGAAGATGAGAAAGATGCTGCGTCAGTTCCTGAAGCCTGCGGCCCTCCAGCGTTATATTGGTATCATGGACGGCCTTGCCCAAAGACACTTCGCTTCAGGATGGGAGAACAAGAAGGCCGGAAGTCCATGTCTTCCCTTTGGCGAAGAGGTGATTCATCATTTACACAATTTTCGTCAACTTTCTTTTTTTTCTCCCCCATGTACTCTTAGTTAAACAACAGATACAAAATCTTCAAAATATCAACGAGCGATACAAGAGCTTCTATAGAACTAAACAGTTGAGCTTGAACCCCTGTCAAAATCAACTAAAAGAAAAAAAGAAAATTATCAAAATAAATGTTGGAACATATCTAAAGGGAATTAGTTCAATTAATAAGATGAGATAGCATTTCTCTTTATTAAATGGGGATTTAATCAATATTTTAAGAGTAAAATTCTAAATGAACATAAAGCTGATATAATAGAGTGCGTTTTAAAATCATTGAAAAGATAATTTGGTATTGAGTTCAACCATGATATTAAAAAAAAAAAGAAAATAAAAATTCTTACATCTTATTACTATGGAAACACATCAAAATAAGTAGCAAAATTTTATTACTTTTTAGTGCCCGCCTCTAGTGAAACCAATGAGCTTGTTACAAGTAAATTTGATTTTGGCCAAATGTCTTATAGTCCATAATTCATGCTTACGCCCATTGTCACTTAAGTTCATCATCTAGAATTATACCATTAAATATAGTAGTTGTTGCTTGGAAAATGTATCAAATATATAGGTGTTAGTCGGTAGATGTATTAAATGGAAGGCTTCTTTCCCATAAATCCTATAATTAGAGATCGGTTCTCCCATTGTAAATAGATCTAATAGAAAGTTTCTTTTCTTTTCCACCAATCTTTCTCCACTCCACTCTCCAAATTTCCTTTACCAATATTTTAGAAACTAAGACACTTACCATTGCTCCAACATATATAGTATCAAAACTTAACCATCTTAATCATAAAGAAAAATTGCAAATAGCATGGTTCCCTTCTAGTTCCCTTACCATGCCAAAGACAATTATGGAAGTTAGTGTATTCATGTGAAAGCTCTACTACACTCTTATGAGGTATGGGAGATGGTAGAGAAAGGTTATAAAGAATCTTAAAATGAGGCTTCTTTAAGTCCTAACTAAAGGGAGGCTTTGCATAAAGCAATAAGAAAAGATCAACAAGCTCTTACTCTCATGGACCAATGCTAGGATGATGTCATGTTTGAAAAGGTTACAAATGCAACCACTTCTAAAAAGGCATGGGAGATACTTCAAAATGCTTACAAGGGCATTGATAAACTAAAGAAGATTCATCTACAAACTCTTTGAGGTGAATTTGAATCATTTCATATAAAAGAGTTTGAATTCATTTTAGATTATATCATTAGTGCATTGACTACTGATAATGAAATGAAAAGAAATGAAGAATCCTTGAATGATACATGAGAAATAAAAAAAGTTCTTTGATATTTAACTTTAAGCTTTGAGTATATTATTGTTGCAATTGAAGAGTCAAAAGATATAGACTCCATGACTATCAAACAAGTCATAGGGCCATTATAAGCCCATGAAGAAAGTTTAAAGAAGAAGAAGGTGGAAGAGCCATTAAAGGAAGCTTTCTATTTAAAGATCACTTTCCAAGAAAGGAAAGACTATCATGGAGAATGCAAATGGTGAGAACATGGTCATCATGCCCATGGTTGAGGCCAAGGAAGAGATCATAGAGGTGGCCATAATAATCATAAGGAAAGAAGTTAAAGTCCTCAAAGGGGACATGAGAAAGGGAGCAAAAATCAAGGTATAAAAAAAATCTCAAATCAAATGCTACAATTGTCACAAATTTAGCCATTATTCTTTCAATTTTAAAGATGCTAACAGTGTGGAAGAAAAATGTAATATTGCAGAAATAAGGAAAGATGTTAATCTCACTTTGTAGATGGCTAACCACATGGTGAATGGTGGACAAAAAAAGAGCATATTATATCTTGACATTGGTGTAAGCAATCGTAAGTGGCGATAGAAGTATGTTTGTGGAGTTGCAGCAAATTAATGAAAATGTCACTTTAATTTGGTGATGAGTCCAAGATAACTATTCAAGAAAAAGGTAAAATCCTAATTCTTGTTGGTGATAGAAATCATCAATTCATTTCCAATGTCTATTATGTGCTAAATTTAAATAGCAATATTTTGATCTTAGGGCAATTACTTGAAAAATACTATGATTTATGTCATACCATCATAGGATGTACTTATATCTAATCTCATCTTCTTTTAACAACATTAATTTCTTATATTAATGCTTTTGGCAACGAATTTTTCTATTATTAAAACATCACTTCTTCAAATTTTGTAGAATTAATTATCCTCACTATAGAAATTCTCAAATTCACACCACACAAGTTGGATAAGCTTAAAATATCACAAAAAGGAGCTCAACTTTTGTATTTCACTGCATTAACTCTCTTTTACAACTTTGATCCGTAATATGCATCAAACTTTGAAAAATCAGAACTTGAATTACAAAACTCGAATTCATGCATTATAAAAAGCTTAGGATGCAAACTACATATTTTAAAAATTTTACATGAAATTGAGTTCATTTAATCCATGAAATTCAATAGAATAGTACCTACTGCGAAGATAAAATTCATATAATAGATTTTAAATTTCAAAAATGCATATCTTGGGTCATATAACTCTAATTTATTCAAACTCAGTGGTCACAAAAAGCTTATAATATCAACTATATGCCTGTAAAATTTGATGAGCATTGGAGTCCATTGGAACCTTAAAGTTATGAAAAACTAGATCTAAACTAAACGAACATTGCACAAATTTTTTTGTATTTTTTAGTCAACTTTAAAAATTTGTAATAAATTTTACAAAACTCCAAAATTTGTGTTTTTTAATTCGATAGAAAGCTTTAAATGAGTTCTAAATGCTTACCAAATTTCATCTAAAAATTCGTCCATTTGCTTAATTTTTGGTTTAAATGTAAAATATGGTTCAATGTGATGCAATTTTGGGTCCAATTGGTTTTTAAAATGGACCACTTTAGTTTATTTTACTACTTGGGCATATTTCAAATGTAAAACACAACATGTATGACTAGTTTATCATGTTCTAAACATTATGCAATTCAATTTCACTTTCTCACTTGCCATTACATATATACATACATTTTATAATAGTTATATGGTCAAATGGCATAATCTCTTGTATTTTCAAAAATGATACATACACCATACTCACATGCTATTAAGTATGTTTGAAAGGTTACATCTCAAATTTATTAATTACATCCTTTCATGTGCAACGAATTACACAAAAACCTAAACTATTGTCTAAGTATTGTGTCTTATGCTCTTTGGTCTCGATCTTTGTTTTCTTGATGATTCCTTAAATATGGTTAGGAATAATATAGAGAAGAATGAGATTTAAGAATCCCAATAGCTCATTCATCATTTAAGCACACATATATGATATGTTCAAGGTCAAGAAGAGCAAGTATGCATATTGTACTATTCAAAATGAATCATATTCATATATAAGGGATCATATGGCTTTATTAAGAGTAAAACAAACTTTAGAGACTTTTGGTCTAATCTCACGCTATAATTTAGGACTTTTAGTCTTCATTCTCCTTTAAGGGTTTCTGATTTAGTCTTACTTATATTTGAGACTTTTGGTCTTGTTTCATCCACATTTAGTGATTTCTAACCTCAACTCACTCAGTTCAAGGGACTCTTAGCACAACTTCACCCATTCAAGAGCCAAATTCATCCCAAATGCAATTATTGCCAAACAAATGCATATTATCATCAATCAAACAATAACATACATAAATAGCAATTAAGACATACAAGCAACTCAAGACCAAACAAACAACCAACATATATATGTAAGAATGGATGAAGAGTTATCTTATACAAAATTAAATTTAATTTCTCCTTTACTCTTGATTGTTCTTCTTGGCCTCACATAAGCACTTAAGGGGAATTTTACTTGTTTGGCCTAGATAGATCAAATAATATACAATTATATCAATGGAACCATATTTGGAATCAAGTAAGTCTTACATAAGTTAGCTTTAGCTTTACGCTTCCATATGGCTCCATTTAGGGGTATAATAAAGTAACCCTAACAAATTAATGTTTTGACTCCAAAATCTCATCCAATATAAACTATATGACTCTATTTAAACTCATTAGAATTATCACAAACTCAATTTAAAGAGTCTAACACCAAGTTATTTTTTTATACATAATGAAACTCTAAACTTTCACTTTTCAAAATAATACTTGTAAATTCAAACCAATAGCTCCTTAGGTGTTTATAATTCATGTCTAGACCATTTTTAACCTTATAATAAAAAAAAACTCTCTTTAAGTACTACAACTTGGTTTTGGTTGAGGCTATGCTCAAGGATAGGTTCTATGGAGCTTTTATTTTGTTCTTAGGGAATTTTGCACCTATGGAGTTTCTATAGCCTCTTTTTAGTCCAATTACACTCTTACATAGCTTAAAACTTCATTTTAAGATTTTATACTTTCTAAGGTGCAATCAAAACCCTAGGCATGAAATCTTGCAACCTATAGCCTTTTGATGGTTTCCATTGATTCCATATTAATTTCCACACTCCAAAATGGTTCCATCAAAGCCAACTCCCTCATATTCACCCTAAGTTGGCCAAACTCATGAAGGCAAGGAGAAACAAAGAGAAGCTAATTTCATTCCATGTGTCATATACCAAATAAAAAGGCTTTCAATGGTGATTAACATGGTATGTTTGATTTCCTTGAAAAAGCCATTCCCTACTAACCAAGAAGTCCCCCCTTTTCGGAAGCCAAAACCATAAAGAAAAAAAGGAGAAAGAATGAAAACTAAGCAATAAAGACATCATAGGCAAATTCATTAAATTTTCTTACCTTAGGTGGCTTCAATTTCTCTTGGCTTTTGGTGCTTCTTGGGATGCCTTTTGGTCTAGTTTGGAGTTGAAAATTTTTTGCCAAAAGTGAGAGAAAAGGAGTGGGGCATGATTTATATAGTGGTAAGTTAGGGTTTATGAATTTTTCATATTCTCATTTGCCCTTAAACTTCCTTTTCTCCATTTAAATTTATTTCAATTCCCTTTTGAGAATCATCTTTTCCATCATGAAATTTAATCTTATAGTTTATTAAAAACATTTTTGGTTCAATTTTATGGCATTCAAAACAATCCTAAATGATCAGATCAAAATTTAGATCAACCGACGATCTAATTTATACACTGGAAGAGTTTTAACCATTTTGACGATTTTTATGATTTTTTTAGCCTTTGAAGACCCTAGTGAATTTAATTTTATTATTAAAAATTTCCTCCTTTGAGTTTTCAAAAATTTGCCCAAAATTATGATTTTTCCACAACATTTTTCCTTTAATTCATTCAGCTATTTTGGCTTTGATTCCGAGCCATCCATGGTTTTTAATTCCCAATTTTAAAGGCTCTAATTAATATTATATTTCTTATGGACTTTAATTTTCTTTTCTTTAGGGTCTTATCATACCACAATATCAATTTCACTTGGTTTCTAAAAAACAGATATTACAATATACACATGAAAAATCATAGTCTTTATTTAAGAAATTATAAAGAAATTTTAATAGCCAAAGTGCCAGTGGCAAGAAACAGATTATTCTTAATTGAAATATAAAATGATAGGCCAAGTGCTTAAAGACAATTTGTAAAGATAACTCTTGGTTTTGGCACTTGAGGCTTGACCTGTTAGGATTTATATGTAAACACACAGAGTGAAAAAAAATGAAACAAGCAAAATCCTTCCTATGAATCCATCATTTTTGCTTAAACCGAAGTAAGGTAAAAGAAATATACCTCTAGCACACAAAATTTTGTCTTTCCTTCTGATTATCACGTTTGGATCTTTAGGCGCTTTTCTTCACGAACCAATAGTCTCTACCAGTATCCACATGTACGGGATTCCTAACACGAATGATGTGCTAACACTACATTACGCAAATGTACCTCTCCAAACTCGTCGATAAGAACCACATGACTTCTCAAGTATGCAGTAGATCTCTCTCTCTCTCTCTCTCTCTCTCTCTCTCTCTCTCTCTCTCTCTCTCTCTCTCTCTCTCTCTCTCTCTTTATTAGGTGGTATTGTGGCCTCTTTCTTAAAATTGACACAAAGGAAACCCCAGCATCCCCTTTTTATAAGAGAGCATTACAAATTTTGAAATTAGTATATATATTAATTTCACGCACCTCCTTCTCAAGAAAGAATGCAATATTCTATCATAAATAGAACAATCTCCTATTCAAAATAGAAAACTTTCTAGAGATCAAATACATTAAATGTGGATACTGCATTTATTGAATCTAACTGTCTTCTAGGCTCAATAAATCTAGACATCCTAGCTCATGTTTGCCCATTCTTATGTGTGACCCTGTAAACCTATATAATGTTGGTAGTGGGCCTAAAACTCCCTATAGCCCATAAGTTATAAGTGGTATCTAGCAAGATATTGTGACTACCTAAATTATATGAGGATCAATGATCTAATGTAACCTATCTTATAACCCCTGTGAAGTCCATTTTGTCACATGATATCTAAGTCAAGCACAAGGCATGGAAACGTCATCCTTGTATCACTTGACCATGCTTTCTCAATCTCTAAGTAAGCTATCAAAATAAATGAAATTCCTTTCATTTGAACACAGCCATGCATTTATAGTCTTACTTATCGATGGGCCCAAAAATATCTCTCTCTCTGCGAAAGGAACAAATCACATCTTGACCACTCATCTTCCTCTATATGTATCACATTATATCCAATCACAACCTTTATGATCATCCAATTAAAGGCAACTTTTGATTATGTCAAAGTATAAAGTTCCTCATGTAAGAATTTATGGCGGTCTGAGGTCTAAGGGCTTGGTGACATAACTATAAATGAGATATGCTTATAACCTAGTCCATGTAGCTATCTCACAACGAGTCAATGTAGCACCTTGGTCATTAACAAATGCCTTTGACTTTGATTTGTATCCGCATACATGATCATCAATCAAAATTATACTAGTTTTAATTCATTATTATTCCCACAATAATGATTGACTAGGAACATTTAGGATAACTATAATTATCCAAAGATCTTATTATATGGCAAACATGCAAACAATATAATAATGATAATAAAACTCTTTATTAAGTCAAAACAATGTTCACAGTAAATTGATAGACTTATGGCACAATCTCTAACATAACCATCTAACTTTTGATTACGTGAGATTAATGTCAACCGAGAGCAGGGTCAAAAAATTTCCTTGAATAAGCCATCCTAATCAATTGTGCAAAGGATGTCTTTTTTAGAAGCATTCTAAAAAGACTTTTCCAAAGGAGGTAACAATAAAAGCTAATGAGCATTTGTAACTCATCCATGTTGATTTGTGTAGACCTATAACTCTAAGTTCTTACGGTAAGAATAATTATTTCTTGCTCTTTATTGATGATTTCTTAAGAAAATCATGAGTATATTTTCTAAAGGAAAAATCAAAATCATTTGGAGTATTCAAGAAATTCAAGGCGCTTGTTGAGAAAGAAAGTGACTATAAAATTAAAGCTTTAAGGATTAACAAATGAGGGAAAGTTCATGTCAAAATAATTCAATGAATTTTGTGATACATATAGGATTTTTTTATCTTTTTATGGTGGCTTGATCATTCCAACAAAGTGGTGTAGTTTAAAGAAAAAGTATAACTAAAAAGCAAGCAGATGCCTTAGAAATTTTAGGCTAAAGTAGTAGATTATGTCATTTATATTTTCTATCATTGTTCCATTAAAAGTCTTGGTGGCAAGACTCCACAAGAAGCATGAAATGAAAGAAAGCCAAATATCTCACACCTACGAGTATTTGGAAGCATTACTTATGCTTATGTACTCGATTAAAGGCATTTCAAGCTCAATTATAAAAGTGAAAGGTATATGTCTATTAGTTATGACAAGAGATCAAAAGGCTACAAGTTTTACAATCAAATAACAAAGAAGATTGTCATTAACAGAGATGTCAACTTTCATTAAGAAGAAATGTGGAGCTGGAATAAGAAACAAAATAAAGATTATGATTCCATTCCTCTTTTTGAATATAAAGAAGGGAAATCAATAGAAAAAGCTCAAGGGTTCGTAAGTCCACCTTACTCATCACCATTTCTATCTCCATCTCCATCTAATCAAGACTTGTCAACAAGCTCAAGTAAAAGAACTTTGCATGAGTAGTCTCTCCTAGAAATTTACGAGGTAATAGAAAATTTAAAAGCACTCACTTTTTTTGGTCTATCTATTTGGTTATGAACCTATAAGATATGAACATGTGATCTAAAAAAAGAAGTAGAGTGAAGCAATGGATGAAGAAATCAAAACTATGTAGGTTTACATTAAAAAACAACATTGAAGGAAAAGTGGAAAGATATAAAGAAAGACTACTGCCACAGGGCTATAATCAAAAGTATGGAATTGATTATGATTAAGTGTTTACTTCGATGGCTAGATTAGAAATAATAATATTGATAACTTTTTTTCATTGCTTAACAATGATGAAAAATTTATCTAATGGATGTTAAATCAACCATTATAAATGGCTTGTAAGTTTATATTGAATATATGGGTTATGTTATAAAAGGCCAAATAGATAAAGTCAGTATATATATATATATATATAAACATGTCATAGTTGCGATTATTTTTTAGCCTATCTATAGTTTTCACTGTGACTAGTAGGCTTAATCATGGTTCCTAAAATCATGGTAGATTTATCTACAATGACTAGTTTAATCGCAGTTTTGGAAAACTATGGTTACCTCATGGTTTAACCATAGTTTTAAAAATTGCAACTAAATCATAGTTTAATCACAATTGAACCAGGGCCTAGCTACAGTTTAATTACTATCATTAAACTATGGTTTAGCGATAGCTTTTAATAACCACAACTAAACCTAACATTTTAGCAATGGTTTAAATTATTTTTTATAAAAAATCCAATAGCTTATGCATTGTAATGGCCATCATTTGCTTCTGTTCTCAATGTATTTTCAAATGACCAACTTGAGATCAAAATGAAGAGAAAATTGAACTAAAAATGCAATTAAGAAATGGACTAAAGGTTGAAATTTACAAGTCAAAACTGATGATAAGAAAGGCATTTGGTGCATATGAAAGCATGGAGACAATCCAAGTCCAACCTCCCACAAGATTGACAACCCTTCTTATTTCAAGGTGGTGAGAAGTTTGTTTGGTTCTACCTTTCAGACTTGTAAGACATAATAAATTCCTATGACATATAAGCCTTATTTTGACAATTGCCTATAGCTTTTAGGAAATGTTCATCATATAAGGTCAAAAAATAATGTGAAGAAGCTTCTCATTCTACGTGCTCGTAATCATAAACATTGAGCTTATGTCCATAATCCATAAAGCTTAGATAAATACAAACATGAAGCACAAGCAACTATAGCTAGCAAGAAAGTGCTAAAGGGAAAAAGGATATCTAAAGTGAAGAATTTATCTAAACCTCATTAAACACTATAGTACCCCCAAACACCCATATTTGCAAGCCTGAAATATGAGCAATATCAAAGTAAATGCTTTATCAAAGAGAAGAATTCATCATAGAGGAATACAAAATGTTGTAAAAAATAAAAAACAAAGTTGATCTCTATTATTGTAACTACGATGTGAAGCTTCGTTGGAATTTATCCTTATTTCATGATAGTTTACATCATTTAAAATTCAAGAATTCTCCTCTCAAATCAGTAGATACAAGTTAACACTTTTTAGCCAACAAGGATATTTTAAAATAAGCACTCCACTAAGAGCTAGGATGATACAAATTAGAATTTTGTCAATTAATTAACAAATGTGTTTTTAAGGTTAAAAACAAAAAAAAAATGAATTGTCACTCTAAAAGCAAATATAGATACAATAGATCAATTTCAAGCTAGAAGCATCAATTAAAGGGCAATCTAGTAATATGTAATAAAACGCAAATCATCCATATGATACATGTTTGAATAAATATAAATATATATAAGAGAAAAATAGTATTTGATACATGCTTGAATACGTACATAATAAGTTGTTACCATATTAGTAGAATCGCCTCTTACAAGGTCAAGCTTCATGCTAAACCATTCAAATTTGTAGCATTATACATAAATGCAAAATATAAATTATTTACCACATCCCATTGTCAATAATATGTCTCCAAAAAAATGGCAAGAGCAATTTAGCCATTGTACCTAACCTACACATGATCCATCATCCTTATTCACTGATATTTCAAAGATTAAGAAATAAATATTCAAATTTAAAGTAGCTATTTCCTCATGGGCAACTAATCTAATCAAAGAAAATGCAATTACATAACAATTATATGTGTCATCCTCTGAACTAGCAAGAGGGAAGTGATCCAACTTAGAAAATTTGTGTATCATTATAATAAAAAATAATTAATCCTTAATGTCATATTTACATTATTGTCAAACTTATCCCTTAGTCTTAAATATAATGTTATATCATATACCATCAATTGCTTCTCCCTCTTCGCTCTAAAGTCCTCTGCAATTGCTTTTTCCTACATAAATGATAAACTGAGTCTAAATTTCATGCTTAGATAAGTTTGAATTAAACAAATAAAAGAGCATGAAAAATTGACATAAGTCAAATGCCACAGTAAAATAACGTTGGTGAGATGAGGTGTATAAAACCTAAATTTCAAAAGACCAAAAATATCTAACCTTTAGGTAAATAACAAAGCGAAAATAGCATTGGAGAAAATCATGGCTTCAAATAAGGCACCAATGATGGCAAGCTTTGGAATTGCGGTAAGGGTGGAATTGTTAGCCTTTTCTGTCGATGACATGGCTTGTGTATAAACAGCATGGTATGGGAGAGTAAGAAATGTTTTCTTGGGAGTTGTTACATCTAAAACAAAAATGGGAGGTTCTATTAAAGGGAAGAAGAAGATAACTTTAGGTTTTTTTTTATTATTTATGTCTTAACCATAATTTGTAAAAATTATAGTTAAGACTAGTTTTGACTTGGATTTTGTCCAAAATTGTGGTTAAGATGTTGGTCCTTACTATAGTTAAGAAAGCTATAATTAGGACTTGTCTTAGTTGTGGATTTAGAAATCATAGCTAAGACACCACAACTAAATTATCACTTCTTAGTAGTGAGTTTTGAGATTAAAAAAAAAAGCCTTATATGGCTTGAAACAACCATCATGGGTATGATATAGTAGAATTGATAAATATAATTTTTAAAAAAATTGGTTTTCTAAAATGCCCACATAAACATACTCTATATGTGAAGGTGAATAAAATAAAGACATAGTGCTTCTTTGTTTATATGTGAAAGATATCATTTTTTCAGAAAATAATCCAAGTTTGTTTGAAGATTTCAAGAAAGCAGTGACATGAGAATTTGAAATGACTGACATTGGCTTTACTATGCTGAGATTAAGGTTAAGCAATTGGAAGAAGGAATCTTTATATCATAAAAAGGCTATGCTTGAGAAGTTCTTAAGAAGTTTGGAATGAAGAATTACAAGCTAGTTAACATTCAAGTGGAATGGATCAAAACTATCAAAGTTTGAACAAGGAGAGCCAATAAAGAGTAGTCTTTAATACATCAACAATGACATACTTAAAGGTAGCAAAGAGTATTCTTCAATACATTAAGAAGGACATTGATTTTGTTCTACTTTATTCTTCTTCAAATAACTTTATTCTTGTTGGCTATAACGATAGTGATTGGGTTGGTGACTTGGATAATTGCAAAAGCATAACTGGATTTCTATTCTACGTGAGAGAAACAACATTCACTTCGAGTTCCAAGAAGTAATTTATTATCAATCTTTCTACAAGTGAAGCTGAATATGCTATTGCAAATTCATTCATTCACTATGCCTTTTGGATTCAAAATCTATCAAAGAAACTACATATGGCTCAAGAAGAAGCAACAGAGATCAATGTTGATAATATGTTTGCTCTTGTGCTTGCAAAAAATTTGGTATTCCATGATCGAAGTAAGCACATTGACACACAATATCATTATATTAAAGAATGCATTATACTAGAGGAGACTCAAGTAAAGTATACAAAGTCATGAACAAGTTGTTGACATTCTCACCAAGCCACTCAAGTAAGGACATTTCAAAAGATTACGAAACATGGTCTTGAAGTCACAAAAATTAAGTTCAAGGGGGAAGTTAGAAATAAACTTAGTTTTGACCTAATGTCTTGTAGGCCATGATCCATGGTTGGGCCCATTAACACTAAAATCTATCATCTAGAATTATCCTATTAAATATAGTGGGTGTTAGTTAGAAAATGCATTAAATGAAATGTTCAAAATATCTAGTTTGTAAAAATCAAGTTATGAATGTATGCATGTGTGTTGCATAAAAACATACCTAACATATTATTTTCTAATCTGATTTTTATTTTTAAATTTAAATTTAATTTCACATTTGAATTATAAATAGAAAAGATACAACTCTTCAAAAAGTTACAACTTTTCAAAAAAGATACAACTCTTTATTTAGTTGTGTCATTCATGTTTTCTTTATAAAGAGATTATGGTAGATTAAAAAAAAAATTTGCAAAAAAAAAGAGGAAATGTATCCCTTCTCTCTTCAATTTTACTTTAAAACTTCAAAATAGTTCTTCAGAGAGATTCCAAAAGCTATTATCTATCAATTTTGGGGTGAGTGCCATATATCCCATACTAAACATAACATGGGCGAGTATCATCTTGAGGATAATGTGAATTGACCCATATTTTTGGCATTTTTTCCATTTTTATTCTTTAATTCAGCATGAAAGGCTAGCTAGAACCTTTATGTGGGTTCTATAAATAGGATTGGTTCTTCCCTCTTTGTATCAAGCCAAAATGAGTAGATCTAATAGAAAGTTTCACTACAAAAAAATTAAGATTTTTCTCATGTAAAATTCTTGTAAAATTTGTGTAGCAAGAAATTTTTGCAGAAATTTTTATGGACCTTATATTTTACTAGTCTTTCCCAATTTTTTTAGTTTTTTCTTTTGGGAGAATTTTTCAAGAGAATTCCAAGAGAAATATCATAGCAAGTGCTGCGGTATGGTAGAAATGAGGCGATAATAATTCTTATGGACTTTTTCCATGAGAAAAAAACAATTTAACAAATATTTTTTTCATTCTCATAAAAAAATTCTGTGAGAATTCTAAAGAAAAAAAAATCCCAAAATTTTTTTTACTATTCTCATGATAAAATATCATGAGAAATTTTTTTTTTTACTTTTTTTGCAAGAAAAAAATTAACAAATATTTTTTAATTCTTGCAAAATAATACCATAAGAATTCCAGAAAAATAGACCTAGAAATTTTTTTCTACTATTATCACAGAAAATACTATGAGAAAAGAAAATTTTTTTTTTGAATTTTACTATTTTCACAAAACTTTTCTGATATTCTCAAGCAATTTTTTTGTGAGAACATTTTCGAGCAGAAAAATTTTATGATAATCATGAATTCCTAAGGTTATTTTTTTTTTAACAACTCAAAATTTAAAATAATTTCTGCCAGAATAGCTATTTTCAAGGAAATTTGGAATTTTTCTGAAAAAAAAAATTTGCAAGAATTTTGTTATCTTCTAGCAGTGTTTCTTTCCTTTTCCACTTGTCTTTCTCCACTGCACCCTCCAAATTTTCTCTACTAGTATTCTAAACATTAAGAGACCTATGTACCATTATTCCGACCGAATTTTGGCTCAATAGTATTAAAGTTGTTTTTCAAAGCTAAAGAATCCGAGTATAAAATTTAAGTTTGAAGTCAAAAAGTCTTATGTTAAAGAGCAGATCTAAAAGATTTTAGATCAAATGGAAGAGTTAATTGTAATCTACGTAAATTCCACACCGCTACACTATGGCACATAGGAGTAAATAATTAATCTTGCTTACATTGGTGCGCTAAAATAAATCATAATTATTTTTTGTTCGAATATGTGAGTGATGAGTGGGGGTACACGTTCTGGTTGGCTTGTCGTTTATTCTTGAGCATTGAAGAGCCGAACCACAAAGCGAGATTTGCTGACCCATTCCATCTGTTAGCCTCTGGAATAATATCAATGTCCATAGACTTGCCTGGAACACTATAAAGAAAGAGAAAATTATCAAAATAAATGGTGAAATTTATTTAAAAAGATTAGTCCAACTGATAAGATGAGAAAATAAATCTTTTTATTTAATCGGAATCTCATAAATATTTTTTGAATAAAATTTTAAATGAATACAAAATCGATGTGATAAAGTGCGTCTTTTAAACATATAAAAAGATAATTTAGTTTTAAGCTCAGCCATTAGATTATAAAAAATGAAAATAACAATTCTTACATCTAACTAATATAGGAACGCATCATAGCAAAATTTCATTAGTTTTTGGTGCCGATCTTGAGTGAAACTAATGAACTTAATCCAAATATAAATCCAAGTTCGAAGTCAAAAATTAACAAAGAAAAGCAAATCTTATGTGAAAGAGCTAAACCTAAGAATTTTTAGATCAAATGGAAGAGTTATCATAAATACATATATTCCACACCGCTTCACCATGGTCTACCGAATAGTAACTTCTTTTGCTTCCAAGTCAACTTGTAGCACAAAGGAGAGGCTAATTAATTTTGCTTACGTAGGTACCTTAAAATAAAACATAATTATTTTTTATTTGTATATGCGAGTGACGAGCAGATATACCTTCTGGCTGGCTTGCCGTTTATTCTTGAGCGTTGAAGATCCGAACCACGTAGCGAGATTCGCCGACCCATTCAATCTATTAGCCTCGGGAATCATATCCGTGCCCATTGACTTGCCTGGAACACCTTTTCACAAAGCCATAAAAGCTTCAAAATTCATAAGGAAGGAGCTTTTGGCCATTATAAGGCAGAGGAAGCTTGATTTGGCTGAAGGCGAAGCTACAGCTACACATGATATATTGTCTCACATGTTGACGACTTGCGATGAGAATGGGCAGTTCATGGCTGAGTTGGATATTGCAGATAAGATTCTTGGTCTCTTGATGAAAGCAACGTCCATATCTTGGAATCAGGACACTGCTAGTGCTGCCTGCCCTTTCATTGGAGGCCATTTCTTGATGAATGCAAAGTCTGCCTGCACTTTTTCAATAAGTTATATTTTCAATAAAATAAATCAATATTATTTTTAGGATATTTTGGTCATATTTTATTTTTAAAGAAATTGTATATATTTTTAAAATAAAAAATAATGTGTAATACAAACATGAAAAAGAAAATAATTTACTCAAAAAATAAAAACCTTTACCAACAAAGAATGCTAATTCTTTGTTGATTGGAATCAACCAATTGCATTAGCCCTTATTTTTAAGTTGGAAGATCTTATTTAATTCTTAAAATTTTAAATTTAACAAAAAAGATTATATATAAAGATACGGCAGCCCATCACGACCGAGAAAAGGAAAAGGATTGACGTATCCGACATGCATCCAGGGGAGAAATGACATCACTAGGGCGGAGCACGCCAAACTCGCATGTCTATATTATAAGAGATTGCAGAATATTAGACTTGAGATTTTCTTTGTTACATACTTCTACTTTCATTTTTTTCTTCATTAGCCAATAATAATAATAATAATATAATTTTCTTTTTTTTTAATATTTTACGTACAGTGAGATGAGCTAGCTTTGTTTGACTCTAGGTTTTGCCATCCATATGTCATTTTTGTGACTCACACCCCACGCCATCATCGCCATCATCATTAGGCCTATAAATTGCAGGCACTCAAACTTGCACACCGCATTGCCCTTGGAATCAGAATAAGCAACGCAGAAACAAGAATAATAGCATGGAGCATTTCTACCTCACCCTTCTTCTCCTCTTCGTTTCTCTGGTCTCTCTCTCTCTCTTCTTCCTATTCTACAAGCACCGGTCCATGTTCTCTTGCCCCAACCTCCCGCCGGGGAAGATCGGGTACCCGGTGATCGGGGAGAGCCTCGAGTTTTTGTCCACCGGATGGAAGGGCCATCCCGAGAAGTTCATCTTCGA
The DNA here is from genome assembly GCA_026724425.1 of Erythrophleum ivorense. Classification (NCBI taxonomy): domain Eukaryota; kingdom Viridiplantae; phylum Streptophyta; class Magnoliopsida; order Fabales; family Fabaceae; genus Erythrophleum; species Erythrophleum ivorense. The sequence continues at coordinate 879,125 of JAIUCV010000174.1, forward strand.
CCGCATGCACAAGTTCTCGTCCCAAGTGTTCAAGACTTCGATCCTTGGCGAGCCCGCAGTGGTGTTCTGCGGGTCCACATGCAACAAGTTCTTGTTCTCGAATGAGAACAAGCTCGTGACGGCATGGTGGCCGGACTCCGTGAACAAGGTGTTCCCAAGCTCGCTTCAGACAAGTTCTAAGGAAGAAGCGAAGAAGATGAGAAAGATGCTACCTCAGTTCCTGAAGCCCGAGGCTCTGCAGCGTTACATTGGTATCATGGACGGCCTTGCCCAAAGACACTTTGCTTCAGGATGGGAGAACAAGAAGGAGGTCACTGTCTTCCCCTTGGCCAAGAGGTGATTCATTAATTACAAACACTTTCGTCAACTTTTTCTTTTTTCCCTGTATGTTATATATTGGTTGTACTCTTTAATGAATAAATACAAATTCATTAAGATATCAATGAGTCTTAATTGGGTGATACTAGAGACTTCTCTAAAATCAAAAGATTCGAGTTTGAATCAGGCGGTGAAAATTCACTGAAAAGAAAGAGAAAATTATCAAAATAAATGGTGAAATTTATTTAAAAAGATTAGTTTAAGTGATAAGATGAGAAAGCAAATCTCTTTATTTAATTGGAATCTCATAAATATTTTTTGAATAAAATTTTAAAGGAATACGAAATCGATGTGATAAAATGCGTCTTCTAAACCATATAAAAACATAATTTAGTTTTAAGCTCAACCCTTATGTTATAAAAAATGAAAATAAAAATTCTTACATCTAACTAATATAGGAACGCATCAGAGCAAAATTTCATTAGTTTTTGGTGCCGATCTTGAGGTGATGAACTTGATCCACATATAAATCCCAGTTCAGAGTCAAAAATTAACAAAGAAAAAAAAAATCTTACGTGAAAGAGCTAAACCTAGGAATTTTTAGATCAAATGGAAGAGTTATATAAATACATATATTCCACACCGCTTCACCATGGTCTACCGAATAGTAACTTCTTTTGCTTCCAAGTCAACTTGCAGAACAAAGGAGAGGCTAATTAATTTTGTTTACGTCGGTACCTTAAAATAAAACATAATTATTTTTTATTTGTATGTGCGAGTGACGAGCAGATATACCTTCTGGCTGGCTTGCCGTTTATTCTTGAGCGTTGAAGATCCGAACCACGTAGCGAGATTCGCCGACCCATTCAATCTATTAGCCTCGGGAATCATATCCATGCCCATTGACTTGCCTGGAACACCTTTTCACAAAGCCATAAAAGCTTCAAAATTCATAAGGAAGGAGCTTTTGGCCATTGTAAGGCAGAGGAAGCTTGATTTGGCTGAAGGCGAGGCTACAGCTACACAAGATATATTGTCTCACATGTTGACGACTTGCGATGAGAATGGGCAGTTCATGGCTGAGTTGGATATTGCAGATAAGATTCTGGGTCTCTTGATTGGAGGCCATGACACTGCTAGTGCTGCCTGCACTTTCATTGTCAAGTTCCTTGCTGAGTTACCTCACATCTATGAAGAAGTATATAAGGGTGAGTCTCACTTGAATCTTTTGCTAAGCTTATATATATACATATATATACATGTTTATGATGAGAAGTCCTACATTTGAATCCTTTAAATTTCTTTAAAAAATTTAGCAGGTCTACTATTTCAATAAGTTTCATATTCTATGTGTATATATCTCTAAAATTAACACTATTAATTTTTATAAAATTTAAAGTATCATAATTTGAAATTTTTTAGGGATGCAACTAAACATAATATAATTTGGTTGTACAATAAATCGATTAAAACTCAGTAAAGTAGGCATTACAGTGATGGGTTCTACTGATAAAGCTTATTTTCGGGAATTTCTATTGCTTCTTTGCAGCATCTAATTACGTAGGACGTTTGCCTAATAAATTTTTTATTTATCATGCATTAAGTTAATAAGATATGAATCTTAGATGGAATTCATATGGCTTGAAATATGAGAAAAATTTATCCCAAAAAATTAGTATGTTAAAATTTAAAAAGAAAAATCTCAAGACTTAAATATTATTTTAATCTCAATTGTTGTCTAATATAAAACATATCATTGCATATTCTTGCACTGAAATTTGAAACTACAAACTACTCTGAGAGCGATTTTCACTCAAGCACTAAATAATCCTTTCCCAAATGGCTATTCCTTATGTGAGCCATGCATCCATTTCTTAACATGTTTACCATTGACTTGTTACGGTGTTGGCCGTAGAAAATTTGTCCATTTTCATTCTCACACGACACTCTTGGGAAGTCAAACTCTTTGTGATCTTATAATTCATGTTACAAATAATTCAATATATATAAAAATTATGAATCGACAACTTGCGTCGGCCTTCACCTTGTGGTTGAAATTTTATTTGGAGGCTGATCTCATTATTTATCTATTTATGCGGCGGATTCATGGAACCACCATTAAGAGTCATGTCATCTACAGGTATTTAATTTGATAGTTAACTAATATTAAACAGTTCGATCAAGTAATGAATGCATTGTCCTATCTTGTTGAAATATTGTATCTTCTAACTGCCATCCAATCTCTGGCATTTGTTCTTATGATTAAGTAAGCCTATTTAGCATGGAAATTTGACCTTTTTGTTGTTGTCCATATATTACTTATTGGAAAGATATGGCAACAAAAGCCGAAATGAGATTTTTTTTTTTCTTATTGATGCAATTATGATGCACATTTTGAAATTATGTGAGATACTAGAAAAAAGAAGGCTACATTAAAAAAAAATCTCTATTTTAACCGTTAAAAACATTATCGCTTACTTTTTTTTCCTTTCTCTATTGCCATATTTTTTGTTTATATAGAGCAAATGGAAATTGCAAAATCAAAAGTTCCAGGAGAGCTGTTGAATTGGGATGACATCCAGAAGATGAAATACTCATGGAACGTAGCTTGTGAAGTTCTGAGACTCGCCCCCCCCACTCCAGGGAGCTTTCAGGGAAGCCATTGATGACTTCATCTTCAATGGTTTCTCAATTCCAAAGGGCTGGAAGGTACTTAAAATATCTAGGCGATTATATAATTTTTTTAATTGAATAATCATATATATAAGGTTAAATTGTTTAATTGGTTTTTAAATCTTACTTAATTTTTAATTTGATCCTTTTATGTCAAAATTTATAATTGAGTCTTTATAATTATAAAAAATTATAATCTAATCCCTATTATTAAATATCTGTTAGTATGTTGTTGAATTCTATTAAAATGACCGAATACATATTCAAATACCAAAATGACATATAATTGGCTACATTAATAAAATTTAATGATATGTTCACAAAAATTTGACACTTGGAACTGAATTAAAATTTTTAAGACTATAATGATTTAATTACAATTTTTCAACTAGTTAAGAAACAAAATTAAAGTCGAATGAAACTCTTAGAGCCAACATAATAATGAAACCTATATATAATAATTTCCTTCTCTAATGTTGTTCTCTCTCTATGTATAGTTGTATTGGAGTGCAAATTCAACTCACAAGAATGCAGAGTACTTCTCAGAACCAGAGAAGTTTGATCCAACTAGATTCGAAGGAAATGGACCTGCTCCTTACACATTTGTGCCATTTGGAGGAGGTCCAAGAATGTGTCCTGGAAAAGAGTATGCTCGTCTGGAAATTCTGGTTTTCATGCACAACTTAGTGAAAAGGTTCAAGTGGGAGAAATTGCTTCCTGACGAGAAGATTATTGTTGACCCTATGCCTATGCCTGCCAAGGGTCTTCAAGTTCGACTTCTTCCTCACCAAGGTTGAGAAGAAAAATTGCATATTTTTTTTATGCAAAGTGTTATAAATATAGAGATAGATATATAAGAATAAAATATTATATACGATAGAATTTGTGCGTGGTAGAAAAAAGTGACGCAAACGTGTCGCTATTTTGGGACATGACCTATATAGTTTAGGTGGATAGGTGTAGTCAAATTGAACAGCCTGGCTGCCTTGCTAATGCCAAGCATGTTGGCAAAATTATTGGCATAACTTAGTTGTGAATTGTAATGAATTTTTAAAATATTATTTTAATAATATACTAATTTGACATGAGTGATATATTAAAATAATTAAAATAAATAAATAAACTACACAAACCTCTTATGTGTTTTATTGAATTTATAATTTTTTTTATTTTCAAAATACATATTTTAGTTTAATTTTAAATTTTTTTAATTAAAATACCTCCATAAAAAGATATGCAATAGGGTATTTTTAGTTTAAAATTTTTTTAATATAATTCTTTATATTTTTATTGTCAAATTCTCTAATTAAAACATAAAAAATGTATAATTTTTTAATAAAAATAATTGTATATTTTTTCAATTAAACTATATATTTGTTATCAAAATTATTAAAAAATTATACACTTGTGAAATTTTAATTGAAGAACCTAATAATAAAAATATTAAGTAACTACACCTAAATCTTATTCCTAAAAAAATATATTTAGGTTAATGAACAGTATTTTAATCAAAATTTAAAATTAAACTAAAATATAACGTATTTTTTATTTTAAGAGATTATATTTTAAAAATTTGAAAGAATATCTATATAATTTTAATAAAACTTATAGAAAATCAATGTAATTTACTCCCAAAAAACAAAGAATCTAGTTAGTAGTTATATTTCTAATGGGGAAGATTAAATTTTTTGCTTTTTTAAGGACAAACAAATGATAAAATAAGTTACAAAGGAAATGAGTGTAAACTATTAGGCACAACTATTTTCTTCAGAGAAGTCTTGTTGTTCTTCTACTAGGTGAGGAGGGACAGTGACATTTGCAATTTGAACGCATTTATGAACATTTGTTGGATTTTTTCAATGTCCTCCTAGATTGCAGCAATATTTGGAGGTCTTTTCAGACTAGGGTTGGTAAGGGAGATACTGTCTTTGCTACTAAATAAGAAGTGTATAGTTTGGGATTTCCAAAACCTTCTAAGTTAATTATCCACAGCATTGTCTTCCACATGGCTTTGTACAAAAGCAAGTTGAAAGTCATTGCTCCTCGTCAACCTTTGTTGAAATTCAAATTACAACTCCATTGAAGAAAATAGTGCCAGTGATTTAGAAAGCTTTGCTGTTCCTATCTTTAAGATTCTTAACCTCCCAAATGATAAGCCATCTATCTTTGTGCATTCGGGTTAAAGTTGCAATAGGAGGGAATGAATTAAATTTGTGGGAAGATATTTGGAATAAGGATGCATTCCAAGCCCAATCCACATAATTCAGATATGCTCTGATTTTGGATATTATCGCCTCCAAATCCAGTTTCCTATTCTCATGAATAACCTTATTCGTCTCCTCCCAAATTGTATGTAAACAAACGATGATGGTTTTAGAGATGAAGGAGAAGGGCGAAAACCCAAGGTGATTTTGATTAAACCGACCAAATAACCAATCCTTTAGGCTTGCATTCCTCAGGTTTATCTGTTTTGATTGCCATCGGTGTTGCAAACCATATAGCTCTGACAGATCACAGTATAGGAAAATGTGATCAAGGGATTCTGCTTTATCAAAGCAAAAAGGGCAGTTGTTATTTGTTTGGAAATTATGTTTTTGGAGAATGTTCGCAGTTGGTATTGCTTCATTCAGAATCTTTCAAGTGAGAAGGATCATTCTTAGAGGAAGTGGGGTTCTCCATAAGTTTTCTTACATGTTGCAGTTATTACATCTCCTTACTCTGTAGCTCATATCCCTCCTTAGTTGAATTGTAACTGATAGGACTTCCTTTCAAAATTGAGGCATCTTCCTACTCAAGAACAGAGAAGGGCAACATCAAGATCCATTGCTTAACTTCATTGAAGTACAAGAGTTTGATTTTGTTCTCATCTCAGTCAAATTTTTCATGCAAAATAAGATCTAACACCTTGCTGATATGGTGTGGTTGATCCATTTGCATGATGGGGATTGATTGACTTGACTCAACCTCCCATGTGAGTTTGAAAGTAGTAAGGGAACTAGACTAATAAATATCTCATCATAGCCACAAGGTGTTTTGAGTGCTTCTCGAATACAGTATTTGTACGATCTAGAAGCCTCCAAAGTTTGTTTTGATTAAAAAAAAAACCTATTAAACAAGCCAATAGGCCTAAAGCCTAGGCTTCCTTCTTTAACGAGCTGATATAATCTCCACTTTGTAAGGTGCATCTGGGGTTTATTATTATTTGTTTCCCAGAAGAAAGAGCAACATTAAAAGATCAAGTTGTTTCAATTGACTTATTACATTTCAAATTTTACAGATATCTAAAATTCCTTGTCTAAACATAATTTTAGGACTTCGGAGTGTATCCAAAAAAAAAACATAATTTTAGGACGTCTAAAATCCTTCTACTAATTTTTTTTTTTTAAATATACTACACTGTAAACTAATTTTAAATTTTCATTATTTAAATACATATTTTTTTAATTAAAATACCCCTTTAAGAAATGAAAAAAAAAATTAATTGAAATAAAATATATTTTTTAAAAATAAAAAAAGAAAAGATTTATATAATTTGAACAAATTTCAAAAGAAATCAACGCAATTTACTCATTTCTTTTGAGTTTCTCCAATCTTGTAAAATTTTAGAAGATATAATTTTAAGGAAAAAAATTATAATTTAACTATTAATTCCTAATTTTCAAGAATACCCTAAAAGATTGCTTGAACAAATTATAATTCCTAATTTTCAAGTATACCCTCACAAGACTCACAAGATTGCTTGAACAAAGTCAGGAATGAATATTATGTAAACTTGTCCTGGAAAAAAATTGATAAGAAAATCACCCATCACGAATAACCTCTCTCTCTCTCTCTCTCTCTCTCTCTCTCTCTCTCTCTCTCTCTCTCTCTCTCTCTCACACACACACACATACTTGGACACTAACGCTTTACACTTTTTTACCCCTCTTATATTTTCTTCATTTTCTTTCTCTTTGTTTTGTTTCCAAACAATGCCCCTGCATTTCATTTCGAACCGAGTCAATTCATCTATTCCAATCAATCAATTAACAAGAAAGTGTTGCAAAAGTGTTGCAAATAAGCCAGGGTTAGAAGGCATCAGATAAGTATTTACTATTTGCTGAGTTTGAGTCAGCAAACGAAGAATTGAGAAGATTTTATCAAATGCAAATTTCAATATTCATTACAACAGTTCAAGTTATTGTCTGAATCAGCAAAGCTAAATATGAAGGAATTGTTAGGCATGACATTTAAATAATTCCACGGCAAAGAATATCAGTGAAGACATGAGTAAGCAACATTTTCACTAAGATTGGAATAACGTCGTAATAGCACCCTAGAAAGATTATCAAATATAAGCATTCGAGATTAAGACAAATCAACAAATGTGGACATAGCAAAATGAACACCTAGATATAAATAGTTCTCTAAAAAGATAGGAGAAAAATTCAAGAAATCAAAATAAATGAAACTTAGCACAGCCTTTAAAAAATTGCACTCCCTATGGTAAATGAATAACTCGACCCCTGTTAAGTAACTAACACGAAAGATGATGCTTCAGTAGCTTTCAACTTACAAAATGGTACAAGATATTGATAAGAATGTCAACACTAGAACACCAAGAATGCCATACGAAAGGAGCGCAGTGACCCATTCGGTTGGAGACAGTGCTGGAGACGAGAAAAATCAAATCTCCCTAGCATCATGATGTTTGTACCGCTGGAAGGATTCTCACAAATGCCACTACTCAACCTCATCAAATAGTGATGACTCAAAATTATGAAACAAAAGTCTCTTTTTACATACACTCAGATTCAAGATTGGCTAACGTACAGAACAGGAACCAGTCCAGCCATCTTGCCATCTCTGCCAGGGCGTTTCTTCTTAACCTGCAGGAACAGATAAGCATGGACCTAAATAAGTGGCAAAACCGATTTTCCTTTGAACGGTAAAAAACATTAGCAACATGGTAGAGACAGAGAATGTCAAATCCAGGTGGATTCTTGCTATCCAAATCACTATTGTAGACAAAATTAAAATAGATATCTTCTAAGACTTACATAAAACCAGCCATCCACTTCATACTCAATCTCAACTTCTTCTCCAGCAGTTAAATTCAACTACAAGGAAAAACAATGAAGTTAATTATCTCCATGCTCGCACCTAATATTTGCAATTCTACCTCCAGATAAAAGACATCAACAGATTGAGAACACCAAATAAAAGAAGCCCAGTTCAGTGAAATGTTTATAGCACACATTAGCCCTTAAATATGTAAAACCATATAAAGTTCATAGTTTGAATCCATTCACCTCATCATCACCTCCTGCTGTGAAGTCATAAAGCGCTGATCCATATCGCACATTTCCAGATGAAACTTGATCGTCATCTTGAGACTCAAAACTTTGGCTTGCTAGGGGGTTCTCAAATGATTCATATCTTTGCATGATAGATGATGAGTATGACGGAGGCTCCTCCCGTATCTGAACAGAATTATTAGATTTGATATTAAAAATGAAAAAGAGATCACAGAGGAAGAATGCCTGCTACATCGACAAGACAGTGGGATCTTACCGGAGAACCAAGACCTTCACTAAATGAGGGACCACCCCAGTTGGCTGATGCCTTCTCCTGGCATAGATAATTTATAGAAAATTAAATTTCTATAAAGTAGGTTTCTTATAGGAGATAAGAGCCTATTACCCAAAATATATTAAAATGATCAAGGTAAGGCAAATTATGACCCGTCCAATGTCTCGCACAAGCACAAATTTCAGACTATACAGATTATATCCACTTATCCACAAATTTCAGACTAGACAGATTATATCCACTTATCCAGCTTCTATTGGAAGCTTTGCATAAAACTAAATGTTCAAAAGGTAAAGGAAGGAATCTAGCCAACTACGTATTGGATATATATGCTGTTAGCTGAAAAGAACCCAAAATCAGGCCCTGCTGAGGCATTAAATAAGAAGGACATAGATAACAGATACATTGCCACATTTTACTAACAAAGTTATAAACACAGATTTCAGCCATGTAGTCATTGTATCATGTAACTTTCAATTCTTATTACTCTAAATAATATTAAGACTTGACCTTTTGAATAGACTACATCAAAATCGGAGTGCTATGCACTTATCAATCCTCTCTTGAGGATAAACATATAGGCATTTCAGCAAAGAAATAGAAAAAACTAAAACTTGGAGGAAAAAAAAAAGCAGTATAGCTTGGTACTAGAAATATGGCACATCACATGTTGCAATAATCATAAATTCTTAATCACAATATATGTACCGTAGTTTGCGATGACCCATATGTGGATGGTTTAGAACTGAATAGTGAAGGGTAGTTCATTCCACCAAAGTGGGATGATATTGAAGTTTCAACTGATCCTGTTGAATCTGGAGAAGATGATCCCAATGATTTTGCATCATCTTCCTGTCATTAAAAGTAATTAAATCAAGTTATATAAACAATTAAGTAAAGCATCTGCCCCACTGCATCCTATGTTGAGTATAGTCAGGATCTGGCTCAATCCATACCTCTACTTCTGAAGATTCTAAGAGTGTTTTTGCCCACAAATCATCATAGCTAACTGAGGGCCTAGAGATCATATTCTCCTCATCAACTTCAGGCGCATCAGTTCCAGCACCAGCCAGAAATTCATTAACCTAATGCCACATAATCATTCAGGATAAAGCATCATTCAAGAAAGAAGCTGAGGCCCCTTTAGTGTAGATTTACAAAATCATAAAGCTAAGCCACCGGCCAGTATGTCTTGTTACTTCCTTTTGTATAAGTATAAATATACATCTTATCAAATTAAAGTTAGAAAATAGCAAAGATTAACCATCTCATACCCTATTCATTGCAGGTGCATTGTTTCCCCACAAGCCATCATCACCAAGGTTTGCCGCCCAAGCATTCACTAGGTCATCATCAAGTGAATCTACTGGCTCAGTAGGTGCTGGTTTGGATTCGTAGATGAGATCAGATATACCAGTAGCAACAGCTGGGTCACTCAAACCAGTTGATGCACTAATATTGTGGCGCGTGCGATAAATATCAATGAGTTTTGCACTGTCAACATATAGAGAAGAAACAGCAAAGATCAAAGTGGGGCAGAAAAGAAAAGAAACCATATTCAAGACATAATACTTTGAACACAACCAAAGCACCATGCTAACAAGCTCTTATCAGCACATGAATGCTTCCTTGTCTAACCTGAACATCACAATTAAAAACAGAGTGAATTGTTTATATGTACAATCTATAGGACTGTAGAAAGGGGTTCTCCGCTTTGATGTTCATTTAATTAAAATGGTGTGATCCTTCATTCTTCCCTCTCTATGACGAAATTTATTTTCTTCAAAAGAGAAAAAATAAAAGTATTGAAAATAAAAAATATGATACAGTAACATTTTACTTTGTTTCCATCCAAATCAAACTAATGGGATCCAAAAATTATGCAGTCTATTGAAAAGAGAAACTAAAATTAAAATTGTTTTGAAGTTGTTATAAATAAAGCAAAGTAAAGATTAAGAATAATTTTGTTACTTAGGAGCTATTATTTTACCTTAAAAAAAATCACACAAGTATTACTGACTCTACTTTTGTGAAATGATTGTAACCCACAAATTATGCACTCAAATAATCTCTTGTTGGTAGAAAAGCCATGAAAGGCTTTATGTCATCATATTTGAGTTATGGGATATCGTAGCACTATATTAACGGGTTTGGCTTATGCAGAATACAGTCTTTGGCAGCTTTAAAGAGCAGTGAGTTTGTCCAGTCACCCTGGACTATTTCTATGCAGTTGAATTTCAAGATTTTAGCATAAAGGAGTTTAAAGTGTTTTGGCAACATACTTTCTTTAAAAACATGTGCTGTATTTGGTTAGATTGCAATGCTAGATTTTCACGCCTACAATTTTACCTTTAAATCACCAGTGGGATAGGATTGCCTATTTAAATGTTGTCTTTGTTTTACTCAGTGCTATTTTGAAGGCACTTAATGTGTAGATATGCATAGGAATTGAAGGCCTATCTCAAGCTAATGTACTCATTATTCTTTGATAGATAAAAGAATCTATTGATGAAAAGAGAAAACAGTACATCAACAGAGGACAAGTAGTCCTCCCAGGGCACATAAAACTAATAAAACTACTCATTCTAACTACTTAATCAGACATTGACACCTAGTAGTTGCCACAATGTGAGACAATTGTATCCCTTTCTCTATCCCATCTAACGTTAGACTTAAAGTGAACTGATCTCCTCCTTGTGAAGAAATCCATCCAAATCATCCCTTCAAATTAATCTTTTAGTCCATTGATCTTTGGACAAAGCTCCTACTTTTAAATGATCTTTGGTCAAACCCTCTTGTATAAGCAGCAACCTTTTAACCATCAAATTTCTCATTACAGAAAGAACATTCATTTAAATTCCTGCCAACAAGACACCAATGAGGACTTCACAACCATGTAAGAAAAGGGCTCCTCCAAACTAAAGTGACTTGCCAATGACCTTCCCTTTAGCCTCTAGAAAATCTAACAATGATAAGGGACCTTCATGAAGGTTTTCTTCAGAAGGCAGAAGCTAGCCGTGTATACCAAATGATCAACAAACCACCTGAAGAACCAGCAGAAGAGGCAAAGTTTATGAAAATCCCACACAGTTCTGTTAATGGTCCATCCACTTTCTCTAGTCTCCTGAACAAGGACAACTTCAAGATTTGCCTTGCCAACTATCCTTTAATCCTCCCACCCTCAATCTCCTAGTCCTTAAGCAAACTCATTCAGTACAGAAAATAGGAAAAAGATTACAAATGCAATGTAAAAAAAGAAAAAATGGTGGCAATTGCTAGTTCTCTGCCAAGTATACTAAATGATATCAGGAAAATCTACCTTCCCTCTTTAAATAAGTTTTCATCAAAAAGTGACATTAGGAAATTGTTTAAAATAAGCTATTGTACAAAACAGTGCCCTTTCTGTCTCAATCCATTGTTCAACAGTTTCAGCTATTCCGAAGAGTTGCTAGTCTTTAAATGGACCAACTGCCCATATTTATTTCTTTTGCATTTCTCAAAAAGGTATGTCAATGTGCAAATCTTAAACACTGCTTTGGCAACATAAGCTTTTGCAAAAAAGAGATATGTGTCAATAGATCAATAGAACAATGAGTTATACAAAATTTGGCTATCTTCGTTGCATTTCTTAGCCTCTTTGGCTTTTTTCTCTAACTTCTCCTATTTTGGAGGATTTCTTATCCTCCCCCTAGTTGCATCTTCCCGCCCCCCCCCCCCCAAAAAAAAACTTCTTCAATAGAACTGCTTTCTAATTAAAATAAACAATGAGATATATAAAATACATTGACAGCAGTTAGTGATCAAGTAAATAATGGATTGAGAGAAATTAGAAACCAAAAAAGTCAGATTTAGTTCTTAAAAAGCCCAAGGACAATGACTAAAGCCAAAGATACAGAATGCTTTTAATTTTACAAAATTATAACTGAACCTATGAATAAAAACTGTTACATTTTTTACTTCTACAGATTATCGTCTACTAATGTAGATATTCAAAAACCAAAACAACATATACTCATCTTGAAAATAATATTCTATCCTCATTTCTGAGCCATTCCATTGCAGAAAGTAAGCCCCTACTAGTTTCTTTGGATTAAACGGAAGTAATTTGTGTGACCAACAAAAAAACAAATGCAGCTTGAACAAAAAAGTACCTTGTTGGGCCCAAAGGCAGGTACTTCGCTCTGGGAACATAACAAAACAATGAAACAAGGTCCAACAACCTTTCATGGGTTTCATATAGTTTCTTCAGTTCATCATCAGTCCATTCTTTCTTAGCATTGTCATGATTGCGTATCTCCCTATTCGTAAGCAGAAAATTCATGAGCATTTTATAATCAGGACGGCCATATTTGAAGCAAGCACAAAACAAAAAAATTACAGCTCTCACTTGATCAAATCATCTTGAGCTCTATACATTTCATCCAGAACCTTTATCATAGGGCTTAATAAAACTCCGAGGCCTGTACCACTAGCCCCTTGATCTTCTCCATTACTAAGATGCATATCTGAGAACTGTGACTGCAAACCACCTTGTGCTAAAGTATGTAGAAACTCATAAATCTGTAGCCGGAAAGGCTCACCAGATCTAATTGCCATTGTTGTAAGAGCCTGAGCAGCAATAATTCGAATCTGTATGTCCATTTAACACAGAAATATATAAATTAAACAGAATACTCCCAGTGGGTGAATTAAACATCAATGTTGGAGTGGCCAACTGACAGTAATATTGAAACATTTGTTTGTATCCTAAATGTAATCTCATTTAACAAATCACCATCCGAAGGGAGGGAGAAGGGAAAAAAAAAAAGATTTGATGAACAGAAGTTCCCAAGGCCATTGTGTCCTTGATGATACTCCCAACATAGAACATCTAAACAGAACTACAGAAAACAATAAACTACTCAAGTTCTGAAACAGGGGAAATGAACTGCCAAAAAAGAATAACCACTCAGATGGGTAACATATACCTCCCAGCTACCACTGAAAGCACACCTCTGGAGCCGAGTCAAGGCACCAGCTAGAGTAGGATTACGAGAACTAGCAGCAGCCACCATTTTATCAGCATCTAACATCATCAATGCAGTACCAGGAGGGGTCGCAGATTCCCAAGCATATTCAGAAGCAGCATAATTTGCATTTTCTCCAAGAAACCATACCTACAAGCATGAGTTCAGCTTGCAGCTAAGTGCCAAAGAAATAATAATAATAACTAATCATTGAATTTAAGATGATTTGAGCATAAAAAAATGCTTACTGCAGCTTGGACTAGTCTTTGTAATGCAAGAGCAGACTTTGGGTCAGATGCAGACACCCTGTCCACTGAAGTAAGACCAAGCATTGATCCTGGTTGTGGAGGCGGTAAATCAAGAACAATGGTAACAGCTTCTAAAGCTTTATGTTTCCCATCAGGACCGGCTCCAACAAGGCAAGTCTGGAGACAAAATATAATTCCAGTCAATCAACCATTCTAGTTGAAAATGATCAAGTAAACCCAGAAAATGAGCCATTGATCAGAGTTTGTGCATGCATGTGATTGTAAGTACTAATAATTGTGTGTGAGGAGGATGTTCTGCTTCAGAAATTCCATTGATTTCTTCACTCCATGATTAGCAGATACCAAACAGATAACAATTTCAAAACACAGTCAAGGTGAAAATGTAAACAAACTTACTTTCCACAATAGTTGTAGCACATCAGCATCAACCTTTCCCGGAACCTTAGTAGCAAATATTCTTGCAATTTCAAGGAGAGTAACAGCCATATCTGGAGAAGCCTTCAGACCAAAATTGAAACACATGTTAAGGCAAATTTATGCTTAACATTATGCATGAATACCAAAGGACATAAACATACAACTTACACAAAGTTCTACAAAATCTAAAATAATGACTCATGACTTTCAGCAGGCATACATGAGCACTAATGCAGTTTCAAAAATCCTAAAAACTCAAATCCATACACCATCAGCTAAGTAGTTGCACTGGTATTTTAATTCAGTGCATGAACGGCAGTGTTTGATCATATTTAAGCAGAAGAAAGCTTAACAAATCAAAATATAATAAAAAATGAGGTGCTGGTTTCCAATGCAAGACTAGTCAAGGAAAAGCATCAAGGGGAATGATTTTCAAAGCTTGTTCAAGATAGGGATACTAAATCAAATAATCAATCAATGGCATCTTCCAAGTTGTGATTGCACAGAAAATGTATGATACAACAAAAAATATCTTAAAAATTAAAAGAGGCCAGGCAGTTTAGAATTAATAACGTTGGAGATTATAATAAAACTATTCATAGGCCTTCACTCAACAACTTAGGCTTTTGAGTTAAAGTGATTCTTGACATGATATTAGAACCTCTATGACCAAGTGGCCAGGAGTTCGATCCTTGGCACCCTAATTTCCTTAGTTAAGATTAAGTTTCAGCACAACATATAATAGGCCTATGCTTTATCCACACTTTAAGCCCAAAGGGGTTTCATGTGAACAAACGTGTTAGAGAATATAGTAAAACTATTTATGGGTTTTCACTTGAAAGCTTTAGCTCCAAAGTTGAAGTGGTCCTTGACAAATAGCATTTACTTATCCAAGTGGTTCAAGAAAGCTTCATGTCTTTTCTTTCGAATAAAAATTAGAAAGGCTTTATAGAAAGATGAGTCTTAGAAGAGAAGAGAAGAGAAGGACAAGACATCCGTCTCAACAAAAATATAAAAATAATACCCAAAGAAAAAAGGGAGGAGAAACCAAGTAAAAATAACCCCCCCCCCCTCAAAAAAAAAAAACTAACAAGGACCCCAAAACAATAAAACTCCCAAGTCCATTTGCATATGTGTCAAGGAAACTCCCGTAAAAGAAACCATGGGCTGAGTACCAAAGGGAGCCTATGAACACAATTTATTCCCACAATTTCTTTTAATAGAAGAAGAAATATTTTTAGAAATAGAGAGACACATAAGAGGAGGATATCCTCAAGAAAGATAACAAGACAACAAAAAAAGGACACAAGGAAATTGCCCAAACCCTCTGGATATACAATTTAGCCAACTGTATACACTTAATTCTAACAATTTTTAAAGTAAAAAAATGAAGAAAGACATTAAAACTTGTAACTTCTACAATGTAATGACCTTTTCTCCACTCATTCATGTTAGTATGACAAATATAAGCATTAACTTCATTACTTCCTTTTGTAATTAACGCGCGCGCGCGCACACACACACACATACATACATACATACATAAATGGAAGGGCTCAGAAGAGCTCGTCTATCCCCACGCAAATCTATAAGATAAAATCCCCTGAAGAGACCATGAGCTGACACCCAAGATATGCCAAAGATACAACTCTCCACCATAAGATATGGATGGGAAGAAATATCTGATAAAAAACACTAACATTTTAGCTCCAGCCACAAGCCCCACAACCACCAAAAAATAACATGATTCCATAGGGCTTACAGATTAATTAAAGTCATCCATAAATAGGGGGCTCATCCTTAAGGTAATGTATGTCAAACAAACGTGAGTGAGACTGAATTATATATCATTCATCACAAACAGTCCATTTACCTTAAATCGAGCATGTAGAGTGAGCAATATATCATTTAGAAGTCCTGCTGGCCAAGCTGGATCAGAAAGCTCAGAGGCAATAATAGATTCCAGTTCATCAAATGAGTCAAATGGGCTTTGCATCCAGATTAAAGCCTTGATTACCATGCCCCGTACATAAACACATTCGCAGGCAACTGTTGTCCGTACTACTTCCAATAGTGAATCCAGTAAACCTCCAATGGTATCTCTGCCACCAGTCCCATTAGATATAGACGAAGTTCTTCTGATGCCTACATCAATTAACATCAAAGTAGAAGCTAAGTATGCAATTAGATAATAATTTTCCATAAATGGCAAGACTACTCACTCATCAATACCATCCACCAACCAGATGGTTATGTCACTTAGGTGTTACACAATCAAGAAGTTGATAGAAAAGCCCCAAAAAAAAAATGATAGCAGCAGCTAAGTCAGAATAATGAAAAGGGATCGGAGGCCAATATAGCCTTGGACAGAAAAGTGCTTGGAGGAACTCAAGTGAGGGGTCCCATTAGTTTTGATTTATGGATTCATGTAATAAACGCCACAATTTTAATAGGATTAAGGCTTGTTATTGGATAGAAACCAAACAATTGTCTTTGCACTTCCAATAAAAAAGTACTCAGGGTCCTGTGAACTTCAAATCTGTATGCAATTCCCAAGATAAAATAATTCAGTAAGTATGATCCAACATTTAAAAAAAAAAGGAACAGAGAAGAACGTAAATGAGAGAGGGTAAGATATCCTCCAAAAGAAAGAAAACCAAAAGCGAAGAATACAGAAAGATACAGAGGCTTAGATATGTAACAAAACACCAGCTCTCACATCAAAGCAATCATGTAGGCATTCCACTCCAATCAAATACACTATATCACTGCCTAGCCCACATATTGCCACAAAGCAAAATAGATGGCAGAATTTAGGAATGAAGACAAACACCACCACTCCAGTCCTCTATACAATCCTTTATTTATAGTATTCTGAAAATAGAGTTTAACTACAAAATAAACTTCTAAATATAAAGATGAAATACAAAGTAATCAAGAGTAAACTATATTTCTTATCCTCAGAATAAAACTAGAGAATAATTCAAAGAGATCACTATAAAACTCCTAGATAATAATAAACTTCCAAGAACAAAAAATTCTATGACTCCTAGAGAATAATAAACTAATCATTTAAAAATCCTACTTAAATTATAAGACTTATCTTTAGCTCCCAGAGTAGTATCTATAATCTGGCTACCAGATATAAGTACACTTTGATTATCTTAGATGGTATCAGGCAACATTTTATTCAATCCAACGGAAAGAATGCTGGTGATGAGTTTGCACACACTAGTCACCAAACAAATTGGCCAATAATCATTCACCTTAATATATCTACCTTTTTGCACAATAATGATGAAGGCTAAGATTCATACTCACCCATGTCTTACAAGTACAGTGGAATTCCTCAAACACCTTCTTAAGAGCCTCCTTATTATTTTAGGCCTTTCCAAATCTCTATCATCTTTCTTCTCTGCATGATTTCCCAGTTCAAAATTTTAGTTTTATTCAGGAGAATAGGCAATTTTGTAATTTCTACCTTTTTTTTTTAATTTTTTACAGGACCTTACTGATAAGGATGTCATTGAGATTGAATCCCTTTCACTTGTTCTTGATTCTAAACTTCTGTTAGTTTATTAACAGCTGAAGATAGAAGAGTTTGGACTCTAAAATAGATGCTTTAGGTGTGTACACTAGTAAATCCATTTTCCTTACTTACACTTCAACTAGAGAAATTTTGCTTCTTGAGAAACTTATTTGGAAATCTAAACCTCATTCAAATGTCAAATCTTTTATTCGGGCAGCATTATTCAACAGAATTCACACAAATGACATGTCGCAGATTTGTAGAACTAATACAACCTTGTCCCCTAACATTTGTGTCTTATGCATGTCTAGTGCAGAAAATGGTGTTCCTTTATTTTACACTGCACAGTGGCTGTTTACTTGGGGTATAACATTGGTTGGGGTCTTCGGTAAGAATTGGGTTATGTCCAGGGATTCAGGAAGTTTCTTCTTATACAATTCAAAGCTTTTGGACAGAAAGGGGAGGGAAAAACATTGAGGCAATGAACAGCTTTTGCTGTGATTTGAAACATTTGGTTGGAACGAAATGCTCTTATCATTAGCGGTGTCTCTTTATCTTTAGATGTCTTATGGGATAGAATAACTTTTGTGGCCTCTCTGTGTTGATGGGCTCACGGCTTCTTTATGGGAGTCATTATTAGATATGCAAGATTGGGCAGCTGTTTTCCTTTTCTGTTCTTGTTTCACTTTTAGCACTTTACCTTAGGAGGATATTTTATCCTCCTTTCATGTATTTTTCTTCCTTATTATTGTTTTTTTTTTTTTGGTTTTCTTCCTACTTAACATAAATCCTTGTATCCAACAAAACAAATTATTACCCTAACAATTATGAAAGAAGGCAGCAGGAAAACCATCAGGCCCTAGAGATCTATCCTTATCCATACCCCAAATAGCTCTCTGGGCTTATCTTCTTCAAAGGGTTCCGGCCCCTTCTAAAATAGGCCTAGAAGGAAACCAAGGCTCCATTTGGTTGCTGAAAAGGGACCCTAAGGAATGGAATCTAGACAACATTCCTCCTCTATCAAGTGTTTGGTTGTAGGCGTCCACCAGCAATGGATTCCATTGCAGCATCCAAATTATGGGGAATGAGAAATGCTTAGAAAATTGAAAGGAAAGTGCCTCTGTTCAAAGGAATGGTGTGATAATTAACAAGAAAACCCTCGATGCTACGAAACCGACCTCCAAGTGCAAACCCTTGCCAAAGAGTGATTTTGGCAGCACCATCATGTTGCCCTCCATTCTTCTCCAACTAGCCACTGTCAACAAAGGAATGTTGTTCATCTTCCAAGACCAGTCGAAAGTGAGATTCCTCTTGAAATTGCTTCTTTCTTCTCTATGATATACAGTTGATGAACCTACAGATTTTCAGTTTTCTACCCCCACTCTCTCCTTTGTATCGTTACCATGATCTATCATTTCTTTACTTTCTCCCATATTCCTTCTATTTTTCTCACAGCTTTCTTCTTTATTTATGCCCCGTTGATTCCGTTCTTCTGCTTTAGTCCTTATTTGAATTTTTATATCAGGCAAAATGCTTTTTTCTTTCGTTTCATTACCCACACTTCAATATGCATCATTCATTTCCTAAATTTTTTTTTCAAGTTTTTTGGATTTAAACAATTAAAAGTGTTTTTTATTTTTTTGTTAGTGATAATTAAAAAAATATTTTTTATTAAAATATTAAAAATGAATTTTTTTTACTTTTTTTATTTATTGGTCAATAAAAATTATTTTTAAATTGAAAATTATTTTATTATTATTTATTATTGTTAATAATTAAAAATGACTATTTTTTATTATTATTATTTATTAAAAATAATTTATTTTATTATTATTTTACTATTTTTTATATTAGGGGTATTATTGTCATTTGCTCAATTTTCTTTTCCATTACTGCATTATTTTCATTCAACTAAACATAAAAAATGATGAAATATCCCTTTCCATATCATACCAAACACAATTATAGATTATAAGATTCCTTTCCATTTATTTCCATTTCTTTCTATTCTATTAAGCTCATTTCCAACGACCAAACAGACCCCAAGTAGTCTCTTCAGCAATGACAACTATATCTTTAATCTGACACTCATTTCCAAGCTCTTCCTTTTTCTACCCATAGTTACTCCATGGAAAAGCTTAAAATTAGCAACCCCATTCTTAGCCTACTGCATTCTAGATTGTCACTGCAAACCAATATCCTCCAAGAAACAAAATCTCCTCAACATTTTCCCCACTTTCTATTTCTTAGAAATCACTCCCTCCGTCTTCAGCCAATCTAAAGACTCAAATTCCTTAAGGATCCCATCCTTTCTTGTTCTAACGTCCCCAAAAATCTCAACTTTAAACCACAAGCTTCTCCTTAAAAATTACAACATTTTGAAAATTTCAAACCTTTCCAACCTTTCATTCCAGCGTCTTGCCAAATTATTCTCACAAACTAGAAAAAAGAATATTACAAGTAAATCACATATTTTCAAAGCAGAAATAAGTGAAACCCCATGAAACCTTAAAAGACTCCAAAACAATAGGGAAATGATCAGAAGTAGGGCAAGTCAATGTCATCTTAACCAAATCTAGAAGCATATCTTCCCAAGCATTTGTAATCAGGAATCAGTGCAACTGGGAAGAAACAGTGTCTTCTAGCAACTACGCATCGCAAAAAGGTAAAGCTCTAGGACTACGATACTAAATATAAACATCAAAACCCACATGGTAAGCACTAGCTTAACATCCAATTTCTCATTAGGAAATCTGACAGTATCAAAATTACCCTGCACCAACAAGAAGCACAAAAGCAATAGACAACACCTAGCTCCTCCCCAAATGAATAGCGCAATTTAGGCCTATTCAGACAATGAACATAAGTAAACCACCATGATCTATGCCCTCACTATGAACATTAATGAAAAGAGATGGTGAAACAAGAAGAGGTAAGGAACAAAGAAACATATTAGAGGAAGATGAGGATTGCAAGACAAGATTAACAAAGTCATTACCTATGCAGGCAAGTTGTTTATCTTAGTGTTACCCAAAAAATTAGCACTAACAACTTAAGATTTTCAAAAAAATAATGACTCTAAAAATTCTTCCATTCATGGTAGGAGGTGAAAACATATAGAGAAGCATATAGCAACAATCCTGCCATGCAGCTTCCCAAAATCAGCTAAAATAAAGCCACCATAAAGACAGCAAAATCCAAGCGTCTAAAGAAGGAAAAAAGATGTTGACAGACCACAATAAATAACATGATCAGACAACAATAAAAATAGAGAAATTATTGCATAATAAAACCTGATTACAATAGCAAAAAATAAGGAAACAAGATAGGAAATAAATCATTGACTTAAAGGGACTAAATCACCACGTGAAACACATGGGATTTGAGAGGGAACAGTATGCTGAGATCAGGATTCCAACACTTCCCCTCAAGTTCAGAAATAGCTTGGATTTAGCATTGGCAATCTTCCCCAAGTCCAAATCCGGCTTGAGCAAAAGAACTAGAACCCATAATTTTCGCTAAAGTATTTTAGTCCTTATTTCAAAGTAATTTTGTAACAACTCCAATAGTTTTTTTGGTAAAAGGATTAATCCTAGATTGAAATGGCATGTTAAGTCATTGGTCTCATCTTTTGACATCGGTTTCCAATTTGTTGGTTTACCATGAATTTTCTAGCAAGCCTCCTTAGTGTGACCTAATTTTTGGCAATGACCACACCACACCTTAGTTTGTCTTTTCTATTGGAAGTCAGTTGGGTTGTAAGTACTATGGGCTGCCATAGCAAATGACTCAATGTTTAGATTAGAAGTTTGAGGCCCTTGGGTGATTCTTTTCCTACTTTCCTCACACCTCACTTCTCATAAAATCTGAGTGATGGGAGAGGTTTGGTGCCCAAGATTCTGCCTCTAACTTCTTCAAACATCTTGTTCAGTCCCATTAGGAATTTGAAGATTCTTCTTTTCTCCACCAAGCTCTGGTACAATGTTATATCTTCTAAGCAAGACCAGTTATAGACTTCAATAGTATCTTGTTGCTGCTAGTATCTAATGAGTGTTGAAGCACTGATTTACAACCTTCTCGCCCCACTTCAAATCAATAATGAGAGTTTCTATTTCAAACAAGACCACAGAATTTTTGCTTGCTAAGTATGCTTCCCAGGCTACTTCCTAGATCTCTACAACTATCTTGTAGAGGATGAAATTTTCTCCTATTTCAATTGTCATGGAATTTATAAGCCATGCCATAACAAGATTATATTCAAAAACCCAAACTTGGTATTTTGGGTGGATCACTAGGTTCAGGTTGCTTCACTACACCAGTGAGGATCTCCTCCTTTCTTCTACCACATACATGCATGAGCACCGCATAGGAACATCAAAGAAAATTGTTCCCATTGAGACAGTGTTGAGTGATGAGCAGAGGTGTGTTTTCAACCAATTCATAGTCAGTTGGCTTGGCAATCTAGTTGGCTGACTCTCCTTTCTTGGTGTTGAGTGTCATTGCTTACCTGTATTTTGTTATTCAAGTCTTATAGGCTTTGATACCATGAAGATTTTCAAAAAATAATAACTCTGAAAATTCTTATTTCAGTCATAGTAGGAGGTGAAAATATAAAGAGAAGCAAATGGCAACAATCCTACCATTCAGTTCCTAAAAATGAGCTACAAGAAGGCCACCATAAAGGTAGCAAAATCCTAGGGCCTAAAGAAGGAAAAAGGATGTTGACAATCCACAATAAATTACATGATCAGATAACAATAAATACAGAGAAAATGCATAATAAAACCTGAATACAATAGCATAAAATAAGGAAACAAAATAGGAAATAAATCATTGACTTAAAGGAACAAAATCACCATGTGAAACACATGGGATTTAAGAGGGAATAGCATGCTAAGTTCAAGGGATTCCAACACTGACAAGTAAATAATGTACTAGATTTGACGTTAAAAAAAAATTCTTGTCATTCTATCAAGGAGATTATTTTCTGCAGGGTCCATGTGATTATGAGAGATGTTTGGAGTTGCAGCAACTTCTATAACTTCTCAATTAATAATTCATTCTCTATTTTGGACCCACAAACTCCCCATAATACAACCATCAATCCATTTGGCCTCAGTCCCATAATCTAACCTGATTCAAACACCTCAAAAACAGACAAATGTTTATTGACAAAGCTTTTCATCCACCCATCATTTTGTATCTCCTGAGTAGTTGTGTGAGCACCACAAAATTTCATTCTGGTAAAATCAAAAGGAACAAGCTGGGAGTTTGTCTCCTCATTTCAAGAACAACCTTACAGTGACTCATTGTTTTCCGCTGAACTCGACACCTTAGAGACATAAGAGCCCTTAGGGATGATCCCCAAGATTGTAACATAACTACAGGTAAGGGAATTACATGGTTGAATTGAGCTAGCAGGTCCATGACAGCTGACCCAAAGTCCCAAACTGCCAGTAACCAGTCCCAAATAGACCTACTAGAAAATAAACCACTCCGCGCCTTCCTCCTCCTCAGAACTCAATTCGTATCAGTGGAAGCATGAATTTCAATTGGAATTACAATAGAAAAACAGAATGAAAGCAAAGAAAATACCCTAGCACTCTGAGGGGTAAGGCCTTCCACAAGAATACCCAATTATCCGACTATCCCCTACTTTCTTTTAGCCCCTTTTTACCAACACCTCCCTAAGTAACTTCTTCTAGAACACTCTGGCTGGCCTCCACGTGACCCCACCCCTTATACAACAAATTCATGCTATCCTTGCCCCTGAGTAGCCGAATTCTTCTTCCTTCCATAGTTCCTCCTAATTGGAGGGAGTCTATCTAGGACATCCCTGATTCATGTGTACGGAGGCCAGAATGCTCTTTCTCTTCCCATAAGAATGGGCTGAATTAAGGCACATGTCCCTTCTATCACTTGCTAACAAAAAGAGGTCACACCATCCAAAATCTCATCTGGAAAGAATAACTCAGCCCTAGGGTCAACTATCAAAAGCCAAAAAAAAAAAAGATATAATTATAGAGACATCCAGTAAGAATATTAGAATTCAAGGATCAAGAACCCCTGACTACATCTTTGTCTCTAGATGGCAAAATCCAACAAAAATGTTATGCATAACATGCACTATTACACGATAATAATAAAGATTACTTTCAGGATGTGCAGTCTCATCTGAATCATGAAAATCTGTAGCCTCTGCATATGTATTAACATGAGCTCCTTCATCAATATCCTGTAAGCCCAAAGCAAATGCAGCAGCCCGACTTTTACCCATCTCTTGAACTACTCTAGCTGCTGCGTGAAGCACAGGTCTAGAAAAGCTACGGAAAGAACTCTCCAGCCTACAGTAGAACAGCAAACAACAGATAAGATGCCATTCAACAGTAATAATTAGACATGCATGAACAAATACATCAACAAGCTTCCTGAACCTTCTCATTACAAGTTTTATAAGGGGTTGTGGACGTTTGGTTTTTTGAGATTTATCTTTTGAACCTTCCTTTGACGATGCTTCTGGTAACTTGAGAATCTCCCTGGTCAAACGATACCATCCAGCAGCTCGCTCTTCAGTCCTAAAATTTAAAAATAAGAAAAAAAAAAAGAAATAGCTCGCTCTTCAGTCCTAAAATTTAAAAATAAGAAAACAAAAATCCACCTAGTTACATAACTTCTAACATAGAATATACAACTCCGCCAAAGATAAAAATATGATGACATAGGAGGGTAAGCAGAAAAACATTATATGAGATAAACCATACCTCTCAGTGTTATCGTATTTTCCAAGTACACATAAAATTGCCTCAAAACAGACTCTTTCACTGGGATCCAAAAGAAGTTGATAGAGCACTGAATTGAACTGAGATCTGATATCCGGCCTCTCTGTGCAAGCAAGTAAACCAGAAATTAAATCATCCCAAACTTTCTAAGAATCAATTCTCCTCAAACAACTAAAGCTTTTGAGTACACCAACCATCTAATGCTCTAGCTCTAGATATTGTGTAGCACAACCTGGCTAGAGAAACTCTGGCAAGAACATCATGCAAATGGAGAACATCTTGTAAAGCCCCTGCAACATACAGCAAAGCAACCAAGATCAAACAATTTAATTGTGGTGGAATGAAAGCTTAGTCATTAAATTCCAAAAGAATTTATACCTTATTTAGGACACAAGCAACAAAACAACCCAACAAAAAGAAAAAAGGAAGTCTTTCAGTAGATTGACTTTTGTATGTTATCGCAGGAGAGATGACTTATCCATTTTTAGCAGGACCACAAGATTAAACAATCCTTACATAGTGAATTTTATTTATTATTGGGCTCCACCGCAGGGAGTTTTTATCAGGTAGTCTTAAGAGACAAAATATCCATGAGCCGGTATAAAACCTGATAAGAGCAAAGCAATAGGAATTCCCATCATCTACAACACAAACATGAAAATTATGGGAGAATGGTCACATTGTTTTGATGCTTTAAGATATTCTACTGAATGACAAAAGCATCTCATCCAATTTCAAATGCAGAATTCCTTTTTCTTCCCAAAGCAATGGACATAGTAGGTTAAAAACAGACAAGTAAAAATTAACGACCAGAGAAAACACAAAGTAAATGATGTAATGCACTGACTTCAAACTATGAAGAATATAGTCGTTAATAAGACTTCTGTTTTACGTATTTGATTCAGTAAACAATGGAACATAATGAAGTCAAGAGAATAAGAAAAGGAGGTGACAGGAATATTTATTCAACATACCTCCAGGCAGCACATGATTCCCTGCAGAAGATTATCCAGGAGGCATTAGATTCAGTAGAGGCAAGAGGGAAACTTTGCTTAAAATTACATTGTGAAAGGAAATTTCACGAAATACCACTGAAATGGAAAATGATTCTCAAGATTTACAATGTTACCTAAGGCCATTGCAACAGCATAAGGATCCATTGTAGCTAGCTCAGAAACAATTTCCAATGAATGCCTTACCGCAATCGGATCAGCAAATGAAATCCTGTAGTCAAGTCTGCTTAGTACTGGAAACTATAAACCAGAAAGGAGGAAGGAAGCATGCAAAAGTCGATTGTCCATGAAATATTTGAGGTAATACCAAGAAAGAAGAAAAGCAATCAGAAAAAGGTTGCTCAAACAGATAAAGAGACAAGATGAACAATCCTGTTCCAGTCCAAGCAGATTAAGTTCTAAGCCCTGATTCTTTAAAATTCCAGAATCCAGAGATCCTCTCAATCCAAACAAATCAAAAAATTGCAAACTGTAAAGCACCATTTCATCCCAACTGCTTAAACTGTTAGAATAAGACCAATGAATGGTCTTATTAATATCCATAATATGTCCCTCACATAAAAGCATTTTCTGCACAAAGTAGGGCAAAAGCACAGGCCCACCATATCTTGCAAAGAAATTAATTTTAGTTAAAAGTGGCAAGAACAAAACTCCTAACCACTTGGTCATGAATGCTCTAATACCATGTCAAAGACCATTTCA
Source organism: Erythrophleum ivorense (assembly GCA_026724425.1). NCBI lineage: Eukaryota > Viridiplantae > Streptophyta > Magnoliopsida > Fabales > Fabaceae > Erythrophleum > Erythrophleum ivorense. Next base: position 905,402 of record JAIUCV010000174.1, read on the forward strand.
TCCCAAAAGCTTAAACTGTTAAGAGAAGGCTAATAAATGTTTTTGTTAATATCTTTAGCACAAACAAAGCATATCTCCATAAAACTCCAATATATTACTTCCAAAAAATTTTCCAATCAATGGAAACTTCTCAAACTCATGTCATTTAACCCCCAACTCCAGCTTGGGATGACATTCAGTTAAAAGAGTTACACCGTTATTTCTTTTTTGAATGGTAAAGATCAATTTATTTATCATTCAGTCAAATGAGAAATTGACAGCAACAATTCAAATTGTAGTTGGTTACTGAGGTCTTACTCGGAAAGTGGAATTTCGCAAAGGAAGATTAAAGTTGCTGAAAGCAGTTAGTAGCTATTAAGTATGGATTAGAGCTTTTTGGGTTTAAACTCACTTACATTAATGCAGTCCATGTTGTTATGGAAAGGCACTGGGCTTGGATAGGATCAGTTTTCTTCTCTTTTAAAGAAAATCATTGTTAGGCTCAGGCATAGTTGTCAATGGTGCATGTCATGGCTGTGGCATTGCAATGGTCATTTGGCGCACAGAGCATACCATATTGGCAATATGAAGAGCCAATTTTTTAGGGTTTTTTGAACCCTTGTTTGCACACTCCATCCCTTCAATGGTTCACTCACTTTGTTTATCCTCTCTCCCTCCCCCCCCCCCCCTCTTCTCCCTCTTTCCCTCAGCCTTCCTGCATCAAGTTTTATTCTTCTTCTCCCACTTTCTTCTTTGTTCTTCTTCAGTTTTGTTTTCTCTCTCCCCTCTTCTCTGTTCTTTCATCTCTCCCTTCTCTGATTTCGTGGTTCCATCTCTCCCTTCTCTGTTATTTTAAGTTCTGTCTCTCCCTATCTGTTTCTTTTTCCTCATTCTCCATATATGCTAGACTCAGGATTATGGGCTACACTGCACTGGCCAGTGTGCACACTAAATGTTCAAAGAAATTTAGATAATGGCACAACATGCATGCACTCCCTCACCATCATTCATTAGTTATTAGCAAGTCCTAAACAAATACCTCATGCCCACTATTGGTGACTCAACTGCAAGAACTTGATTAAAGTATATAGGGTACTTATGCATTACCCGCTTGATCCTTAACAATCTGACCAAAGAATTATAAGAAATCAATTTAATTCAGCTGATATGGTGGCCTATGTCATAGTGTGTGTGTGTTTTTCCATATATACAATTGAGTTTTATAGTTTACCAATCATAATGCTTATATTTTCGGACACATTTTCAATAGCTCTGGAGGGACCAGTAATATCCAATGAGCGTGTTACACAATTTGTTGAAGTACAAGGATTTACAATGGAAGCCTTGGGGGCATCACATACCAGAACTCGCTCTACATCTTAGTTTTCATATATATGCATTATTTTTTCAGATAACAATACATGTGTTATTTTACATGTCTTTTATATTTATTCTAAATTATATAATTATATGTGTCACTTTAGTGTGCCATGCACCATGGCCCCAAGAGACCCTGCAGCAACAGTGTGCCACATGCCATCAAAAACTATGCTAGTATATCATACTCCATACAGCTGATAAGAAGAAGAAAACTCATCTACATGCTGCAAAGCAAAGTTCCAAATGTCAGATATACGAACATCTGAGTAACTTACCCTTGTACAGCACGATGTAAAAATGCTGGATTTCCAGGATCCAAAGGAAGTCTTCTCAGAGCACTCAGGGCTGCATATTGTAGATTGCTTCGGATAATAGACTATATTCAAGCAAATAGCAAAACATAAGTAGGACAATTGGTTAACACAATTATAGACAGTTCCATTGGATAATTTCATACAGGATTTAGTAAAAAATGTTAGTAAACCATCATGACCTAGGTACATATGTCCTTATACATTTCAAATGAAATCAGACACAAGATAAAAGCAAATATACAGCCATTTAAGTTGAATGAACATCTTTAATAAAAGATTTATCACTGGGAATTAAGTAGTTATAAGAATTAAAAAACTAAAAATTAAAACATAAATCGTTGTTTGAATCATACAACAAGAATACTTGAGCAAGTTGATTAGGCGGGTAATTAAGCAGGAAAATGTTGACAAATAAAATACATTATGTGAAGTTGTGTGGTAGAATCACCTATGTAGAATTGAGGTTTGGAGAAATACGTTAAAACAATCAAGCAACTCTTAATATCAGCTCCAACCCAGTCTTTCATGAAAGGAACAAACACATCAAAAATAACTGTCACTTTATCAAAGAGAAGTTACTTTCTATCTAGATGCATTACAACTAAATTCGTCAACCTCAATTATTATCCAGTAGATATTCTTACTAAGTCTTTGAGAGGACCTCTCATTAGCAATATTTGTAACAAGCTTAAAGCACATGACATGTATGCTCCAACTTGAGATGGAGTGTTAGAATAGGTGTGACAACTAGTTATGACATAGTCTGAAGATGAGTTGTATCTTAGGTATATTTTAGTTGTACCTCTTGAAGTGTGAGTCTTACATATCTAACAATATTTATGGTACAAGTTGTATACTCCCTATAAATATTAGGGTTGGTGAAGTCACTGTGATCACTGACACATTTTGCATCTTAAGGTTTCATGATACCAAGACTCTAGACAAAGTAATTGATTCTTGAAGAATTTCTTATTCAGTATGAAAATGATATAAAAAGCCTCTTAACTCTTCTGGATTATATGCATACCAGTAAAGTTAAAAAACTCAAGCAGTTACAACTAATTCTAACAGCTTCTTATTCCTCTTATTAACCATTCTAACTAAGTTCTCTTATTATACGTATCAACTATTCCCCCCATTGTTAGAAGTATCCAAAGTATTAAAATCTGGAAATTCTTGTAGCAGCTAATGTCTCCTAAGCAGCATCTTCACGATTAAAATTCTTCCACTGCACAAGCACTTCAGTACCAGGTAGGTTGCCTTTTCTGACCACTTTCCTTAATCATTGATCTTAGGAAGTTCCGTAGTTAGTGAATTGAAGGTCCCTTTATGTTTTTTCAACAGAGACATGAAATACAAGATGAATTCTAGTGTTTGAGGGAGTTCCAACTTGTAAGCCACCTTCCTGATTTTCCTCTTGTTAACTCTCTCCTTACCTGACTACAATCATAAAGAGTTGAGAACTCTTACATTTATATTCTGATGTATATCTTTCTGGGCAACAATAACAGAGGCCATTCTTCCTCCTATCATCCATCTCCTTCTTTGTCAGTTGTTTCACTGGGTTGTTTGGATTGGTACATGGGTTGGAGGGATTCGTATTGGTGGGATTATCTTCCTGGTTGTAGAATTGGGGTGTATTTGGTTGAATTTTTGCACTGGTACTAGGAATATTGACTAAAGAAAGGCTACGTGAGTTTTGGAGTTTATAAGGGATGAAGACAAATTTTGGGTCAGAAATGTTCTTTTGGTATAGGTCTAGCTTGAATTCTGAGAAGCTTGTAAGAAACTTCTAGCAATCTAGCAAGATAAATGGTGTTACTAAGTGATGAGGGTCATATGTATAGGAGCTTCCATTTCACTCTTCAGGCCTCCTGAAATGCAGCTAATAGCTACTGCCTTCGTGATATCTACTTTTGAAAGTAATTCCTCAAATCTTACCCTCAATACAGCTTCAAATCTTCCAGCCATATTCTCCATATAATCTCCCATTTTACCTTTCCACTCTTCTTCCCCTTCATAAAAGACTAATGCCATTGAAGAGCCTTACCCTCTAAGTGGGTGCTGATCAGCCAAATCCTTTGTTCTGAGGGTGTTTCATCTACTTCAAAATATTGCTTGCTTCTGAACGCCCACCTCTTGTAGTTGATGCCATCAAATATGAGGAATTCAATTCTGGTATTCTTGGTCAGAAATGAATATCCATATTGTATTCCTATATATGACCCAACCTGTGGACAACCCATAGGAAGGAACTCAAGTTCCATTCACATTCGCAAGTGGCATTGAGTTGAGTATAATCTGAATTCCATTCATATTCGTTGTCATCATCGGCTCTGTTGCAGCTTCATCTAGATTCCCGTTCTTCCATAGGAGCTTCAATATCTCGTTCATAGCCATATTGTTTTGCAATACCTTCAACGTTATCTCTGCCATCATCAACTCCCTCAATGACATAGAATTCTAAAGCTCACTGACATTGTTTGAAACAGAGCCTCACAACTGGTTGATATCTCCCTTGATTTTCTCAAGCTCTTTCTCCATTTCCCAAACATGATTGTGACTCCAAGTGTCCTCCATCATCCTTTTCGATCGACTGGCTCTAATACCAATTGATACCAAGACTCCCAAGCAAAGTAATTAATTCTTCAAAAATTTCCTTATTTAGCAGGAAAATGGTACACAAAGCCTCTTGACTCTTCTGGATTATATGTATACTAGTCAACAAAGTCAAGTAGTTATGACTAACAAGTTACAACTAATTCTAACAGCTTCTTATTCCTCTTATTAACCATTCTAACTAAATTCACTTATTACATGTATCATTTCATCCTCATTTTCTATGGTTCTTCAATATCCTTACTAAACCTGCTAAACTAGGCCCTAGGCAATTGTTTCAAGCAATATAAAGTTTTCTTCAATCAACAAATGTATCCTTCTATTTCATAGTGCATGAATCTCTCCATATAAACTTCTAAATATCCATGCAAAAAACCATTCTCCACATCTAGATGTCATAATCAAGTTTAGGCATTATAGCAAAACACAAATAAAATTCATCTAACCATCTATTGTAAAGGTTTCTTGGTAATCCACACTATAAGTTTAGGTAAATCCCTTTGCAATTAATCATGCTATAAATCTTTCAATTGTTTCATCTGCGTTGTGTTCAACAATGAAAACCTACTCACAATTTACTGCCCTCTTTCAAAAGTTAGATTACACAATTCTCAAGTTTTATTCTTCCCTATGGCTCTCACTTCCTCCAACTTGGCTTCCTTCCACTCAAGGTTGCAAAGGCCTTCCAATCCTAAAGAATAGATAAAAAAGATAAGGACAAAACAAAAGCTTTATAGGGAGGAGATAATGAATTATATGATACAATTCAAACTCTAGATGTTTAATACAAGAGCAAACTTCTTTCCTTATAGTAATGGGAAGATAATGATCTATCATTAGTGGAGAAACAGAAGCTAAGAATTTTGAATAATTTTGATAAATTTTATTCATATGGAAGGAAGACCATGGTTACAAGTCAACCACTAGAGCCTATCATCAATAAAAGTACATAAAGAGTAAGTAAGACATTCAAATTATTGAACCCAAAAAAGAAATAAATCAAGAGGGAAAGAATAAAGACAGATCTAATTCCATGAAATCAGAGCAATAAATGCATATCAAATCTGACTAAACGGTCAGATTTCCAACACTCCCCCTCAAACTGGGGAGTAGATGTTGATCATTCCTAACTTGACTCCAAGTTCTTCAAATCATACTCAAGTTAATGCTTTAGTAAGCACATCAGCAATTTGCAACCTTGAAGGGGTATGATTAAGTTCAAGTATCTTAGCATCAAGTTTTTCCTTGATGAAGTGTCTACTTATTTCCACATGCTCACTCTTATCAGGTTGGATAAGATTCTTTGCAATGCTAAGAGCAGCCAAATTATCACATAACACCTTCATGGGTAGATCATAATCAATTGCCATTTCCTTGAGAAGTCTTTTTAACCATAAACCTTAAAAAATATCTTAAGCTAATGCCTAGTATTTAGCTTTAGCACTACTTCTAACAACCACATATTATCCTTTACCTCGCAATGTAACTAAATTCCCCTATACATAGGTACAATAACCAAAGGTGAATCTTCAATCAATGATAGAACCTTCCCAATTAGCATCACAATAAATTTCAATCTCACGACTTATGCCCTTTTGAAAGAAAACCCTTTTCAAGGTCATTTTAAGATATATCAAAATCCTATAAGCAGCTCCATGATGAGCCTTAGTAAGATTACTCATAAACTAACTGATGATACTAACAAGGAAGCTAATATCATGTCAAAAGCGAGTCAAATAGATGAGTTTGCCTACAAGCTTTTAATATATTTCAATGTCAATCAGAGAGCTCTCTTAAGCAAATTTTGTCTTATAATCAACATCTATTGTATGTTTGTACCCCAACATCCCAATTTCACTTAAGAGATCAAGAGTATACTTCCTCTGAAAGATCATAATTCCCCTCTTAGACCTTGCCACTTCCATTCTTAAGAAGTTTTTTAATGTGCCCAAGTCTTTGATTTCAAATTCTTCAGCCAATGCCTTATTCAAGTTTTCAATATCATCAATAGTCTCCGATCACAATGATATCATCTACATATACAATCAAGATAGCCATTTTCCCATTAGTGGTGAATTTAGTGAAACTAGTATGGTTAGCTTGTCCCTATGTATAGCCCTGCCTTTTTATAGCCAATGTAAACTTCTCAAATCATGTCTAAAGAATTGTTTAAGATTTATGGAGTTTGCATACTTTACCCTTATTGTTGTCCTCAAAACCAGAAGGAGGAGACATGTAGAATTCCTTTTCCATATCTCCATTTAGGAAAACATTTTTTACATCAAGTTGATGTAAAGGCCAGTCAAGATTAACAACAAAAGAAAATAGTACCTGTAGAGAATCGAGGTTGGCCACAGGAGCAAAAGTCTCCTGGTAATCAATTCCATAAATTCGAGTAAATCTTTTAGCCACAAGTCTTGCCCTATATCTATTTATACTCCCATCAAAATTATACTTGATATTGAAAAGCCATGTGCATCCCACAATTTTTTTTCCTAGAGGTAACTCCATGAAGTCCATGTTCCATTCCTCTGAAGGACACTCATCTTCTCATGTATAGCTTTCCTCCACTTTTCTCGCTTAAGGGCCTCATTGAATAATTGAAGGTACCATCTCATTAGATAGATTAGCAACATAGGCCTTATATGCAAGAGAAAGTCTATCATATGTAACAAAGTTACAAATAGAATGATTAGCACAGGATCTGGTTCTTTTTCTCAAAGCAATGAAAAGATCTAAATTCTCATCTCCAAGAGGGTTCATACCTGAGTTTGGACTTGGAATCAAAGACACATTCTATTCAAGTGGTGAAGCAGTCTCTACCTTTTGAATCTACTTTTTCCTAGTGCAAATAATAGGCTCTTCTGCTGGGTAATAGGTTCAACGCTGGGAGCTTCAAAAACAGGTTTGGAAGGCTCACAAACAGGTGCCTTAGGTTCAAGTTTATTGCTCGTATGGGCATGACCGAAAGAGGTGCAGCCAAAAACTTTCATGAGTAAAACGGAAAAGAGACGGGTACGAGGATAGGCTTTTAGAAGAGTGGCACAAGGAGTTTGAAAGTTAAGGGATTTGGCAAGCATTCTATTTATGAGGTCAGTAGAAGTAAGGATGGCTTTCTCCCAAAATATTTTTGGTACATTCAAAGTGAACATTAAAGACTAAGCAACTTCTCAATTATATCTATTATCCTTTCAACAATCCTATTTTGTTTGGGGGTGTACAGGCATGAAGTTTGATGGTAAATCCCATTTTCAATTAGGAAAGAGGGAAGTTGAGTATTAATGTATCCCCTCCTATTATCACTTCTCAACACTTTCATGGATATTTGAAATTGGGTTTTGATAAACTGGTGGAAGGATTTAAAAATTGAAGTGACTTCAAATTTCTCCTTCATCAAATAAACCCGTATGATCCTAGTATGACCATCAATAAATGTGACAAATCATTTAACACCCGAAAGCCCATGAACCTCGAAAGGGCCCCAAACATCACTATCAATCATTTGAAGAAGGGAAGAAGGTTTACACCAATGAGATGGGTAAGTTCCTCTCTTGTGCTTGGCTAATTGACAAGCATCACAGTCAAAGGAATGGAAATTTTTATTAAATAAGGCTGAGTACATCTTTTGCATGTAATGGAAACTAGGATGGCCAAGCCTATTGTAACACGAGCATATCTAAATTACCAACAACAAAGGTGATTTTATTCTTAATTGTTGGATCCAAAAGGTATAGACCAACTAACTCCTTAGCACTTCCAATAATCCTCTTGGATTCCAAGTCCTAAAAAACATAGCCATCATTTGAGAATTGAGCCATACAAGCATTATCTAATCACTCTTGTGATGGATGGTAAATTGCAAATTAGTTTAGGCACTAAAAGTACACTTTTCAGCACAAGATCATTGGAGATTTTTAATGTACCAAGGCAAAAAATAGTAGCAAGGGTTCGATCACCAATTTTTACATTTAAAGCCTCAGTGCAAGGGTTGAAATTGCCAAATAGGGAGACATTACTAGTCATGTGATCAGTGGCTCCTAAATCAACCACCCAAGAGTTCTCAACTAGGCATTGTATGTTCAAGACCATAGAAAAATCACCTAACCGAGCAAGGTAGCCAGTAATAGTACCCTTATTATTGTCATTACAGGCTATACCTTGAGACACAAACATCTTTTGGAGCATTTCAAGTTGCTCACAGTTGAACAAGGACAAATTTGAAGGCGCAGTAATCTCATAAGTGATAGTGTAACCACAAACATCTCCCTTATTTTTGGACTTCCAGTTGGCTGGCCTGCCATAAAGTTCCTAACATGCATCCTTGGAGTGACCACTCTTACAACAATGATCGCACCACTTGGTTCCTGGCTTCTTCAATTTAGTCTTAGATTCTTGAGGACTAGGACCTCTTGAGGCAAGAGTAGAGGCCTTATTGGAGGTATCAGGTTGAGGAGTCCCTTGAACAACTTTCTTACGAGTCTCTTTACGCCTTACCTCTAAAAACACCTCCTTGAGGAAAGGGAGATGTGTTCTAGAAAGTATGCATCCACAGAAATCTTCAAATATACGGTGGAGTCCCATTAAGAACTAATAGATGTGCTTCCTTTAAACAAGTTTCCTATATGTAGTAGCATCTGTGGTTGTCTCCCATGTCATAGTCTCTAACCCATCGAGTTGCTGCCAATATTTGGTGAAGAGATTACAGATCTGATGCATGGCATCTCTATCTCATAGATCTCAACAGCCCTTTCTTAAGTAGAGTAAGCTTTAGTGAGTGGCTTTCCAAATTTCAAAGGTTGTATTATAGAACATATAAAGCTCTCCAATCTCAGTTGTCATCACAAGATTGTTTTCAGAGTTACATTTCTCGAATTTGGGATCAGTTCTAGTTGGTTGGATTGCTTGACCAGTCGAATATTTCTCCTTGCCTCACCCACTGACAAACATCTGGACAGATTGACCCAGTGGCAGGTAATTAGACCCATTCAGCTTGTAGCCAGTGATAAGCACAGGTGAAGGGTCAAATCGTGGTGGAGTGGACTGAGTGGGCAGCATCAAGACTCCCTGTGGTGGCTGAGACACCATTCCCAATGAAGAGTGCCCAGTCTCCATGTCATTCAGGGTAGTTTGATAGCTGTACTTAGGCATCAAGGAAAATCAGGCCCAACGGCTCTCATACCATGAAGAAACAGAAGCTAAGAATTCTAAATACTTATGATAAATTTTATTCATATGTAAAGAAGGATTGAATAGAGGCCATGGTTACAAATCAACCACTGGAGCCTCTCAGCAATAAAAGTACATAAAGAATAATTAAGATAAATTAAAATTATTGAAACCAAAAAGGAAATAGATCAAGAGGGAAAGAGTAAAGGCAGATCTGATTTCTTGAAATCAGAGCAACAAGTGCAAATCAGATCTGACTAAACGGTCAGATCTCCAACAATCAGCAATGCCCAGAGACCAAATCAGTTCTAAAGATGGCTCTAGGCTAGGTAAGGCATGCCCAATGGATTAAACAACCAATCATAGTCGTTGGCAACAATACATCAAAGATCATCCTTGTCAAGTCTATTCAGGGATTTTCCATTCATCCTTCCCTCTATTGCATTTAACTTCCCCTTGATTACATTCATCATTCCCCTTACTGCAATCCTTCTCTCAAAAATGGACGGAAAAACGAGAGAAAGAACTGGAGAAAAGGTAATAATCAACTCTTTCACACCATTATTTTTCCTGAAGCGGTGACCATGATTCTAGAAAGTATTCTTCAGTTTCTCATGAAGTGACACCCATGGTAAGGGTAGTTTTACTGATAGGTAGCAATATGTAAACCCATTTTTAGTTGTAGAACATGCAATGAACACACGTCAATCCTCTTGGATCTAATCATTTACCAAGATTTCTAGTGTGATTTTAGACAATGCAAGCACAACCAAACACTTTACATAGGATGAAATAGGAATAGCTACTTTGAGGAACTTCCAAAGGCATTTTGAAGTCGTGTTTGCAAAGTGGCGTCATTTGATGAGGTAACCAGCTATAAGAACTAAGAATTGCATTAGCCAACTAAGCTTTAGGAGCCTTTATAGTGAACATTAGTGCTCTAGCGACCTTCCACAGGTGACAACTCTACTGCTCAGTAACCATATTTGGAACATGAGTATAAATTCAAAGAAAATCCAGCAAGGAAACAACGAAAAATCCTGATGCCTCTCAAGCCTAAGCCTCCACCAAGATTTCCCAAAATCTGCCTGCCCCAGCTTCCCTCACAGCCTCCTAATTTTCCCCCATCCTAACTAACCACTAGAACTCCTCCTTATCCACCACCAGGTGTCTTGCCTCACAACCTGCTTCCCTCAAACTATTATCATGCTGCATATGCAGCTCACTTTCCTCAATGAAACTGTTCTTCTTACATATATATACACTTTCCTAAACAGTCTATCACATAGTTATCATCTTTTCATTCGTCACAGAGACATTGGACATTTTCACATTACACTAACTGCATCCCGAGTCAATTGATACTTACGGCAATACATACAACAAGTAACAAATTTAAGCACAAAAGATAGTAGCAAAACAATGAGTTTACCTCTTTATCACCACCTTTAGCCCCAAGTATGCCTTTTTTCCGCTTTTGTGGAGCATCACCCACCTGAAACATTATAATAAGTAAAGAAAGCTCAAGCAACATGAATTCACAAATCTTAGGATTATACAAGAAAACAAAATGACATGTTAACCACTGCACCTTCTGACATGGTGAAATTTTAGAAATCCAATCATTTTCTTCATTCCAATTCTAACTTCTAAGTACCAACCACACGAAGTAGAGACAGTTGCCAAACAACTTATGTATGCTAAACAAAAAAGACACTAGGTGCACCATTTACAGGTCTTCAACCACCTTTCTATTGCAAGGTTTTGTAAAAAAGTGCATAGCTTAAGGGTTAGGATAGTTAGCTGAAATTGTGGATGGTCTTCCTTTCCTAACATTGTTCTACTGGGAAAGTTCAGCTCTATGGAAAGGTTGCTACTATTTTTTTCCTTTGAAAAAATAAAGATATAAAGAAAGGTGCCCTTCAACAAGATTTTGACAAAAAGAAGGAATGTGTAAATCTGGGAGGATTGACAGTGTATAAATGCCCCCCTAAAGCTGTTCCCTTTCTTTCATTTTTGAACATATAAAGATTAAAAAAGACACCACTTCCATTCATGTGAAAAGTTTGGTGTCATCAATGACTTTCTATTTATGATAGAAGACTTTATTAAGAAGAGAGAGATCCAAAGCAAGAAGATCAGGAATCATCCTAAAACTTGGTAAATACATCCAAAAAAGAATTGCAGCTCAAATGGGCTCTCCAGCATGGCAGAAACTTTGCATTGTCATTAAGAACTCTCATTTCAGAAAGCCATGCGCCAAACCCCACAGCAAGGCAAGAAAAACAATCCTATTCCATATAAGATATAGATGAAAATCTCCAGATACAAATTCTGACATTTACTTTTACATTGTTCAGAGGCTACTTTCTTATGAAATCATTTGTCTAAAGTTCTTGTTTGTGATGACCAGGGTGTCATTTCACCTCGGACCAGGCAATCCAAAGGCTAAATGATGCAGAACAATAAACGAAAAAGGGAGGAAAGGAAGGAGAAAGAGGGAGATACAGAGAAAAAGAGAGGAATGAAGGAAAAGAGGAGGGAAAAACTGATAAGATAAACTGACAATTAATTCAAATGGTCTGAAAACTCACAACTACTGCAGAGCTATTTACAGGAAGTCCAAAAAAAGGAAAATAAATAAACGAATAAAATTCAGAAAATACATAAAACTAAAATATCTCTAGAGTTTCTTATGCCTAGAATAGGTTTTCCATAATTTTCCATCACTTTGGCATGAGATCATTTATTTTCTTTATAGAAAAAGTAAGTTTTTTAAAGATAAGAGAGAATATCAAAAACAGAGGACAAGAGATCCTCCTCAATCAAAAGAAAGAAAACAAAAGGAAGAAGCCAAGGCACATTAAATCAAAAGAGCTTCCCAATCCCTTTGCAAATCACTTTGTTAAGGGAAACCCCCCTAACAAAACCAATCACTGAAACCCACAAGGAGGCCATAACAGTAATCCTTTCCCAAAGGAGATGAGGAAGAAGAAAGTTCCAATTAAAAACTCGCACATTCCGTTCTGACCAAATACACCACATTCCTGCAAAAACAGCACACTACCATAACACTTTGTGCTCCATTCTCTGTCCAAAACCAGTAAACTCAGTGGCTAAGAACACCTGTAAATCAGCTGGACAGAACCAGCCCTCATTAAAAATAAACAACCTGTTCCAAACCTGCCAAGCCACTTCACATTGTAGAAAAAGATGATTATTTGTCTCTGAACTTCTAAAACACATCACAGAAATATCCAGAGAGATAGCTGGAATGGACCTACACGTCTGTAACAGATCATTTCTATTAATTATATTAAATGCCATGGTCCAAACAAAAACCTTCACCTTAGAAGGAGCCTTGGATTTTTAAAAAGAATTGGTCAAAGGAGGACAACGTGCATTTGGACTCCAAATCAAAAAATTAGAGAAAGAACAAGTATACAAACCCGAAGAATCCAAACTCCAAATCCTTTAATTGAGCAAAGAAGAAACCCAGAACAGGGCAAGGAATTCCCACAAAGTGAGATCATCAGGAACTCTATCATTATGATTTCTAGAAAAGTGGAAATTCCAAGCAGAATCATTACTTGTTCAATTAAAAAATCAGAGATTAGAGCATTATGCAAAGTAGATACAAGGAAAAAGATCTGAAAAAGAAGAGTTTCCAATCCAATAGTCCTCCCAAAACCAAAAATGAGCACCAACTCAGAACATCAACAACAAGGGTAAATAAAATAGGAGAAAGAGGATCTCCTTACCTTGTATTACCTGCCGTTTAAACCAAGACTAAGGCTCACCATAAACAACAACAAAGAAAACAACAGAAGAAAGGAAACCTTGAATCCAGCTTCTCCAACGATTTCTGAACCCCTTTTGGCAAAGAACTTTATTCAAGAAACCTCAATTAACCCAATCGAAAGCTTTCTCAAAATTTAACTTAAAAACCAATCCCTTCTACTTTCTCCTTCTAATTTCTTTAACTACATCATTTTCTACCAACACAGCATTTAAAATCTACCTTCTTGCCACAAAAGGACTTTGGTCCTCAAAAATGGTACCCCCAAGAACCTCTCCCAATCTCAAAGAAAGTACTCTTGTGATAATCTTATAAACACTTGAAACCAATCTAATTGGTCCAAAATCTCATGCCTTAATAGATAAATCCTTTTTAGGTACCAGAGTGATAAAAGTAAAGTTCATGCTGATAGTAATTTTTCCATTGAGAAAAAACTCATCAAACACCTTCAATAAATCATCCTTCAAAAGAGTCCAACATGTTTGGAAAAAAGCCATATTGAAAACATCCAAGCCAAGATCCTTTTCCTTATCCATTTTCCAAATCACACTTTGAAACTCCTCCTCCTCTTCTTCAAAAGGTCTTTCTAACCCAAAAACTTTAGAACCATCAATAGGATTCCAATCTAAAGCCTCAAGAATATGCCTCTCTGAGACATCCTCAATATAAAGCTCTTTATAAAACCTAGTTACTTGTTACTTCCTTCGAAGTTGAAGCAATATCCCTAACAATTCTTCCTCTATCTATCTCCAACTCCTTAAACTAAACTCCCCCCCCCCCAAAAAAAAAGAATGGAATGAAGCATTGTTATGTAATTCAGAAAACACTTCTTATGAATAGAGTGCTGATATTGGCCACAACCAAGAGACTCCGCATACATTTTTAAATAAAAAGCAATGAGCATATTTTGTAAGATTCAATCAAATGAAAACATTTCCTGTAGAGAAGAATTTTAAGCCAATTTTAGTTTAGGGTTTTGTGAGAGACAGCAATTACACAAGCCATTGGGTGTTTAAGGATAATATTGAAAAAAATAATAATGAGTAAATTAAATAGACCTCCCTTGAGCTCTACTGAAATTACACAGACCTCTCCTCCATTTTCAAAGCATATACAAATCTCTCTTGAGACTTTATGGCATCGATTGATCCATGTAGCCGACTCCACTTTGTAGAAAAAGGCTTTGTTGTTGTTGTATACAAATCTCTCGAGTTTTGCTTAAAAATTTTACAAACCTCCCCTCTATTTTCAAAATATACACAAACTTCCCCTAAAATAAAAAGTAAATTACAGACTTCTGTGAGTTTTACTAAAATTACATAGGTCGTCTTTATATTTTTAAAATATATACAAACCTCTCTGAAAATAGAAGAGAAGTCTGTATAATTTCAAAAAAAATAAAAGAGAGGTCTACATACTTTCAGAAAAATTCAAGGAATGTTTGTGGAATTTATCCTCTATTTTTAAGGGAGGTTTATGTATATTTTGAAAATAGAAGGAAGGTCTATATAATTTCAATAAAATTCAGGGGAGGTATGTATAATTTACTCAAAAATAATTTATAAACCACTCCATTGTATTCATTTTTATTGTAACTTCCAATCGATGGTAAAAGGATTCCTTCTCTTCCTTTATTAAAATCTCAAACAATGAAATGGCACATGATTTTCATTCCATTCTAAGCCATTCCATTCCATTCCATTCCCTCCTAAACTCCCAAGCACAGCCTTGGGTTTCCTCTCTTTCCCTCTCTTGCTTTACAGTAATTATTTGTTCATTTTCAAAAAATCAGGTACATAATTTCCAAAATAAATTTACTTTTTTTTTTGCTGATAAACAAAGAAATATCATTAGAAAGAAAGGAAAATTACAAACTATGTAGGAGGATAAGTTAATTTTTGAGAAACAGAAACAACCAAAAAAATTCAAAGTTAAGGGGGTTATTTGCATTTTTTTCTAAGAATAAAAATGATATAAATTGCAGCAAGATAAAAATTAATGCCCAACTTAGTTGTGCACATATATCAAACTTCAAGCTTCCACACATTACCATATCAAATTAACACATTAAGGGGACTAATGATTACAATCAATAAAATTATACACATAATGAAATCAATAGCTAGAAAATTTCTTGAATTTCTCATGCAGAATATAACTTGTAATCACAAGCTACTGTAACTGACCTTTTCTTCTCTAGTCAAACATTTGAAACTTTCCAAATAGTTGACACAATTTAAAGCCAACATACTCCAAGGGAGCACACCAAAGTCAAAGAAAATTATTCAATGACAAAATGTGTATATATATATATTGATGAACCGAAGTTGAGGAATTTGCAGAAAACAAAAATCCTAGAAGACATCCCAAAAAAAAATCAAAAGATTAATTAAAAATGAGTGAGGCAAGCCAGCCCTAGAAGACTTTAAAGAAACAAGGGGGAAAAAGTCACAGTTCCCGGTAAACTGCAAAATAGTCTCTTATAGTAATAAAGAGCAAGGACTAACAACATAAACACACCCTCCAAAATATTCTCTTAAACCACCAAGTTAGTAGACATATTCGTATAGCCAACGAAGATAACAGGGTAGCACAAACCTTCTCTAGTATACCAAATACAATTTCATACAGTCTGGACAAAACTTCAGAATTGGTTGAAGGAGCATATGTAAGTGCCTTCAAAGCTTGCAGTCTTCGTGCATGAACTACAAAGCAACAAGATGAATAAGAATCAAGACATTATCCAACATGGAAAAGAAGACATATTTTAACTTCAAAAAGTCAGGCAATCTTGGAATTATGGAAATTTTAACGTTTTGAATAGGCCTAATTCAACTGGACATAAATTCCATCTGCATAAATCTGATAATCTGTTATGGTGAGTTATGTTACCCTCTGAAGGTCATGTACTCTATTATTGCATTTAAAAAAAAAAAATATTATCACTATAACCATAAGGACATATACAATGATAATCCAAATTGAAAATACCAATTGCATTAATAACTACTAAGGCCTCTCAAAAAAATATTCAAGTCAATTCATAGCAACACAAGAAATATTCTACACAAAGCCAACTATATTAACCAACAATTGTCATCCTGCACTAGTTATTCAACCATAAAAAAATTGCTGAATTCGAATTAAACATCTTAATCGAATTGACATAACAGAAAAATTATATCTAGACTAATTTATTTTCTTCTGTTCTAAAGTTCTAAGTACAGTAGATAGTTTAGTTCAAGGCAAATATGCCAAAGTTCACAGACGGTAAAGGAAAAGCTAAGCCCTATAGTTAGAATACAAAAGGATACCTCTATCTGCCATTTTAACAACTTTAACCATTGTCACTCCTGTCCTATTATTAGCAGGAGGCATAATCTCACTCCCAAGCAAGAATTTTATTCTGTTCATCCTCAATATTCTGGCCTTCCATTCATAATAAAATATTTCATTTCTCCAAACATTCCTTACCCCTAATGTCTCAATCTCACTTCAAGCTCTAAATGTCAATAACCAAAATCTTCAAAACTCTAAATATGCACTGCGTCACAGAGCATCAAGTTCAGATTAACAGTCCATAGGCAGCAGTTGCTCATTCTCAGATCAATTTCAAGGTAATACCTACAAGTGAATGCACGAATACAGACATGCAACCTTATGCCACAGATGTTTAAAAAACAATCTCAAGCCAAACGAGAAAAAAAAAACACTCACATTCAACATCAGCATTTTTGGCTTCTGCTGTAAGCTGTTCTACTATTCGTGGCACAACATCAGCTCGAGTAACCCCTCCAACAGAATCAATGTCAGCCAAGGCATCCCAGTTTGGAGTGGGTATCCCACCCCCTGTACTCAAACCTTGGGCACCAGTGTCAGACAAAATTCTGGCCAGGTAGTAATAGACGTACCGTAGGACACTTCTATCTTCACATTGCTGATTAAGCTGCAGAACAAAGATACAGATATATGATTTGACTAAAACCAAGGGTAGATAAATTATTTAAGAATAATTTCGTTAGTGACACACAAGGAATGGCATTTTGGGGGGAAAATCAATCAAATGGAACTGAAAACATACCATGAGAAGTGAAGGAGCCAATGACGGGTCCACAGAGTTATACACAGCAAGTTTTGGAAATACATGGCGTACTAATTGCCGCTGAGAATTTTTCTACGATTGAATGATCATCAAAATCAAACTATATCATTAGAGTATCCAGTCAAAAGACAAAGCATAATCTTGTAAGTTCACGAGTGCCAATGCTTACTTGATCAGATGTGGCAGCTAGTTCATGAATACTTCTTGCAAGTTGGGAATAAGAAACTGGCTGCAAATACAAGGGCACCCCACATCAGCCACACAGGATTGTACATTATCATTTCTCCCGTTGTGCAAACAAAAGTTTCAATCGTATTTTTATCATGTAGTACCAATTTTCCCGGAGAAAATAGTAGCACAGCTTTTTAAGTGCGATGAGCACAAGTGACGCTGTTAAACTTAAAATCAACTATCATACTACTCTGATCATCTCCGATCTCTAGTAAATCATTAAGCAAAACAACCTATTGATCAAATAAACTGAACCAGGGCTTGTTGAAGAGGAAGAGAGAGATATAATTGCCAACCTTTTTCTTCTGCTTTTGTGGCATTATATTAGTCCTAACCGGGCCTAAAGCAGCTTTAGCAACAGTTAGGGTGTCGGTCTGGATCTGCATAAACGTGGCTCTCTTCGACTTCTTGTCCCCAGCCGGCTTGCCCAGCGCTGTAGGCTGAGCTGCAGGAGCCGCCGTCGCTGAAGATGCTGCCGCATTCGAAGCTGAAGCCGTGGACGACGCCGTTGTTGGGTCCGCCGTGATTAGATCCATAAGCGTCGTTCCTGATGAGTCCTGTCGAAATCCAAAAGAAGAACATGTTCAAGTTTCAAGGGAAATCCCGAGGAACTGCAATGTTATATAGAAAAAACAAAAAAGGAAGTTAAGAGGAATTACCGCCATTGGAACTGTTTCTTGTCTTCAGATCAAATTACCAGAGAGAATTTCCACTTGCCGTCCCATATACCTGTTAGTTGTTTTTTCGTCCCGGAGGCCAGCGGAAGTGCCCAAAATCACCCACCGTCACTTTTTCTTTTTCTGCTGAATCAAATAATTTTCCTCGTACTTTAATAAGTATTTGTATTTATTAAAATTTGTGCTTATTTCTTTGTATCTTTGTTTTACTATATTTTTGAAAGGATAACTTTAAAAGAAGTGTTTGGATCAATGGAGGAAAAGGGAGGGAAAGAATTTTAATAGAGGAAAAGGGAGGAGAGGGAAGAGGAAAAGGGAGGGATTTTAATGATATATTATTTGGTTGATTTGAAGGGGAGGGGAAGAGAGGAGTTTTAATAATACGTTGTTTGGTTGAGGGAGGAGAAAAAGGGAAGAAAGGGATTAATAGGTAATTATATTTTTAATTAATTTTTTTTATTTTTAAGATATTTTTATAAAAAAAATTTATTTTTTATTATAAAAAATAATTTTTTTATTTTTATTCAAAACTATTTTTTATTTTTATAAAAAAATATTTTAAATCCTATTTAAAAAATAAAATTTATATTATATTTAAAATAAAAATAAAATAGGAACAATTTGGTCAAACACACCCAAAAAATTATTCTCCTCTCCAAAACCTCCCAATTTTTCCATATCAAATAAGGGGAAAGGGTTCTCCTCCGCTCCTCCCCAAACCCCTCCAACCAAATATTAGGTAAAAAAGTAAAAAACTCACTTAGTTTTTTTTTTTTTAGAAAAGAAAATTTTGAGAGTTGAGAAAAGAGAAAATGTAATTGTATAAAAAAAATTTCAAAATAAATATTTATATCAAATAGATTTGACCATAATTCTTGAAAAAGATGCAATTGCTTGAATCCATTTTGAATTTTTAGGCTAAATTAGATTTTTTTTTTTTTGGCTGCATAACTTGCAACGTGAGAATTATACGCACAAAATAAAATAAAAAGAGACAATTCCTAATTGAAGGTATAGGATTGCTATTTATCAAAGAAACCGAACGCCTTTTGGGCCATATTTTGTTGCCATAGCTTGAATTTTAAGTGCTAGAAATTGAATTTTCATTTGTCTTATAAGTCATTTAAAGGCTATTTAATGAAGGAATTTTTTAAAATTTTCAAAAAAATTATTTAAAAATTGCGTCATTTAGTATATAATTTTTAATTAAATTTCATAAAAATTCTAGTTCTAGTATATCCACAAAATTTAGGTAACTTAATTCCAAAAGTATAACGATGGGATTTGAGTTTTTTCATTCATCTTTCTTATTCTTCTTTTCTGGATAGACGAAGTTACCCCAATTCTCTGTTTCAGCTTACTTTCCTATGATTCAGATCTTTATCATCAGCATAGCTTCAGCTATTCACTATCAGCATTGCTTCCTCACTTCTCTCCTTTCAACAGCAACCATCATTTCTCTAACCTATTACTTCATGGGAAGAACATCTACAGATATCTGGGACGCTAACATTGCAAATAAATCAACTTTATTATGTTAAAAGAGAATCATACCTTATTAAGACAAGTCAACTCTTTGGATTAAGAGAGAACCTTAAACAGCTATGAGCATTAAAAAGGGACATCAAGAGAAGGCTAATAGTTGATCTGAAGCAGCCTGTACTGCTCACACGTTAAAAACAAATGGAAGCCACGAAAGAAACAAAGGAAAGGTAGAAGCAATAGCAAAGATAAGGTTAAAAGGGAGTGGAAATTCGAAAATGGATTAACAACTACAACAGTCAACATTGTCTAAAGAAGGACAATAAACATGCTGAAGCACGAAATCTGATCATGGCTTTATCATACGGAGAATTTCTAGCTCCACAAGTCATCAAGGAGGCAAAATGAAGATCGCTATGAATGGCATGGCTCCATATCCACACAAAGAGAACCTTTTGCACAAGAGAAACACAAGAGGCAAGGGAACAATTTGAAAGTTTCAGTTCAAGATACATGATTTTGCACATACAGCAAAATAAATGCAGTGACAGCTAGTCAAGGATCCCCAACGATAATGACCACTTCCAAACGATATATAAAGGCATCTGGTCCGTATGAACGTCCACCCAAGGGATAGGATGGAATATTCCTTTAGCTTGAACCGTTGGAACCCTAAAATTGTTAGCCACATCAACAGTTATCATTTGTTGGCAACATTCAGTTTGTTGCCAATATTGTGAAGGCAATGACTAACATATTTTAGTTACTTGAGAGTGTCTAAGTGTGTTTAATCGTAAACTTTTTCTTGATAAAAGGATATTGTTTCTTGTAAATAGTACATTCTCTTGACTTTCTAAGGCAATAAAAAATATATATAATGAATAGTTGCTAGTGAAAGAGTAATAGTCATCATTATAAGCATTTTTTTAGCGTACGAAAATCTCAAATATTAGTGGTGAGTATGAATAAACCAAGCATTGTAAACCACTACCTGTGATCGGCTGAAAACAAACATTTGCATTGCAAATAGCCTTTGAAAACCAATGATACAAGGGAGAGGTTGTAACAAAAGTTAGTTAGTTAGTTGGGAAGGAGTTAGTTAAGAATAACTGACTCAGTTGTAATTCCCTACAGCTTATAAATAGGGAGTACCTTGTAATGAGTGATTGTTGAATAAACTGACATTTCGTTAGTCCTTTTCTGTTATCTGGTATCATTCTGGTATTAGAGCTATCTCTCTGGCTTGACTATGGCGCTAGAGACACGATCCGAAGAGCGCTGGCAGGAGTTCGATTAGCGACTAGAGCAAAACCCCACTGAAGTAGTAGAGCTACGGCAATTAGTTGCTCGTATCGAAGGATTCATGGCTAATATGGCAGCGCAGATATCTATCTCAGTTGACGATAAATGGTCACGTAGAGCGACATCAAGTTCGAACGCCAACAGAATGGCTTGCTTAAAGTTCCAATTTTTCAGTGGGAATCACACTAGTTATTACTCTTTTCCTACAAAGCACTATGGGATCGAGTTTCCTAAGTTTGATGGTAATGATTTTCGTAGATGAATATGCTACTGCAAGCAATTGTTTGACATCGATGATACTTTGGCAGACCAGAAGATTTGTTTGCTCAGTGTGCATTTAAAGGGAAAGCACTGCAGTGGCATTTAAATTTCGTGAAGAAGAGGAAATGGGAAGAAGCAAGCTGGGAGGAGTACTTCAAGAACACGATGGCAAGATTCAGCGATGTGACCAAGGTGGATGCCATGGTAGAAATCAAGAATCTGAAGCAAGAGGACTCTCTCTGACTACCAGGAGAAATTTGAGAAGCTACTGACAAAGGTAGATTTACTAGAAGAACTAGTAATAAGCTGCTTCATTATGGGGCTTCGTTCTGACATCGAAATAGCAGTGAGACTATTTAAACCCTCCAGCCAATACCATGTACCTAGCCTGACTCCAGAAGACTTCTATTAAAGCCTTACATACGCATGCTCCCATTCCAACTTGAAGATATACCTCCAATTACAATATAAATTCCCAATTTCCCACCCAAAGAACCTTTCAAAAACCAAGAACCTTCCAAGAGCCAAAATTCCCAAACCATAAACACATCACAAAGAGCCCAACTTCTGTTGAAAATCCCACTGCTAGTTCCAACACCAAACGGCTTAAACAGCTTACCAAGAGAGAAATGGATGAAAGATAGAAAAAGTCCTCTGTTATTGGTGCCCAAGAGCATTATACCATGGACCATAGATGCAGAAATTCTCAAATATTCATGATAATGGTATAAGGAGATGAGGAGGAAGAATTTAACTGAACCAAGATAAAAGCTTTGTGTTTGAGCTTTCTCCTTTGAATTCTTGCATAGTTAACTTCATCTAAATACTAATTGTTAATTTCTGCTTGCTGGTTTAAGTGTTCTGCTGTCTCTACTGTTTTAAGATTACTCTGCTAGTTTAAATTCTCACTCACTGTTTTAGCATTCATTTACCAGTTGTGTAAGATGCTCATAACATCCACTTGCTGAAATTTTGATTTTAGTATTGCTTGCTTGCATGAATAAAATAAAAAATAGTATATATACCTCCCGATTCAACCCTTTTAGTGTGTTTATCGGCAATAAATTTCGAGTTCAAAAACTCTGTATAAGTTCTCCTATCAGCCAAAAGAAGAAAAAAGTCAGATGCCCATATTCAAAGAGAGATTCAACTGATTAATCAAAATTCCCATATACAAATAATAAATACAATTATATATAGAGAGAGAAAATAGGTGATTTAATCTGATTTGATTCAATACTTTCATCAACACAACACCAATGATCACTGTGTCCCCTCCATGGAGCTATTTGATTGGTGAGCTTTAACAGAAGAAGAGGATCGACAGATGGGACAAGTGGGGTGTAACTTGAGCCATGGGTCAACGCAATTAAGATGATAAAGATGGCCACAATCAGGAAGCAACCTCAAGGTATCTGTTTCTTTATAATCCCCTAAGCAGATCGAACACGAAGAATTAGAAGGATCATTATTCGAATCAGAGCTTTTTATCATCTCAGAGTATAACAGCTTGGGGTAGCCATTGAGAGTGCTTTCATCGAGGCCATATTCTGCTACTGTGACCTCCACGGAGCCTTCTGGTATGGCAGCACCATCATGAGGAGGAGGAGGAAAACCAGCAAGAATATTGAACGTGTTGGGATTACGGGAAATCCTGCGAAGGCGAATACAGGCAATACATAAGGCTGAGGCTAGAAAGATGATACCAAACACGAAGGCGAAGATACTGCTGTTGATGTTCATCTTTAAATAAAACCATAAGCAATTGGGGATGAAACGATGCAAATTAATGGAAGCTTATTAATTTTTATGGTCAACGATTTTGTATTTTTCACATTCTCTTTCGGTATGTTTTTTTATTTATTTTTTCCTTTTATGTTTATTGAGACATTTGTTGGTTGACTTGACAATTGTCTATGGGTGGTATATACTATTTGTCCGAGAATTTACTAGGTGACCGCAGGACACACAAGTTGGGACAGTGACCATAAGCGTAGCAGTACCGGGAATGCATAAAATAAATATATCAAAAGATTTATTATTTGAAGTCTGAGAAATTTCACTTAAGAAACACTTCATTCACATATTAATTTTGATGCATCTAAATTTAATTTTTATTTTCTTTTTTTTTTAATTCTTAACTCAATTTCTTGTACCTCCATTTTTATAAAAGGTATATTATATAGCAATAATTTGACATTAGAATTTTTAAAACGGATTAACTCGACCCATACAAATTAGTCCATCATAAATCATTAGTTATCTAAGCTAAAATTTGGATGGCCTATTTAATAAATAGGTCAAGAAATGTCTGGTCTAACTTACCGATGAAGTTAAACAAGCATAAAAAAATTTAAAAAAAAAAAGACGGCATTTATTGAATATAAGATGTGTAAAGCTATAGGTGTAGCTTTTTCCTATTTCACAACTTCAGTTTTATGGTTGATTGAGCTCAAGTATTGTCGACATTTTCTATCACCATTTTTGCTCATACCATATATTTGATAGCTAGGAGACATGATTATTGAAGGAGAGGGAATTTGGTTCAATGTAATAAAGGTAGAAGTACAAAGTATGAAACCAACAATTCAGCGAGCGACTGATTAGTATATGTTTGGATATGCTTTATGAAAC
Source organism: Erythrophleum ivorense (assembly GCA_026724425.1). Classification (NCBI taxonomy): domain Eukaryota; kingdom Viridiplantae; phylum Streptophyta; class Magnoliopsida; order Fabales; family Fabaceae; genus Erythrophleum; species Erythrophleum ivorense. Next base: position 929,348 of record JAIUCV010000174.1, read on the forward strand.
CACATTTATATAGAAACATTAATTCTTTACTTCTTATGAAACGTGATTTTTTTCTTACAAACCGTAGTTTGCTCTTTATAAACCATGATTTGCTTTCTGCAAATGCCCATCCAAACATATTATTAGTACAACAATCAAATCTTATATTCTATTATACTTCACATAAAGCGTCCTATGGTATGGATAAATTTAAGTAATATTAATAAAAAGTTGCACCTCATCCAATCAATGTATCTATAAAATACCCCCTACTCTTTCGAGATTTTGCAAGTTTTGAAATTATATACATCGGTGAAATCTAATCTCAAGTCATTATATTGATTGGTTAAATGGTGAATTCGATAGATTCAATTCATTTTACATATTTATATTGCTAAATTAAAAGAACACTGAACAACTCCAAAACCCAGTGAAGAGACTTAGGGATCAATTATACTTTATATTTGCATATCAATTCTATTTTTTACTTATTTTATTTATATTTCTTAAAAAAATTAATTCCTATGATCGTCCATCCATATACAACGACATGTCATTAATTTTTATTAATTTAATTGATAAAATTAACATTTATGGTAATATTAAAAAATTTAACAAACATATTAGATACAATTTACACAAAAAAAAATATTTAGAATATTAATTACCAACAGCTTTTAATTCTTGAAAAAATAAAGTATTTTTGCCTCTATTTTATTTGACCAATTCGACAAAAGGCAAAATTAAAATGTACTAAAAGAAATCAGAATATGGAATTTGATTTATACGTTTACATTTCACTACCATGTAATTAACATGACTTTTTAATTTGTTCAAAGATTTGAAAGATCAGGCAACGTACCATACTCATTGGCTCAAATTTTCATATTTGAATTTTGTACTGTTTCTGTAAAACTAAAAGTATATGAATTCCTTAATTCTAAAATATCTTCACTGAATGCGAAGGATTTTCATCACTGAGAAGTGAAAGAAAGTTGATTGTTTAAAACTTGGTGCTCTTCTTTTATTGTCTTATAGTGAAAAATTAGAAGATGAGCAATTAGGCGTTTAAAGGAGGCTTTAAAATTTTATATTACAAATACTATTACAGTGTTATTTATTGTTGCAGTAAATTTCTTAATTATATTCGGTCACGTCTTGTTGCATTTTTAATAATTATCATTATCGCAATCACAATTTAAAAGTTATTTGGTGCATATTTTGGATGACAAGCAATATTGAAAATATTTGTGTTTAATATATTAATATTCAAGACATGTCTAATTTTGTTAAGATGTCAAAAAGCATATAATAACACTACTTTAGATAATATTTCATACCATTCAAAAATTCTTAAAATCTCACATATTACACATCTTTCAACTTTGTTAATATTTATAAGATATCAGTTACATATTTTTAATGGTAATTTTCATTCAACATAAGAATCTTGAATATATTCTATGATATTTTTCTACCCTAATAGAATACCAAAAATATAAGATTACAGTATCGCAACGTACTGCTTCTTAAAATCATATATGCTAGCATAACCAAAGCTTTTGTCGTTTTCATCTTGGAAAATAAAACGCACGTTTTTGTACTAAAAAAAATTTATGACCTTTTATTTTTCAAGACAACAAATTTTTTCAATTTTTTTCATTTGAATAATATACTGTTTTATAAATTCACATTAAAAAAATACTAACAATTAAAAAACCTATTAAAAGAATACACAAATTAAGTGTTAATTAGATTTTTCTATCTAAATACAATAATACCCATTACATAATAAACAATGTGATGATTATTGTGAGAATCACAAAAAAATTTTATGAATTTTGACAAAATTTTTAACAATAAAAAAATTATTATTTTTTCTTTTTGCATTCTTCAGTAATTTACCATAAGAACATTAAAAAATTTGCCCTGATTCACAAATTTTCTTTTTATAGTTCTCATGGTGAAATGGTACAGGAGTACAAATTTCTTATTCTATAATAAAATATCATGAAAATTCTATGAAAAAATCATAAATATCATCACAATTTTAAAAAAAAGTTTTCCCATGGAACTTTTTTGATATTGTAATTGAAAAATTCTGTGAGAATTATAATTTTTATTTTTTTCACAACTTAAAATTTGTAAGTATTTTCATGAAAACACCAATTCTCATAAAATTTATTGTTTTTTCTCTTATCAAAACTTTACAAGAATTTCGGTGTTTTCTTGTAGTAAATGAAAATAGAAAAAAAATATTTACTTAAATTTAAATTTAAAAAATATAAATATAAATTTCTATTTCCTTCTCTATTTTCCAACACAAAATAAATACAACCACATATGCCAATTTCTCACTATTTATTGTGGTAAAAATAACTTAAATATCTCTATATTAATCATGCTTTCATGAGAAAATACCCTAAATACTCCTCTCTCTCTCTCTCTCTCTCTCTCTCTATATATATATATATATATAAGCTTGTAGTGGATGAGTAAGAATTTTTCGATCAAAACATTTTAGTTGAGAGAGCTAACCCTCACATATCAATATGTAATTTTTTATCAATATGTTGAAGCTCTTCAAAAGAACCTCAAAGAAATATAGCACTACCGGCTAGCTAGTGTTAGTTTTTGGCCAAATTCTTCATTTCCTTTTAGATGAGTGATAAGTCTTAAATTGTCATAATTTTTTTAATATTTTAAGAGATTTATTATATGAATATTGAACTTATTTTATATTTTTATTTATAAAATTAAAAAATATTAGTTAAGTTAATATTTAATAAGTTTTGATTTTATTTTTTCACTTTTGATTTTTTTTATTTTATTTTAGTTAAGTTGTATTTTGTGTTTTTATTTATATTTTTATGTTGCTAAATTATTTAATCTTTGTTGGTAGATTATAAATATTAATAAGATAAATTTTACATTTTTGTAGGGTTACAATTATAAAGAAACAAGTTTAAAAATTTTGAAATGTAAAGAACAAGTATTGAGATTTGTTAAAAAATGATTAAAAAGAAAAAGAAAAAGGAAGAAATAAAGAAGAAAAGTCAAAAGAGCAAAAGATGGCGCTCAAAACTGCTGCTGAAGAAAATTCAGCGCTGCGGTGACAAAATTAAGTGCTGCGGCACGTAGAGAAACAAGAGCTTGCTTGGCCGTGGCGTAAAATTTTGCACCGCGGTAATTTTCACCGCTGCTGAAAGAAATTCATATGCGCCGCGGCGCATTTGAGCGCCACCTTGGCGCAGTTCGTAAAAAAATGTAAAATGTACCGTTTTTTGTTACTTTTTTAAGGGTTTTAAAGGGCTTCCAAGGCTTCTTCGAACAGAGGCCGCCATTATAAAAGTTTTGAAGAGGAGAATGAAGGGTTTGGAGCTTCAAATGCCATGGAAGATTCATTGATTAAATCCGTTTTTCTCTTCTTCTCTTACTTTTCTTTGTATTTCTTTACCCATTTGATTTATGCTCTGTTCTTAATGTTGTTATTTCCTATAGTTATGAGCTAAACTTGTTGATTTGGGATTGTGATGAACTTTAGTTTGTAATATGTTATATTTATTCTCTTTATTTGCAATTAATGGTATAAATTAATTACTTAATCCTTATGCTTCATGCTTCTAAGTGTGTGGAAACCATTAGATGATTTGGGTAACCTAAATGAACTTGGAAAAGGGATTTTAGGACTTGACCATGAATTATGTAGTGTGGGTTCATGAAATTTGCAATGTTGAGTGAATTTGATTCGCTTGTAAGATACCTACCAGCCTCACATAGTCATATTAGGATATATTCTTGATTAAGCCTCTAATTTAATTGCATAAGAAATTATGGATTGATTAGGAGAATGCCTATATGTAATTCGAAATATGCTTATAGATAAATTAGAGTTCTAGGCTATTAATGACATTAAGAGCAAAATAAAGAGAGATAATTAATTCATATAAAATGCTAGAGGAAGTCATAATCCCAAATTATTTTATTTTCCAATTTCATCTAGAATGGTATCTCTCATTTTTTTATGTCTTTAATTTAGTTTAATTTCATATCACCTTTTATTGTTGGCTTGATTTAGATTAAGGTGCACAATTTTAGTACTTAGCAATGATCTTAGTCACAAATCCTCATGAGAACGATACTCTATTTATTACTTTATTACTTTATTACTCTTGCGATACGTATACTTGCATGTACGTTTCAAAATTAGCAACAACAAGTCATCAGCAACGTTAATTATTGTCACGTGAAAGGTAAAATTAAAGTAGAAAAAACTTCTCTTTCCTCTGTTTGGGCGTTTTCGCGCACATATGCATATGCTAGCTATAATAATAGACTAAATCTTTATTTCAATTCTTCAATCATTGAGTATTTTTTTAATTTAATCTTTCATAAAATCATTCTTTTAATTTGGTGTCTTATAGTAGGGTATTTTTTTAATTTGATTTCTTTTATAGAAATTTATTCTCAATTTAAAAGCGTCTTAATTTGATTTCTCACAAATAAAATTGTTATCAATAATATCTTTTTGTCAATTTATTATAAATAAAATTAATAGATATGAAAACATATTTTAAAAAAAATTATCACTTAATTAGAATTATATTATGTCCAAATTAGTTGTAGATTAATTGTTAGTTTCATTGATGATAAATTACTAAAATGATAATATGATAACAATTTTATTTATGAGAGATTAAATTGAAAAAAGAATCCTATATATAAGGGACCAAATTACAAAATACTTCATTTGTAATGGATGGAATTAAAAAAGCAAATTATATGAGAGACTAAGTAAAAAAGATACTTTATCCACGAGGGATCAAAAAAATTTTTTTTACTCTATTATTATAAAACATGTGTGTTTTCCCCCTTCCTCGCCATAATTGAAATTTTGTTTTGTTTCTAGATTTGTGATTGTAAATAAATTCATATTTCGGAGTGTTTTGCGAATTAGGCTGTACCAGAGCAGAATTTGTAACTTAAATGAATTCAGACATTCAAATTAATAGCTCTTTTTATTTTGTTTTTCCTTTTTTGGCCAAACCTTTTATCTTGTTTTTCTAAACAAACTTAATGTCTCCTCTTAACTAGGGTATGTTTGGTATCATTGAATTGAAGAGAAAGGAGACTGAAAAGAATATAGAAAGCCTGGTATTTCCGTTTGGTCGGCTGGAGAGGTCTTCCTTCCTGGAATCCATTGCATCTTTGCCACACTGTGGTGCTTTCCATCAAAATATGGATGGAGAGCATTTATTGAGGACAGAAAGTACCAGGAAAAGACGCATTTACGATGCTCATAAGATCATCCACTTGCTGAAATTCTTAAGTGTTGCTTGCTTGCGCAATTAAAATAAAAAATAGTATATATACACCACGCAATTCACCCCTTTTGGTGTATTTATCAGCAATAAATTTGTGGTTCAAAAACTATCTATAAGCTCTGCTGTCAGCCAAAAAAAGTATGATGCCCATATACATAGATGAATCAAAATTCCCATATATATAAAAATAAAAAATACAATTATATAAAGAGAAAACCGATGATTTAATCTGATTTGATTCAATATTTTCATCAACACAACACCAATGATCACTGTGTGCCCTCCACGGAGCTATCTGATTGGTGAACTTTAACAGAAGAGGAGGTTCGACAGATGGGACAAGTGCGGTGTAACTTGAGCCATGGGTCAACGCAATTAAGATGATAAAGATGGCCACAATCAGGAAGCAATCTCAAGGTATCTGTTTCTTTATAATCCCCTAAGCAGATCGAACACGAAGAATTAGAAGGGTCGTTATTGGAATTTGAGCTTTTTTTCATCTCAGAGTATAACAGCTTGGTGAGAGTGCTTTCATCGAGGCCATGTTCTGCTACTGTGACCTCTACGGAGCCTTCTGGTATGGCAGCAGAATCAGGAGGAGGAGGAGGAGGAAAAGCACCAGAAAGAATATTGAACATGGTGAGATTACTGGAAACCCTGCGAAGGCGCATACAAGCAATACGTATGGCTAAGGCTAGAAAGATGACACCAAACGCGTAGACGAAACTGCTGCGGTTGATGTTCATCTTTAGATAAAACCAGAAGCAATTGGGAATGGATCGATGCAAATTAATGGAAGCTTATTAATTTTTTATGCTCAACGATGTTGTCTTTGTATTTTATTTTATTTATTTATTTTCCTTTTTTGTTTATTGAGATATTTGTTGGTTGGCTTGACAATTATCTATTGGTGGTATATACTATTTGTCCGAGAATTTACTAGGTAACTGCAGGACAAGAAGTTGTGACAATGACTTCAAGCGTACCAGTACTGCGAATGCATAAAATATTTACATCAAAAGATTTATTATTTAATGTCTGAGAAATTTCACTCAAGTAACACTTCATTCACATATTAATTTTGATGCATTTTTATCTTTCCTTCTTTTTTTTTCATTCTTAACTCACAATTTCTTGTACCTCCTATCTTACAAAAAGTATATTATATAGCAATAACTTGACACTAGAGTTTTTAAAACGGATTAACTCGACCCATTAATCTATCATAGGTCATGGGCTATATAAGGTAAAATTTAGGCGGCCTATTTGATAAATAAGTCAAGAAATGCCTAATTCAACTTATCAACGAAGTTAAGCCAGCATTAAAAAAAAGTTTAAAAACAAACTGGCATTTATTGAATATGAGATGGGTAAAGCTACAAGTGTAGCTTCTTCCTATTTCACAAATTTAGTTTTATTGTTGATTGAGGTCAAGTTTTGTCAACATTTTTTATCACTATTTTTTACTCTTGGATTTGATAGCCAGGAGACATATGACTATTGAAGGAGAGGGAATTTGGTTCAATGTAATCAAGGTGAAAGTACAAAATATGAAACCAACAGTTCTGCGACTGGTCAGTACAACAATCAGATCTTTTATTCTACTGGACTTCACAAAAAGCATTTTATGGTATGGCGCCAACTCTCTGGAGATTTTGCCAGTTTCGAAATTATGTATATTGGAAAAATCTAATCTCAAACTCATTATATTAATATGTTAAATGGCCAATTTGATATATTCAATCCATTTTATATATTTATATTGCCAGATTAAAAGAACTTGAACAACTCTAAAACTCAATTAAGAGATTTAAGGATCATTTATACTTTATATTTGCATGTCAATTCTGTTTTTAATTTATTTTATTTATATTTATATTTCTTGAATGAAAAATTTGACCACAATGAATATCCATTCGTATATAATAACATATCATTAATTATCATTAACTTAATTGATAGGGTTAACATTTAAGTAAATATTAAAAATTTTAACAACATATTAGATACTAACACAAAATAAACATATGGAACATAATTAACAATAACTTTAAATTGTTGGAAAAACAAGGTACTTTAGCCTCTAGTTTATTTAACCAATTCGACTAATCGTAAAATTAAAATGTACTAAAAGAAATATATATACAACAATAACATACAACAACAATAAAAGGTTTTTCTTATTAGGTGAGATTGGATACACAAACCAAACAATGCCATAAAATTCTATTATGAATCATGTTTTTAGATCAATCATTTAAGTGTAAACTTTTTTTAATAGTTTTGTCTATAATTTTTCTTGATCGCCTTCTACTTTTAATTATTGGACTACTTTCCATCTAATTTACTCTCCTTATTGAAGCTTCATAGGTCTTTTTCACACATATCTAAATCATCTAAGATGCAATTCTACAATTTTTTTATGATAGGTGCGACCCAAACTTTTTCTCTAATATATTCATTTATAATTTTATCTTATTTGATATATTCATCCATCTAACACAATATTCTCATCCCTGCAATATTGAATTTATTTTTGTGTTAACTTTTTATTATCTAACATTCAGTGTTATATAATATTACAGATTTTATAACTGTGCAGTAAAATTTACCCTTAAATTTGAGTAGTACTTTTCTATCTATAATATCACACGAAGCACTCCTCCATTTCATCTATCCAACTTAAATCATATAGTTAACATCTTCCTCTATTTTCCTGTCATATTATATAATGAACCTAAAATGCTTAAACTGAATGACTTGTAATATACAGTGTTCTCCAAATTTTACTTCTATGCTAGAATCAGTACACCTCTTGCTTACATTCAACATACTCAATTTTATTTCTACTTAAACGAAATTTATATGCTTTCAAAGTTAGTCTCTACATCTCTAACTTCTCATTTATTTTCTCTCTTAACTCTCTAACTAAAACTATATCATTTATAAAAGTATGCATTGTGGCACTGACTTTTAGATATATTCAATAAGCACATCCAAAACTAAAATAAAAATATAAGGATTCAAAGTTAACCCCTAATGCAGGCCAATAGTTATCGAAAAATCTTTGGTAAGTCTATCTTGTACTCTTACATTAGTTGTAATCCCATCATACATATTCTGAATTACTCAAATATAAATAATACAGACTCTTTTTTTTTTCAGAGCTTTCCACAAGACATCTCTTGACATTCTGTCATATGCTTTTTCTAAATCGATATACATTATATGTAAGTCTTTTTTATTCCTTCGATATTTCTCTATCAATCTTCGCAACAAGTATATCATTTTCATAGTTGACTTTTTAGACATAAAACTAAATTATTCTCTGTAATTTGAATCTCTTACCTTAATCTCTACTCAATACCTTATTCCATAACTTCATAATATGACTCATGAATTTAATTCTTCTATAATTTGCATAATTTTATATGTCCCCCTTGTTCTTATAAATAAGAATTAAAATACTTCTCCTTTACTTGTTCAGTATTATCTTAAATCTCATAATCTTATTAAACAATTTTGTGAGATAACTTATACCTTTCACTCCTAAATCCTTCCACACCTCAATAAATATATTATTCGGTCCTACTACTTTGTCATTCTCCATTTTCTTTAATGCTTCTTTTATCTCTAACTCTCAAATCCTATAATAAAAGGTATAATCCTGATCCTTCTATGTAGTGTTTAGTCTATCTAAATGCAATAAGATCTCATATCCTTCATTAAATAACTTATGAAAATAATACTTTCATCTTCCCTTAATATCTTGTTCCGTGACCAGGATTCCCCTTTCTTTATTCTTCATGTATTTCATTTTGTCTATGCTCTTGTCTTTCTTTCTCTACTTTTAGCAAGTTTATAAATACTTCTTTTTCTAACTTTAGTGTCTAAGGATTGATATAACCCATCAAATGTCCTATGTCTCGCTTCATTTACCACCTTTTTAGTATCGTTCTTAACTACTTTATATTTTTCTTAATTTTTCTCACTAAAAGAAATTAGACTATCAAGTTTAATTTATATTTTACATTTCATGACCTTGGAATTAACATGACTTTTTTATTTGTTTAAAGATTTGAAAGATCAAGCAATTTACTACTCAATTCTTCATATATATATATATATATATATAACTATTATTTTTTTAACACAAAATATGTTGCTCCACGTTTTATAATTTTTTTTAATATAATTGAGGTATGCAGAACCTATTTGCATCTCTTATTAATTTTTTTTTTCAATTATGCTTAAGGGATGCAGAGCTAATGGCTCCATGTCTCATTAATTTTTTTAAATTTTTATACAATAAAGCCCTGACCCTCGAGTTAGTGAAATATCACTAATCTAATTAATGATATTTTTGAAATTACTAAATGCAAAATGTAGTATTCCATACTCAGTATTTTTTATATATATGATCCCACAAGCAGATTTCATAATTTTACTGCAATTTCTTTCATTATTCTAACTCCAACTTTCATATTTCACTTTGTGTGTTTCCTCCATTTATTTTGTTCTATTTCTTTCATCTTCTTTCCTTTCCTACAATTTATTCTTGGTAATGAAACATTACAACAATATATTGTGGTAAGAATTAAATATATTTGTGATTTTATATCATTTTTCTGCTTTTTAATATAACAAAGTTTATGTTGATAAATTACTCTGTTATAATTATTATTGACATAAATTGCGTGAGCCTATCTTATTCAAGGATATATCTTATTAATAAAAAAATTTTGATTTTGAGTAATTACACTTACTTAATTGTTACTTACAAAGATTATGTAAATTTGTTTTGTTCAATTTGCTTTATACAAAGGTAAGCTTTTTTCATATTGTGGTAAATTTAAAGTGTAATTTTTTATATTATTAATTATTTATATAACTTTGTACATATATAAAATCTTAATATATGAAATATTAATGTGTTGTGTATAATAAGAAATTTAATTACTACATAATTATATGTTAAATATAAAGTGTTTTATATGTGTTTACACACAAATGTTAAACTAGGATCTATAATGAGTATATTGAAGAAGATTATATGCATCTATACCAATGAAAAAAAAAATTATAATAATGAAGGGGTAACATTCGTATGCAACAAAAAAAACTATTATAAGTCGACTCTAACATTAGTCTCGAGCAATTAAAGATCATAATTGGAAAAAAGTTACAACTTGAGTCAATGTAATTTGTGTCTGAATTGGTATATCAATACCCATGGTCACTTAATGTAATTTAATACTTGTTGTGTACCTCAGAGGATAACTTAGATGTCCAAACGATGTCGCAAGAAAACTAGCACTTCTCAAACCAACTGGGGGCAACTAAAACTATCTGAGCACATCTCTACCAATGATGTTTACCTGAGTATTAAGGAGAACAATGTATGTGAACTATTGACAAATTTGTCTATAAATCAAATTGATAGTCCTAATGAATAGGTCTATTTATTTAACTCCTATTTAAGATATGTCCATCCATTGGAGCCTTAACCTTTCAGTACCTAACAAATGTCACTAGTAGACCACATACTCCAACCGAGTTCATCCACACTATTATTATCCAATACTAGCCCTTCAAGCCCTCAAGATGCACCAAAAAATATAATAGATGAGTATAAGGTTGAAGATGAATATTATGCTTCATCAAATACTAATGATTATGTGGATGATGATGTTGATGGTGATGATGCTGATAGGATCCAGCCAATCCATTAAACCAGTATTTTGATCTGGCATTTGCCTTCCTGTCATAGATTAACATCGACACTATGAATGAATTTGAGATGTTTGAGATAGAATAAGTAATTGATCTAAATGATGACTAGAAGATGTATATTAGCATGTGATTTCCTAATAAGCAGTCAATGAGCCATGCGGTGATAGTTTACTTAGTGCGCATGCACTACACATTCAAAGTGCACGAAGTATCAATGAAGTACATTGACTATTGGTTTTTGGAGTACAATTTTCAATGTAATTGACAAGTAAAAGCTTGCCAATTTAAGGGAGAAAATGTTTGGTCAATCACAAAGTACACGAGACTGTAAACATGTGTATTTTCCATGCTATTGCAGGATTACCCGAAAGCTAAACTCTAATATAATATCATCAAATATTGTGTCAACAGTAATAAAAAATCCCTTTGTTTCTATATGCGATGTCATTGAGAGAATACATAGTATCTTTGGATATATTATGTCTTATAAAAAAAATATGGTTTGGTAAGCAATGAATAATCACAATCGCATATAAGAATTGGAATTGATCATATACCATTCTACCAAGATGGTTGTCTGCCATATAGTGACTTAAGGAAGAGGGCAAGTAGCGATATTCAAACTATGTTGCACACTTTAAGCAAATATCGAGATATACTTATCTCCTAACTTATTCCACTGGCACCTGATATACCCAAACCATCAGAGCCATAAGTTAGACTAGGGAAGAGAAGCCATGAGTTCATCTCATCTAAAAATTAATGTTTAGTGGCAACATTAGTGAGGTTAATGCAAGTGTGCCATCATTGTCCTATATAACGGTCTCTATGCAGGCAAATTTTAGATGTGGTGGTCCTTCTTTTATTCTAGCATAGATAGGCAATGGAGGCGCTGGTTCTTTCTCTTTTCCACCATTTATAGATGTTTGAGATGCTGATCCATCTTCTTTGCACCTTTTTATTATATACTATCAATGCCTCCATCTCTCTATATAGAGTTATTATTCTTTACATTGATGGCATAGCTAATGCAATTTAGTGAGATACTACTCATATCATTATGTATAGATTTAGTTGTATTTAGTGCTGAGTATACTAATACTTTTTTTAGACAATGGAAATTGTGTTACCAACCACAACAAGGCTTTTTCACCCCAAATCAATTGATCTCACTTGTTCAATCCCCTTAATGAAACTTAAATTCTCAACTGATTCATAATTAGGTTAAAAGTGGATCATCTAAAGAATAAGAAGAAGATGATGATGATGACAATGAGTAAGAAGACGAAAAGAAGAATGAAGAAGAAGAGAAAAAATAGCCAACAATGTCAACCATAACGAATCAAAAGATTGTCTCAATATGGAATAAGCAGTCATAATGATTGATATTACTCCTTTTTTTTCATTCATTCGTTTTAATTGTTACATCTCTTTATTTTTACTTTTATATTATTCATTATATTTTTAAACTTATTTTGTAATGTACTTGTTTTTCTTTATTGAGTCAATATCAATTTATATTATAATCAATTAATAAAATTATTAAAATATATATATTTTTAGTTACAATTTAATTTGAATAAGTAATATTTATAAAAATTTATTTAAAATTTAAAATAATTTAATTTACATAAATAACATTTCTAAAGCATTATATGAAATTAACTCTTTTATAAATAAAAAATAATAGATTTTTTGTACAAATTAAATTTTAAAAAATTTATCAAAAATATTCAAATTAATTTACAAATACTAAAGTGTATAAATTATAAAATATATATAAATCTATTATTAAGAAAATAAAAAAGTTAAAAATTAAAGAGACGCAAAGCCTAAATATAATAAAAAAATAATATAGTGGAGTCCCTTAAATATAATAATAAAATAAAATAATTAATGGAGGACATGGAGTCATTGATTTTGCATTTTAAAAAATAATTATATATATATTAAAAATTTATTATATATGTGTACGTGTGTGTTAAAAAGCCGTACATTTTTTTTTTTCTCTGAGCCTAGAAGTATATGAATTCCTTAATTCTATAACGTTCCGAGACTTTTATCATATCATTTACCTTCATTGATTGCGAAGGATTTTCATCACTGAGAAAAGTTAAAGAAAGTTGATCGTTTAAAATTTGGTGCTTTCCTTTTAATGTCTTTTGGTGAAAAATTAGAAGATGAGCAATTAGGCATTTAAAGGAGGCTTTAAAATTTTATATTAAAAATACTATTACAATATTAATTATTGTTGCAGTGAATTTCTTAATTATATTTGGTCACGTTTTGTTGCATTTTTAATAATTATCGTTATTGCAATCACAATTTAAAAGTAATTTGGTACATTATCATTTTGTCAACCCTTATATTTTGGATGCATGATAAGCAATATTCAGAATATTTGTGTTTAATATATTGTTATTTAAGATGTGTCTAATTCTGTTGAAGATGTCAAAAGGCATATAATAAGACAATTTTAGGTGATATTCATGACATTCAAATATTCTTAAAATCTCACATATTAGTATATTATACATCTTTTAACTTTGTTAATATTTATAAGATATCAGTTACATGTTTTTAATGGTAATTTTCAACATAAGAATCTTGAATATATTGTTTGATATTTTTATACCATAATAAGATACCAAAAATATAAGATTACAGCATAGCAGCGTACTGCTCCTTAAAATCATGTATGCTAGCTTAACCAAAACTTCTGTTCTTTTCGTCTTGGAAAATAAAACGTGTTTTGGACTTTAAAAAAAAATTATGGCCTTTTATTTTTCTTGACAAAAAGTTTGATCAATTTTTTTTTTCCATTTGAAGAATATACTGTTTTATAAATTCACATTAACAAATACTAACAGCTAAAAACTCTATTAAAAGAATACACAAATTAAATGCCAATTAGATTTTTCTATCTTAATACAATAATACTCATTACGTAATAAAATGTGGCGATGAAAATAAATCGGACAATTCTAAAAGAAAGTATGGAGAATGATAAAAGAAAAAAATTGCATCTAAAAAACTATATCATATAAAATTTATAATTAAAAAATTGTAGAAATTAAAATTATTTCTAAAGACCATCATTTCCATTAAATTTTAAAGAATTTATGATCATTTTTAAGAAATTTTAAAAGATTTACTATTAAATATAAGAAAGTTTAGCACTTTCCTACATCTAATAATAAATTCTCTAAATTTAATAGTAAATCTCCTAAAATTTAATGGTAATAATAACCTTTAATGGTATTTCAATTTTTAAGGTCATTTATTATAATTTTTTATATAATATGAGTCCCTAAATGTAATTTTCCTCTAATAAAATTCATCTGAGTGAGATTTAGTCACATCTAATATATATATATATATATATATATATAAGTTGAGCCTATGGTCATTATTTTATTACTATAAATTATTATAGTTAACTTGTTCATAAGTTTTATTTTTTTTAGTTTTTTTCTTTTTTTTATAAAATTCTATTTACTTTCTCCTTTTTTAATTTAAATTAAATGTGGTGCCATATAATTAACATAAGTCCCATGTAATTATATAATACTCACATCTAGTAAATTGTAAAAGAAAAATATGCTCTAAAAATGCATGACATATTTGAGATTATAAAGTGCATAATAGATCTCTTTCACTTCAAACTTTAATAAAGTAAGAGCAATTACAATATATGAAAATCAATCCCTATATTTTTTTTCTATTAATCAATAGTAATTTATTTCTACTATATTAAATCCTATACTCTAGATGAGCCAAATCAATTGTAAGAATGTCGTTATCAAGAAAAAATCAAATATTAAATTTAGGTATAATTCTTTATATATTTATTATCAAATTTTTGAATTAAAATATAACAAGTATATAGTTTCTTAATAAAAATATGATAAGTATATGATTTAATTAAAAACTAGATAGTTAGTTATAAAAATCATACACTTTAAGATATTTCAAGGATGTTATTAAATTTTTTTTGGTTTTCTCAAAATAATTTAAAAGTATTTATAACATTTTCAAGAATATTACATTTTGTGTTTGATTTAGTCACCATATTCTGAAAATTTTTCCATATTACTCTTGACATTTTTATTAAAAATTTAATAATTACTTATCCCAACATATATTTTTATTAAGAAAAGTAGCAGGAGTAAGAGTAGGAGCAGTAGCAGAATAGCAATAGTAATAGTAGTAAGAGGAGGAGGAGGAGGAGGAGAAGGGGGAAGAGTAGTAGTAGCAGCAGCAGTAGTAACAATAATAGTAGTAGTAGCAACAGTGACAATAATAGTAGTAGCAGTAGCAGTAGCAATAATAGGAAGAGGAGGAGGAGAAGTAATAGTAATAATAGGAGTAATAGTAGCAGTAGCAGTAATAATAAGAGTAACAATAGCAATAATAGGAGTAGTATTAATAGCAGTAGCAGCAATAACAATAATATCAATAGCAATAGCAATAACGGTAGGAGTAGCAGTAACAACAATAACAGTAACATTAAGAGTAGTAGTAGGAGGAGGAAGAGTAGTAGTAGTTGCAATATCAATAACAGTGGTAGCAATAGTAATAATAATACCAATAGTAGCAACAACAGCAATAATAGTATGAATAGCAGCAGCAGCAGCTGGCAACAGCAGCAGTAGCAGTAATAGTAATAGGAAGAGGAGGAAGAGGAGTAATAGTAATAATAGGAGTAATAGTAGCAATAGCAGTAATAATAAGAGTAACAATAGCAGTAAGAGGAGTTGTGTTAATAGCGAGTAGCAGCAGTAACAATAATATCAATAGCAATAGCAATAACGGTAAGAGTAGCAGTAACAATAATAACAGTAACATTAGGAGTAGTAGTAATAGTTGCAATATCAGTAACAATAGTAGCAATAGTAATAATAATACCAGTAGTAGCAACAACAGCAATAACAATATGAATAGTAGCAGCAACAACAATAGCAATAATAGTAATAGGAAGAGGAGGAGGAGGAGTAACAGTAATAATAGGAGTAATAGTAGCAATAGCAGTAATAATAAGAGTAACAATAGCAGTAATAGAGTAGTATTAATAGCAGTAACAGTAGTAACAATAATATCAATAGCAGTAGCAATAACGGTAGGAGTAGCAGTAACAACAATAACAATAACATTGGGAGTAGTAGGAGGAGGAGGAAGAGTAGTAGTTACAATATCAGTAATAATAGTAGCAATAGTAATAATAATACCAATAGTAGCAACAACAACAACAACAACAACAGCAACAAGCAGTAGTAGTAGTAGTAGTAGTAGTAGCAATAGCAGTAGCAGTAACAGTAGCAGTAGCAATAGTAGGAGTAAGAGTAAAAGGAGGATGAGGAGTAATAGTAGTAGTAGTAATAGCAATAGCAATAGTAATAGTAGTAATAGTAGTAGCAGCAACAATAGCAACAATAGCAATAGTTATAATAATATTAGTAGTAATAGTAATAACAGTAGCAATAACTATAGCAACAATAACAATAGTAATAATAATGGTGTAATTTGATGCAATATTAGCAATCAGTGATAATGGCGATGACAACATGTATGAAAGAGGAGTATGAGTGAAAGAGGGCTTTGAGTGTGAGATTTAGGATTTTAATTTTAACTTAATGAAAGATGAGTAATGTAATCTTGCAAAATGGCTAAAAAATCTCAAGAAAATAAAAATACAATACAATATTCCTACCTACCTCTCGGTGAGAACGAAAATATACAAATTGGTGCAAAAAATCTAACATTCTAAATTTTATATTTTATATTTAATTTGAACTCTCAATCATTTGATTATTTTAAATTTTATAATAAGTAATATTTTATATTATATGTTATTGTTAAAATATGATTAGCCAGCTAAGAGGTTGGGCTTTCTATATCTTTGCCTTTCTAAAATTATAAAATATGTTTGTTTACCAAACACTGTAAAACAAGGTGTGGCCAAGAACATGGAATTAGCGTTGCAAATCAATTACAAGGAATGGAGGCATCAAAAGTTCCGAAATACTTTTCTTAATTAATTTAATGTAAAATTTTATGTTTTAGTTCTTATATTTTCACCAAATTTTGATTTCATCCTTATTTTTAAAAATTTATAATTAAATCCCTATAATTTTAAAAATTTGTAATTAAATGTCTATAAATAAACTTTAATTGTACCTCTTAAAACCTTTTTGCCCAGACGGGCCTCCAATCAGCACACTCAAACTGCCTAGAGACTTATTTATTAATTTAATGAACAAATATGGTCACTTCCGCTCCTATTAAAGAATATGATGAGTCTAATGTTGAACATGAAGATCATACTGCATATCAGCCATATCATACAACTTCACCTAACCATGCTCAAACCAAGCACGTCCTTCTACTAGACCATGATTTACATTTGATGATATTCCTCCTGAAAGTGGAGAGATAAATTGCATGAGTTTTCAACATGGATTGATATTTAAATGAGTCGTCCAGTAACTAATCTTCAAGAAGTCCTCATTAAGTTCACAACCAAATTTACAAGCACTCTCCGAGAATGGTTTTAAAGCCTAAGGGAGTGCAGACAATGCCTCTATATTAATGCTGCCAGTGCAAATGAACTCCTTGGTTTCCTTTATAAAGAATTCCTTAGAGATTTCTATCTTGTTGACAAACAGAAATGACAAGAATATTTCCATATGCATTGTTGTTCTCTGAAGAAAAAGGATCTTGATTTCTATTACCAAAGAATAGCGAAAAGATATTATCTCCTTAATAGATTTAATGATGTTAATTTCCATTATACATTCATTGCCTCCTTACCAAAAAAACTTCAACTAGAACTTTTGCGAGCTATTTAGTTTTTCAGAAAAGATATGACAGATATATCTCTTGGAGAAATTTATTAGCTTACTATAACTACTCTGAAAAAATTATGTGAACAATATAAGATGTTTGATTCTATGGTGGATGGAAAATTGGCACTTCAAAATGTTTACAGAAAGCCTTATTTACATATCAAATATAAAGACAAACAAAATGCTCTTGTCCCATAAAGAAGAAATCACATTACAAGTAGGCTTACACTAAGCCTTATAGGAAGAAAAGGCACAAAAAGCCAATTTGATTTTTTCGAAGGAGAATAATACAATATAAGAAATGGGATTGCTATTACATTTGTGGAAAAAATGGTCATTTTGCCAAATAATGTCCTAAAAGAACAAAGAAAGAAGTGAAACTCCTTCACCAACTTCAAGATAGCATCCCTCTTCCTGATTACCAAGAATTTGAAGAACTTTTTTTAGAATAAGAAGATGTTGATGCTAGTACTATCTTTGCCCTACCAAGCTTATGAGTTTCTAATTTAGAATTCTCTGATTTAGACTATTTAGATGCGTATTATAACATATACATCCTTCACGGTTATTCTGTGCAACCTTGTAATCAAGCAAGTTCTAAAGAGCCACCAATGTTTTATGTCCATATGCAGGTTTTGAAGAGCAAGTATCACAATCCTATATCAGTAATTGCCTATATGGATACTAGTGCTTCCAAAAGCCTCATGAATCTTGTAATGCTTCCTCTAAAAGCATGGACTACTCATTTTAAGTACTTTAGTGCTATTGATGGAAAAATATTTAAAGTTAATCTTATTACCAAGAAAAAGATTGGTATTCGAATTTTTTCCAATTGTATCATTTGTACCAAAATACTTAGAAGTAGTCGCCCAGACAAAGATATTCTTATTGGCATCGATGTCTACTGTCAAGCAAGAAAACTCCATATTCTCCCTAAAGGACTTCAGTACAAGTAACAATTCAAGCCATACACTACTATTCCTAACTGTTTGAGTTTTCTCAAGTCCTTCCTGATTATGAAGATATTTGTGATCAATTTATGCAATACTGTCCAGAGACTCATGATCAATTCTCTCATTCTTCTCCATTCTAAAAAAATCAAGAATTCTTCATTTAGCTTCCCTTCAAAAGAAATGAAGATGTCAATCTCACAAAAGTAACTCACCCTAGCATGAATCCTAATGATTTGCAACTAGTTAGAGAAGAATGTGCAACCCTACTTAAATAAGGCCTAATAGAGCCAACAGAGTCTGAATGGGTTTATTAAGCCTTTTATGTAGAAAAATGCTTAGAATAAAAGCGTGGTAAAAAAAGATTAGTCATTGACTATAAGCCTCTCAATATGTTTTTATAAGATGATAAGTTCTCGTTGCCAAAGATCAATTCACAGCTTAGTCTATTAAAAGAAGCCAAAGTCTTCTCCAAATTTGATCTTAAAGCAGGCTTCTGGCAATTAGGAATTGATGTAGCAGAGAGGTATAAAATTGCTTTTTGCATTCCTAATATTTAATACCAATGGACTATAATATCATTTGGTTTGAAGGTAGCCCTGTTTTTATTTCAAAAGGCCATGACTAAGATTTTTGAGTCCATTCTCCATAGTATTCTAATTTACATTGATGATATTCTGCTCTATTCCAAAAATGAAACAGATCATAAAGAGCTATTCCAACAGTTTTTGGATCTCACAAAACAATATAAAATAATGCTCTCAGCCAAAAAAAGCCAATTGGGCTAAGCCCAAATAGAATTTCTTGGGATGCATATCTCCAATTAATATTACCAACCAGGCTCGCATATTGCACAGGAACTACTCACCTTTCCTTATGAGAACCTTTCGATAAAATAAATTTAATAATTCCTTGGCATTATTAACTTTATCCGAGACTTTATTTCAAAAGTGTCCAATCACACTAACCAGCTATCCAAGCTCCTCTGGAAATACCCCTTTTTTAAGGACCAGTATAGATAGCAGCAGTGCGACACCTCAAAAAGATCTTTCGAGTACCTTTACCTTTAAAGATTCTTGATAAGGGTAAACAGATACTCCAAACAGATGCTGATGAAGAATTCTGGGGTGCAATCTTCTTTAAAGAGATTGATGGAAAGAAATACTATTATGGTCATGCTAGTGGATAATTCAAAAACTCTGAAAAGTATTATTATGTAATCTACAAAGAGATTCTTACAATAAAAAAGGGATCAAGAAATTCAACTTTCATTTATATCCACATGAATTTACTATGCAAATGGACAACTCCTCCTTCCCTAAGATTTTAAAGTTAAAAAAAAAAGTTCTACCAGATAAGTAATTGCTACATTAGAAAGACTAGTTTTCTCGCTATAAATTCATAGTAGAACATATTAAAGGTCACAACAACATCCTTGCAGATTTCCTTTTCAAACTAAACCTTAAACCTAATCACCTCGTAAAGCCTATTCCTTTAATCCATATGACTTACTCTATCCCTGGATGCACTGTCCATTATCCCTATCCTCAGCTTAAAAAGGACTTCCCTCCAAGAGAACAAAGACCAACCACTCTTAATGAAGTCTAACAACTTGCCTAGAAATCTCTGTTCTTTTATCTCTATCCGTACCTGAAAGATGCTCCTCCAAATACCATCCCTTCCTCTTTTAACCCAATACAGACACCCTTCCTAATCCTATTAAGGATTCATACCCTATGATTAACGATACTCTTTGGCATCTTTGGACACTAATAGCCTTTTACTCAGGAGCTATTAAGTTCCCCCTTCTTTTAGTCTTTCAACACCTCACTACCTCTAAAAATAGAGACTCCAACCTCTGGACCCTTCTTGAATGGTTCTCACCACTACTTTGGTGGCACAATGAGCTTCACATAATCATAATGCAGCATAACCTCTAGCAAAATCCTGAAGCAAACCAAAAAGTTTCCAGTATCTTCATCCTCCACCATCTATATTGGATAAATAGACAGAATATGCTTCTTATTAGCAACCATGCTTATGAATGGAATGCGTTCCTCAACTAGCCAAAATAGTCATGTGATGCATTAAAGGTTTTAAAATTATTTTTATGTGAAATTAATAATTATCAAGACAACAAGTTTATCTTCTACACTTCACTAGATCCTTATCTTGAAGAATTCATCCCTGGAGAACCTAAACTCCCAGAATTGAATCTCCCTAACATTGAGGTATGAACTCTTGCTTAGATGGCCAACTTTCTCCTAAGAACCAATCCTCAAGCCCCAGGAGCTTCTATTTCAGGCACATCCTCACAACTACCTCAAGATATCCATGTGCAAGACTCATAGGATCCTTTTCCTCCTGATGAGCTTAATAAATTTGAAGAGTGGTTATCTTCTCACTTCGAAAAGTCAACAGTTGATGATCCTAATGCTACCGACACTGATGATGATTCGAATCTGTTGCCATCCCACCAGCCAATCAAGAAAGGATAAGGCTTATCCTTGCCAGCATGTCCTCTGTCTTCTTGTATAATTATTGTGTTTATTATTTTACATGTGAATTGCTTTTTAGTCTGTAAAAGTTATTTTATTAAAAGTGTGTCTGCTAGCATGTTTCTATTTTTGTAAAAGTTGTTTATTTGCATCTCAGAGCTTTGGCTATAAGTAGTGTAAGTCTCCTTGAAGACTACAGACTTTAAAGACTTTCACCACCAAAAGTTTGAATAAACTCTAGTTTTTTCAATATCTTCTTTCTAAGCCTTTCATTTCTGAAATCTTTTATCAGTAAATCTCTTATGATTATCTTGTTCAGCTTTAAGTATACTTTACACTTGCCTCTTATGAAGATTCTGTGTATCAGAAAGTGTTAAGAAAAAATAATCTAAATGAAAGTGATCTCCTTGTCCATGAATTCTTTGTTGAAAAGGTTTTCTAGTAAGATCAAAAGAATTATTGATCCTAATAAGCCAGCCCAAGAAGAAAGCCCAAAGGAAGAGATGCTATTAGGGCAAACATACTTGGAAAGGCATAGAACCTATCCCGTGAAGGTTAAGGGATAAGTGTGAAGACATTTCCTTGGTTACTTTTGTTTAGATTGCGTTTCTATTATTACTCCAAAAGAGAGAAAGGAGATAGATCAGATCTGTCCACCTGTCCCTTTAGAGTATTTTTAGGAACGTTGTTCAAACCCTTGGATGACACTTGAAATATGTCTCTCTGAAAAAGATCTTCTCAAATGGAAAGATCTTAAAAAAGAGATTTGGAAACGAATGATAGCCGATCTAAGATAAAATATAGAGTCACTTTTTTTTTTTAGGTATATAAAAAGTGTTTGAACATAGGACTACTTCCGAAACTATTTATATCTTTTATCATTGTACTACCACTAATTAATGGCTTTTATATAGGGTTAGTTGACTAGAAAGCTCTTGCATTTTTATTAAGAAACGAGAATTGGAGAATTTTTTTTATTTATATTTTTTTGTTAATATTTTTTCTCCTAGAATTTTTTTAAATTGAGAAGAATATATGAAAAGGGAAAAAATAATATTTACTTGAATTTAAATAAAAAAATATCTAAATTTAAATTTCTCTTTCCTTCTCTAATTTCTTCAATGACACAAAATAAATACAAGGGTTGATAAAACAATTTCTTACTACTTGGTATTTATCGCGATAGAAATAACCTAAATATCTCATATTAATCATGCTTTCATGAAAAAATAGCCTAGATACTCTTTTATATATATATATATATATATTATCTTGCAATGGATGAATAAGAATTTTTTGGTCAAAATATTTTAGTTGAGAGTGTTAACGGTTGGATTATTGAGCTGCCCATAATACACTGATCTAAATTCACAATTAAAGTCCCAAAGAATTATTTATTTATTTAGTAATTAATTAATTTAATTAATTCTTATTCAAAATTTAATTTTTGAATTTTGAAATTTGAAAAGTTAGTTAAATGAATTTAATGGGAAAAAAAAATAAAACCGATTGATAGAATATTGGACAATGATCATGTGTTAGTGCGTAAGTGATAAAGAACCCAAAATAACGCACAAGAAGAAACATACAATCGGTTTTTAAGAGGTATAGAGAAAACACACAGCCTTTTTCCTTGTTCATTTTTTTCAATTCTTTTCTTTAGAAATTGATGCTTTCTACTGTAAATCTATGATCAAAAGTCTGAAGCGTGACAATAATCTATCGCATGAGGCAGTATTTTGAAAAAATCTACCACTACAAGAAATTACCTAGACCCATTATTGAATTTTTCTATCACTAGTCCTTACATTTCGATGTGTAATTTTTCACCAATCTGTTGAAGCTCTCCGAAACAACCTCAGAGCAATATAGCACTACTGACTAGCTAGCGTTAGTTTTTGGCCAAATTCTTCATTTCCATTTTAGAAGAGTTATCAGCAATGTTCATTATTGTCGCATAAAAGGTAAAAGTAGATAGAACTTGTCTTCCCTCTCTATTTGGGCATTGGCTTCTTTGCTTTATTGGCTTTCAGGCTCGTGTATATGCATATGCTAGGTATAATAATAGACTAAATCTTTATTTTAATTCTTCACTCATTGAGTATTTTTTAATTTAGTTTTTCCTAAAATTATTTTTTTAATTTGGTATCTTATAGCAACATATTTTTTATTATGGTTTTTTTTATAGAATTTTCTCCTTAATTTGACCTTTTTCAAATCAGTTTCTTAATTTGGCCTCTTATAAATAAAACTATTATTAATAATATTTTTTAATCAATTTATTATGAATTAAATTAATAGATGTGATAATATATTTTTTAAAAGGTTATCTCTTAATTACTATTATATAACATGTAAATTGATAGAAGATTAATAGTAAACTATTTGTTAGTTTCATTAACAATAAGTTAACAGAATGATAATATTAATAATAGTTTTATTTGTGAGAAACTAAATTGAGAAAGAAATCGTATATATAGGGGACCAAATTGAAAAATGTCTCATTTTTTAGGAATCAAATTGAAAAGATACATTATATGAGACACTAAGATAAAAAATAGAAAGAATTATAAAGGAGGACCCAAAGTTAAAGAAATTTTTTTTTTGAAGATTTTAATCCTCTTTCTTTTTTCATAGCAAACTTTTTCGAATTTTTAAATTTGATCCATAACATCTATGTCAATCTTTCTGTTTGAATGCATTCAAAACATTCAATTGTTTTTTGTTAAAATAAGAGGTAATCAACTCTAAAATAATGATAACAGGTTCTTCAAAAAAAAAAATTTGACTTTGGGACTTTAAATATAATTTTTCCTAAAAAATAATTCATCAAAAAGGGATCAAAATAAAATTTTAATCTATCATTATACATGTGGTTTTTCCCTTCATAACCATAATTGAAAATTTATTTTATTTCCAGAATCGCAATTCTAAATAAATGCATATTTTGGAGTGTTTCATGAATTAGATTATGCCGAAACAAAATTTTGTAACTTAAATAAATTTAGAAATTCAACATAATAGCTTCTTTATTTTGTTTTTCTTGTTTTTTCCCCCAACCTTTTATTTTGTTTTTCTAAACAAACTTAATAGCTCTTCATAGTGTTCCCAAATTCTCAACTGAGCTTTTGTATCAAGATACTATAGTGCAAAAAATTAATGAGTCAAATGTTAAAATACTAAAAGTATTATATTAAGATACTATACATTACCACAAATTTGATGGCACTACCACCGAATTTGAAGTATTTTGCTCTAACACGGGAGTTTAGTGCCACCAAGTTTAAAAATGTTCTCATATTAAATTAAGGTTACACACCTGGCTTGGTATAAATTGGCCCTTATATTTCATGTTTATGACCTGGCCTAATTTGAGTATGGCCTAGTCCAAGGCATTTCGAGCTTGATTAGGTTTTATGCAATTTTTTTATTTTTAACTTTGAAGGACTTACAAATTTTAAAAGTTCATATATTTGTAATTACTTGATCATTTTAGATATAGGACCACTCATTTTGATATATTTTTGTGAGATTTATGCGGTGAAAATATAAAAATATGGGTCCAAAAAAAAATAGGAAGAAAATGCAAACATTGAGAGTGAAATTTCAAAAACTATAACTCAAAACTTGATGATCTAATTAGGACTATTCTTTTTGGGTAATTTTTTTTAAGATAGACATGATGCAAATGAGGTTTATCACACTTTTTTCTTCCTAAAAACACATGTTTACTATTTTAATTTTGAGTTTTTGCTTTCAACTCTGAAATTGCATGTTTTACATCTCACATTCTTTTGTATGAACGTGACAATCATACTTAGAAGAGCCTAATAGAAACCTTGATCCCTTAGCTATTTATAATTTATACAATCTATTTAAATATTTTTGGTTAAAATTATAAAATAGCCCTTAAAAAAAATTTCATTTTGGTTCCTACTTTTTTATTATATATACACTAGGTAAAGTTGAACCAATAGTCCGGCCATACAACACAGCCCAACCTTACTAATTTTTTTTAGGCATATGGCCAATTAAGCTAGTGTTCACCTTTATATTAATTTTTTATTGTATTATTTAAACGATAAGTCATTGTTATACTTTCGGACACACCTTTCTATCTTTAAAATAAGAGTTTGTTTGGTATGTAAAATGTAAAAAGGAAACAATCGCAGAATAAATGAAAAAAAATGATTTTGAAGATAAAAATAATTATTGTGCTCCTACTTTAAAAAATTAATAAAAATATATTAAATAATAAAAATAGTATAATAAACATTGTACATTATGTAAAGAGATTACCTTTACATAGCTATTATCAAACGAGCTAAACAGATTGGGGCAAAAGGGAATTTCTGATACAGTGAAATACACAGAAATTGAAAAGAGTACAAATGATAAAAACACTATGCTAGGTTGATACTGGCATTGGGAGATGAAAGCTAGAAGGGTGAATAAGATTAAATACTCCAATAATCTTAGCCGTAAAGGACCCTATAATATTATAATATTGCAAGGAATATTGCAAGCAATCCAAATTCGAGTAGAATTGGAATGTCTTTTTTATAAAATGGGTGGCAAAATGATAGTCATCCTCCTACTCCGAAATGAATTTGAGGTTAATGATTAAGTCAACACACTTTAAAACAAATTAAAAAAAGGTAAAGAAATAAATTATTTTAATAACTCAATAATTATACAAAGAATCTTTCTTAAATTTTAAAATACTTTGTTAATGGACAGGCTAAATAAGTCATTCTACTAATTAAAGTATCTCTCCTTTATAACTTATGTTTCGCTTAATTGTAATCCAAATACAGTTATCAATTTATCTTCAAAATTAGTTGAGCTTGAATTTCCCCTCATGTGACCTCTCTTTTTAACAAGTTGAGCCCTTTCAATATGCCAGAAAAAAAAAAAAAAAAAGAGCAGAGAGACTTGGATTGCTGTTCTTATGACCAAATGAGGGATTAAGTTTAGACAAACAAATATGTGCATTAGTGTGCTTTTCTAACATATCCAAACAACCAAATCCTAATTACATGGTCTAAACAAGAAAAATTAATCTCGATTAATGTCTGAACAATAATTTAACAACACTTTGAGACCAGCCACCACATTCCTTAACATTAAATTCAACCCCTTGTTCTTGCCAAGGGAGCAACTTCAGCGAGCGGAGTTAAAAGCGGCGTCGGAAGCGGCGAGGTTCGACACAAGGGACAAGACGTGTTCATCCTCAACCACATATCAATACACTTCCGATGAAAGAAGTGACCACAATCCGGTAACACCCGCAACCATTCACTGTCCTTGTAATCCCCCAAGCATATTGAACAGCTAGTTGCAGAATCACCAGAATTCCCCTTGCGATCGTGCTTCGCTTCGGAGTACAATAACACCGGATAACTCTTCAAGGTCGCGTCATCGACACCTACTGATTGTGGGCTGTTAGTTGACGAAGAATCTCCCACGATAATGGTCTGCAAGTTAAAGCTTCTGTCGCTACCTCGTGTTGGTTGTGTCTCGTTGATGTAGTTTCTGCGGGAGCAGTAGTACAAGGCGAAGGTGAGAAATGCGAAGAGCAGGAGAACTCCGATGGATAGTCCAAAAGAGTAATAGGCATATCCGGATAAGTCCGGCGAAGAGCCGTCCGACTCCAATGTGCTGTTGTACATCTTTGAATTTAGACTTTGAAGAAGAAAAACAAATAGGATGATCCAAGTCTAAGAAAAAAGGTTCAAGTTATAGCTGGTAATGTTTGTTTTGTTAATAAGGAAGCTGTAGATTTGATTCTAATGGTGAGGATGGCTTTAAATTAAGGGAGGTCAACTGGTAATAATTGTAGTTGCATTAGGATGACTGTAGAAAAATAAAGAATGTAAGCGAGACGTGTAAAATATCTATATATTAGTGCCAATCCAGCCGAATCTAGCTAATACGACTATTAGTAGTATTATAAGTATTTGAAAATTTTAAAAAATTTATATAATGTTAGGTCTACAAAAATATGTCCGTAAAATTACTTAAAAATAAAATTTATATTCAGAAAAAATTTAAAGACGTGATGCTTATATATATTAAAAAAAATTGTGCAATAATTTAAGTAGTTAAAGAAAAATATAGCTGTTGATGAGAATATATAGAAGACTGTATTTAAATAAAGCGTAATTATCCAGTAAAAAATTGTAACTGAAATTATAATTGCGGCAATAAATTGAAGATATTATAATTATTTAAATGAAAACAAGAAAGATTTGAAAGAAAGGAAGTGCAACTTGGGGAGAATTTTATGTGCTTGTACTGTGGTTACAACGTTACAAGTTGGGGGGAGTTAGTATGTGGAGGAGGTATTATATATGATAATGTGACCAAATTGTATGTGTCCATCTTTTAAGATATCATTTTCTTCGGGTCAATGTTGGTTTTTAACGCTATCAGGCATGCATATTTTTATAGGAAAAATTATAATTTAGGATTTTAAATTGAAGATATTTATATTAAAAAATTATAAATTTAAGATTATTGTGAAAGATTTTAAAATAAAAATTTTAACTTAAGATTTTAAATTATATTTTTCTTGCAAAATTTAAATCTTTGGCCCCAAAATTTTTTAAAATACATTTAAAAGTTAAAATTATTTAATATAAATATTTTCAACTTAAAACTTCATAAATTGTAATTTGTCCACATTTATATGTTTGGTAGCTTCAACAAATGCCTAGTTAGTGGTTAAAAAGGTATCATTATTATTTTAATATCATATATATATATATATATATATATATGAGGACTGAGACTCTGATCCAAGGTCAAAATGTCTAGCTTAAACTGATCTCAAAGTCCTTATTCAACCTGGCCAGGCCCGAACTACGTACAAATTTGATTTGGTCAAATCTTAAAAAATTTACACTTGAAATTTTAATAATTGCGCGAAACATACCTGATCATCAAACTTCAAACCTTATCCTTCATTATGAAAAAATTATTTTACAGCGTTAGCGATCCCTATATATATAAAACCTTCTTAGTTAAAGCCTTTCGTATTTAAAGTCTTTTGACTTCAATGGTGGAGGCGATATATATGTTGTCACGTTAGCTGTATAAAATTCGAATTCTCTTTTTGTTAATTTAATTACTTTCTTCTAAACAAGCTGATCTGAGTACCAAACATATCATGCTATAATTGTAGGAGGTGTTTTATATTACGTGTAAGATTTGTAAAAAAATTATATTTAATGGCCCACATCATATAAAATTTATAATAAAAGATTTTAAAATTCAAAATTATTTTTAAGAATTATTATTATCATTAGATTTTAAGAAATTTACTATTATTTTTAAGAGATTTATTATTAGATGTAAAAAAATTCAACACTTTCTTATATCTAATAATAAATAATCTAAAACTAATAGTAAATTTTTTAAAATTTTTTGGTAATAATGGTCTTTAATAGTAATTTTAATTTTTAAAGTCTTTCATTATAAATTTTATATGATATGAGTTTTTAAATGTAATTTTTTTAAAATTTGTATACACCAGTTATGTAATATATTTCATGTTAAGTTCTAAACTTAGTTCAAGAAATAGAATATAATTTTTTTCCAAAATGTTAAACTGATTGGCATTTTTATCATGTGAAGGCAAGAAGGGGATGAGAGATTTAACATGCATTTTATTAAATATGTATCATAATTTGATTGATTCCAGACATTTGCGATATGAAGATGTGAAGAATGTTTGTCTTTCTCCTCCATCTTCAATAAAAACAATAGTACTGGGAAGCAAGGTTGAGGAATTTGTCGAGTCCTTAAATTAATTAGATGTATCCATGAATGATTATGTGTGTTCAATTTCACAGTGCGTCTATTGTTGGAAGAAATTTATAACACACAAGTGGACCAAAATTAATGAATAAATTAACAAAACAACAATTATTAGGAACAAACTTATATATATATATATATATATATATAACAAAAAAACCCACGCACACACAACTTGAAAAGAAATGTACATTTTTACTCACACTTGATCATATCTAATTATAGTCGACAATATATTAAGCATAGTTTTCTAAATTCCTTAGTTTAATTAATTATTCATATTGATACATTGG
This sequence comes from Erythrophleum ivorense, assembly GCA_026724425.1. Lineage (NCBI taxonomy): Eukaryota > Viridiplantae > Streptophyta > Magnoliopsida > Fabales > Fabaceae > Erythrophleum > Erythrophleum ivorense. The sequence continues at coordinate 958,791 of JAIUCV010000174.1, forward strand.
CGATGAAAAATAAAACGGTTACACGAAGGTTTTAAATTTCATGAACTTATCTTCAAGGAATCAAAATCATTATCATTAAATTAGTTATTACTTTTAAAAGTTAATTACTTTTTAAATTTAAAATTCCTTCTTTATTACAAATTGAAAGAGAGGTAAAATCCAATACAGTTTATTATAAAGAATACTTTTAATTCAATTATTTTATGTTAATAATCATGATTTAGCATATTAATTACACAGTTTTGAGATATCGCTTTTTGTGAAGGTTTTTTTTGGTCATTATAGGAATTAAAGCTAAGATTTTTTATGAAGGGTTTATTGAACTTAACTTCTATGCACGGTGAGATAAAATAGCCTATTTTATTTTATTTTTGGTAGGATTAAAAAGCCTGTTTTAGTACCATTAGTAGTATTTGCTTATGAAATGTCAAGGAAAATTAGTATTTCAAAATCTGATAAAGATATTTTTTAAAATTAAGAATAGGTAATTCAACCAATAATTATAATATTAAAAAATGTCAAAAAGCAGCCCGTGTGTTCCAATAATGTTTTAGCTTAATTTTCTTAAATAAAAATATAATACATTTTCTCTTCAAAAAATTTTAAAACTGTACTTCTTTCCTAAATACTTTAGTACAAGTGGAAAGAGAAAATAGACATAAACATTGTATTAAATTATAGGAAAAATACTCTTTTGAGACTAAAATAAAACCTGAACAAAATTTTAGAGACCAAAAGTAAGATTTTGCCTAAATTATAAGTGCAAAAGAAATATTTATCACCCAAAAAAAATTATTATTTTTTAATAAAAAGGTCCGTAAGTAAGTTTTGGCTTGGATTTAACTAGGAGTACCCATCAATAAAAATACCTGCATTTAATCTCACCCCAAAAAAAAAAAAAAGCATTTGGTGTATTGTAATCTCCACTCTGTCATATCATTCTTGATCACCCTCCTCTCTGAAACTGATTCGTGGAATTTCTTATTGAGTTTGAACTTCAATTGGGCTCTGTTTCATGAAAAAATGAAAAATTTTCTTTGAAAAACTAATCTGATAAAATACTTCTCCATAGAAAATTTATAGTTTTTTTCATTAGAAAATTTTTCTATAAAAAACTTTCATTTGGGTATTAATGTGGCTTATGGTAGAATTCAATGATCATATTGGCCAATGGTAAGCATAAGAGTGACGGTAATAAACTTATAGCGATGGACATAAAGTAAAAAAATTTTCCTAACAAAATAAACACACACATTTTTTTTCTTGTCAAGCATTTTTTCAATGGAAAAAACGGAGTCTTGCAGGAAATTAATTTGTGGGAAAATATGGGAAAGGTGTTGAAAAAAATGTTAATGTCTTCTTCTTTGATATAGATAAAATTGAGAAAAAGCTTTGATTTTATTCATTTTGGGGTGCTAACGCAGACTCAGTATGCAGGTTTTAAAGAAGCTTTATGCGATGGCTCGCACTGAACTACTGCATGGGAGAATTATATATGTAATGTTTCCTTATTTAAATATAAAAAAAAGGAAAATTAATGATTTGATCTTTATACTTACATTAGCTTTTAATTTAATCCCTGTAATTTTTTTTTCCACACAAATCCTTCATCTTCTCTGCATCGTCTCTTCCCCCGCTTCCCCTTCTTCTCTTTGATTCCGTTGTGAATTTTAAATTTGAATTGTCTTGGATTGTACCAAGTGACTATGGCCGTACTGGTCTAATGCTTAAATGAATTGTGAGATTCTGGACCATATGCTTAAATCATTGTGTATATGCAGGCACAGTGGGATAATAATTAATCTAGAGGAAGAAAATTAAAAGAGAAAGCACAATTTTCTGAAGATATTCGATATCAATTCAATCTATTGTGAAGGGGGTTACTAATTTATTTGAATAATGCTCTGTTTATAAGCAAATAAAATAAAAATCTTAATCCTACTAAAATATCACAATGGGATAATGATTAATCTGCAATTATATACAATACTTCTATTGCTTTACACCTAGTTTGGTTCACCACGATGTCAAAGCATTCTATTTACATAATATATGTAATATTTATTATATTTTTGTAATTATTATTTTATTCATCAAATTACTATTTTAATTATCAAATTATTTTTTAAAAAATAAAAATAAAAATAATTATTTTTTATCTTACTTATTTTAACTTATTCATTTCTTACATTTTTTCACTTTTGCACCCAGCACTTATATCAGATATGAAAAAACGCAATGAGGAATTAAAGTAAGGTACTGCAGTTTTGCTGCCCTTTTTTTGCATCCTTCTCAGATACAAAAAAAACAGATGCTGATATAAAAAAGAATTAAAAAGGAACTAAAATGTTACACTTTCCATTCTTCAAGAAATATGGGGATATCAAAAAGAACTGAAATGCTGCACTTTCCAATATCAGATATAAAAAACAGATACTGATGTCAAAAGGACTTAAAAAATAATTAAATCGATCTCTCGAAGTCGTAGCCTCTGAATGTAGATGCGTCAAGAGGAGGAAGAAACATATATAGATGAGTCCAACTCTGTGCATTTTAACTCTGAAGCTCTGCGTTTTACTCCGTCGTCTTAATCAAATGTCGCTGCAGCCATATGCCCTGCATTTCATGCCTTTATATTTTCACACCTATTGATAGATTCCATCTTCTTTTCTAGCATTTAATCCTCTCTTGAATAGTTTCCTTTTTTTTCTTTAAAATTGTGGTGAAATTAAAATTCAAAGAAAATTGCAGAATATCCTTAACAGTAAAAAAATAGTAATTATAATTGCAAACAATTATAATTGAAATAGTCAAAGGATAATTAATCAATGTTATAAAATATAGATTTTATGGATTAAAATTGGAAGAGTAACGCAGTGTGATGCTTGTAATTAGCTTGAAAATACGATACATATTTTTGTGTGATTACCCGCTACATCTAGAGTTAATAGCTTGCTTTCCTCAAAGCATAGAGCTAATTTCTTCTTCACTTGCTCCCTCACTTCTTAGTTGGCTTTCAATCTTTAAAATGATTACGTGGTAAATGGGTTTCAGTTGTAGATTCTTTTTGGTGTGAAATATTAATTTTATATGAAAATAGAAAAATGCATGTGTTTGCTCAAATACTCTCTTCCCTCAACATCCTCCTATTAGATTAATATTTAACTTTTGTGGAGGTGGTTAGTGTATACATGTATGACTATGTAATCAAATTATAGTGTCCATCTCATACGGTCTGGATTGTATATGAGGGGTGATGAACAAGCCGTGCATATCACTTCTGGATTATTGAGATTTAATTTGGATAATTTAAAATTTAAAAATTTAATTTTCTAATATAAATTATTATTTTCTAAATTAACGGTTAATAATTATTTTTATTTTATGTTCTGTTTTTATTAAAATAAAAAAATCAAAATTTAAAAAAAGTAAATAAAATCTCAACCATCCAAATTAAATCTAAATAATTCAAAAATAATGACCACAACATTCTCATCATCCTTGATATACTAAGAATCCAGATTCAGATATCATTTTCTTCGCTTATTGGTGTCATTGTCGGTGTATACATGTACGTTTGGCGTTGGCTTCTTACGTACGTAATATCTATCCAAATTCGTACGTAAGAGCTTATATAAGTTTGCTACTTAAAACTCTCTTCCAAGAGTCAAAATGCCTACATAACCTGATCTCAAAAGTCTTTGTTAGGCCTGGCCAGGGCCAAACTACAAATTTGACTTTTTTTTTTCTAAATTAAAATAAATTAAAGTTAAAATTTAATAAGTTGTTGTTAAAAGTGGGGAACTCATCATCATACTTTAAATTAGGATTGCACAAATTCTTAGTTAGACATTGGCTTGGCTTAACGTGATGTACAATTCAATTTAATATCTAGGTAGCTTATTTATTTATTTAAATTTTTTATAAAATTTATAAAATAATCTTTAAAAAATAAAATTTTATATAAATTCTTATAAAATTATATTTTGTTCTAAAAAATTTAAAATTTTTATATAAATTATTTTTTTATATAATTTTCTAAACAAAATATATTTTTTTTTAAATTAATAAGATCAAGTTAAATTTGGCCAAATTGGACAATAAGATTGGCTCAATATTTGGTTCAACTTGCAAATTTTTTTTTAAACCCGACTCAATCCATTTTAACGTGGTTAAATCAAGACCAAATTATGTTGATTATCCTGTTTCAAACTTTGCCCGTTTGTGAGAAACTTCAAATTCAAGTTACGCATATTTGTGATGAGCTACTATTAATGGCTAGCAAGTACTTGTATATTCCGTGTTGAAGAAATTGCAAGAAACCAAAGCTTTTGATTGCATTCTATCTTATGAACTACGGCTCCATTTGATTCAATGTTTTATGAAAGTATTTTTTTTACATAATTTGTGTAATATTTATTATGTCTTTATACTTATTATTCTATTTATCGAATCACTTTTTAAAAGTAGGGCTAAAATAATTATTTCTTATCTTACATACCCTTACTTACTTACATTTTATATTCCTTTCATTATTACATCCTTTAACTAAACGGAGTATACATGTTGATCATGTGATGATGTACCAATAATCTCTTACAGTGATTGTATTGAAATGTTAATAACCTATAGCAAGTTAATCTTCTATGTAAAGAAATTTAATTTGAGATGACTTCTCTCTAATTATCATCTCTAGAAAACCAATGCTCAGAGAAACTTTTTGGTTGAGCTAGGTTTACATATATTGAGTGATTTTTTCAATTCTTTGCTTGGGTTATAACTAGTGGGGATAAAACCACATGTAAAATTGAAATTGATTTTTTTTGTTTTTACCGTGTGAAGTAATTGAATTTTCTTGTTCTTACTGCCATGAAGTTGACTGGCATTTTATGCAAGGCAAGAAAAAGAGGAGAAATTGAACAAACTTTTTATAAGGATATCATAATTCAATTTATTTCAAGACATCTGTACTATGAAGATGTGAAAGAATGGTTTTTTTTTTCTGGCCTAAAAAAAAAGAAAAATGTTTTTTTTTCTTCCTACATCTTTAATTAAAAAAAAATTAAGTGTTGAGAAGCAAGATTGAGGACTTTGAAAAATCCTTAAATCAATCAAATTTATTGATGAACAATGACGTTTAATTTTTCCAGAAGAGATTTATAATACGCATGGTAACCAAAATTGGAACAACAATAATCAAGGACAAACTTATTTAAAAAAAAAAAATTGGAAAGAAGTAGTATACTTTTGCTCTTACTTGATAATATTTAATAATAACTAATAATGTCAAATATATATGTCTAAATTTCTCATAGCTTAATAAGTTATTATTTGATACATTGATGGTGAAACATAAATATGTTACACAAAAGTTTTAAATTTCATAAACTTGTGTTCAAGGAATCAAAATTAATCATTAGCATTAAACTAGTTATTACATTTAAGTGTTGGTTATAAAAGATACTTTAAATTTAGTTATTTTATAAGCAATTGTTAATAGATAGAGTTGATCACGAACTAAACTCATTCAAAAACGGGTCTAGTTTGTAAAAAAAAAAAAATTACAAAAAATTGAGTTTGAGGACGGAACTTGATACTATTTGCATACATTTGAATTTGCACTTGATGCAATTAAAAATAAGTCAAACTTGACTTGACTTATTTTAAAATTAAAAATTAAAAAAAAAACTGCAACAAGATTGTGTTCCAAGTTTGTACAGAATGAAGATGTCAAAAATAAAACGATGCCTATTGCTTGTTTTAATGTTAAAATACTTATAAAATTATATAAAAGATGGCATAGAAGAGGGAGTACTCTCGTCGGTTGGTTGCGATATAAACAAATCCCTTGCTTTGTAAATTGAAAATAATTAAATAAAGTATAACATTGGGCTCATGGACTATAATTCGGTCTTATATGAATATGCTCTTAGTATAGCCTAAAGATGCTTGAGTCCCCAGCTCGGGCCTTGCCCTTGGATATTGGGTCGATTGAAATTACTGATATGTTTCATGGCATTTAGCACGGACATGGTTCACTCTCTTTGCAACCCATGGAAAATATTCTGAATGTTTAGCTGGTTAACTGATAATAAAGAAAAATAAAAAATAAAAAGTTGATTATAATATGGCTAATTTTATATTCAAATTACTTTAAAACATGCTATTTTTTACCAATCTTTTTTTTTGGTTAAGTTTATATTCATTTTTTGGGGGGATCAGATTAACTTTCCAGCTCATCATGTCTAGATAAAGATCGCAATTTTAGCCCATCCCACCTTATCTCAACTCGATTTTGGATCTGATATTTATGTTTTAATTTAAGAACAAATAACTGAACCAATAATAATTATACTTTTTAAAAATGCTCAAAGACCAGCTGATGTTCCAATAATATTTTAGCTTAATTTTTCTTAAAATAGAATACTTTTTTCTTTAAAAAATTTTAAATAATAATTCTTCTGAAAAGTAAAAGTAAAAAAAAAAAAAAGATAATGAATGATGAGTGCAACAGAAATATTGATCAGAAAAAAAAAAAGAGTTTTTATGTCTTCTATAAAAGGGTCTGTCACTAGGTTTAGCCTAGGTTTAGATAGATCCTGGAGTACGTATCTGTAAGTTCCTTCTCTCGCCGACGGAAGGAAAAACTCCATAGTCCATAGTACCACCTGATTCTTCAGAAACCGAAAATTCATCTCCGTTTGGTGATGAAATACTGAAGCATCGGAGATACTCTTGTTCATATCTGAAGTGAAGATGTTTTCTCTACATCTACAAGGTATGCCTTTCCCAAATTTCCTCTCTTCCTTCCGTCTTCTCCGTGTACCTTCCTTCTCTCTTTCCCTTATACCCTCAATCTCAAGTTTTATCTTCACTCCCTATCCCCAAATCCAAACAACATCCAGGACGCTGTCGATTCATTCAATCGTATGGTCCATATGCGCCCTCACCCTCCATAGTCGAAATTAATGATTGCAGAGATGAAACGTTATCCCACTGCTATCTCACTTTCTGCACAAGCTGAATACATGGGATTTGCCACTCTGAGCATCTTGATTTATTGTTACTGCCAACTGGGGCAGAACCCATTGATTAAAGTGCCATAAGTAACTTCATTTAAATGTGGTTAGATGAAGTTAGTTATGGCACTTAATCAGTGGGTTACGTAGAACAGAGAAATCAAGAGCTGCCGTTAAATTGATCCACAAGATGCAGAGATGTAGTTATGTACAAGAGAAATACTGATCCGGAAATATCTCATTGGTAAGTCAAATGGTAATGAAAGATATCAACCGGAATGCTTTGCACCTTAGCTTATGTTGTGTTTGCCATTTGGTTAGGGACCGACTGTTGTTACCTACAATGCTTGAGTAGGTTATTGTTAGAGGAATAATGTTAATGGATCGAAAGTAGGATGATTAAAAAAAAAAAGGTTTGGCACCTACTGTAATTAGTTAGTTGTAGTAGGTTTTTTGACATTGTTGCTACAATGTCAAAAGCCAAAACTTATTCCTATGATAATTTTCTTTGAAGTTTTTAAATGGAAACATGGAGTAGAACGTTCACCTTTATCATTTTTTTAATAAAAATTTCAATTGAATGGAGAGTAGGTTGCTTTGTGTTAAGTGTGATGTAATATCAACTAAATAGGAAGGAACTTGTTCCACATTTAACCAGACTCATTGAATGTGATGCACAATCCTGTGTTCAATGTGTTCAAGGTTAAAAATAAAAATATGATGCACGGAGTAAATATGAAATTACATTGTTTGAATGGCCCAAATCAGCACATATATTTTAGGAAAAATTATAAATAAGGACTCAAATTTAAAAATAATTATTTTAAAAGACTTATTATTAGGTATCATTGATTTTAGTTAAAATTAATGATAATTTATCTTAAAACAATAATAACAACCTCTTTAAAATAATTATTTTTAAGTCTGGCTCTTTGTAACTCTTTTTATTTTTTAACCATATTATCTAAAATCAATGATAATCTATTCTAAAATAATAATAAAATATTCTTTAAAAAAATTATTTTTAAATCTAAGTCCTTATTTATAATTTTCTCTATTTTTTAATCATACTACGCCGACTTCTCTTTCTCCTCTCATTTACTATCTCAAAACTACCATTCACCTATCGTTTTCTGCTCTCATTTTCTTTCACGGAAGAGTTCACTTATTTTCCTTCTTTTTAGTATTGCTTGTGACTGTGGTCCCAATAAAGATTGTGTGAATCTTTTGCTTATTTACTTTGTCTATTTTTTTCATTAAAGGTAAGAAAAAAATTTATCTACAATATAGTAATTGTATAAAATATATGATAATTTTAAAACTATTATGATTGATTTTCTTGTTTATTTGTAATATTATAGTTTATTAATATGTTATAATATTGTGTTAGTTTAAAATTTTGAACATAATTTAATGTATATTAATACCTTACAAATAATAAAATTTTAAGATAAATAATTTCATATGAAAATTAGAAATACAATTTATAAAATAATTATAGATTAAAAATTAATAAAACTAAGAAAACAAATATTTATAGATGAAATTATAAACAAAATTATTAAATATCTACATAATATGCAGACAAAAAATGCTTGTGTGCATATATATATATATATAGATAGGAGGATTTATAATAGTAATGAAAGTGTGAAATTTGAGTGGTTACAAATATCAAGAGTTGACCTTAGTATTATTTGAAAAGATTAAAAAGATGCCATTGGAGAAAAGTTATGAGTTGCTCCAAATCAATTTGTATCCAAATTAATATATAGGTATTTTTATTTGTGTTAATATGGTATTTGGTGTAACATGGAAGACAATTTAAATTTTAAAATTTTATTTTTAATATAAATTATTATTTATATGTTAATAGTTAAAAAATTATTTTTATTTTACTTTTTGTTTTCATTAAAATAAAAAATAAAACATGAATCGTAAAAAACATCAAATTTTAAAAAATGAATAAAATCTCAACCATCAAAATTAAAGTTAAGTAATTCAAAAATAACGACCACAACATTCTCATCATCCTTGATATGCTAAGAATCCAAATTCAAATGTCATTTTCTTTGTTTATTGGCGTCATTGTGAGTATTATTGCTATTATTGGTGTATACATATATACATTTGGAAAAGAAATTTGTATAATATATATTTCATTTTTATAATTATTACTCAATCATTATTTAATTCTATTTATTAATCATTACTCAATCATTAAAAATAAAAAAATTAAAATTATTTTTTATATCTAAAATCATCTTTTTTTTTATTTATATTTTTATACTTAACTTTCTATCAATTAACACTAAGCAAATCTTCTTTGTTGTTTTGGGTTTATATATATGAGTATTTTTTTTTTTCATTTCTTTATTTGGGTTATAGCTAATGGGGATAAAACCATATTTAAAATTGACATTGAAATGTTTTATTTTTTATTTTTTACAGTGTGAAGTAATTGGATGTCCTCGTTCTTACTACCATGAATTGATTGGCATTTTATGAAAGGCAAGAAGAAGAGGAGAAATTGAACAAGCTTTTTACAAGCATATCATGATTTGATTTATTCCAAGACATCTGTACTATGAAGATGTGAAAAGAAGAAGAAGAATGTTTCTTAAAAAAAATCAAGTGAGAAGCGAGGTTGAGGACTCTGAGTAATCCTTAAATCAATCAAATTTAGTGATAAATGTTGATGCTTAATTTCACAACGCATCATAGTTTTCAAAAGAAATTTATAACACATGGTAAACCAAAATTGAAACAACATTAATCAAGGACAAACTTATTGTACCTAAAAAATTAGGGATACAAATAAAAATAAAAAAGTGATTTTTTAGAGTAGAAAATGACATTTTTATCTTTATTTTAAAATAGACCAAGCTGATAATAAATGAAAAATTAAAAAAGAAAACTGTAACAAGATTGTGTTCCGAGTTTGTACAGAATGAAGATGTCAAAAATAAACTAATGCCTATCGCTTGTTTTAATGTTAAAATACTTATGAAAATATATAAAAGATGGCATAGGGGAGGGAGTACTCGTATTGGTTGGTTGTGATACAAACAAATCCCTTGCTTTGTAAATTGAAAATAATTAAATAAAGTATAACATTGGGCTCATGGAGTATAGTTCGGTCTTATGTGAATATGCTCTTAGTATGGACTGAAGATGCTTGATTCCCCAGTTCGGGCATTACCTTATTGGGTCGACTGAAATTACAGATCAGTTATATCGCATTTTACACGGATATGGTTCGCACTCTTCGCAACCTATTTGACAACAAGGAAAGGTACAAACTCTATGGAAAATATTCTGAATGTTTAGCTGGTTAATTGATAATAAATAAATAAATAAATAAAGTTGATTATAATACTGGCTAATTTTATCTTCAAATTATTTTAAAACATGTTATTTTTTTATCAATCCTTATTTTAAAGTTTATATTTTTCTTTCGGGGGATCAGATTAACTTTCCAGCCCATGATGTCTAGATAAAGATCGCAATTTTAGCCCATCCCACCTTATCTCAACTCGATTTTGGATCTGATATTTATATTTTAATTTAAGAACAAATAACTGAACCAATAATAATTATACTTTTTAAAAATGCTCAAAGACCAGCTGATGTTCCAATAATATTTTAGCTTAATTTTTCTTAAAATAGAATATTTTTTTCTTCAAAAAAAATTTAAATAATAAGTCTTCTGAAAAGTCAAAGTGAAAAAAAAAAAGATAGTGAATGATAAGTGCAACAGAAATATTGATCAGAAAAAAAAAGAATTTTTATGTCTTCTATAAAAGGGTCTGTCACTAGGTTTAGCCTAGGTTTAGATAGATCCTGGAGTACGTATCTGTAAGTTCCTTCTCGCGCCGACGGAAGGAAAAACTCCATAGTCCATAGTACCACCTGATTCTTCAGAAACCGAAAATTCATCTCCGTTTGGTGATGAAATACTGAAGCATCGGAGATACTCTTGTTCATATCTGAAGTGAAGATGTTTTCTCTACATCTACAAGGTATGCCTTTCCCAAATTTCCTCTCTTCCTTCCGTCTTCTCCGTTTACCTTCCTTCTCTCTTTCCCTTATACCCTCAATCTCAAGTTTTATCTTCACTCCCTATCCCCAAATCCAAACAACATCCAGGACGCTGTCGATTCATTCAATCGTATGGTCCATATGCGCCCTCACCCTCCATAGTCGAAATTAATGATTGCAGAGATGAAACGTTATCCCACTGCTATCTCACTTTCTGCACAAGCTGAATACATGGGATTTGCCACTCTGAGCATCTTGATCTATTGTTACTGCCAATTGGGGCAGAACCCATTGATTAAAGTGCCATAAGTAACTTCATTTAAATGTGGTTAGATGAAGTTAATTATGGCACTTAATCAGTGGGTTACGTAAAACAGAGAAATCAAGAGCTGCCGTTAAATTGATCCACAAGATGTAGAGATGGGTAACTGAGTCTGCTGTAGTTATGTACAAGAGAAATATTGATCCTGAAATATCTCCAAAGAATACCAAGCTGCTGGATTGGTAAGTCAAATGGTAATGAAAGACATCAACCGGAATGTTTTGCACCTTAGCTCAAGTTGTGTTTGCCATTTGGTTAGGAACCGCATGTTTTTACCTACAATGCTTTAATAGATTATTGTTTGAGGATCAACGTTAATGGATCAAAAGAACTATTTAATAGGATGATCAAAAATGGTTTGGCACCTGCTGTGACTAGTTGTTTTTTGGTTTTTTGACATTGTTACTGCAATGTCAAAACTCAAAACTTATTCCCAAAGATATTTTTGTTTTTTGAGTTTTTATATAGGAACATGGAGGAGAACGTTCCCCTCTATCATTTTTTTAATAAAAAATTCAATTGAATGCAGAGTAGGTTGCTTTGTGATAAGTGTGACGTAATATCACCTAAATAGGAAGCAACTTGTTCCACTTTCAATAGGCTTCCTTTGCAGGTAGAAAAAGTTGAAAGAAGTATAGGTAAGCGAGTTTAATATAAAAAAAAAAAAATCAAAACACACCTATTTGTCTCTTCACAACAGCAGATAAAACTCAATAGGGGATCCATTTTCACCTTCAATCTAATACATTGAATGTGAAGCACAAATCCTGTGTTCAATGTATTCTTCCTTTACCTTCACAGTTAAAAACGAAAGATAAACGGAGATGTGAAATCAACACATTTTTTTAACTACGCTACGACCCACTTCTCTTTCACCTATCATTCTACTCTCTCAAAACTACCATTCACCTCTCATTTTGTACTCTTCTCTCATTCTCTTTCACGACAGTAGAAGAGTTTACTTATTCTCCCTTATTCTCTCTTTTGAGAATTGGTTGTAATTGTGGTCCCAATAAAGATGGTGTGATCTCACTTTGTCTATTTTTTATTAAAAATAAAAAAATAATTTATAATATAGTGATTGTATAAAATATATAATAATTTTAAAATTATTATTCTGATTGATTTATTTCTAATATATATATATATATATATATATATATATATATATATTAATAAGATCATGCTAAACTTGGCTAAATTGGCCAATAAGGCTTGTTCAATATTTGGCTCCACTTGCAAAAAAAATTTTTAGCCTAACCTAACCTAATTTAATATAGTTAAATCAAGACCAAATATGTTTATCATCCCTGTTTCAAACTTTGCTTGATTATGAAAAACTTCAAATTCAAGTTACACGTACATGTGTTGAACTAGTATTAATGGCTGGCAAATACTTGTATATTTTGTGTTGAAGAAATTGCAAGAAACCAAAAGCTTTTGATTGCATTCTATCTATAGGTGATGATGTACCAATCATTTCTTCGTGATTGTATTGAAATGTTAATAACATGTAGTAAGTGATTCTTCCATGCAAAAACATTTGATTTGAGACGACTTAGGTTTCATTTGGTAGTGTGAGGGGATGAAAAAAGAAAATTTTATATAATATCTATTTTGTCGTCATAATTATTATTTATTAATTATTACTTAATTATTAAAAATGAGAGTATTAAAGTTGTTTTTCATTTTTAAAATTACTTTTCTTTTTCATCTTCATTTTTGGATTTATCTTTTTATGTACCAAACGAATGACATCTTTAAAAAAATTAATGCTCAGCAAAATTTCTTTGTTAACCTAGGTTTTATGTATATTGAGTGATTTTTTCAATTCATTATTTGGGTAATAGCTAGTGGGGAGAAAACCACATGCAAAGTTGAAATTGAAATTTTTATTTTTTATTTTTTACAATGCGAACTAATTGAATGTCCTTGTTCTCACTACCATGAAATTGACTGGCATTTTATAAAGGTAAGAAGAAGAGGAGAAATTGAACAAGCTTTTTATAAGCATATCATAATTTGATTTATTCCAAGACATCTGGATTACGAAAATGTGAATTTCGGGCAGAAAGGAGAAAAAAAAAAGAATAATTTTTTTTCTTCCTACATCTTTAATTAAAGAAAAAAAATCAAGTGCTGAAAAGCAAGGTCAAGACTCTGAAAAATCCTTAAATCAATCAAATTTATTGATGAATGATGATGTTTAATTTCACAATGCATTGTAGTTTCCAAAAGAAATTTATAACATGTATGGTGAATCAAATATATATTTTACTCTTACGTGATAATATTTAATAATAATTAACAATATCAAATATATATTTTTAAATTTCTCTTAGCTTAATAAGGTACTCCCTTTAGTCTTATATATAAAAAATAAATAATTAACTCGTAAGAATTAAAAAAGTTGATTAAAAGTAATTCATCTTTTTAATTTTGTTTTAAATAAAAATTATTTTTAAGAATATTCTTATTTAAAGTGTATATTTTTTTCTTAAAATTAATAATATCTACTATTCATAATTTAAAAAATTCATTTAATGAAAAGTATATTTAGAATATTATAATTAATATAATATATGTTAATAGTTTATTTTTTATATTTAAGATTAAATGAAGTTTCAAAAAAGTTTTTTTATATATAAAATCAAAAGGAGTATTATATAATACATTGGTGAAACCTAAAAAGGTTACACAAGTTTTAAATTTCATGAAATTGTTTAGGGAATCAAAATTAATCATTAGCATTAAAATAGTTATTCCATTTAGGTGTTGGTTATAAAGGATACTCTTAATTCAATTATTTTATAAGCAATTGTTAGATAAATATAGACTTAATTATGAACTAATCTTGTTTAAAAACAAGTATAACCTGTGAAAAAAATTACAAAAACTTGAGTTTGAAACTAGATTTGACTTGATAGTATTTGCAAATTGTCACATTTAGGCTCAGTTTGATTAAAAATACGCCAAGTTTAACTTGACCTATTTTAAAATAATAAATGACAAATTAAAAAAGAAAACTGTAACAAGATTGTGCTCCAAGTTCGTACAAAATGAAGATGTCAAAAATAAACTGATGCCTATTGCTTGCTTTAATGTTGAAATACTTATAAAAATCTATAAAAGATGGCATACAGGAGGGAGCACCTTCACTGGTTGGCTGCGGTACAAACAAATCCCTTGCGTTGTAAATTGAAAATAATTAAATAAAGTAAAACATTGTGATCATAGACTATAACTCGGTCTTATGTGAAATGAAACCCTATATGCTCTTGGACCAAAGACGCTTGAGTCCCCAGCACGAGCCTTTACCTCTGGATATTGGGTCGATTGAAATTACTCATATGTTGCATGGCATTTAGCAAGGATATGGTTCGCTCTCTTTTGCAACCCAATTGACAAGAAGGAAAAGTACAAATTTTATGGAAAATATTATGAATGTTTAGTTGGCTAATTGATAATAAATAATAAATAAAAAGTTGATTATAATACTGGCCAATTTTATATTTAAATTATTTTAAAACATGTTATTTTTTATTAAACTTTTTTTAAAGTTTATATTTTTTTTGGGGATTAGATTAACTTTTAGCCCATCATGTCTAGATTAAGATCGCAATTTTAGCCCCTCCTACCTTATCTCAACTCGATTTTGTATCTGATATTTATATTTTAATTTAAGAACAAATAACTGAACCAATAATAATTATACTTTTTAAAAAAACTCAAAGACCAGCTGATGTTCCAACAATATTTTAGTTTAATTTTTCTTAGAATAGAATACTTTTTTCTTGAAAAAAATTTAAATTATAAGTCTTCATCAAGTTTTCAGTACAAGTGGAAAGTAAAAGTAAAAAAAAAAAAAGATAATAAATTATAAGTGCAACGGAAATATTGATCAGAAAAAAAAAATGGTGTTATGTCTCCTATAAAAGGCTCCGTGAGTAGGTCTAGTTTAGGTTTAGATAGATCCTGAGGTACGCATCTGTATCTTTCTCTCGCCGCAAAGGGAAAAACTCCATGGTCCTTAGTACCATCTGATTCTTCAGAAACCGGAAGTTCATCTCCGTTTGGTGATGAAATACTGAAGCATCTGAGACACTCTTGTTCATATCTGAAGTGAAGATGTTGTTTTCTACACCTACAAGGTATGCCTTTCCCAAATTTCCTCTCTTCCTTCCGTCTTCTCGGTTTACCTTCCTTTTCTCTTTCCCTTATGCCCTCAATCTCAAATTTTATCTTCGCTCTCTATCCCCAAATCCAAACAACATCCAGGACGCTGTCGATTCATTCAATCGTCTGCTCCATATGCGCCCCCACCCTCCATAGTCGAAATTAATGAGGTGTTAGTTTCAATTGCAGAGATGAAACGTTATCCCACTGCTATCTCACTTTCTGCACAAGTGGAATACATGGGATTCGCACCATGTTTATTTACTCTGAGCATCTTGATCTATTGTTACTGCCAAATTGCGGCAGAATCCATTGATTAAGGTGCCATAACTAACTTCATTTAAATCAAGTTAGTTGTGTTTAAATAAAGTTAGTTATGGCACTTAATCAGTGGGTTACGTAGAACAGAGAAATCAAGAGCTGCTCCATGAGATGCAGATCCATAAGATCCAGAGATGACTAACTGAGTCTCTTGTAGTTATGTACAAGAGCAGCTGAGGCAGATGATTTATGTTCTAAAATATTGACATGTCAAGGCGCTAAGTCAAATGGTAAAGTCAAATGGTAATGAAAGACATGCGCCTTATCTTAAGTTGTGTTTGCCATTTGATTATTGAGGAATAATGTTAATGGATGATCAAAATTGGTTTGGCACCTACTGTAATTAGTTGTTGTACTAGGTTCAAACTTATTCCCAAGATCATTATTTTTTTTAAGTTTTTAAACAGGAACATGGAGGGGAACGTTCCCCTTTATCATTCTTTTCTAATAGAAGTTTTCAACTGAACGCAGAGTAGGTTGCTTTGCGTTCAGCGTGATGTAATATCACCTAAATGCAAAGCAACTTGTTCCGTGTTCAATTTAACACATTGAATGTGAAGCACAAGCCCTGCGTTCAATGTGTAATTCCTTTACTTTCACCGTTAAGAATGAAAGATAATATTGTTTGATTGGCCCAAATCAACGCATTTTTTTTTATAAAAACAGAAACTTCTAGTTAAAATTACAGAATGACCCCAATTTTTAACTACACTTTCAGCAAAACTATCGCACTTCTCTTTGTTCTCTCATTCCTTACTCTTTCAAAACTACCATTCACCTCTCATTTTCTACTTCTAATTTTTTACTCTCGCATTCTCTTTTATGTTGGCAGAAGAGTTCACTTTCTTTTGCTTATTCACTTTGTCTATTTTCTATTAAAGATTAAAAAAAATTATTTATAATATAGTGATTACATAAAATATATGATAATTTTAAATGGTCAATTATTGGTTATTATTTTGAGTGATTTATTTATTTATTTGTGATATTATAATTTATTAGTATGTTATAATATCATATTAGCTTAAAATTTTAAACATAATTTAATGTATATTAATATCTTAAAAAGAATAAAATTTTAGTATAAAATAATTTTAGATGGAAATTATAAATACAATTCATTAAATAATTATAGATTAAAAATAATAAAACTAAGAGTACAAATATTTGTAGATGAAATTATAAATAAAATTATTAAATATTTATATTTTGGATGTAAAGAAGTTTTATGTATTTTTCTGTGTGTGTGCATATATACAAATAGGAGAATTTATAATAGTAATGAAGGTGCGACATTTGAGTGGGTTAGACATTATTCTTGTATTACTTTGGAAAGATTAAAGGAGATGTTTGGAAAAAAAGTTATGAGTTGTCTTAAATTAGTTCGTGTACAAGTTGATACGTGGGTATCTTTATTTGCATCAATGTGATACTTGGTGTGTATTATAGAAGATGATTTTGATGTCTAATCGATGTGGCAAGTAAACAAACAATTTTCAAACTAATTGGGTGTATTTAGATCTGTACCCATATATTTTAACGGCACATACACAAGATACGAGGGCCTATACACATTTATGCCTATGTTATTATCATAGGATGAACCAAAGATGGACTATGTGATTTTATCACATTGTGTCAATAGTGACAAATAATCTACTTTCTATTCAAAGAGTTATTAAGAGGGTGTATGGTATTTTTGGATACACTATCATACAAGAAAGCATGGTTCACCAAGTACGAAGTGATCACCATTGCATTTGAGAATTGAAAACATTTATATGCCTTTTTGCGAAGATAGTTGGTTGATGTTCTGTACTTAATGCCTGGTTTATATTATGAGTTTATTACTAAACAATGTCCATAGACTAGCTCCGATGCGAAACTTTTGGGGTTTTGGACTTTTAAGTCTTATATGGATATTTTTGATTATTTGAAGTCAATGATTCTAATTAACAACACCTTTCTATATAAGAAGTACTAAGGTAACTTGCTAATTGTAAGCACATAGGTTGAGTCTAAGAAGATGGTGCTTGCAACTAGCAATTGTAAGCACATGTGTTTCCCAGCTCCAAGTGATAGTCTTTTGAAATATCACCTTTTATGTTTTCATTTTCTTCCTATTTCTTTCTCTGTAACCATGTTTTCATTTCTATTATGTAGATCATGAAATATGTATCAAAATGAGTTGTTATATATCTAAAATAATTAAGTGATTACAAAGATATAAGCCTTTACTATTTGTTAGTCGTTCAAAGTCAAGGGGAACAAAAAATTGCATGATGCCTAGTATGCCTAGTCGGGTGCAAGCATGAAAATTCAATCTTGGTTTATATTGAATTGAGCATAAACCCAACCTGGTCAGGCCTATTACAACCTTACTCAATGATGATTGCAAGTGCTATGTTCTTGGCCTTATCTTGCGTGTTTGCAATTAACAATATATCTTTATACTTCCTGGATAGAGAAGTGCTACTGACTTGGATAATTGGTTTCAAGTAGTCAAAAACATCAATACAAACTCAATGGAACATCCTTGAAAGTTTCGTGTCCTGAGTTGGTCTGTGGACATTCTTTATTAACAAATTTTATTTTGACCAAAAAGCATATAAATGCTCCCAATTCCCAAATATGATGGTAATCGCTTAATAGTTTTAGACCATACTTTTTTGTATGACATCATGTATCCAAAGATCCTAAATACCCTCTCAATAATTCCTTGAATAGAAACAAATAGATTTTTTGTTACAATTGACACAATATATGATGAGATCACGTTGGAGTCCAACTTGGTGATCCTACAACAGTAATGGAAACACAGGGCCTCTATATCTTGTTGTTTGCCAAAATTTTTCATTGTCAACTTAGCGTGTCCTGGCCCTTGAATTGCTATGCCCAATGCAACGATATTCTTCATATTGCAGATGAGTAATACACCCTGAATGTGTGTTATATGCACATAGAGTCTATTTTCACCGCATGTTGCATAGGTCGTTTATTAGCAAATTGAATGCCAACATACAACTCTTGGTTGTCATTCAAATCAATGGTGTCCTCCATCTTTGGAATCTCAACATCATTTGCGACATCTGTTTTAACTTGTGAAAGGAAAGCAATTGTTAAATGCTTGTACTGGTTCAATGTAATTGTTGTTCAGAATTATTCATTATATCTTCTAGCTCATCCAATGGCGAAGGAGGACTAGTAGTGCCCATTAATGGTTGGAACGAATTGGGCCGAGATGTGTAACTGATAGAAGGAATGAGATACTACTAGATGTAGGCGAATTGGGGATTAAATGCTTGTATATCTACTAGGTAGGAGTTGAACAGTGAGACATGTTCTTCAATGCCATGAATTTGGCTGGTGGATGTGATTTTGAACGATTCATAGACATCGACTTGTGCCATGTTTAGATCCACAGTGGTAGTTGAAATATGTGCGTATAGATGTGGTGCACCCAATTGGTTTAGAAATTGCTAATTCACTTGCTATATCGTTTAGACATCAGAATCATTCTCTATAGTTCATGTCAAGTACTATGTTAAATTATGCGAATGAGGATATCTATATACCAACTTAGACACAAATTGATTTGAGGCAAGTTATAATTTTTTTCCCAACTACTTCCTTTAATCTTTCCAAAATGTTGTCAAGGTCAACTTTTAACATTCTTGATTTTGCACGCTCAAAAGTCACTCTCTCACTGTTATCATAAGTCCTTCGATTTGTATATATGCATAGAAGTTTCTTGCTTTTACTCATTATGATTTCTGTAATAAGATGTGTGTATAGACACAAGGAAAAATATATAAATCTTCTTTATATTCAAGATATAAATATTTAATAAATTTTGTTTATAATTTCATCTACAAATATTTGTTCTTATAATTTTATTGTTTTCATTTTATTATTTTCAAGGTATAAATATACACTAAATTATATTTAAAATTTTGAGCTTACATGATATTATAACATAGTAAATTATAATATTACAAATAAATAAATAAATTAGTGAGAATAACAACCAATAATTGATCATTTCAAATTATCGTATATTTTATGTAATTACTATATTATACATAAATTTTTTTCTCTTACTTTTAATAGAAAATAGACCAAGTGAAAAAGTAGAAGGCCCACACAATCTTTATAGGCAGTAATAAGCTGAGCAAATCAGTTGTTGTTTCTGTAATATTGGGAACACAACTACAACCAGAACTTAGAAAAGAGAGAGTAAGTGAGCTCTTTTTCCATCATGAAAAAGAATGAGAGTTGAATGGGAGTTCTAAGAGGGTAGAGAAAAAGAAGTGTGATGACATGGGTGAGTGTGTTGATTAAAAACTAGAGGGAGGGTTATTTTGTAATTTTAATTGCAAGTTTATTTTTCTAAAGTGGTGACGTACTGATTTGGGCCAATCAACTCCCTTCATGGGACAATGTAATCTTCTTGTTCTCTCAACGTGCGCCAAGTCTCCCTTTATCTTCATTTTTAATTGTAAAAGTGAAGGAATAACACAATGAATATGAGGCCTATTGCTCCACATGCAGTGTGTCAGATTAAAAGCGAAGCAGGTTGCTCCATGTTCAGGTGATATTACATCAGATTGAACGCAGAGGATGAAACTCCAAAAAAAAAAACAGCTGAATGTGGAGCAACTTGCTCCGTGTTCTGGCCAATCTTTTTTTTTTTTAATAGTAAAGCCGAATGCAGAGGATGCTCCTTTGTGTTCCTATTAAAGAAAAAAAATTAAGTATCTTGAGAATAGGTTTTGGTGATTGTGGAAATTTCTTTTTGACATTGTAGTAACAGTGTCAAAAAGCCAAAATTAAAATGGTCAATGAAGCTATGGATCTCCTTAAAGATATGTGTTGCAAAAGCTTGGTTCCTGATGTTGTAACTTACAATTCTCTTATTGATGGCTTATGCAAATTAGGGAGACTTTCATATGTGCAAGATCTTGTTTATGAGATGCATGATAGTGGTCAGTCCCTTAATATTGTTTGGTGCATTTTGCAAAAGCCGGCATCTCAACAAGGCAATTGCTTATTTAAGCAAATTGTTGATCAAGGAATTCAACCTATTGTGTACACATATACTAATTGATGGTTTGTGCGAAGGTGGTACACTAAATCCTGCACGAGGGACTTTTCAGAATCTTTTGATCAATTGCTGGTGTACTAATGTTAGGATTTATTATGGTATGATCTCTGGACTTTGCAAAATGGGCTTGTTTGATGAAGCAATGGACTTGCTTTTAAAAATGAACGTGACTAGCTGCCTATCTGATTTTGTGACATTTGAAACATTTATTATAGCTCTTCTAAAAGAAAATAAGAAAGATAAGGCAGAGAAGCTTCTTCAGGAAATGATAGCCAGAGGCCTGTCAGAAAAATAAAACAAGGTGAGACGCTGCAGTTCTTCTTCAAGCTACTTATATATTCATGTTGAACTTGTGTGAACAGTCACCAAAATCTTGTGTGTTTTGTGTTAGAGAAGCTGGACTATGCAGGGGGCTGACTTTTGTTGAAGTAGTTTGGATTATATTAAATTTGTATTTATTTTAACTTTGTGTTGTTCCCATTGGTTGATTTTTTTATTTTGAAATGATTTATCCGTCTTCCTTAGTAGTTCATAATATGCTTTATGAAGCTTTTGGTGTTTCTGAGATCTGAATATTTGTTAGATTGTGAGTCTTTCATATGTCATCGTTTAAAATTATAGCCCTTTTATTTCACTATGAACAATGTAGAAATTGACAATGATATAGTTGTTGTGTGTGCAAAACTAGTTAACTGGAAAATATTACTTTTTTGAGGACATCCTATTGATGCACAGTACACCACGTGAGCATACTACAGCCTTGTTTTTCCTATCAAACACATCACTTTACACTTTCACTGTGGATGGGAATATGCTTTATATTCTCCAGCTGGTTATGGATTACGTTATAATGTGTGTTGAGTTGCACAATCTCTGCAAAGAAGAAAATGAACTTTAAAGAGATAAGTAGTCAACACCTTCATTGCCCAGCTCGAATATCAAATTGATATGCTGGAATAGGTACAATCTTGACAATATCATCATTGGCTGGCATTTGATTGATCAATGGCAAGCCATGCAATAGGCAATCGCCTCAGTATACTAAAGATACTGGATGCTTTTCAAAGAGAATGATATAAAATGTTTTGGTATGTTGTAGTTTTGTCTGACATGGATTATACCTTGTTAAAGCAAAGTTCTGTATTCTCTATCTAAATAAGCTGGCTCCATTGGGTCAATGTTGTCATCAGAATTGGAAATAGTCATGAAATTTTTTATTGGGATCGCCAAATAAAAGTAGGAGAACGGTGTTGTTCTGAACCCCTAAGCCTGTGATAGCAATAGTTGAGAAAATTGTGTGTTTTTATTTGCATGTGAAGTCCTTCGCCTCCTCTTTAAAAAAATGAAATGAAAGGAGAGATCCGTAAAACTGCTAAATCTGCTGAAATTGACTATTTTCACTCAACTATATTTTTATCATTTAGTTTTAGTAGAAAGACTGAAAAGTTGACTAATGGCTTGGATGTGGTTGCAGGTCTATATTTAGCTCCTGCCATTTCAGGTTGAATTTACCATTGTTGTTTTGGCATTTTACTTTTTGTGAAATAAATTTACAGTAGAGGTACTGTTTACTGTTCTCCAGGAAACTAAGAGGCCAGAATGCCTGATTCCTAGAATGACATTCTTGAGGCATAGATTGCCAATGGGAGATCAAGGCTTCATTGACCTCGTTGCGCATTTGCTTGAGATTAACCAAAAGAAGCAGCCTCCTGCATATCTGAGGCTCTGAAGCACCCAAGGTGTCATTCCCTTATGCACCGATATCATCTTGAAGGAATTGGATGTTAACTCGATGGTGGAGACAGTTAGATAGATGCACTAAAATGGTATGGCTGGCTCGAAGGAATAACCATTGGGACAGTGATAGGTGCTAGCATAGTGTAGGAGGAACACTAATACGTAATTCCGGATTTTGGATATTTCAAAGGTTATACTATCTCTTAGTCAAACTTTATGTATATTTTCTCGTTGTTATGATTTTGTGATCACTTTCTTATCAGATAACATCCCACTTAAGTAATTACATTGCTTGATGCAAGAAGAAAGAATCAAAAAGTAAGTTTAGAATCTCGTGTACTTCACTGTCCATGGAGACGAACTTGACTGAAAATTGACGTGCGAATGTACAGATTGCTAAATTGAGTCTTCATTATTAGTTAAATGAATGAATAGAGTTAACTGTGAAGTTTCATCTATATCCTTTCTTGTAAATTACATATTGTCAGGTATTCTCTCAATATATAACTCCAGATATTGTATGCTTGCTCACAGGATCAACATGAATGCTTTAAGCGTATGCCCTTACTATTGCTAAATTATTATATTGGGCATAAGTCATTTTTTTAAATTATTCATTACAAAGAATTATAGAGAAAGAATAAGTTTATCAAATTTTAAATTAAAGATCTAATATTTAGACCAGCCTGTCCATTAATTTACCCCATGTGAGGGAACTGGATAGGGCCTTTAGTAAGCCATGAAGCACAGTACTTAGTTGCAGCTCAACCTTCAGTGGACTGTAGACGTGTAAGTGGCTAGCCTGGCCGAGGAAAAACTAATACAGATTTCAGACTCCCGTTCTAGATTAGAGTCTAGTCGTACCGATCAGATAGTCTTGAAAATGAACAAGTTCTCATCTCCTAGCTCACCTAAAAAAGCGTGTAAATAGAGGTTGAGAGTTAAAAAGTAATAAAGGCGAATGCCATTTGTCTACCCCTCATCTTTTGTATAATGAAATAAATATAATATCTTGATTGCACAACCGACAATTATAATGAGAGCTATGGGCAACCCTCCTTTTGGAATGTTATAATCCTTGATCTCCTGTCAGCTATAGAATATTCTTTCCATCCAAATTTGATATGCATTAGGATTTCCACAGGAGATAAAGCTAAACCTTCCATTAACCGTTTGTTCCTTGCAAACCAAATAAAATTCAAAATGGCAATAAGTAAGAGAGTGAATTCATATAGTATATTTCTATGGGTGTGAAATTGTTGGAACCGGATATCCAACCAATCAAATAAAGATGGTTGTTGGATTGCATCCGTTATTAACGTTAGATTAGAACCAAACCAGACAGCCTTTGCAAAGTAGCACTGCAAACACCAATGATCGATAGTTTCTTTCATATTACCACAAAAGTGACATTGTATGGATACCTTAAATTATGCTTGACATGAACAGTGGATAGTGGAAGTGCACCATGACACTATAAATTAGATCAATTTTTGTTATACCTAAAGTCTCTAGCACTGGCGAAGGAAAAGTAGAGCAACAATTGAGAGACTCATCAGTCGAGTTTGGTTTCTCTGCTTTCAATAACAATCTCGTCCCCTCCAGGCAGGAGGCTCTCCCACTTTGTTTTTTACTTAATTTTTTTCTGTGGTTCTTCGATAAAGCCTTATAGTTTTCAGCCGCCATATATGTACCATTGGGAGACAATTTTTTTAATTAAATAATCTCATGCCCCAGTTAATCAATAAGGGGTAATCAAGATTTGCCTTGCGACATCATCTGAATAGAGGAGACCCACTTTAGATTTATCCCAACCCAAGAAAGAAGGATCATGAAGATCATACACATAAGAGACATGCAAATTTGCATTAGCATTAGATTTAGGTCACCAATATTTACTATGTAAGCTGATATCTTGCTTATCACCAACTTTCCACCGAAGATGGTCTAGAACCAACTTAATATTAGCTGATATACCCTTCTATATCCAAGATGGTTGGGATGTATTTTTGAAACAACTATCTATTTATTTGCATACTTGGAGCAAATCCAATGACTGCAGAGTGAGTTTGGTCAATGTAGCGGTTATTTTTCATTTGATATTGTATTCGAATTATACAATACGTTACTTTTGGACGACAACCTAACATTACTTTTATTATATCAATAATTTATATCATAAAGATTTGACAAAATTTTACATTGATTGTCGACTGCTTAATACAATCATCTTTTTTTTTTTAATTTAAAACCAATTATAAAAAATAATTTACATCAAAATTCAGTATACGTAGAATTTTGGTGTTCATTTTCAAAAGGAAAAAAAAATTCCAAAGCATCAATCTAACATTGAACAAATCTTTGTATTAGGCAGCATCGAAAAAAATTGTGCAGCATCGAAAAAAAAATTGCTGCTAAACTTTGTCTTGTTCAAAATTTCTTACTTAAATCTAATGTGTACCCCAAAATAAAGCTATTTTTATTTTTTTAAAATATCATTGTTATACCATTGAATCTTTTAAGAAAATTTTTATAGTTATATTTTTATTAAAAAATTTAATAAAAAATATAAAAAAATTATGGACCTATCTAATTTCTTATTTTTAGAATAATTTTTTATTTTTAAAAATAAAAAAAATTGTTTAATAATATGTTTTTAATGAAGTACTTTGTAAAACAAAAAAAATAAAATTTTATTTTTAAAAACAGAAAAATTAAAATATTTTTTAGATGTTTTGTAACTTTTATCCTACAAAATCAGAAAAAACAAAAAATAACTTTTTTAAAATAATAATTCAAACAAATTTCTTTATTTTTTTATTTTCAAAATTTGTTCTGAAAAACATCTATTTTGAAAACATTAAAACAAATCCAGAATCAAATAAACCCTATATCTTAATGTAATTCTTTACTTTAACCCACAAACCCAATCCTCAAATCTGACCACTAGTCCTGGAACACCGCCAAATCCAGCTTCTTGTTTTTTTTTTTGTTAATGTCAAAAAGCTCCAAGAATGCATCTGGACAGACCCTCGCAGAATTCTTATTGACTCCATGAAAATTGCCCCTGATACATTCATATTTAGGCACAAAGCCTAAGTTCTAAACACAACTGCCTAACCTCCATTTTTCTTTGCCAACTGTTACCATGAACACAAATTGCATGCTTTCACGCACCATGGTGATAAATTCTTCTATTTTTCCTTTTCACGGATTCAGTCGCAGCAGGAGCTTTTGTACACAAGGTTTACTATAATAAGGTATTCAATTAAATAAGGACAAAACTTGGAAATAATTCTTCAAATATTTGCTATTATATTTTCTAATAAAATTATAATACGTGTATACTCTCCACATATCATAATTCTATTAAAAAAAATTTAATAAATACTTCAAAAACATACATAAATTTTCTATTTTCATCAAATAATGCCAACAATGGACCAGTCAAATCACCATACAAATCGAAGTTGCCAACAAGATATGCACATCTTTACAGGGTCTAGCTCGTGTTCATAACAGCTATGCTAATGAAAGGATTCCCTAACCCCGAATGGATGCCCGGGGGACAGCAGGTAAACCCAATTCATCCTCAGCCTGTCAGCATCAAAAGCAAGCAATCAATGAGAGAAGGTATAGAACAAAATTCATGCATAAAGTAGTCAGCAAAAATTCTTGGGTAAATTAAATTTGCAGACCAAATCGATTATAATAAATATATAAGCATGTCAGAGAAAGTCTACTAAAAGTGTGTCTAGCATGCTTACATATCTACTTGTAATTAGCTTAGTTTACAAAGCACTACATAAAAATTTTCTCAAGTAGTCTGCATTCAGTTGTAAAATTAAACTTAATACAGAAACCCCCCATTATCATTACCAATCAGTAGGCCGGAGGGTAAACTATACAAGTTGGCACTAATGAAGAATAAATATTATGATTCCTTCCATTCACTACGGAAACATAGTCCATATGGATAGAAGATACTGTGAACAGCGAACAGCATTTAGGGGACGGGAAAATTAAGACAAGTCTTGTTCAGAGAACCAAGCATTGTTAAGGCACATCTTTACATCACCAAACAGAAGAATTCAACATCAAACATCTCACAGAAGTATATCATCAACTACATTCTTCAAGGGCAGTATGCTACAAGCTTAATGGCACTTTTTATTCCTGTTAGGAGTGCCCCAAACGTACTGGAGCAGAAGTGTTGGGAACCTTAAATAAAAATAAAAACATGCATTAACCTGATCAGATTTGGTATTCATTACACAGTAATATTTCTGTAATATTCAAACTTCCATAAACATATATTGCAATTGGGCCTACAGATCATGTAATTTGTTTAACATAATTTTTCAATATGTTATTGACATGCTAGTGCTTCAGTAGTATACTTTTTGTTTAAAAAAAATAAAAGTCACCATTCAAATCTTTATTATTTCTATATTTAAGAGTTTATGCTGTACAATCCCTTACATGTGATGTATAAGAGCTCCATTAAAGAAGTCCCACGTATAGGCTTCTCCATAAACGGTTGTACGATGTAGAAAAACTGAAAAACTATAGATGATGTTTTTAAACAAGCCCACTCCAATCCCCTTTCTTATTGACTCTGTACTCTACGCAACTTCAGCAAATTTCAGCGCTTTGCCATACATACCTGCTTCAACTTCCACTAATCTTTACCAAATTTCAAAATTATGATTCCTATATTTGTTTTTCAGCCTTCAAAATACATGTTAAAATGAATTCCAATTATCTTAGATGCTATAGGCCTTCAATGAACAGCCTTGATTATCATCCCTTCCTGACCTTCTTTAGAACCCAGAGCCCCACTCTTTCACAAGTACTTCCAGTCAAATTTAACCGGACTGCCCCAATCCACTTACCCAAGCTTATGGTATCAAGAAATCTTCTAGCCATCTTGAAATTCTAAAACCAAGACATGCATTGAATAACACTAGCAACCAAGTTTCCTCCATTTCTCATGTTGAGTTTATCATCAATATTATTCATGCTCTTACTGCTGCACTTCAGTCAATGGTATTTTCATCCCAAACAGGGACCCCTAATCAATATAGATACTTTGATAGAGTTGCAGCTAACCACACAATGTCTAAAGAAAGAAATCATTAACTGGTTTATTCACTAGATCTTTTGCAATAAGAACATGATCAAGTTCTTTTAAAACCTCATTTAAGACAGCTTTAGAAAGAACACTGAAGGAAAATAATAACAATGAGGCAAAGAAATCATACTTGAGCATTGGTTCTGCCAGGTGGTGCTGCTGTATGTCCTGTGGGAGCAGAAGGCAAGTTAAGCTCTGCCTCCAAATCATGTTCTTTATCTGGCTGGAGGTAGGAAGGAACTCCATCCATCTCATTCTCATTTCCCATGTCTGCTTCCAGTGCATCAAGTTCTGAGCCACCAAAAACATATAATCAAGAAAACAAATATTTTAAGATACTACATAATAAATGATAGAAAAATTGTACAATTCTTAAATGTAATGGGTCCACATGTTCCCTAAAAACTGTGCTCAATGATGCATCCATGCCATCAAATGCAGCAGATCATACATTCTACAAGCTGAAACCATGTTGCTCAAAACATTGCACATGGCTTGGATAAAATGTTTGATTTTCATCCTGAAGTCCTTAAAATTAGGAAGCCAAACATGTTTAAGGACAATTACTTTTCATCAACCAGTTGCAACATCAGCTACAGGTTATTTGAAACATAAACTGTATGATTGATCTACATGGGAAACAGTACAACTAAGAATAGCTAGAGCTCATTGACGTTATCTAAAGTGTAGATAAATTTTTAACTTACCACCCATGAGCTCATCCTCGTCAATGTCATCAGGCACATTATAGCTTCTACCTAAGGTCTCTTGTATTTCATTACTTACATCCATCAGGTCCATCATCTCATCTTGCAAGTTCTGCATTTAGCACACATCAACAATTTAGACCAAAACTTCTCAGAATTAGCCAGACAGAAGCTAGAAGAGGAAAGGGAAGAGAGTTCAGACATCAATATCTTGTATCTTCACAGTTTTCATCATTCCCTTCAATTCCTTGTTGGCAGACTTCAAGGCTGACATCTGAAAGGAGCAAAGGGGGGCCAAAAAAGGGAGAAAAACAAATTGTTACATATGGTTTCTCAAAAGCTAAATACAAACTAGAATTCGTCTAAAAGGATTCTAACTAAGCGTGTTTCTATGAAGAGACCCCTCATTAATGACAAATAATATGTCTCAACCCTCTCATGAGGTAGGAAGCAGGTTCCAAATGGGGTACAAATAAAACCTTGCCCTGATATTCTGTATAAAACACACACACACAAGTGCACATCAACGGTTCAATAACAGAATTAGAAAAGAAGAGTAAGCTCTTTGCAACTCACAGTTTGTTGAGCATCTTTAATACCCTCTGAAGCAAATGCAACCTGATCAAGATTAAATGTCTGATTATACAGCATGTCACGCTGCCCTTCATACCTATCAAGAAGTGGTGAAATAATAATTTAACATATGATCATAGACATAATTCTAATTTCTTCACTTTACTAAGTCCAACTTTTCTAACTATGGAAAGAAGAGACCCAAATCAACTATTAGTTAACAATTCAAATGCATATGCATCAGCGAGTTACAACAGATACCATTTGAGCAAAGGAAGTAAAGTTAGATTTCTTCAATTAGACAAATAAAAACAGTAATATCCTAACAACCTCTAAAATATCCAACGAAACTGACATGGCCTGTAGGAACAAAAAAATATACAATGAGATTCTCAAACATAATATCATAATGACACTATAACCAATAGAATGTAATGAAATGCAATATATATTTATATTATGGTGAGAAACTGAATAAAATTTAAATCTTCCAAAAATTGCAAGTTACTCCTACAAAAATAAGAGGCCAATGTAAATTCTAGAGTAAAAACTCATGCACAGACATACTCATTCGTTCTGCATAAACATGGATAGAAATTTAGAAAGCCCAAAAGAATACATGAATTTTTGAAGTCAACTAAAATCATACATAACTTGAAAGTCAAGTCCATATGCATATGCAGCAGTATTACTTGTATAATTTGAAGAGTTAAGAAAAGAAGTCATGAGGTTTTATAAACGTATAAATAAATAATATAACAAAATTAAAAACTCTGATCAACAATGAAAAGCTAAGGTAAAAATGAAATCCGACAATACTCTTCTTTAGGCCAGTCTTAAAATGTTAGGAAAGCAAGTTAGGATAACAAGAGACACTATCCCAATATATCTAAGAATGAAAAGTTGGAAAGTTCCATAAGTCATAAAGTTGGAACAACAGATATCCATTAAAACGCAGGGATAAAATATAACCTCTTAAAGAACAGATAGGTAAATGCAGACTGAGACACAGAGACCATTCAGGAATAGAATATAACCTCTTAAAGAACAGATAGGTAACCGCAGACTGAGACACTGAGACCATTCAGTTATGTGAGAAAAAATAAGTCTCACATGAGCCAAGCAAAAACCAACGCACTTGAAGTAAAATAGGCAGAAGAAACCAAAGGACTATAAAAAGACTAATGGACAATGACAAATAAATCACTGACCTTGAATTCACGGCCAAATACAGCATAAACTGAATGATGAAAGAAAATATATCAAATGGACCCATCACTAAAGATTCAGAAGGTATATACAGCTTAGCTGTGATAGAAGCTAAGTTGGGTAACACAATTACCACATTTTTTTATCAACTGCGATATATTCATCACCGAACAAATCCCTTTCTTAAATATGCCGACAAACTGAGATAATACAATATTTGCCCATCTTTGACATATCAATTAGCTTAATCAATTTTCTAATAAAACTGCAACAAACAGGTTAAATAAATAAGGAATAACAAACTTACATTCGCTTTTGCTTAAGAACTCTCATTGCTCTAGCTTTGATCGCTTCTTGTGCAGGACCAGGCCTTGTTTTCTTGATCTGTTCTTTATATCTACTAAGTTCAGCATCAAGCTTCTTAATCTTCTCATCCACTGTATCACCTCTTTTAGTAATCTGGAATATATGGCATACTTTAGGCAAAACAGATAATTGAAATCATCAATATGTATCCAGCAAGACAGCAATTCAAGCAATTGAGCCAACTAACTACTAATAGCAGGATAATAGCATAGCTATTTTTTTAAAATATATACATATATATAGTGTAAAACAAATTATTAAAAAAGAAAGAAGAAAAAAAGAAAACAAAGGCACAGAAAAAGCAGCTTAAGCATCATCTCTAAATCAAAATTAATTTTTAATACATGAGTAAAATCTAGACTCTAAGAATTTCTTGCCACAACAGTAAGTTGTTTCTTCAAGGTTTATGGAGTACAAAAATTTAATACAAATTAGTCAGCTATAAACCTTGAATAAATAACTTCCTTTTGTGGCAAGATAATTGCCGTGTACAAAATTAACATTTTTCTAAAAATAAATCTCCAACAATTTCAGTACAAATTGCAAGTCGGAGCTCAACTTTCAGTCTGCATCAAGTCCAGATTTAGAGTGTAAGGTGCAGGTCAAAAACCCAAGAAGATAGAAAAGGGAGAACAGGAAAGTACTATACTTATCTTTCACCATGGAGTAGTTAATTTACTTCTTAAAGGGGGGCAACATAATCAAGGAACAACAGGGAGTAAAAACTTACATAAATCCACTGTCCAAACATAACCATCGACTCTTCTGAAAAAATGGAGACTTAACAATTTCCAGGTTTATGCATTAAAAGTCAAATTTTGTGAACGCACCCGAGCAACTAATAAATGAAGCATTTATCTTCTGGAATTTCACCTAATTATGTGAATATTAATCCATCTACACCCATTATATTCCAATCTCTTTTTTGATAGAATTTTATCCATAATCATAACCTCAATGCATAATTCCAGATGAGAAGTGCAAACCAAAATTTAATAGATGTCAAAAACCAGGGATAACAAGAAAATTCTAGCATTAATGGCTTCAAGCTCAGTATACGATCTAATATATTCCACAGCTAATATATCCAAGACCAAGTTAAAAAACCCAAATATCACGTACTCACGAGTTCTCAAATTATAATATTTTCCAATCACCTATACAAACGCAAACAAGAACAAGACCTAACAAACATAAGGGAAAGAAAAAAAAATTTCAGAGTGAACAAGGTTTGCCCGGAGAGGGTGAGAGATTAACCCGATCGGAAGCATCCTCAATTGAAGGAGGGGGCTCCTTATTCTTCTTCACACCGAAGACCCTCTTCATCTTTCCTTCACCTCTTCCTTCTCCTTGTTCGTGAAGCTTGAATGAAAGCTGTGAGTACAGAGAATACGCGGAAGCGCAGAAGAAACTAACGACGAAGACAATTGACGACGGACAGAAGGGGTCCAAGATTTTGATTTTATCAACCCTGCAAAGAAATCGTATCGGGGAGGCACACGAGGCAGAACCTTCTGGGAAAACAGAATTAAGAAAAAGAAAAAAGGCTTTTAGATATATACTTATATATAATAATATAATCTTGACTAATCCAAGAGCCGGCCGAGTTGAATTTGGGCCAAAGGATTATGGGTTGCATATGTTTGGGCTTAAGCTTAAGCCCAAACCTATCTCATTTTCGGCTCATTGTCATGGGCTTAGCTCAAAAATTACTAAAAAAGTAAGAGATGATAAAATTTTAATTTTAAATTTCTTAATGTACAAGGAAAACATAATTTTAACAATAAAATCATTTATTTACTTAAAATTGAATGTTATTATTTTTCACTAAATTAAGATGATGGTTAAGCGGTAACAATTCAAACTACATATCAATTGGATAAAACAACCACAAAAAGATAAACTAAATTTGAGCTTATGTAAACGTTACCTAAAAAATAAATATATCATACAATATCAAATCATATTTTTTAAAGGAAATACCTTTTTTTTGTACGCTAAAAGTATCCTTATATTAGTTTGTGCATCAAAACTAACTCCTTTCCCAAGTTATCTTAAAAGGCACATCTCCTGTGTTGACCTATTGTATTTAAAATAATAAATTTTTTTAAATGTTGACCCTAAAATTTGAACTAATAATCAAGATAGACCTCTTTAATCACTAGGCAAATCCTTTAAGTTTTAAAAAAATATATTATATAGACCTCTTTTAAATTTTGATAAAATTATATAGACTTCTCTTCTACTTTTAAAATATACACTTTAATCTAATTTTAATTTCTTTTACTAAAATATCCTTAATAAAATATATATATTTAGATTCATGGAGAATTTTTAATAAAAAATTTTAAAATTAGACTAAAACATAACATAATATTTTGTTTAAAAAATATCATATATATTTTAAAAATAAAAAAGATGTCTATATAATTCTAACCAAAGTTAGGGAAAAAATTTTGTGTAATATACTTTTTTAAAAAATTTGAATAACTAAAGTTCATAATTCAAATAATTTGCAATTAAAATCATGAAATTTATTTTTTTAATAATTCAACAAATCAAGATATTAATGTATGCTTTTATCAAACAAGGCGAGGCTCATGCAAAAATTGAAAAAAAAAAAAAAGGAAGAAAAAACAGAGAGGTTAGGAAAAAAGGGCACAAAATCAAATATGAAGTTACGACTATATGGCTTATGAACAGTGAAAAATACTTTTCTCTCTCTATCTCACACACACACATATAGTTATTTATTTATTTGTTTTCTTTTAAGAGTTAATGTATGAAGCCAGAGTCATGTTGACTAAAAAAAAAAAGTCGGCATCATAATTATAAATATTTTATATATAATTTAACAATCACATGTGTAATACTTATCTTAGCACCTAGCTTTAAGCTAATATGGATGTATATGAAGTTTTTTTTTAAGTAAATTAATTAACTTTCTTTTAAAAAAAATTTAACTAAATTATATTTATAAGTCTCTCATTTTAAAAATTATATTCAACTCTCTTATAATTTATTTTCTTTTAATGAAATTAATTTTTTATATAATATATGACTACCTTTACAATTATATTAAGAATAATATTATAATCTTATGTTATGATAAAGTTATTTTATTTTTTAACAAAAAAAAGTATATATGAAATGAATTTTTTGCCATATATATATATCTAAATTTTAGGAAAAAAAATTAGTGTGATATTTGAAACAAAAAGAATATTAAATATAATTTAATCAATTCATTGATGGAAAACACAATAGTTGAAAGAGACCATTAGGAATGAAAAAAAAAAAGTGATTTGCATCACAATCTTCGAAAAAGAGAAGACTCGAAAGAAGGCAACACAAACTCAAAGGAAAGTCTTTGCACCGGTAGATGAGGAAGCACTTTACTAACTGCAAGCCATATCCATATTCTTTCTAAAATGTTCACATGCGTTCCATGGCCTCTTCATTGCAACCCCATTCTTGTTGGTACAGATCTTGTTTGGGGTCATGGATATTGCTTCTAGTCCCAAACAAACAAATGCATACTTGATGATGCGTGACAATAGGCCAATGCGGCAATAACAAAAAATGGGTTAAAAAATGAAAATGCATTAGGAATGGTCTGACCTGGCTTAGATCAGCTTAAAGTTACATATGCTAAGTCTTTGACATTGATATTTAGGGCCTCATGTGTATGATTTAGGTACTTTACCCATCGAGAAAGGCTGAGTATCATAGGATACTTTAATTCATCAAATAGTCTAAATTGTAATCTATTAGTAAAATTTTTAATAGTTAATAAGATATCATGGATCCAATTTTTTACTTTATTATTTAATAAATATCTAACATTTCAACAAAATTAAAACAAACATGTTAGGCTACATATATCAATAATATTAACTGAATTTTTTAATGTCCACTTTTTAGACAGTAACAAAACCTCATTGACCCATCCCATTCTTTTTTTTCTTTCTCTTTTTTTTTTTTGTTTTTTAAGTGCAACATCTCTTTTAAGCTATCGATGGATCTTTTAGTATAAGCTATAATACTCATAGTTTGGCCCATTTATATTATAGTACCTTATGGTTCGAAGGTTCGTATGTTGATATTACATGATTTAAATGGTTAGCACATTAGCATTGAATACTTTCATTTTATTATCTTTTGAAGAGAAGTCACATTATCTTCAAAATGCTTGAATTTAGCTAAAAATCACTTTTAGAAAATCTAATTTCAAAATTGCTCTCACATACTCTATTACCTAAACTCTTTGAAGTGGACAAAATATCTATAATTGAAGCCCTAAACTTGCTTATTGATTCAACCAAATGGGAGCCTTAAACATCACTTGTTGATTTGACAAAATGGAAGTCACTGATTCGATAAAGTTAAATTTATGTTAAGGATGTCATGAAATCAACACCCTTTGAGTGTTGAAATCAAAGCTATCAAAAGATTGTAAAGTACTAGAGTGCAAATGTGCTAAACCACAAAGTACTAAAGTGTAATTTACCATTTTTTTATTTGGACCACCACAGCCCCAAAAAGAAGTTACAACTCATACTCTTTGCATCCTGGCAAATAGTTTTTTTGTAGCAAAGTCATTTACATGACATAAAATAGAATTATTGAGATGACATAGTGTGTTAAGGTTACTTGTTGTTCATGCTCCATTTTTTAATGTATCATATCATATGCACTGCATATGTTTTATCTACATTTTCCTTAGAGATGTTAAGGAGGATAATGGTTTGGTGGGTTATGACAAAGATGTAGCTTAAGACACTAGTTAGTTTTTTTTTTCTTTTAAGAATTAGTATTATATTTGTATTGGTGAAAGCATACCCATTATAAATAATCTTATCATTTGTATACTATACGTTTAAAGGATATCATGCCCTTAAGAAAGAGATAATTATCTAGGACACAACATATTTATATTATTTGTAAAGCATCACAAAAGATAATATTTTACATACAAATCCTTTCTCTTAAAAGATAGATGTGAGCAAGCCCCAAATGTTAGTCTTGTGATACATCATCTATCATAAGTTATTATTATATATGCCTCAAGAAAGAACTTTCTCATATTTTATATCTTGTCTCATTTTGGAGTAAGTTCATTCGAACATCCCTTCTCCCATGGACACAACTCCATCTTCCTCTTCATAGCTATAGAGGCATAAAGAAGCATTCCATTTCATCTTCGCTCTTATACACAATAATTATCAACATATCATTAACACTCATGGAAAAATTCATGAAGTGTCCTAAAGAAATCTTTTATCTTTCTCACATCTTTCATTATAAACCTCATTTTCTTCTCACCTCAAGGAGAAGCTTAATTAGTAAAATAATGTTCATTGTTTTCAATCCCTAAAACAATTGGTGACATCCTTAGGAAGGTGAACACCTAACATTGAAACTACAAAAGTTTCTCAAATTATAGGTTAAAGATGTTTAAAAGTACACCTCTTGTTGTTCACGAAGAAAAGAAAGGTAAATCTTGAGGTTTGAGGTTTTAACAAAGTTCCAAACTTCTCAAAAATCTCAAATCTAAATAGATGCTGTGAAGAAATATAAAGTCTTCAGAAGGTGCAACCCATTAAATGGTAAATTCTTAATCATATAAAAGCATCACATTTTAACAAATGTAAAAGTCAAGTATGGTACCTTATTAATAGTGCTCTGCTTATGGCACCTAAATAATGGCACTAAGATCATGAAGGCTACATTTCAATAATCACTCATAATGCTAAGCTCGTGGCCCAAGCTTAAGTCCTTCTAGCTCATCACACTATACCTATAACACCTACCTCGAGGCATCCTTAAAGCTCTCTTCACCTTTAAACATTTCATTAATTATAAACACTCTTAAAGCCCTATTTGATCAATAAATGTTTACATTAAGTGAAAGGCAACTTGTCTGCATTTGAAGGCCCTTTGCTTTTATAGTTACAAGTGAAGTTTTGCAACCATTTATAATGCCTTAAACAGAGGACCTTTGAATCTATTTAAAGGCCACCCTAAGTATCTCAAAAGAAAGATAGCCTTAGTACCAAGCAAGCCAAAGACTAATGTAGGCAAGTACCAAGGTAGCCTAGCACAAAGGAAGTCAAGTATAAAGGTGGTTAAAAGCTCAAATGCCTTATCATGAGAACATAATTTTGTTTGACAATGAAATGGAATGGTTGAAAATGTTAAAAAGAAATCAAACACAATTAGAGAAGCAAAATAAAGTCATCATTATTATAGTGAATCATGATTACAAAATGATCCAAGAGCTTAATTTCCTAGTTCAATCCTTTGTAAAATAGTTGCATTATTTTATTAGACAAAATCAAAGACAAAACTAATTAGATCATTAACTTGTGTGTTTTGTAAATTGCCAAATAATGCTCCATGCTCTTAAACTCCTTAGAAAGGCTAGTGATTTGTAAGCACACAGTTAAAGCAACCCCATCCATGGTGACTTAATATGTTCTTATTTCAACAAGGTGTGAGTGCACCCTGTAAATAAAGCACCATCAAACCAAAGACTTTCATTTCCCTAAATAGAGCCTCAATTTCCTTCATCTTGGTTAGAGTAAGGCCATTATGCACATGCAATGAATTGATGATCTCTCTTGCACACATGTAGGGGGCTAGTGTTATATCTATCACGTGCATTTTGCTTGGGGTTGTTAAGAAGGATAATGATTTTGGTGAGCCATAAGGAAGGTCTAGACTAAGGTAATAGTTAGTAATTTACTCATAATGGTAAAAGCATACTCATTATAGATGATTATATCATTTTTGCAAAAATAAATTTAATTATTTAGGACTTATAGCATTTTTACACTATTTGCATAAAAGCATCGTAAAAAGATATTATTTTGCATACAAGTTTCTTTCCTTAAAATACACATGTGAGCATACTCCACATATCAGTTTGTGTCATATCACTTCTTATAAGTTACTTATGCATGACTAAGAAGAACCTTTCTCATCCTTTATATATCATGTTCCATTTTAAAGGAAAGACATTTAAACTTTCCCACCTTCATAGGCACACACTCTATCCTCCTCCTCTCTTATAAGAAGAAAGGCAAAGAAGCATTCCATTTCATCTCCATTCTCACATACAATAATCATCAACATACAATTCACACTTATAAAAAAGTTCATGATGAGTCTTAAGAAAATATTTTATCTTTCTCACCTTCTTCACTAAACCTCCTATCCTTTTTTATTGTAATTCGTTTATTATTTATGGATTTTCATTATTTTTTATTTTAATTTTCATTTACCTTTTTATAATCTCGTTGCTATCATTCATGTTATCTTTCTATATATTGCTAAAATCAAGGGATTTAATGGCAAGGTTTTGCCTTAATCCCTTATTTGTTTTGCATCTTCTACTTAGGGAAAATGAGAAACTTCTAAGCAAGTCTCTTCTTTGAAAATTTACACTTTTCACCTTAAGGCATAACTTGATTAATAAAAAAACCTTTATTATTGTTGAGTTTAAAAAAACCCATCTAGCAAAAGAAAGTTTATTACTATTCTAAGAGTTTAGTCTCTTGGATACATTATCCAAGATATGATTATATGCATTTCTAATAACTCAATGTATAGGTTGCTTAAATATTTACTAAGATCCATAACTAAAGTGAAACCAATGAATGAACTAATCTTAAAGATTTGAGTATGATTCAAAAAAAGAGTCCTCGTTTTTTCCATGCTCAACTTCTAACCAAATGCAAAACAAAATTTCTTTAAGTAATTAGTCATTGTTGAAACTTGCCTAAGTGATGCTTCGACAAACCAAATAAGATCATTTACAAAGAGTATGCATGAAAGGAGCTCACCATTCCATAAGTATTTAATGCATTTTTAACTTCTTATATAAATTTCATCTTTTATATTTTGAGCTAAATATATAAAACCCCATTTAATTTAAGAGTTTGTGTAATTTTATCCCTTAGTTAAATGTTTGTCAAGCCACTTAAATAAAATGCTCATTAGCTTGTATAGATGATGTAGTATGATATAATTCTACATGAAAAGGCTCTGTTAAGTTTTTGGACAAATTTATTAACCAAAGGACTAAGTTGCATAAATTTATGAGTTCATAAGGTCAATAGTCAAATTTTAGAGTTAAGGGAATAAATTGCACAAGCCTTTAAGCAAAAGGAAGTTCTAATCATTTTAATTATTTGTTATGAACTAACATATACTTGTTATATTTCCATCATTTTAGTAGTTATACAAATATTCTACTTTACATTATATGATCCAATTGAAAATATAGATTGATGGTAAATGCTAACTCTTGTAACCTTCATGCCTTCATTTCAAGTCCTTGCAAGGTACTTCTTTATAGAAAATGTGAACGTTTTTTCCAACTAAACCATTTTATCTAGTAAGTCGTCTGGTTTAACCCAATATTTGACTAGTAATTACTTTACTTCTTTATATAAGTTTTAAATGTATTTTTCAACTACTCAATTTTTTTAGTAAATTGTCCAATTTAACTTTGTCTTCGACTAGTCACAGCATAAGCATTGTAGCTTATTATCTCATAATTTTAAAGTACCAACCTTTTTTACTTCTTTTAATAAAAATGTTATTTTATCATTATTGTCTTTTTAACATATTTTTATTCTACAATTTTATAGACTTAGCCGTTACTTTTGTAGTTTGTATATATTGTTGTATAGCTCTGAATTGCTTAAACTTCTTTATTTTTCTTTCTTTACAATGGATCCCATGCTGATTATGATGAAAGACATTCCTTTGAACCTAAAGAATAGGGAGCTTTTTCTACCTTCTACCATTGTTAATGAGACCAAGTTTGGATCGATTCAACCTAATACGAAATCAAATCAAGTTTGCTATGCAACTGTTGTCGCTGGCTGTGGTAAAGTCGAAGTTCAACCTATTGGTTCCACTCATGAGTCATCTACTTATGTCCCGCCTAATAACCAGGTTTTTATTTTTCTTTCATCTTCAATTAATTGCACATTTAGCTATAAGTATACAAATTAAGCACGAAACATTTGATTAATGTTTGAAGTGAAGTTTTATTAATTTTAGATCATCATTTGTAACCATTTTCCTCTTTCTTTTGAGTTAATTTTAACTCAATTAAGATTTTTTTCCATGTTCCCTTTTGACATATGATTAATTGAGACAAATTTCATTTTAAATAATTTATATTTCATTTATTTTTCTCAACTTGACTTTAATCCTCCCTTACAAGTTACAACTAAGAGCCATAAATTTATATGACTATCTTTATAATGCTTTTAATAATAGTACAAGATGATTAAGCTTATTTCGATTTTCGTCATTTCAAGCCAAACACATGTTGATCATAATAATTGTTCATCCATTACATCAACAAGTAATTAATAAAAAATGTTGAAACTAGCTTAAAAGCCTTGACTCAAGTGGCACGTCCATTGGACACAAGGGCCAAGGAGACCCAACATACTTAGGTTTGATCTTTACACTGCCCTTTTTCTTAATCACAACTCACAAGGCCTTGTGTCTCTTTGTAACAAATAAAAAATGTCAATACCCTTTTTAGAGAACGACTTGAAAATGCAAAGTCAAGCATATTTGTCTTTTTTTTTTCTCTTCCTTTCCTATAAGCATTTTTTTTCTTATTTAGATTCATTATTCATGAGTAATAATTCTTGTGTATCCTATTGTAGGGTTTTAAGAAAAAGATATCGCAGGTTTTACCAATGCAATAGAAGCTTACATAGGCATCAGTTGTTAAAAGAAAAACTAGTAATCACAAAAATAAACTTAAAGGAAGCCACACCTTGCCTCTTAAATCAATAATGTTCTTAGTGGAACTTCAAAGGGTTAGAGAGAAAGCAATACAAGTCATATGCCCCAACTCTACAAAGAAAATGAGTAAGTTAATAATTATTCAAGCATATAACTTTTAATGAGTTATAGCTTATAGTTTTTTTTTTTCTATTGCAAAAGTTTCCATATCTGACTTTGAATTATAGCATTTATTTCTTTATTTATCTTATGATATTATTATGAGCGACATAAAACAAAAATCCTTTTGATGATTGATTAAACTCAATTTGGTTTGGTTAAATCATTTGATTAATTAACTTTCCTTAAGAAAATGTGAGAAAAAACTAAATGTGTGAAAGAATTTTATGTATTCTCAATGATACCACTCTCTTGAACATCATTCTCCTCCTCAATAACATGTTTTATAACATTCCAATTAGGCTTGAGTCTGCCTTTAGTATTAGACCACAAAGAGAACCATAGTTCTTGTCCCTATTGAAAAGCATCACGTCAGGCAATGCCTTCTTTATTTCATTTTTATGACTAAGCATCTAAACCCACATCCCATCATAATGCATATGGGTTTGGTGATAGTTTCCTAGTTAACCACTTGACAACCCCTACCAATTCCCTTGTCATCCTAAAGAAAATATCCTTACTTTAATGTCAATGTCGTTTTTACAAATCTTTTAAAGAATCCACATCACTTGAATTGAACTAATTTGAAGTACTCTTGTAATACAAAAAAACAAAAAGATATTACTGTTATTTAAGTTTTTCATATACTTTAGTAAATAAAGGTTGAGTTGAATGTTAAATTTAAGTGGCAAATGCTTATTCGTCAAACATTTATATAGTACTTAACATTCAAATACTAAAAATTGCTAAAATATATTCGAGGAAAAAATAAAATGAGCCACTCTTTCTCTTAATTTATTTATCAATCACTACAAAAAAAAGAAATAATATTTTCTCGTAGTCTTTTCCTTTAAAAAAACCTAAAAAATCCATGAAAAAAGATATTCTTACAAAAATT
The DNA here is from genome assembly GCA_026724425.1 of Erythrophleum ivorense. Taxonomy (NCBI): domain Eukaryota; kingdom Viridiplantae; phylum Streptophyta; class Magnoliopsida; order Fabales; family Fabaceae; genus Erythrophleum; species Erythrophleum ivorense. The sequence continues at coordinate 1,000,337 of JAIUCV010000174.1, forward strand.
CTCACATATTTTGGGTTATGAAAAAAAAAGGCATCGGAATTCAAAATTCTCATAAAAATTTTTCATGAAAAAATATTTTCAAAAAACAATTCCATGAAAAAAAATTATTCAGAAGTTGTGGTTTACTCTCAGCATTTCTCGTGGAATAATTGCACAAGAAAACTTAGTGAGAAATTTCTTGCAATATAAATTTATGAGAAACCAAAAATTTATTGTTTTAGTATCTCATGGATTTTCTCATAGAATTTCTCATGGAAAAATTTTACGAGCAAGTTATAAATTTCTCACAATTATTTATTGAGAAAAGTTAAGAAAATTTCATATTTCTAGCTTCCTAAAAAAAATTCTATAAGAAATTGTAAATTTTTGTTATAAGCATAGCATTTATACATCAATCCCTATTTAAACAAGTGAAACTTACTTAAATAGTCAATAAGTTCAATTCATGAATTCATTCAACCAATAACAAAGTTATGATAATAACAGACACAATTTAATAAATATGAATTAAAAATATCATAAAATACATTAAAGCTAAAACAAATATGTGCTTAAATCATATAGCTATAAATCATAAATTGATAATAATGTCACATAAATAATAGTCCTATAATCACCCTTCATCATCCTTATCCTTAGCATTATCATCTTCATCGGCATCATCATCGCATCATCATAAGTGGGTTAAGGTTGGAAAGTGTCATCTCTCTTAATGCCTATACTTATATGAGACATATGAGACACAATCTGTTTCGTGAAGGCTTTTATCTTGTTGTTGGGAGTTTTTTGCATCATCATAAATTTTTGTTTCATAAATTTAGATTTATTTTGATAGTTTATCCTCTAATTTCTTCTCAAATGACTATTTTTCCTCATAGATTTAGGCTTGTTTTAATAGTTTTTCCTTTGTCTGCATTAATCCAACACCATGCTTGTTTACATTTGTTTATTAATTAATTACCACAAATGCTAGATGCACTTTCATGTCTGCACTCCTACTTTTTCTTTAAAGGCATGCATCTTTTCTTAATTCAATCATTCAATATTAAAAAGAAAAATAAATAAGCTAAAAAGTAATTAGAATGATAGAATCAACTGTGATATTTGGAACGTAAAACTGTAGATTGATTTAATGATTGAAAATCTCATATTATTTCTTCTTCTTTTTTCTCCCTTTTTCACAACAAAGTCTCTGCTGGGGTTATTCAACTTGAAGCTACTTTTGATTATCAAATATCAACATAAAAATATGAATTTAAAATTAATTCATATTAACTAGAATAATTATCATTCTATATTATTCTAAACTACTTGAAACAAAATAAAACAAATTTTACAACCATTAAGTCAACAAAAATAAAAAATCATTATAGGCATTTTGTTTATAAATAAAATATTTAAAATCAATTTCACATTATAATCAACTACAAAAATATATCAACTTTAGCCAACTTCTTATCATTTTTTTTATTTTTATAATAATAGTGCTCAAATATAATCTTTAATATAATATTATATACATATAAGGATTAGATTATATTATTTTTTGAGCATAACCATATCAAATAACATAAGTACCGAAACGTAGCTTTATAATGTCCTCTCCATATTATTCTTTTTGTTCTGTAAAATGTTTATTTTTTATTATTTTGATTTAGATAGTGCACTTTAATGTTTTGTTGGTCAAGCATTTAAAAACAAAATTATTAAGTACTAGTACAAAAGACTTTACCAAACTAAACTAATTACATAAAACAATATTTTCCCACAATCCTTCTCAAATCAAACCAAAGTTCTTCTAAGAAATTTTAGCTATGATAGAAGCATGCACATAGTCCAATAATCCAATCTCAAAACTTTCCTCTCTTCAACTAGTTAGTATCCTCAGGCATTGCATAGATGTTTGAATATTTTTTGAAATATTGTACATATATATATGTGAGATAAATAGAATTGATCACAAATTAATTAATAAATGAACTAATATATATATATCCCTCTCTCTCAAATTTAAGAAACTAAAGTTGTTTTATTACCTAAATTCCTTTCTCAAAGGAATGAATTGTTTCAAAATTAGTGTTTGCAAATATATCTTATGATATTAATGTTTTCCTTGAGTAAATAAAAGGTATGAGAATTATAATGGAATTGTTATATCCAAAATAAGGAAGATGATGACACGAAGTAAGGGAAATTAGGGAAACAACATAAAACCCACTAGATCACATGGACAATGATGGCAAGAAAGATGAAATCACGTTGGAAAAGATGAAACAAGGAGTGGATGGAGGAGAGCTCACCTTGAGCTTATAAGATGAAGCAACTTGCAATGGAGGGAAGGAAGAGCTATGGTGAGTGGTTGGACGTCCTCGATTGCGGCACAACACTTGGACAGTGGAAGAAGTGGAAGATCTACCCCAAGAAGCCCAAATCTATAGACAAAGAGAATAAAAGTAGGAAATAATGGTTGCGTCTTGGGTTTTCTACAAAAGGTGTGACAGGTCAAGTGATTTTTTGCAAAAATTTCTCACGAGAAATTCTATGAGAGAGTACTTAAAACTCTCTCCATGCAATAATAATGTGAGAAGATTTTCTCACGATAATATTCCATGAGAATTATGGCATTTTCTCATAGAATATTTTTATGAGAAATTTTTTGACACTATTAAAAATAAAAACTATTAAAATTTTATTTTTTTATGATAATTTATTGTGAGAAAAAAATTAAATTTAGCAAATTTTTATTTCACACAAATAATTGTGATAATGACTTTTATTTTTCCTCCAAAATTAGGAATTTTTTTTTATAAATTTCTCACAATCTTTCTCACTCAATTATACAGTGAAAATTAAGAAAAATATTATAATTTTTTATTCTCACAATAATTTAGTGTGACAATCTAATATTCCATATTCTCATATGTAAAAAATTGTGAGAATTCTCTTGAAAAAATTCTATGAAAAAAATTTCAAGAATTCTCTCTCTTTTTCTCACGTATATTTTTTGTCGGAAATGTAAATATATTTTTTAATCTTTGTTTTTTATGAAAAGATACAGTGAGAATATATTATTAACATATCACGACACTTTTATCATGATATTTCTCACCAAATTTTTATAAAAAATTTTCACAAAGGCATTCCTATAAAAATTTATTGTGAGAATATTATAAATATTAAGCATTATGACAATTTTTGCAAGAATTTTAATGAGAATTTCTCAAAAGAAGAAGAATTTTCTATGATAAAATCATTGATTTCTTGTAATGAATAAAATGAGAAATTTTCTTCACATAGATCACAAATGGATCATCTTAAAGAGTTGGTCAAGTCATAAGTGTGAGTGCATAATGTCTAATTAGATATATTATCAAATTTAAATCCAAGCCAAAGCTAGTTACTAGGATATTTAGAACTAACCTTCTATGCCATGTAGGGCCTGTTGGGCTTGAGACATAATAGTATTATCACCAATCGAAACAGTGAAATATCTAGGAAACTATTTTTGTAGACAAATATATATTACTTTTTTTTTAAATAACAGAAGCATATATTGATTTTGCTACGGAGTATGGTGGATCTTGTGATACTGGGTTAAAGGATTGAAACTCAATGTTAATTTTGGGCCTTTCATATCTAAGATTTAATTTATGCGGATTTCTAATTGCATTAATAAAAGTCTTTTAATCTTGAGCCAATTAGTACGCCTATTTAGATTAGTCTAATTTCTCGATAAGTAATACTGTACATTCAAGTTATATTTTGCACGATATTTGTTGCCTCAATTTCTATTTATTTTCCCAAAAGTATGGCTTGTTTAGTAGTGTTGATTTGTATTGAGCTCAGTAAAATCTTCTGGATTCTATGACTTTGATGTCTGATTCAATGATATGTTTCCTTGACAACAAAATAAAAATAGAAGAAATTGATTTAGGACAAACCTTTAGATCTAGTTTTATAAAGATTTTTTTATCAATTTTATACATTCTTGGATCCTTAAGAAAAGCACATTCATATGCCATGATTTAATTGAAAAGCTTAATAATAGAGTAAATATCTTTAAATTGAACGTGAATTATTTTCTATTAATGAAACAGAAAAATAGAGAAGATTGTTTTTTTCTTTTTTATACTCAAGTTGTGCATTAGATACATGTTGGATGTCACATGATAATTGCCAAACCGATTTCATTTTCAAGAGACATTTCAATGAAATTTGGTATGACTTTTCTTGATCACATTTGTTAAAATTCTTGTTACAGTGATTAATATAGTTATCATTCTCCACTTTCTGATTATGTCTAACAACCTATAAGAAATCAATAGTTCAATTCCCCCTTCTAGTTATTGAATATCCTCATCTTTTCATGTACCTAACAGCTTCAGAAAATCTTGTCCCAATTATATTGTAAATTTATTTCCTATTGGAAAACTTCAATAAATAAAAAGAAAATTTCAACAAACAACTAAAGGTATGATTTTATTGATGATTAATAGTATTTTTTTTTGTTTTGTAAGAGAATCTCATATTGGTTTTCCCTCTTTTAGATGGGAAGAAGTAGAGCAAGGCTCTGGGAATGAAAACAAGCTCTTTGGAGAAGAAGAAGTTTCAATATCGATCCAACATGTCATTGGTTCATTACCAAAGAGGAGTGGACCTATTGATATGTTTTAAATGCAGTGATGTACACTGAAACTGATGTCTTGATAGGACAAGGCAATAATAAATTACATGGAATAATAATATATGCTTGTTTTAAGAATTTGTGATCCATTTTGGTTTTCCTTTACTTCAATATTGTTCTCTATGCGTTTGGAAAATTTTGTGTTGGTTTGGTATAAATGTGGAAAATTTTTTGCATACAAACAAAGGGACACATACATATAAGGATTAAGATTGAATCCATATATAAATTTTATATGAGTTTTATGCGTATGGACACAATCCTAATCATCACATGTATGTGTTTTGTGCATGTGTTTTATGCACAAAAAATTATAGGTACTTGCAAGGGTCAATAGTATAAAGATTAATGATATTGGTGTAATACATTAAATTTTTGTATCATTGACCCATATTAGTATTTTATTGATTCTCATTTGTGCGTGTGCGCGCACATGTTTTTTTTTTTGTTCAAACACTCATTTGTGTATCATAAGTTTTATCACTTGCACACTAAACTAAACCATGTAATGAATGAACTTTTAATATTAGAAATTACTTTTCAATGTTAGTGGAACACTTTTATCTATTTTTATTCAACTGCATATTGTTAATTGATATTCTAAAATTCGAACAGAAATAAGAAATAATTCATAATTTGATAGGTTAATTATAATTGAATCAATATTAAATTATTTTTTTAAATATGTATAAAAATATATAATATATAAAATATTTTATAATTAAATTAACATGTATTATAAAATAATATTTAAAATAGATATAAATACTTTAAACTATAAAAAATAGTTAAAATATTTTATATATGATAATAAATTTATTTGAAATGAATTGAGTAGAGTTCATATTAAAAATCTCTATCAAAGAATGTTAAAATACTATTTTAATAAAAAGAACAAAAATCAATTTTTGATTAGGTCAATACTAAATTAATCATTCTTATTAGTTTTATTAGTTTTTGATCAATTTTTTCTTTAGTCAATTTTGAAGGTCAGTTGAACTGGTTTAATGACTAACTCACTAATTTTTTAGTTTGATTGAGTATTTCAATCCAATTTTATAACCATGTGCAATAATTATTTGAATTGTTAAAATAAGTTTTTTAATTTTCTTACTTAATGAAATAGTTCTTTTAATCTCTTTTTTATTGATATTAATTTAAATAGTACATCATATATATTTTTTATCATTGATGTGATAAACTCTCATTCTTCTTAATGCAAGCATATCCACTAATTTTTTTTTTAAAGAAACACTCCCAATTTTGCACCAAATTTCAATAAAAAATGGACAAAAAGACTTAGAATATCACATTGAAAGATATATGTTTTGATTTTAAAAATTGAATTAGCTATTTGTAAGTCATTGAAAGCTTAAAGTTTCAAGGCATTATTTGCATTTTTCATTTAATTTTTTTAGAAATTTGGTGATTTAAGTTTTGAAGAGAGAAAAAGACTAAATTTAGATGCACTTATTTAAATAATTGATATTAGGTTCCTGCATAAAAATATCACATATGTACAAAATTCTTTTGTTGAATAATTTAAATATGTGATGTTAATCTATAAAAATTATATTTTTATTAAATAATCTAAAAACAAAAGCTATAAAAATTATACCTATAACTTTGCAGAGAGAAAAACACATTGTAAAACTCTTATAGTGTGGGGTTTATATTTTAAATAAGTTCTGCACATATTATGTCTTTATTTTTTCTCTAGAATTAATACTATTAATTAAAAAAAATTAATGGAATATAAATCTACCTAGTCTTTCTCTTATAGAGAGAAGTTCTAAAGCGTAAGAGCAGAAAATGATAAGAAGCTTATACGTAAAGGAGTATAAACATTTTTTGTTGGCCAAAAGCGTGTTAAAATTAAATTAGTTAAACTAAGTATAAATTAATTTGAATTACTTGAATTAAACGTAAATCTCCTGGGAGCGTTTTAGTTATGTTTGGCTGCTAGACTAATGTTCGTATTAATTAGAAGCGTATATTGGACTTAGTCGGAGTTAAGTTTTATATTAAAAAATTAAATTAAATTTTGTACATAATTTTCAATTTAACTTTTTAAAACGAAAATATTTTATTTCCATAATTCAATAATTCTTTTTTCAATTAATTTAATCTTTTGTTTATTAAATTAACATGATCTAACTAAATTATTGACTTAATCTAATTTAAAAGCTTACATGGTTGTTAACTTATTATTTTTAGTTTTTTTAATATCAAACAAGATCATTTTATGATATAAGGGTAGTTAGTCATATAAATATTTAAGTTAATATCTCAATTAAATTTATTTTAATGACTAAATTAATAGATGAAAAATTATTAAAAAATTAAATTGAGAGACACTCTAATCTTAAAGGATTAAATTGATAATTTTATAATATAATTTATTCTAAAAATAGTATTAATTTTAAATTTAGTTTTCTAATGAATAAAATTTAATTTTATTGAATATTTTGAAAGTCAATTCAATTTTTTAATTAAAATATATTATTATTTTATAGCGAATTTTATTGTTAATTCAATTGCATTAGCATTTTACGAATATTATAAAATAAGCAAGTTAGGGAAAAAAAAAAGTAAAAAGAAAAAGAAAACCGATGAATAGTGAAAGACCGGAAAACACCCTGTCAAAGACAACACACGAAGCAATGTCCACCAAATGCCCAAAAAAATAGATAAATAAAGAAATGTCCACCAAAACGAAGAAGTAATCAAAACTTGGAGAGTGTGGGCCATCACCATCATCCCCTCCGTTGCCAAAAGTCAATTTTACAATTCAATCCAATTCAAAAACGCCACCTACAACCTTGTGTCTTCTTCTCCGCAGTTCTGTCTGAGGACCCTGCAAGAAAAAAGACGGAAACACAGCACAAGGAGAAGAAAATGGGAATGGCAATGGAGGGTGTTGATTCACTCAGTGAAAAAGCAGCCATGATGAGAGAGTCGCTCCAGAAGAGCCAGACTATCACAGACAACGTAGTTACGATTCTGGGCTCCTTTGACCACCGTCTCTCTGCTCTTGAAACCGCCATGCGTCCAACCCAGGTTTTTTTTTTTCCCTTTTCTTTTTGCCTTTCTCATGCTTCATGTCTGTTTGTTTCTCAAAAAAATGTTGGGAAAGTTTAGTAACTGCGCTTGGGTTGAATTCAGCCTCAGTTTTTTACTTAGCCGCAGGGGAATTTTAGTTTTATCACCTGGGTTTTCGTTTTTGTTTGTTTTTAAAGCAACTAAAGCACGGATCGGGTGGTTTGATGTAGTTGCTGTACTGTTCTTATCTTATTGTTCACTGTTGGATCCTCTATTGGGTTTGTACATTGCAGATTAGAACGCATTCTATCCGGAAAGCTCATGAGAATATTGATAAGACTTTGAAGGCTGCAGAAGTTATATTGGCTCACTTCGATCAATATCGTCAGGTTGATTCTGTGGCTAGCATTGTATTATACTAGCTTGTATGCTTAATTGTCACTGTCTGAGACTCTGAGTCAGTCTGTGATTTGTTTCCCACTTGATAGCCTTTTTGAACTTGTAACTAGGTATTGATGAATTAAAGTTCAAATACCTTTTCCCTCTTTTAGTGAACAAGGTGCCTAGTCGATTCAGGGTAAAACAATCCATATTTGGATATTCCATCTGTTTGGGTCATAATTTTCTTCCTTAGGCAACTGTCACGCTTCTTTCTTGGATTTTAAGCGCTTGAGGTTTCTAATTGTGTTCTTGTTTTAGCGACTGCTGATTTCTATTGCAGCTTTCCTTCAATCTTTTCCGAGTGGGTGTATTTGTGCGTTATTTCTTTTGCCTTCATTATATGTAAATGCCAAAGGCCTGACTCTGTTCGCTCTAGTCAACTCAACTGCATTATGTATTAGGATGTAATTGTTTTGTTTTGTTTGTCTTTCCTGGAATAAAATTATTTTTTTCTCTCTTGATTCAGGCCTCATGTTCTAATTCTGTAGACATTTTGTATGACAATTTTTTTTTTCATGAACCCTCAACATCTTTAGAGATTGAAATGAACTCTCAACTGAGGGACACATGCAGTTAGCACCTAGAGACTTTTAGGGTATTCTTGGATTGAGGAGAATGGAGGAGAAGGGAAGGGAATAGAAAGTTTAATTTAGATTTTCACCTTGGTTTATATTTAAATCTAATCTTTCTTTTTCCTAGAGTATGTTTAGGTTGAGGAAAATGGATGAGAAGGGAAAGAAAAAAAGATGTTTATCTAAGTTTAAATAAAAGAAAATGTCTAAATAAAAACTTTCCTGGCCTTCTCTTCTCTACAGCCTATTTGGAATGCAAGGATTCGCAAAGGAAAATGGAAGGGAAGGAAATTTTTTTTTGTAATACCTATTTTGCCCTTGCAATCATTACTTAATCATTATTTAATACTATTTAAGGGTAATAAAGTCATTTTGTATATTCAAAATCACCTTTTTTGTTTCCCTTTCCATGTCTATACCTAACTTTCTAGGTATCAAACGAGCATGAACTTCTCAATCCAAACATACACTTAAATTTTATTTTCCAGACAGTAGCCCCTGCCTTTATTATCGTATAATTTGTAGTATGATTGATTCAAGAGATTATAGATGAGGTAAAACATGTAACTAGGAAAAGCAATGCACTTTGATGTGTATAATAATTATTATAATAATATAGAGTTTTCAGAGGCAGAGGAATTCAAACACTAAGAGGAGTATGAATATAAATATACTATTCAAGAGTCTCTTAGAATTTCCCTTAGCTATATATAGAACATTGGCTAAGGTAACTAGTTGGTATGATTTTCCAGTAATCTTCTTCAAACAAGCTGGCAATCATATATAAGCAACTAAAATCATTGTTACATTATTACTGCCTGTCTTCCTACCCTGAGAGAGCACCAAATCAATATCAAGCATCAATAACTTTGTAGAAGATTTGAAGAACTTAGGAGCTGTTGGGTTGCATGAGGGAAAGGGAGAGGTAGAGGTAATCTTTTTGGCAATGCCTATTATGTCCTTGTTATCATTACTCAATAATGTTTGTCCTTTTTTATTACTTTTTTTAATGTGGAGATACGAGGGACATTTGCCATCCGTTTTATTCACATTCTCATTCCCTTTCTATTTCCATACCACACAATTCTGAGTATCAAACGGCCTGTAAGGATTACATTATGTTATTAGTATTTATTCTGTACTGCGATCTAAATAAATCATTTGACCTTAGAACCAGCCTTAGACTTCCAAATAAGCTTGTCTAGAAGAAAGATGCCCCTGTCAGGAGAATGAGTCGAAAGCAAAAGAAAGTACTTACAAGAAAAAGTACTAATAAGTCAAAAATCGAAGAAAGTACTTGAAAGACTCAAGTCCAAATTCTCCTAACCAAATTGGAAGAAAATCTATGGAGTCTAAAAGCAAAAGAATGGATTGTAATTCTGGAAGGCTCCTGTCATTAAGATTTGTAAGAAAATGGAAGTTCCAATAGGCATTTGAGCCATGGAGAGAACACAAATTCTGGATGGGGGCATCATGCAAATAAGATTATAAAGGCACAAAAAGGCCTCCATATATGATATATTCGCCAACTAGGATCTTTCCGATGTTTGATGCATTGAACATCCTCCTTACATCATCTTTGGAACAGAATTACCTTCTTGTCATTTTTGCAAGTTTCAGAAAATGGTTCTTTTAAAGAGGATAGGAAGGTTGCCTTTGATAAATATAAAGGAGGAGTGGAAAGGTCTTACGAGTTGATGTTTCATGTTTTCTTGTTCCCAGGAGCATGTCTTTTGTGCTTTTTGGAAAGGTATAGGAGGATTTCTTACCCTCTTATTTTGTATATTCCTTTCCTTTTAATAATTTATTTGCTTCTCTTGAAAAAGATTGACAGCCTCTAAGAAATTAAAATGCATATACTAAACACTATTAGACATTACTAGATAATACTTCACCCGGTCTTCAGACTTGCAATGAATTATTAGCTTGTGATCCTTTTGGTGACTACACTTCCAATGAAGGTCTTAAACTAAATGGAACCATGCCTTTCTACTAGGAATCAACAAGAAGGAAGCTCTTCTTATTTCTGGATCAGGTAAGGAATAGAAAGAGAGGCTTATAGGTGCAGGAAACATATAGATCTAAGGGTCAAGCCTAAAAGAGTCAAGTAAAGATAGGAGAGACACCAAGCAGAAGTTTCTCTGTATTAGAGGTTTTGAAGAAGAGAAAGTTCCATACGACATTAGAGGTACGCAAAATATAGCACCTACTGATGGGAGCATTATGCTAAGAGCCTAAGATTGAGTGGTGACAGAACTAATGGACCAAGCAAGGTTGTCAAGATCTAGATCTAAATCTTAAGATCATACAGTTTTACTCTCCCAAATAACATAGCTACCCTGATCTGATGAAAAATCTTAATCTTCCTGGATCTCAATAGGATCTCAATTTAAATCTTAAGATCTTGGATTTCCCGATCTTACCAATCTTGTGTTGTGTGGGATGGAAAGAAAATCATAAAATCAGCCTAAACCCTAAGTGATACACATTTATAGCCATTGCAACCCTAATTTATCTTCAACCTCATTTTTAAATGCTGACTGCCAGATATCATAGCACCATTCTAGCTGCAGCAAGGGGCATTTAGGCTGGAAAGAGGGTTTTTAAAGCTAACAGATAGTGGGATTTGGATCTTTGTTTTGTCATTCACCATTTGCATGCTTTTAAACCTAGTTTAGCAATTTCTTGTTATTGCTGCAAAGTGCTTTCTCTATTCTCATGCTCTGGGTCTTTGTATTTAAATTGTATATTGTTTTATTTCATATGTAATTTTGATAGCATTATGCTTGTTTGTGACTTTTATATAAGTATATGTATATTTTTAATTGTTACTTTTTAAAGATAGGATCTTCATAGCCTTGACCCTATCTTTTTAGCCCCCTTTTTGATTTTGGGTAAGTTCTGAAACCATTCTCTGATTATACATTACTTTAGAAAACCCTATAATATTCTGATCCTCTGTGTATTTGGCATGGTAGTCTAGGATCTTGACATGTATTCACACCAAATTATGTCTGAATTTTTCTTTTCTAACCAAAGACATTCTGTCAATGTGAAACCTAACATCCCTCCTATCATGCCAACAACTTTAAACTCCTTGAGATTTGTCACACTGACCTGTTCACAAAGGTAATTTAATTGGAATTTTATTTCTTAGTTCTTACTCCTCCTTATTGGCTTCCCTCTCTCCACTTATCTTCTTCAACCGGAAATCTCTTTTTTTTTTGGGGGGGGGGGCTAAAAAGGAGTTTGTACTTTTTCTTTTGTTATAGGTACCTATCCATGGTAGGGCCATTATATTATTTTAGGTCAAATACAGTTTATTATCTTGTGGTTTGGATCCTTTTCACTTTGCAACCCTATGGTTCAAAAGTTGACATTTTGTTGTCCTGAGGTTTTCCTTGTTATACAACACTAACTTATGCTTTAAATCTATTAAATATCAAATGGAACTCCCCAAATTCTGATGTATTTCTTTAAATTTTTCTCAATTTCATCTAAGAAATATTCTTTGAACTAAGAATTTGGGGATGTGAGATTGAATGATTAGGCTAGAATTTGAGGATTTAGTATTTAGACAGTGTGGAGCTTGGTTGGGAAGAGAGGAATTAGAGATTTTGAGATGGAATAAGAGAGATTTGAGGAAATCAGGGATGTTACATTGAACACATCAGGTCAGAATTTGAGGATGGGGCAAGACTTTGGGAAGTGTAGAGCTTGATTGGAAGAGAGGGTTTAGGGATTTTGAGATGGAATTGAAAGAAATTTGGGGGGAATTGGGGATGGGCCAAGAAGTAGGGGAGTGTGGGGCTCTGTTGGAAAGAGAAGGATTGGGGATTTTGAGATAGAATTAGGAGAAATAGGGGAATTATATAGGATTTGAGGATGAGGGAAGAATTGGGATGTGTGGGGCTTGGTTGGGAGAAAGGGGTTAGGGATTCTGAGATGAAATTGAGAAATCCAGATAGGATTTGGGGATTTCCGTTTGATATTTACAGAGTCAAAGCGTAGAGTAGTTTTGTGCTAATGGAGCTAACCTTAAGGTAGTAAAATGTTTACTGTTGAAGCACAAGGTAACAAAGTGAAAATGGCCTTAACAACAGGATATTAAATTGTATTTTACCCAAATTTTTTTATCATCATTATATAATTATCATGTTTATTATACATGTAGTCCTTTCATTTAATGCATTGCCAATGCTAGTTACATATATCCCTCAGATGCATAAGTGACTGCCTTAATCATGATAAAGACAGTTCATCTTTTGTTTTTCCCTTCCAAGTCATTTGGAATGTGCTCGTTTCCTATCTTGTTTGCTTGTATTGTTTTAAGTTTGTCAAGTGACTGTTTTTACCTATACACCTGGACACTGTACTTTAACAACTAGAGGAAATTTCTTCTATTCTTTGCATCATGAATCTTTTATATATATGTATATATATATATATATATTATTTTTGCCTCATTTGCATGTTTTATTCGTGTTTAATATTGTCATTGATCAAATTTACAGGCAGAGACAAAAATACTTAGAGGGCCACATGAAAACCTGGAGAACTATCTTGAAGCAATTGATAAGCTGAGAAGCAACATTCAGTTTTTTGGAAGTAAAAAGGGCTTTAAGAGCGGTGATGGTGTTGCCAACCATGCCAATAATTTGCTGGCTAAAGCTATTTCTAAACTAGAAGATGAGTTTAAGCAGCTATTATCATCTTACAGGTTTTTATTTCTTGGCTTAATGTTGTTGATCTTCTTTTGGTTTCTTGATCCAAAAGTTTTAGTGCTTCCATGAACTCAATAAACATTGATGTTCTTTGTGTTAGGAAAATAACTTTTTGAGATAATTCATCTTTAATTCAAAGATAAAGCAGCATTCTGTGTAATTGTTGCTTCTTCCAATAGCCATTTTCTTGCTGCTAACATTAAGTGACTTCATTGGACATACATCATTTTTGGTCTTTTTCTTTTTAGGTGGTAAGCTTTTTGGCTTGTGTATATATGAATGGGATAGGTATTTTGAATACTATCTCCTAATTCTATCTTCCCGTACCCCCAAGCATACTTTGACCTTTATGAGTCTCCATATCTTTTATTCAAAAATGTTTTACATTTTTTAATTTTGAAGTTTCAAGATTTTTCTGTGGTTCTTGGATTGTGAAAAGCATCTTTCCTTAATTCACAGAGATATCTTGAAATTATCTAGGCAGATGGTTTCCCTATAGTGGTATTCTTGATGCATCTTTGACATTTTTCCTATGCTCTTGACAAAATGGATGCTTATTAATCCACATGTTTTATTGCTGATATGTGGAAAATCCTATTCAAACATGTTACTTTTACTCATATTGTCTTCTGTATTATTACAGCAAACCTGTGGAACCTGAACGACTCTTTGATTGCCTTCCAAACTCAATGCGACCTTCCTCTGTATCACCTGGGCATGAGGGTGATTCTGGTGGCCAGAATCCTTCTTCCAATAATCCTTCTGACCCACAAAACAATAACACAGATGCTGTTGTGTATACACCTCCTGCTCTTATACCTCCAAGGATTTTGCCACTGCTCCATGATTTAACCCAGCAAATGGTACAAGCTGGCCACCAACAGCAGTTGCTAAAAATATACAGGTAGAACTACTTGTTTGCTAGATTGCAACATTACCAAAAGGAAAGTTGAAACTGCCTTACCGTGAATTCTACATTTTTAAAATTGCAAAACTACTAGTGAACATGAAAGTTAAAATTTTATTATTGAAACTTTTATCAAGTTCAAGGCTCGAGCTACTTAGAAAAGGTGGTTTCTTTTTCCTGTTTTTTCTTTTTGCTTGGGGTGAAAAAAGAGGCCAAAAGGCCCTTCTTTTTCCTCGAGTATAACACTAGTGTATGGTCTTAATGTAATTTTTTTTGGGGGGTATCTACTCTTGGTGTTGCCTTTATTAGAGCTGGTCTGTGATTAAAAGCAAATTTGTTGAAAGTTCTGATTCCTTATGATGGAAATTGAGGTTCAAGGGGGATGCAATGACATTAAGCATAATGAGAAATATAATTTTATTTTAAACAAGAAATATTCTTTGTTATGCAAAGTCAACTGTGTTCTAATGAATCCAACATGTGTGCAGGGTGCAGCAGCATATGCTGCCATACTTGTCTCAAAAAGGAAGAGTTTGATTTTCGCTCACGTATTTGAGATCAATGATATCTCTTCCTAACTGAGTTGGATGCAGTATATGTTTTTAGACCGGTTCATTTGTTGATCAGTGTGGTTTGTGTCTTCTAGACGCTGAGAGTATATGATTTAGCCTAGGCTTGGATTCCTCAAGTGTTTTGAGTGAGTTAATATCTCTAATGCTCACCTTCATGGGAATGCCATTTGCGCTTGAAGCGTGGACAAAGCATAAACCCACCATACTTTGTGGTGAACATTCAATTTAATTATGAAGAATGAGGACGACAAGGATTAAACTCTTAATTACTTGGTTGTATGGGCTCTATTGCTTTGGTACCATATCAAGGTCCATTTCAACCCCAAAGTTTAGGCTATTAGGTGAAGACCCATGAATGATTTAATTAATATCTTTGACAGGAGCCATTTAGTCAGGAGGGTGATTGATTGAAGTTCTAGATTAGAGTTAGGCTAATCTCTTCTTCATTTCGGAGGTTATGATGATATTGTTATTTGAAACTTAAGTTATTCTATGCAGCTTTCTTGAAAGAGGTGCTCTTTTTCACAAGAAGTATTTAATGCCAGCCTATGTTTTATTTATAGAAAATATAGGAGTTGTTAGATCAGAGAATTTCAGGATCCTTGCTTTTATCTTCTTTAATGGTATTATTCTTGTAAAGCCATGATGATGTTGCCCTAGTGGGCAAATGAGGTTGTGGCTGATGTGAGGAGAAAGTGGGGTCGAGGTATAATTTTTAACTAGGATTTTAAAAAAGCTTAGATTGAGTTGGGGTTTTTTAGATAAGATTCTTGCTAGGAAAGGTTTTAGAGATAGATTTTTGGTTGTCTCTCTGATGCCACTTTTCTGTGATTGTCAATAGTGAACTGAAATTTTGGTTTCAAGGTCAATGAGGCGGTAGGCAAGGTGATCCTTTTTCCTTCTTTATTTTCTATAGTGGTTGATGTTGAGTTGGATTCTATCTAAAGCTGTAGATAGGGGTCTAATAAAAGTTCTTACATTTAGATTTGAGGAAATCATAGTCTCCCACTTATGGTTTGTTGATGATACAATTTTCATTCAAGGGATGATAGACGTAGTTTCATACATGTACTTTGATGGACTCCAAAATTCTCATGTTATTTATATATAACAAGCCATAATTCCTAACCAAATAGAGATAGAAATTGGAATGTCCAACTTAGATGGTTATAGAAAGAAACAAAAATGGCAAAAAAAAGGAAAACAAAAAGGTCCCTGGCTTTTGAGAGGCTAGGCTCTCTCCTTTCCCACATAATTCTTCCTTAGCTGCAACTTGTGCCTTCCAGATAAACCTCACCAATGGCCCTCTTCTCTCACTCTTCCCCCTCAGACATCTCATGTCTCATGTGACCCAATTAGTTATGGCTTGATATTTCCTCCCTTGCCTCTCCTGCCACTTCATCATTAGCTACTCCTCTCTGATCTTCTCTTGTAAATTTTCCCATCCATAGGCTCAATAGTCCAGGCCTGTCATTTCCCACCCCAACAAGCTTTGCCTTGTCCTCAAGGTGGAAAGTAGGAAACTGCATCTTGATTACTTCATAGTCTTTCCAAATGCTCTCAAAATCAGGCAATCCCTCCTACTTTATAGGCACTTGT
Organism: Erythrophleum ivorense; assembly: GCA_026724425.1. NCBI lineage: Eukaryota > Viridiplantae > Streptophyta > Magnoliopsida > Fabales > Fabaceae > Erythrophleum > Erythrophleum ivorense. Next base: position 1,016,878 of record JAIUCV010000174.1, read on the forward strand.
TGTCTATTAGTCATCTTTTGACCTTCTTCACACTCTTGGGTTGAACCTGTTGTTCCATCTCCTCAGTGAATGAGAGGTATATCTTGTGTAGGTGTAGCAGGGTGTAATGACTTCTTGAGTTGAGAAACATGGAACACAAGATGAATTCTTGATGTACTGGGCAGCTCTAATTTATAAGCTACTTTTCCATACCTCTCCAACACTTTATAGGGTCCATGGTACCTCAGGGCAAGCTCCTCATTCCGCTTCTTGGCTAGGCTCATCAACTTATATGGCCTGCACTCGAGGTACTCAAAATCTCCAGCTTCAAATTCCATCTCTCACTATGAGAGTGTAGTTTGTAGTTTCATGTATGGGAATCTTGAGCTTCTTAACAAGTCTTGAAGAAATAAAATTATGAGTTGCTTCACTATCAATCAACAGCAGGACTATTTCACCATAAGAGCTCCCTATCAACTTCATGGTTTTATGCCCATCTGTCCCCATAATTGAATTCATAGATAACTCTATAGAGACTACCACTTTTTCTGCTTCCTCTAACTTTAGATTCTCCTTACACATTTTCTCTGCATCTTTTAATTGTCAGAATAAGCATTTGCAGCTTCTCATTTTTGCATCTATGATTGGGTCCAAATTTCTCTTCACATTTAAAACAAAGTCTCAATTTTCTCTGTATTGATCTCAACTTTGGACAACCTCCTTGTGCTACTGTTGCTTTAAGAGGTAGAGGTTTGAGTTGTTTTGTTGTTAGCACTTTATGAATCTTCCCCTCCTTTGCTTTCAGGACTTTTGCCCAAGGTGCTATTGTTTGGACTTCTGACCACTTCCACAGAAGTGGGTAATTTCAAAAAATTAAGTCCACCCCACTTCAGACCCATGAGTGATTTCAATCCTTAGCAGCTTTCTCTTCTCTTGCTTTCTCGAGAACTACATTTCATTCTTTTGTTGATAGGTAAGATCCATGAATTGCCCCAATGACTTTAGTCAAATCAATCTGACCTTAGCTTTGATTTTCTCACTCAAACCATTCCTAAATGCACCCATCAACATGCTATCAGATACTTCTTTAAGAGGTGCGGAAAGCAACTCAAACTTATCTCTATAGTCAGTCACTGAACCATCCTGTTTGAAAGACATCAACATCTTGTAGCTATTGCCTAGTTTATTACAGTGGAACCATTCCATTAATTCCTTCTTAAACTCAGGCCATTAATGCATGGGGGACTTTGTTTCTAGCCATTGATACTAGTTAAGGACCTTTCCTTCCAAGCTTATTGCTATATCTCAAGCTTTTCTTCCTCCACAACCTCGTTAACAGGGAAATATCTCTCCACATGGAACAGCCATCCTATAGGATCTTCTCTAGAAAAAATAGGTAGTTTAAGACATTAACACTTACTGATTTCCCTCTCACCCATGGAGTTGCTTCCGCCCACATTGTTAACTCCTCAACTCAGCTCAGCTAGCAGCATCTGTTGCATCTCCACCACAGCTTTACCTTGTGTCTCTTGGATACTAGCTGATTGAAGTTCTCCTAGCTTGTCTCACAACTCTAGCATCACCAAACTTAATCAACGTCGTCTCCTCTTTCATTTCTCCGAAACTTCCACTCCATTCATCATTCTAGTTCCAACCATTCCCAAGATGTCAACTGCTCTGATACCAAAATTGATGGAAGCTCTAGAATTCTCATGTTACTTATATATAAGAAGCTGTAATTTCTACCCAAATAGAGATGGAAATAACAATGTCCAACTTGGATGGTAATAGAAAGAAACAAAAATGCAGAAAAAGGAAAACATAAAGGTCCCTGGCTTTTGAAAGGCCAGGTTCTTTCCTTTCACACATACTTCTTCCTTAGCCTTCTTTGCAACTTATGCTTGTTGGATCAAGCACTTGCCATTAGGCCAAAAGTTATACTAGTTAGTCAGGACACAGCTCTTTCTACTTAACCGCATCAGCCCAAGTGTAATGTTTCAATCTGGTTTTGATCTCTTATTGGGCCTTGTCAAGGCAGGATGTTGACCACACCAACAATCCCCCCTTTAAAAAAAAGACACGTCTTCTGCAAAGTGTCTTCCTAGGGATTCAAACCTATGACCATGGCTTGGATACCAATTATTGGATCAAGTACTTATTACTAGGCCAAAAGTTATAGCTGCTAATCAAGGTGTAATTCTTTCTACTTAACTACACTAGCCCAAGCACTATGTTTCGATTTGACTTTGACCCCTCATCGGGTCTTACCATGGTAGGATGTTAGCCACACCAACATTGCCTTCCACAACGGCTGTCTTCTCTCTCTCTCTCTCTCTCTCTCTTCTTGCTCACGCATCTCACATCTCATGTGACCCAATTAGTTACTGCTAGATATTTCCTCCCTTGCCCCTCCTACCACCTCATCATTAGCTACTCTCTCTTTGATTCTTTTTCCTTCTCTTGTAAAGTCTCCCACCCATAGGCTCGATAATATCAAGTCCATCATACTCTGCATTCTTCAATTCTTGATGCTATTTCAGGTTTGAAGATTAATTTGGCTAAGAGTGGTGTGGCAAGGATTAATATTGATAGCCAAAATCTTTCTTCCTTTGCTACTTTGGCAATGTGTTAGATTTTACAGTGGCCTCTCATTTATTTGGGTGTGCCTTTGGGTGGCAATCCACAAGAGACTTCCTTCTAGGACCTAGTGGTCCATAAAATCTCATTCAGATAATTGGGGGCCTTTTATACCTTAGGTGGATGTATCACCCATATTTAGCATACCCACCTATTACATCTTTCTTTTTAAAATTCTAGCAGGAGTGGCTCATAAGATTAAGTGGATTATGAGAAATTTTCTTTCGTCAAGTGCAAGTGAGGATAAGTTCACTTAGTTAGATGGGAAGTTTATTGCAGACCTAAGAAGGAAGGGGGCTTGGGTCTTGGAAATTTGATGTTTAAAAAATTGTCTTCTTGACTAAATGGTTATGGTGTTTTCCTTCAAAGTGACTGGTTTATGGCATAAGGTAATTTGAAGCAAGTATGGCTTAAATCTGAATGGTTGGGATGCTAACACTGTTGTGAATGTGACTAATGCGAATCCCTGGAAAGTTACATCACAAGGCTATTTATCTTTTATACCACTGGTTTTCTTTTTTAAAGCGGTGATGGCTCAAAAATAAGATTTTGAGAAGATACTAAGTGGGAAATATTCCTTTTATGAAGCGTATGCTTGTATTTATTGTTTGATTACTTTGCATTATCTTCCCATCCATAATTTCTTGACCATGTATAATTCCAATTGTTCTTGGAATTTCCATTTTTTTTAGAAACTTGAATGACAGAAAGTTGCAATCTTCAATCCCTTCCCTTTTCTTCTAGTAAAGATGTGAGAGTCTAGAATCTTGATTCTTTTGGTATATTTTCTTGCAAATCTTATTTTCAGTTCCTAGTGCATTTTCCTACAAGGGAGAAGTTTCTTCTTGATAAGCCAATTTGGATTTTTAAACCTTGAACAAGGACAAATCCTTTGTTTGGACTGCAATACTCAAAATGATAAACACAAATGACATGTTGCAGGTTCAATGGCCCTGTATGGTTTTTTCTCCTAACATATCCATAATGTATAGATCTAGTCAGAAATTTTGCCCCATTTATTTCTCCACTGTCCAGCAGTGAGATATCTATGGAATAAGCTCTTTGGTAATTTTGGCCAGAGTTGGGTGTGTGCTAATACCGTAGAACAGTTTCTCCTTTTTCATTTTAAAGGGTTTGGTAATAAGAAGGAATACAAACTCTGGCAATATGCAGCTTATGGGATACTGTTGTTTGTGTGGTTGGAGATGAATGCACACATCTTCAAGGGCATATCTTCATTTCTAATTGCTTTACGGGATAGAATTGTCTCTATGGCTTCCCTTTGGTGCACAGCACATGGTTTGTTCAAGTGACCTCTTCATCTGATATACAAAGAGATTGGACAGCTCTTTTACACTATTAGGCTTCAAAGGATTTTACTACTGTGTTCTGTCTTGTGCTTTTCTTGTATTTACTGGTTTTGAGGATTTCTTATTCTCAAGCTAGGTATAATTTCTCGTTCTAATAAAAATTCTGCCTTTATTTTAGCAATATGTTGCTTCCAATTTTTGACATTTGTCTTCAAATTGTAAATTCTGTTGTCTGATTAATATTATAGATATAGCAATATTAGACTATAATAATTACTGTATTTTTCAACATATACCAGATGTAGTATATGTACAAAATATAGTTCTCTATAGTTTTTATTTGTCATATTCTTGTTCAAAATTGATTTCATTTCTATTTAATTAGGTTTTTATTTTATTTGAATTTCATTTTGGTTGTATTAATTACACATTTTATATTTCTGGAATATGTAATATTTTCTGAACTGATAAAAGTAGGTTTTTCATGTGAAGAGTTCTGTATCTCTGCCTCAAATTTCTTCCCAAGCTACATGAGACAGTCTGACATGTCCATAGACGAATCAATTCTATTTGTTTAAATTGAGAAGCAAGCATATTCTGACAATGATACTGAAACATTATACAATGAGTATAATGGTCTGAAAATTATCTTGTGTATTAAAATATATGAGAAATTGTCACCTGGCACAATTCTTTATGACATGAAATTTCCATAATGGTATTTTGGCTGATTGGAATCATTTGTTACTTTCTTCTTGCATCTCCAGGTTTTCTGAGTATCAATAGGAAAAGAGTTTATATAAACTATTGATTTGAACCAGTAAGCCACTTATGTCCTCATATGTGCTCGATGGACAAGGGGACAATGCATACACAAAAATATTTATACTGTGAATATCTGTGTATGTCCACATGCTTACGCAGATAACCACACTTATCTATGAATTGTAGGCCTTGTATCATCTGCTTATGATGACTTGTTTAGTGGTATCAATATAAATAATATTACTTTTACTATAATTGTCAGGATAATCATCATCACTATTGTGTAGGGATACCCGTTCTAATGTTTTGGAAGAAAGCCTTCATAAACTGGGAGTTGAGAAACTCAGCAAGGATGATGTTCAAAAGCTACAATGGGAGGTTTTGGAGGCCAAAATTGGGAACTGGGTTCATTTCATGCGTATAGCTGTAAGTATTTCATGGATTTAGTTCTGTGGTTTTATGTATTTTCATTCAAATATGTTTTTATGCTTGAACAGGTCAAATTGTTGTTTGCTGGTGAGCGGAAAGTTTGTGATCAAATATTTGAAGGCTTTGATTCACTTAGTGATCAATGCTTTGCTGAAGTGACAACAAGCAGTGTCTCTATGCTACTTAGTTTTGGGGAAGCAATTGCCAGAAGCAAGAGATCACCAGAAAAGTTATTTGTGCTTTTGGACATGTATGAATTAATGCAAGAGCTCAATTCAGAGGTACAGGCTTTTGAAATTCATAATCATTCAGGTTGCTGTTATCACAATGGCGCATAGGGATATTAATCTTATAGGATCAGTTTGTTAACTTTTTCAAATTCAATACCCATATAAATTTTTTTTTTGTCAACATAACACTTTCTGTATCTCTCAGCATTTTATAAATTGGATTGTCAACTTATCTGTAGTTTCCTCTTTAGATGAAGTGTCATCTTCCTTATTAGGTTTTATTAAATAGGATTGTCAAATTATCTGTAGCTTCCTCCTTGGTTGGCTGAGACTAGGAAGTGACTTGTGACTTAATCTAGTGTTTCAAATATATTCAATTCTAGGTTAGATAGACGTTTATATATCTATTCTGGCAGTGTTGAATATTCATGTCATTGAAATTTGAGGATTTATCATGATTGTTGAGTTCTTGAGGTTTCAACATTCCCTCTTTCTGAGGTTGAACTTTCTTGAACTACTCTTATATGAATATTGTTTACATTTTCCCTTAAAAGGTGACAATTCGTTGGTCTTACATATATTTATGATCAATTAAATCATTATAATTTTCTCTTATTATTGGATTGAGTCTGTTGTTAGATTTGATTCTAATGGTTTTTTCATTCAACTTGTAATAATTAGAATTTTACCATGGTGGTAGTGATGTCACTATCGCTAGGCAAAGACATGTGATATATTTGGCATTTTACAAGCATGCATGGTAGATTTTGGTGGCTGTTTGATTGAATGAACAAGAGACATGTTTGAATGGTATTATAATCTTATTATCAACTTGTATACCTGACTCTTTGTAGATCCAAACACTCTTCAAAGGTAAAGCTTGCACTGAAATAAAAGAAGCAGCATTGGGTTTGACAAAACGGCTTGCACAAACAGCCCAGGAGACCTTTGGGGATTTTGAAGAAGCAGTTGAGAAAGATGCTACAAAAACTGCTGTTACAGATGGAACTGTGCATCCTCTGACAAGCTACGTAATTAACTATGTGAAGTTTTTATTTGAGTAAGTTCATCTGTGTTGCCTTAAGATCCCATTTCTCTTGGCTGAATTATCTTATTATTTCTAACACTCTATGTTGCCTTCTCCGATGATGAAGCTGTTATTCATTGTTGACTTAGCACGCAAGCTGTTCATTTTTACTCGTTGTTATTGGTTACTTATTTTTAAATTTCTTTTTTATCCAAACTATTGGAAATCATACTTAACATGTGATTATTTTCAGGCTTTAATGCCTTTATTTGTTTCCTTATGTTTGTTGGTTAATGGGCCATGATTGTTAAGCATTTAGTAGGAAGATTTTTCATAAGAATCACATGGGTTTTTGTTGGTTAATAGGCTAAAGTCAAATATTGTTTTTTCCTTATATAGTTTCCTACTTTATGAGTCTTTATTTTTATTTAATTTCATATTTGTTTCCTTTTGAGGGTGACTGGCTAAACATTTTGTTGCCTACATTTTCTTATGAATTGCAACCATTGTGTTTGAAATAAAATGGCAAATTTCAGAGTGAAATTCTTCATGGTATCAGAGCCTATAAGGAGGAGTGGATGAAATGGAGGAAGATGTAAAACATAGGATTCAAGTGGGACGGATGAAATGGAGGAGTGCTTTGAGCGTTTTTTGTGATAAAAGAATACCACTCAAACTTAAAAGTAAATTCTACCGCACAGCTATAAGACCTGCAATGTTGTATGGAACTAAGTGTTGGACAAGAGAATAAGCTCAATGTTGTAGAGATAAGAATGTTGCATTGGATGAGTGGACACACTAGATAAGATAGAATTAGAAATGAATACATTAGAAAAAAAGTAGAGGTCGTACCTATTTTAGAAAAAATTGCAGAATCGTGACTTAGATGGTTTGGCCATGTATGAAGGAGACTTATAAGAGCCTTAGTTAGGAGAGTAGATTAAATGAAAAGTAGTCCAATAGTCAAAGGTAGAGATAGACTAAGAAAAATTATAGGAGAAACCATGAAGAGAGATTTAAACTTAAATGATTTGTCTAAGAAGATGATTTATGATAGGACTTTATGACGTCGATTGATCTATGTAGCTGACTCCATTTAATGGGAAAAGGTTTTGTTGTTGTTGTTATTGTTGTATCAGAGCCTATATGGCCTAACAAAATACGTTGGTGGTTAGTGTGATAAAACTATTTGTTGGTGATTAGTATAAGAAAATCATTTGTTGATGGTTAGCATGAAAAAATTAAAACCTTTACCTCACAGAAAGTGAGGTGAGGATGTCCAAAACTAAGAGCCTTGCTACAAAATGGGGTGCGGGGGAGAAAAAAGTTCATGGAAACTCTATAGTAAGGAGTAATGAAGAGGACAACAAAGGGTTAGAAACCAAAATTAAAAAAAAAATGACAAGGGAGAAAATTTTCAAATAACATCCAAATGGCAAGAAAGAAGAAGATTGGCCATGCTAGCTCCAAACTGTTTCTAGGTTGAGGGTGAGTGTTGGAAATCACATTTAAAATGTGATTATTCTTAGGCTTTAATAATGCCTTTGTTTGTTTGTGATAGGCAGAGGTAGAATAGAATGGGAAAATAGAGAGGAAGAGGGAGAATGAAGAAAGTCCTCAACTGAATTAATTCCTTCTCTTACAGCTTCGTATATGGGTGGTTAATTATTAACAACCCACCAACTGACCAACCACTCTTACTGATTCAGCTACTAATGTGAGGAGCACGAAAGAAAGAAACAGAAGATAGAGGACTGTGCGAAAATATGAATTCAACAACAAGACGATATGATACATCCTTTCCTTACTTATAAACTATAAAAGAGAGAGAGAGAGAGAGAGAGAGAGAGCTATCAGTTAGTAACAGCAGTAACTAACTAAAGCTAAGCTAACTACTTTAGTTATTTATTCTAACACTGTTATTCTATTATTATTCTTTAACATGTGACCATGACCTTTCCTCCTAAAACAATCCTTGACCTCAAGGATTAGAAGGAATAGGAGCAGCCGCTGCAGTAGCAAAGTGAGGGAACTAACTTCTAATTGCTAACAGATCTTCCCATGTGGCATCTTCTATGTTGGTATGCTTCCAACGAACTAATACTTGAGTTATGCATAGGAGTCCTCTCTTGACAACCTTGTGGCGCAGAATCTCCTTTGGCTCCTTGAGAAAGTGGCCATCATAATCAACGTGAGGAAGAGAGGAACTAGTAGGCACCCCACTTCCCACATGTTTCTTAAGTAGTAAGACATGAAACACTGGATGCACCCTTCTATTGTTGGGTAAGTTCAACTGATAAGCAACCTTGCCCACCCTTTTGACCACCTTATATGGCCCAAAAAAATTTGGCAGCCAGCTTATGTAGGGATGGATTATTGATGAGGTTCCTATGGAAAGGGTGGAGCTTTAAGTAAACAAAATCCCCAACTACAAATTCTCTTTTGGTTTTGTTCTTGTTTGCCATATGCATCATGCGATTTTGGGCTCTGCACAAATTCTGTTTTAGCGGTTGAATTGTGGCTTCTTGCTTTTGACAGCTTCGGTCAACTAGATCATTACTGGAGTCTCCATCCAAATAAGGTAAATGGACTAGTGGCAGCACTCTATAGACAGCCTGGAAGGGGGTCATACTAATGGCGGAAGGGAAGGTGGTGTTGTACCACAATTCTGCTGTAGGAAGCCATTTTAACCATTACTTAAGGGTGGTCACCTGTCATGTATCTAAGGTAATACTCTAAATAACAATTAAGAACTTTTGTTTGGCCATCCATTTGAGGATGGTATGTTGAAAAATAAGCCGAACAAACCTTTTAAAGCCTGGACAATTCTTGCCAAAACTTGCCACGAAAGATTTGACTTGGGAAATCCATAGAGCTTCACAACATTGTCCATTAACACTTGGGCCACATCCACCATAGAGTATGGGTGTTGAAGTGCCACAAAATGAGCTACCTTGCTCAAACGATCAACCATCACCAAAATAAACGACTTGGAGTAGGACTTAGGTAAACCTCTAATGAAGTACATAGGCAAATCAGAACATATGGAATCAAGAATTGGGAGTGGTTGGAGTAACTTGGGATATGGGACAGCTTCAGACAAAGTTGTGGACATCCTTTTCCAACCTTTTCCAATAAAAAATGGAAGCGAGACATTTATAAGTGGGGGTCATTCTGTAATGGCCTCCAAGAGCATTGCCATGGAAATAGGTTAAGAGTTGCTAACTTAGCTCAGAATCAGCAGCTACAACTAATTTCCCTTCCCTTTTTAATTGGTTATTCTCCCATGAATACTGTGGATGACTGTTAGGATCTGCAGTAAGCTCCAATATTAATAATTGGAGTTTATTATCTTGTAGCCTAGCCTCTCTAATCTTAGAAGACCGGTCAAAGGCCACTGAGGTGATTGCTGTATAGTGGCTGAGGTACAAAGAGGTGTAAAATTGGTGCTTAATACTACAAAACTATTATTTAAAATAAAAAATCAACCAGATATACTTAGCTAACTCCCATTTATAGAATATAGGAGTGAGGCTCATTTGCTAGAGCAGGTAGCAATGGCTAGCGACAGCAATAACAGAAAGTAACTAAAACGGCAGCAACAGATACAAGCAAACAAAGCAATAAACAGTACTAATGAAGCTAAGAAACAAGTCTCTTTTATACTTAGCTGGCACGTATCAATAACCCCCCCCCCCCCCCAAAAAATCGAAGGATCCTTGTCCTTGAGAATCTACAATATGAGCCATGTAAAATTTTGGGAATTGTTGCTGAACTGCTGGGAGAGATTCCCACGTAGCATCTTCTCAGTTGGTATGCTTCCATTGAACCAAAACTTGCGTTAGTGGTAAGTTATTCTTCTTAACTAGAATTCTTTCAGGCTCCATGGAAAAATACTCTCCTTATTGAGTTGAGGCAGTTCCATGTTTGTTGTGATTTTGGTACCTATGTGTTTTTTGAGCAAAGACATATGAAAAACAGAATGGATCCTTGTGTTGGCTAGTAGATTTAATTGACAAGCCACTTGACCAATTTTTTTCAAGACCTTGAAAGGCCCATAGTATCAGGTGTGAGCTTTTGCAAAGCTGAATTAGTGAGTGTTCCTTCAGAAAGGATGGAGTTTAAGATAAACCAAATCACCTATCTCATGTGCCCTTTTAGTTCTCTTTCTATTAGCAATTTGCACGATTCTGTATTGGGCCTGCTGTAAATGATACCATAACAACTAAATTGTGGACTCCTTATCTCTCAAGCTTCTATCCACTACACCATTGTCACAATCTCCTACCAAGTAAGACAAATGTATTGGTAGGGCAATGCCATAAACAACTTCAAATGGTGTCATACCACTAAAGGAATGGTAGGAAGTATTATACTACAGTTTAGCCAAGGATAACCACCTTACCCATTCCTTATGATGGTCACCAATCATGTATTGCAAATAACACCCTAAGCAATGATTTAACACTTCTGTTTGACCACTCATTTATGGATGATAAGTAGATGAATACCACAATTTTACTTTGTTGATTCAAAACAAAGCTCTCCAAAAATTGCCACAGAAAATAAGATCTCTATTCATTACAATGGATTGAGGAAATCCATGTAACTTCACCACATTATCCAAGAAAGCCTATGCCACTTCAATTGCTGTGAGTGGATGCTATAATGCAATGAAATGAGCAGCCTTCGACAATATGTCCACACAACTAAGATTATAGTTTTGTGATAAGATTTCGGCAAACCCACAATAAAATCCATACTTTTATCAACCCATATAGTAGTGGCTATATCAAACTAGCTGTGGCTACATTCTTGGGTTTACACCTTTGACAAGTAGGACATTCTCTAACAAAGGTTTTGATGTCCTTTTCCATCCCTCTTTGGTAAAAGATAGCGGACAGTCTCTTATACATGGCTGTCATATTGGAGTGTCCTCCCATAGGGTCATTATGGAAGTGCTATAATAATTGTAGCTTAAGCTTGTTATAAGCTCCAACTTACCCTTCCTCCTTAAAACATCCATTCCAACTTAGTAATAACCTTGCTAAAAATAGGATCTTCTGTGCAAGAAGCAATAACTTTCTTGTTTAAGCTTGAGATAATCAAAATCACAGCAAAACAAGAAGGATTCAAGTCATTATCCCCTTGAGTGCATCTCGAAAGCGCATCTGCTATAGTATTCTCTTTTCCCTTGTGATAAACAATTTCATAGTCTAATCCATACAGCTTACTTATCCACTTGTATTGTTCTGGCTTAACACTTTTTTGCTCTAACAAGTGTTTCAAGTGGTAAGTGGTCAATAAGAATAATAAAATGTTGTCCATACATGTATTGCCACCAATATTTGACAACAAACACGAGGGCTGTCAACTGCTTCTCATAGGCAGACAAATGTTGCTTAGTTGGTGAAAGAGCCTTGCTCACAAAAGGTATGGGATGCCCTTATTGAGATAAGACAGCTCCAAACCCCACATTAGATGCATTGGTCTCCATTGTAAAAGGAAGAGAAAAATTTGGTAAAGCAAGGATTGGTGTGGTGGACATGGCTGTCTTAAGCTCATTAAAGACCTTCTCAGCTGGAAGAGACCAAGTGAACCCTACCTTCTCCAGTAGCTCAGTGAGAGTTTTACTGATAGAGCCATAATCTTGTACAAAATGCCAATAATACCTCGTGAGACCAAGGAATCCTCATATGGATTTGATATTAGAGGGAGTAGGCCACGAGGACATAGCTGCATTTTTTTTTTGTAATCTGCTGTAACTTCTTGTGTAGAAATGACGTGGCCTAAGTAATCTATATTAGTGACTCCAAATGTGCATTTGGACAGCTTAGCATATAGAATATGACACCTCAAGATTTCCAAGCTACTTCAAAGGTGCAATAAATGCTCCTCCCATATTCATTAATCCTTGAAATGTAGCCAGTGTGTTAGTCAATCCAAACAACATGACCAATAATTCGTATAATCCCTCATAAGTTCTAGAAGTCATTTTTTGTACATCCAAAGGATGCATTTGTATTTAATGGTAGCTTGCTCACAAGTCTAACTTGGAAAAGTAATTGGAACCATGGAGCCCATCAATAATCTCCTCAATTATAGGGATGGAAAATTTATTTTTTATGGTTTGGGGATTTAATTTACTGTAATCAACAAAGAAATGTCATGTGTTGTCCTTCTTCTTCACTAGAACTACTGGAGATGCAAAGGCACTTTGACTTGGTCAAATAATCCCATTGGCTAACATCTCTTGCACTAAACCCTCCATAGCATCTTTTTGGATAGGCCCATACCTATAAGGTTGTAGGCTAATAGGTTTCTCCTTCTCCAAGTTGATAACATGATCAAAGTCTCTTGATGGAGGTAATTTCTTTAGCTCTTGAAACACTTTGTCAAGCTCTTGTAAGAACTTTGCTAAAGCTTTCCTTCTGCCATGTTGATAAGCCATTGTCACCATTGTCTTGAGTGCCTGCTAACACTTTACCTTTTGCAAAAATTGTACAAAGTTGTACCACATAAACTTGTTTGTCATACAGCAAATGTTTCTCATTGACTTTGTCATCTTGCATCACTGACACAGCCTGATCCATTCCATAAATTGAATACAATTTCTCTTTTACACTTTCCTGCCACGTATCAGGGTGGTTTCTTCCAGATGATCCTGATGAGATAGAGCATCTGCAGCCACATTCTCCTTTCTTTTCTAATAAAACATCTCATAGGTCAAGCCCCATAGCTTGTGTAAGTATTTGTACTAATCAGAGGTAATAGACTACTACTCTAAAAGGTATTTCAATGCAAGATGGTCAGTTTCAATTAAAAAAAGCTAACCCTGCAAATAAAGCCTTCATTGCTTAGCAGCAAATACTATTGCCATGACCTCTTTTTCATAAATGGATAAAGACCACTTGGTTGGGCACAATGCCTTGCTTGCAAATGCAATGGGATACCCCATGTTGAGAAAGGACAGCCCCTAACCCAACATTAGAAACATCAATCTCAATGACAAACTTCTCATAAAATTTGGCAAGGCAAGGATTGGTTTGAAAGTCATTACTTATGTAAGTAACTCAAATGTAGAATTAGCAGCCTGAGACCAATGAGATCAATCCCCTTCAACAAATCAGTCAATGGTTTACAAATACTTGCATAATTTCTCACAAAATGATGGTAGTAGCCTAGCAACCCTAAAACACTATGTAAAGCTTTGATAGAAATTGGTGGTGGTCATGAAAGAACAGAAACAATCTTATTTAGGTCTGCTTCCGCATCTCTAATGAAAATTATATCACCTAGATAATCCGTTCTAAGAAGCCCCAAAAACACAGTTACTCCTCTTGGCTAATAATTGATGCTCCCTTAATGTCTCAAGGGTAAGTTTCAAGTGCTGAATGTGATCAGGCCAATTACAACTGTATATGAGGATATCATTGAACCAAAAAAAAAAAAAGGAAGAAATTTCCATAGGAAAGACTTAAAGATAGCATTGACGACACCTTGAAAGATAGGCGGGGCATTGGTCAACCCAAATGGCATCACAAGAAACTTAATCCTTCACGAGTGTGAAATGTTTTCTCCTCATCTTCTAGTTTCCTTCTAATTTGGTGATATCCAGCCTTTAAATCAAGCTTGGAAAAGAAGGTAGCACCATATACTTTGTGTAATGGCTCTTCAACAACTAGTATAGGAAATTTATATTTGATAGTATGCTCATTAAGCTTTCTATAATTGATACAAAAACGGTAAGAGCCATCTTTTTTCTTAACCAACACTACCAAAGATGCGAAGGCACTGCTACCATCATGAATCACCTCATTTATTAGCATCTCTTGCACTTATTTATCAATCTGTGACTTCTGAACCAGGTCATATCAATATGGTTTTGAGCTAATGGGATGGTCCACTTTGAGATGTATAGGATGATCAAAAGCTGGTGAAGCACTTTGGCTTTGGGAAAACATCACTAAATTCCTCCAAAACAGACTCCATCTCAGCTTTCTGTGCTTCAGTAATTGTGCTTATATCCTCTTTGAGAAGAAGCCACTGCCTTGGGAATTATAAGTAACCTGTACCAAATAAGCTTGTTCAGCTGTAATTACATGCTTATCCATAAGTTGCTGTTCCCCAAATAAAGCTTTCTTTTGTTGAGCACCTTCAATTTTATACCATTTGCCATCCAGCATGAACTCCATTATTTTAGCCTTTAAATCCCGAATGAATCTGCCCAATATGGACAACCATTCAACACCTAAAATCATGTCATAACCTTCTAAATCTATGAGTAAAAAATCTGAGATGGACTCTGCTTGCATCCTCCATGGTAAACCTGTACATTGCGTTGTAACTTATAATTTTTGGCCATTTGCCACAGTAACCAGAACACCAGTGGCTTCTTGTACCTTCAACTTTAGTTTCTTAGCTATAGTAGCATCTAAAAAATTATGTGAGCTTTCTGTGTCTAACAAGATCACCACGGATTGTTTCTTGATTCTCCCCTCTACCTTTGTTGTCGAACAACCCTCTTTCCCTTCAATAGCATTCAAAGAAACCTTAGTATTGCACTGCTCTATATGCAATTCCTCCTCTGTTTCACATGCATCTTGAAACTCTTTTTCCTCTTCATGGACCATGGTCATAAACAATTGTGAATTGTGACATTTATTGTCATAAGTGTACTTTTTGGGACACCAATAACAAAGGCCCTTCCTCCTTTTCTCATCCATCTCCTTCTTAGTTAATTGTTTGATTTGTTTGTTGGTGGTGGAAGAATTGATATTGGAGGCTAGCAAAGATTTATCAATAGAGGTGTAGTTTCCAGTAGATGAGGTAGAAGGTTGGGTGGTAGGAATGGTTTTGGCGGAATTGTGGCTGAAAGATAGATAGTTGGTACTTGGTACTATTGGAGAACTTTTTGGTGGAAACAGGCGCATTAGAGTGTATGGCTAGAATAGAATGTTCTTGGAGGTGTGCCAAGTACATTACATTGGCGAACTCTTTTTACTTCAGGAACAAGTAGAAAAAAATTGATTAATAATTTCATTTAATAACTTTATACATTGGCTAGAGTACTTGGATTAAACCACCTCACAGTTATATGTACACTAGAATGAAGTCCTACCAAGAAGCAATTGATAGCAAGTGATTATGGTAAATCCACTTTTGATAACAGTTCTTCAAATTTCTCTTGATACTCAATAACAATATCCTCTTGTTTGAGACTCTTTAATTTTTGCCATGGCGTCAATCTTAGCTACATCGTCGAACGTTGCCATCATGTTCTTCATACACTCACCAATCTAATCCTCTTATTATTTGGCATTTTGTCAATTTTGAAGAATTGCTTCGAACAGTATAATCATCCATAGAAATCCAAACCATTGAACTTAGGGAATTCGGTCCATGTTATTTTCATCAGAAACACATAATTATTGGATGGAATACCATTAAGCGAATTGAATTCAATCCATTGGTGCTTAACGCTATGACATGATCACCTCCATTCACCAGCGCAAACTATTGAGAAAACTCCAATGCCATATCTACAACGATGCTTTTGATCCTAGCCACAGATTACTTCACTTTGCCGAGCCCAATGTTTGTTTGATCTAAACGTGGATCAAACTTAGTCAAATGGTCTTGAGATTGTGTTTTGAGAGCCACCTCAATACCAAATCAAGCTCTGATACCAAATTGGTGCAACGAACACCAAAGAGAGAAACAGAAGATAAAGGAATGTGCAAAAATATTAATTCAACCACAACAAAATGATACGATATGTCCTCTCCTTACTTATAAACTGCGTGAGAGAGAGAGAGAGAGAGAGAGAGAGAGCGCTGTTAGTGGGTAACAATAGTAAACTAACTGAAGCTAAGCTAACTACTTTAGTTATTTGTTCTAACACGTTATTTTATTATTGTTCTTTAACATGTAACAACTACCATTTAGAAATGCCTAACAATTTCTTTATTTAGAGGCTTTAATGCCTTTTTTTGTTTGTTTCTTTATGTTTGCTGGTTAATAGGCCATGATTTTTGGGCATTTAGTGGGTAGATTCTTTATAATAATCACATGGGTTTTTGTTGGTTAATAGGCTGAAGTCAAATGCTGTTTCTTCTTTATGTAGTTTCCTACCTGGTCTTTATATTTACTTATGTTCATGTTTGTTTCCTTTTGAGGGTAATTGGCTGAATCTTCTATGGCTTACATTCTCCTATAAATTGCAACCATTGTGTTTGAATTTAGAGTGAAATTATTCATAAACTTCTATTTTTTCTTGTCAAAATTTTCAATCAATAGTAATTTTTTTTTTAAAATTAGGAAACTATGCTGGAACTATATAACAGACTTGCTCTACCCAGCCCTAACTATGTAAATTATTGCTGATATTATGCATTATAAGTATGGTCTACTCTGGGGGGTATTTCCCATGCTCTTATATGTTGGAACATGCTGTGCTAGTGGAGAAGAATAAAAAAAGGTCTGTCTAGAATGAAATTGAAAGTCATATGCCAGGATAGTAATTGGCTAGCCTGAAATACAAATTTTGGGAATATTAAGAAATATGTTTTAGTGAAATTTGAAGAAAACGTGAGCTTACATCTGCAAGAAAGACGGTTTCATGTTCATCCTTAAGTACTGAATAATTTGCTTATCCTCTAAAAAGTCTAAGTGACACCCAGTTTCGCTTTAGATGGTCCCCGTTCATCTTTAATTTCTATCTTGCACTGTGGTATGTCCGGAGGTTTGCAAATGCATTGTCTTGAATTATGTACATCTTTTCTGAACCGTTATCCTTATGGTTGTGTTGAAATAATTGAAGAATTTCAATTTCTTGCTATTTTGAACTCACTTTATCTTCCTGTCTGTGATTTTTTAAAGTTTTGAAAGAGGCAAATATGGAATCTCTTACTTTCTCTTCCCTACCCATGGATAATACTTAATCTTTTGACTGTACTCTGCGTGTTTGTGTTTGTTTGTAGTTTTTGCCTGATTCTACATAATAGATCTTCACATATTTAACTTGACTAGAGTCCTCTAAATCTTTACAGTTACCGATCCACCTTGAAGCAACTTTTCCTTGAATTTGAAGGCGGAGATGATACTTCACAACTAGCTTCTGTAACAATGCGAATTATGCAAGCTCTACAAAACAATTTAGATGGAAAGTCAAAGCAGTATAAAGATCAGGCTTTGACACATCTATTTCTCATGAATAATATTCATTATATTGTCAGATCAGTACGAAGGTATGTCATTCACATGTGTTGGTTATACTTCTGTGAAGCATGTGAGAGTTTTCTTGGATCCTTAGCTGGGTAATGTAAATTTTCTCCTCATCCTTGTCTATTTTAGGTCTGAAGCCAAGGATTTGTTGGGGGATGATTGGGTACAACGGCATAGGAGGATTGTGCAGCAGAATGCAAATCTATACAAAAGAATTGCCTGGGCAAAGGTGTTGTTCTGTCTATAAACGAGATAGTGCACAACAATGTTTGCTATTTTGATGGTCCATTCTAGATTATCAGAGTTAGATGGTTAGAATTCATAGAATGGAACAGCAAAGGTACAAAAGGAAGAAAAGTAAACTATCAACTTGTAAAACATGTTTTGGAATTGTGGTGCTATAGAATCAAACGTTGAAATGCCTTGTACATATTTGATGATTATACATCAGAGCCACTCCATTTCTCTTTTGGATTCCCCCCCCCCCCCCCTTTTCATTTTGTGCTTGTACTCTGATCTCTTTGTGCTACCATTTGGCCTAAATTGTGGGATGTTATCCTCTTTATTGATTTGTACTTGAGAAGGGGCAATGCCGTGTCTGAATTTTGATTCTTTCCCTTTGCAGATTCTTCAGTGCCTCTCTATTTCAGGCCTTACCTCATCTGGTGGGGGTGGTAGTACAGGAGCTGGAGATGGGGGAAGTAGTAGTGGTGCTTCAAGAGCAATTGTTAAAGACAGGTGGGTTTTAAATGTTATCCCTGCTCTTTTTCGAGGAAAGTATCTGTTACATGTCTATTGAGTATTGACATCTCAATCCAAATTGCGTTCTCAGGTTTAAGACATTCAATATTATGTTTGAGGAGCTTCATCAGAAACAATCTCAATGGGCCGTTCCTGACACAGAGTTGCGAGAATCTCTTAGGCTTGCTGTTGCTGAAGTCTTGTTGCCTGCCTATAGATCATTTGTGAAACGTTTTGGGTGAGTTTTCTCTTTATTTATTTATTTGGTTATCACAGCCAAGGGTGTCTTGGGGCTTTTGCCCTCTTTCAGGGTGACCCCTATATCGGCCAAGTTCATTTAGGATTTTACTTCTTAAGTGCTCTTGAGAGGAATCGAGTCCAAATTGCTAAGGAGAGATATTATCTTCTCTTACCAATTGAGTTAACCCCATCTTTTCACATTTTTAATGGCACATTAACACATACGTGATACATCATCAATTGATGTGGATTTATTTATGGGAATAAGTATCCTAGCATGTGAAATGTTGTTGTTTTTCTCCTTCACACACATGTATAATGTTAAATCCAGTTCAAAATAAGCATAATCTGGGGGAAAAAGCAGTAAACAACCATTTTAGCCTGTGAAAATGTGTTTCATCATAGCCCTTCAAAGAATATCTGTCTCCAACAGCAAAAAGGAGTAATACGCTCTTCCTCCTTAAAATATATTCTCTTCAATTTTATTTTTGTTGTTAACTAGACTCTTTTCAGTTATATGTATTTTGTTACTAATTCATTCCCTTAACAACTCGGGCTGATTTTGTTTGCTTGCATTTGATGTCACGTGGTTTTTGTCATCAGCTATTACTTTCCTTCTTTGAAGCACGGATACTTCAAAAATGGCATCACATTGTGTCAAATATGCGTTCAACACTTATGTTAGACACGGCACAACCCTTTAAGTTGCCCCTAAGCACTTATTATTTTGTTGTGTCACGATATTTGTATCACGTCATACTTCCCTGTGATGTATGCCTGAGAACACTCTGTGTTACAGGCCTCTGGTGGAGAATGGAAAGAATCCTCAGAAGTACATAAAATACACAGCAGAAGATCTAGAGCGAATGTTGGGTGAATTTTTCGAAGGAAAGAGCGTGAACGAAATGAAGCGGTAAAGTTGACATCTCTGTGAAGAATTGATAAGGTAGGACTGTTTAGCTTGTTCTTCATGATACGTAGAGGTTGATGCTCTTCTTGTGGGTACGCTTATCTCTTTTTAGTGGAAGGTCATCAGGGAGAAGGCAAGATGATGAAGAGAAGTTACCCTTTGTATCCATGGGCTATTGCAAAATAATAAGAGCTGAATGTATCTATTGCCTGTATAGTTCATTTCTAGTGCTACATGAGATGATAGTTTTCCGCGTATATATTCGTCACCTATTATGAGTAAGAATTAAGATACAGGATTGTTAGAATTTTTTTTTAATATGAAACATTTTTTAGTGCATAACATGATAGCAGTATGGAAATTTAAATTTAAGATCTTTTGTAAATTATTTAAATATATTGTGATGTGAAAATAATCAGCGTCTTGGGGAGTTCATTTTCAGTACTGTTATAATATTCAAGTATTATTGTCATTTATATACTGTTATGTAATCCAATTATTTCGTGCGAAGTTAAGTAATTTAATTTCAAATTATAGTTGAGTTTGATCAATTATAAGCAAGAATTGTTATGAATTTTAGCGATAAATAGACGGGAATGGTAATTTAATAGGTTTAACAGTGGTCATTTCCTTGTTTAAAATGGATCAATTTATTAAACTGGAATAATTGTAATATTTAGTGTGTATTACCGAATAATATATGTAGCATAAACGCATGTTAAAAAATAAAATTATGAGGGATTACACCTTTTGACCTTAATTGAATTTTAAGGCTAATGCTAAGTTGATTTAAATCAGTCTTTGAAGGAGCTTACTATGATCACATGAAGTTAATCTAATTTCGAATAAGATAATTCGGTTTTGATTAAAATGAAAATGAATATTAACGGTTTGGCGTACAATTAAGCAATTGGAGTAGCAAACTGAAAATGTTAGACAGACGAACAAACAAACAAACGAATGAACAAAGTAGGATGCTTAAACATTTCTGCAAGTTTTCTCAAGGGGCCATAATGTCTAGTTCCACACTAAATTGAGTTTGTCTGTCTGAAACTATGTAGGGAGTAAATTTGTATTTAAAAGAGGAATTTGACTATTTGTAGCAAGCAAGAAATGGAAATTGGATTGTCTCAACTTTTTAGAAAATTGATCATTTCATTTTCAAGAGATTGATATACTGTTTATGGATTTTTTTTTTTTTTTACAGGATTGCAGGTGTGAGGTTCAACCAAGTGGTGGATTTTATTTGACTGATGGGTCACGTACATATTTTATTCTTTATTTTTCTGAAATTGGCATAACTAATTTTTTCAAAATTTAAAAAGATCCAAATTGAAAGAAATATATCTTAAAAGTGGGAATATTGCATAGGCTGAATTGCTCTTTCTTTCATTATTAAAAAAATTTACTATCATGTAACCTCAGGATTTCTATCCCCATTCTCATCCGCACATAAAATATCAAAGGATGCAGCAATTAAATCTGAAAGCAATGAATGACTATGATAAATAAAGGAAGGCTAAATAATATGCATTTTCATTTCATTAATTTCTCCTAATTTCAAAAGCACATGGTACGACAACAACAAATGTCCAGCTAAATTATTATTTCTAAAATTTTTATGGCATTCCACTTTTAGAAGAGAAAAGGGGTTTCATATATCAGGATATAGACATGGACATGGCATCTACATCAACACCATGCCATTTTGCTGCCATGTTCCCTTTGCAGTTGTAAAATCCCGAAAAATTCGATGTACGAACATTCTTCTATTATGTCATTACATCTCCTAAGGTATCAACCAAATATAAAACCATTTATTCATGCTCAAACAAAATGTTGGAAGAAAGCCAACTCTTCGTGGCATGTATTAGAAGAGATAGAGAATTGTGAGATGATTATACAAAGGTGAACATCAATTAGTGTCATAAAAATTTATGAGAAAATTTTTGGGTAGATTTAATCCATTAAAGATTATAGGAATTAGACTAATAAGCTTTAGAATAACTTTAAAAATAACTTTAGGATTAGATGTAGTCCTTTGGAAATAAAATTCCTTAATTTAGTTCTTCAATTAAAATGATCTTCTCTATAAAGCATTTTATGACTTTCTAATATGATAAAAGTTAGCTCTAATACAAATAGATATTGTTTTGGAGGTTGAGATACATGAGTAAGATCATCTCGTTAGTTAATAACCATGAGGAATTTTATTTTTGCTTAACAAATGAATCATTGTGATTATGGGAAATGTTTGGAGAGCTAAATTAAAAAGATTTTATTCTTAAAAAAATTAAATTAGAAGGAGAGTGATCTTTCAAGAACTCAATTGAAAGACTTTTAAAAGATTAAATTGATAAGAGAATAATTTTTTATAAATTAAGTTATTAATTTATTCAAAAATTCTTTTTATCACTTTATTTTAAACTAATGGAGTATTTGCTTTCGACAAAGTATATAGTATTATTTTATTATCTCTATTAAAAAAATGAAATCAAAACCAAATTAAACTTTTAAGTACTAAAATTATAAAAAGATATTTAAAAAGTCAATTGATGTTGTGTTTATATTTGTAGGATGAAAATTAAATTTTTTTCTGTTATTAACTTCATTGATTTATGTTTTGATAAACTAAATTTAAATTAAATATTTTGAAATGTTGTTTCATATTTGTTATCACTGATCCCTAGAATCTATACTAGCATGATCGTAGAGTTGGTTTTATTTATAATTTTAAGATTGAAATCATGCAATGTTCATAATTCCATCAATCATTCAAGGCATTATTTATTCCCCCCTTCCTCCTCCTCGAGACTAGAAAAAGAAAGCCCTGTCCATTCAAACAGACAAACAGTCCTCCCCCTCTTTTTCCTCGTTATTGGTGGAATAATCTCCTTTTTCTCCACCTTCTCTTTTCTTACCTTTTTTTTTTTCTTTCTCTTTTCCATCTATTAATTTTTGAGCTTATTCTTAACAAAAGCCATTATTCCCTTCCCTGTGTTCAAACCTTGTTTCTTTGCCTTTGTTATTTTATAGTTCCCACGCCAACTTTAGATTATCCTCTCACCTTTACAAATATATGTGTATATATATATATATGACTACACTGAGAAAGAGAGGGAGAGAAAGAGAAAAGTTGTATCCATCCATCACATGCAATCCACTTTCTCATACAAAGCCAAAATTTCCCTCACTTACAAGAAAAGCACAAATCCCACATCAAATCTCTCTCTTGCAGACACAACTCTTAAGGGTCCCCAACCCAAGTATAAACCAGCACACATATCTCCAACCTCTCTCAAACTAGCTATCAGAGTCTGTTTTATTTTCTTTTTCTTGCCATCAAAATGGAAGCTCTCATTGATCCCAAATTCTTTTAAGTTGTGGTGTCTTGTTGTGCATCTTTCTGAGCTGTTGTTCTTGCTGTTGTACAGGCAACTAACAAGAGAAGCGCAAATCCCTGCATGAAAAATCTCTCTTCCATGACAAAACCTCAAGTGTCCTCGTCCCAAGTCTAAACCAGCTGAAATATCTGCATCCTCCTCGAACTAGTACTTGTGCTCTCCTGTTGTGTATGTTTGTGACCTGTTGTGTATCCAAAAACCTCGTCACTAACAAGAGCCCAAATCCCACATCAAATCTCCAGCCTCCTCAACCTTCACAATGAAGCCAGCTCATTGATCACCTTAAACCCCATTATTAATTAGCTTTTGCTCTCTTCTTGTGCATCTTTGTGAGCCGTTCTTGTTGTAGAGTCACAACTTTGAGAAGAAGAAGATGAGAGCAGGAATTTGCAGCATACAGCTTCAGGCTCTCACACCAGAGGCAGCAAATGTTGTGAAGCAAGCTGTGAGTCTAGCCACAAGGCGTGGCCACGCACAAGTGACCCCCCTCCACGTGGCAGAGCGCTATGCTCACGACCCCTTCCACAGGACTCCCTCCGAAGGGCTTGTTTTACAATGCCACTCTCACCCTCTCCAATGCAAGGCCTTAGAGCTTTGCTTCAACGTCGCCCTCAATCGCCTGCCTGCGTCCACACCGAGTCCACTCCTAGGGCCCCTCACTACACTAATCATTGTAATTCCAATAATACTCCTTCTCTTTCTAATGCCTTGGTGGCTGCTTTCAAAAGGGCACAGTCTCACCAGCGACGTGGGTCCATTGAGACCCAAAACCAGCCCATTTTGGCTCTGAAAATTGAAACAGAACAGCTTGTAATCTCAATTTTAGATGACCCCAGTGTTAGTAGGGTCATGAGAGAAGCTGGTTTCTCTAGCACAGTCGTGAAATCCAAGGTGGAACAATCTGTTTCAATTGAGAATTTCCCTCACAACAAAAACACAACAATTAAGTCCAAACCTCCTCAAGTTCTTGGTCAGTTTGAAGGCTCATTAATTTTAAAGCCTATTAAGAGTGACAGTGATAACAATAATAATGATGATGATGTGGGAAGTGTGGTGAGTGAAGTGTTGAATAGGAGAAGGAATGTGGTTGTTGTGGGGGAAAGTGTGGGTAGTGCTGAGGGGTTAGCTAGGGAGTGATGGAAAGGATTGGGAATGTTGTGCAGGTTATGAGTGGTTCCTCTTGTGTCTTTCAGGAACATTAGGAAGGAGGAAGTGGAGAGGAAGATTGTGGAGCTAAGGTGTCTTGTGAAGAGTTATGCGGGAAGAGGGGTTGTTTTGTATTTGGGTGATTTGAAATGGTTGTTTGAGTTTTGGGAAAGTCATTGTTGTGATCGGCAAAAGATGAGATGAAGTGCTATTGTTCAGTGGAGCATATGGTTATGGAGGTCAAGAGGTTGGTTAGTGCAAGTGGTGGGGAGATGAGTGGTAGGGTATGTCTTATGGGGGTTTCAACTTTTAAAACATATACAAAGTGTAAAACTTGTCACCCCCTCATTAGAGACTCTTTGGGAGCTTCATCCCTTCACTATTCCTGTTCCCAGCCCTCAGCCTGAGCTTGAACATTCACAGGTAAATCCTCTCATCATTTTTTTGCTTTATTCTTTTTTTTTTTTTTGAGACTATTTTGTTTTGATCTTATACTCAAGCGATGTTTGTATCAATTTGTGTACACCTCAATTAATTCACCCCTCTCAATCTAGTTGAATGCAAGTACTAAAAAGCCGACAATGCTAAAATTTGAACTTTGACAGTGTCTATATCCGTACATCATGTGTTTGCTTTTTAATTCTTTGAGATATTTTGTTTGTGGGTAGTAATCTTTATGTTGTTTCTCATTGTTTTTTTTTCAGAGATTTTGAAGCTCAAGATGGGTGTTTTGAAGATCATGGTGCAGGAGGAGTGAGAAAGCATCTAACTTGCTGCAGAGATTGCTCACTAAATTTTGAGAAAGAAGCTCAAAGCATCACTAACACCAGCAGTGTGGCCAAGAAAGAGTATTCTGCTACTACCTTGGCTATTTCTTCTAGCTCGAGTTTGCCAACTTGGCTCCAAAATTGTAAGGAAGAGAAAAGAAGCCACCCATTGGACCATCAGGTTAATTTCATTTCCTCAAAGCTTTCATTTCTCTTTTTTTTTTCCTACAAAAAATAAATTCTTTCCAAAAGCATTATAAAAAAAAAAGCACTTAGAAGAATAATAATGGAAGATAATGTTCGTAATTATTTATTTTAGATTCTAAACAAAATTAATTTTTGCTTCTAGGTCTTTCGGGAAAAAAAATTCTAATTTTATACTTCTCACGGTAAAATAAAAAAGTACTCACATTTATAAACAACTATTTGCCTTAGTCAAACATACGTATAAAACTGCCAATAATTTAACAGTTCATATAGCACCCGTAAAAAATGACATGTATTTCATATCATTTTTTTTGTGGCCAATATTTCATATCAATGGTCCAATCCTCAATCTTGCGTTATTTCTTCTACAACTAGGTCAAATAGACTCTAGTTTGTTGAAATAAGATATTTAATTAGGCTCAAATTTTGTAATTAATTATTTGTATTGAATGTGTAATAATGAAGCAGGATAATGAGAGACTGAAGGATCTCTGCAAGAAATGGAACTCCTTCTGCAGTTCAGTTCATAGACACACTGCCAATATACACTTGCTTACTGAGCCAAAAGAAGAAGCACCCAAATTAGAATGCGAGTTGTACACAGACGACGTCGTTTGCTACGAAAGCAGCAACCTAATAATGTTCATGCCAGACAATAATAACAAACCAGACCTTCTTTCAAATCCCAACTCTAGCCCCAACTCAGCTTCTTCAAGCGAAGCCATGGATGGCTTAGACAGCACCCACATGTTCAAAGAGTTTAACGAAGAGAATCTCAAGATTCTCTGTGATGCCTTAGAGAAAAAGGTATCTTCACAACATAAACACATTGTTCATGAGATTTCAAGCACTGTGCTTCGTTGCAGATCAGGAATATTAAGAGAAAATAGGAAGAAGAGACAGGACACGTGGATGCTGTTTTTGGGTGATTCTACTGAAGAGAAAGAGAATGTCTCAAGGGAGTTAGCTAAAGCCGTGTTTGGCTCGTACACCAACTTTGTGACCATTGGCATGAGTAGTTGTTTCTCTTTCTCCTCAGATGAGAAAATGAAGAACAGAAAAAGAGCAAGACATGATGATGAGACCTTGGGTGGGAGTAGTTGTCTTGAGAGATTTGGGGAAGCGTTGAATGAAAACCCTCATAGGGTGTTCTTCATGGAAGCTTTGGATCAAGTCGATTATGGATTTTCTCAAAAGGGTATTAAGGAAGCAATTGAAAGGGGAAGTGTAAGACTTAATGGTGAATTGATTCCTCTTAAGGATGCCATTGTAATTGTGAGCGGTGAAAGGAGCTATTATTCTCCTCCAGAGAAGAAAATCAAAGATGATAGTCTGTGTTTGGATTTGAATATAGCCATTGAAGATGGAGATTGCAGCAGTACTGGGATTCTGCAACTAGTTGATAAGCATATTAATTTTAAAACACAAGAAACTGTGATAGGAGGGGAGAATTAATGTTAGATTGGGTGATACTTTTTCTTTTTTTCTTTTAATTTTCCTTTTCTTTTTTCGTTGTATTGATTTTCGGTTACTGATCTTGGCGGGGGAAAGAAAGACTTGAATGCAACTTGTTAGATCAAATATAGATTTTAGGGATATGCCTCTGTGTATAAGTTAATGTATTGTGATCTTGTTCTGAATATAATATATATGTTGCCTATAATTTAAAAATATACATATTTTCTGGGAATTAGTCATTTTCTTTTTATTTCAAGAAAGAAAAGTTATTGTGCTGTAATTACGGAATTAATTTGGGCTGTATTGGTATTAATTAACGAATTTTGATAGCTTTCTATTGCATCAAAATCATTCAATTATCACTTGTCTTAACAACTTATTATTTATGTTAACCACTTTGTAAGTAGTTTTACATGAACTTGCATTTCATTAAGTTCGAATACAGTTAAAAGTGATAATAACATATATCACTACAAATTGTATGATAGAAATGGCCCCTTTTTTTTTAATATTATGACCCTTTCTCCAGTTTGTGATCTATACTTTTTCTTCGAGCAATTTTAATGTGCACTCTTCTAGTTCAAACTCATTAAGATTTTATGCTTAGAAATTTTCTTCAAATGAATCAAACGCAGGTCGATATCATCTTACTAAGTAAGCTAACTCTTTGATTAGAGTTGTTAAAGGTGCTCACTATCCATTTTTTTTCAATTATTTTCTTCCATTTGCAGCATTATTAATTTTTTCGTGTTAAAAATAAAATAAAATTTTGACATCAGGTTTTTTATTTATCTATTTGGAAATATAAAACCACTGGCCATATGCTTCTCAACAGGACTTTGGCAGACACGTACATGCTCGACACTCATACAATTCTAAGGCTGCCATACTATTGCTTCAGCTTTTGCTTTATCACACATATCCGATAAATCCCTTTCAACAAAAATAGAGTCTTCAATATTCCGAGAAAAGAAAAGAAAAAATAAACTGGGTTCGAAGTCATATGTATACTTAGTTGAAGTTCCTTTCAATGATTTCTCACATATATTTCAAGTATAAATTAAAGGAATGCTAGACATTGATTCTTATTGTCAAATGATTCACAAATGGTGAAATAACACGTGTAAGAAATTTATATTATTTTAAAAAATTTGCTTATGCTCTAATTGATTTTCAAAGACTAAAATTATATACAAGTAATTATAGACATAACTTAGAGACCAAATTTAGTTTACTCTAAAATATTTCTTGTTTAAATAAAATTATCACCGAGAAATTGTCGTTAGTTAGCTCAAAGCAGGATTGAGATTCAAATTCTACTTTGCTAGCGAGAAGAGTTTGGGAAAAGGAAGGGCATTTCCCACTTGTTGAGTTACATACACAAATCAAAAAAGGACGAAAAAAACAATATATATATATATATAGAGAGAGAGAGGAGAGAGAGAGAGAGAGAGAGAGAGAGAGAAACAAGAGCTAATAACATTCTTCCAAATCGATGACTTAAGCTCAAGGACGGTTCAAATATATCTTTTCAGGAAATAAGAAAAGGACAAAGTTTAAAGATGTATAAAAGGTGGACGAAGGAATGATTCATAGCGTAAGCATTCTGCAAAGGAAGGGTTACCAAATATCAAAGTGAAAAGCACTTGACTTTTCATAAATAAAGATCGATGTGAAAAGCTTTTTCATTGCAGAATATATCGTTTTATTTCAACCAAGTTGTTTCTGAACCCAACATATTCCCATCTTTGTAAAGCATGCATGTAAGGTGAACAATATGAGACGACCAACATAGAAATAAGAATCTGTTATTTAGACCAAAAAATAATATCGTAGAATGCAAGAGGTATAGGAGCATATATATCGCTAGTATCATACTAGTTGGAATGAGCACTTAAGGCTGTCTTTTATGAGTCATCAAGTTTGAAAAGAACTAGACTATATATCCACCAAGGAGAAAAATTTTAGAATTGATACCTTATCTATCTATTTTTTAATAAAATTTATCACCTCTAATATATATATATATATATATATGATCGACTTTATCTATTATTAACAAATGAGGTACTTAATACCTTCCTTTCGACTAAGCATGTATGCAGAGTGTTGTTTCATAAAATATCGTTGGTGTGATTTCTCACATTTCTCACTCTTAAAGTACTATACAATTAACAATTTATGCTAGTTGCTTCGAGAGCTTTCGTCATGTGCTATAATTATTCCATGATTAGAACGTTTGATGTATATTTTAGATGAGCTCATAACCATTAAGATTGGATCTATTCTACTTTGGTGATAATACTTTAATACCATCTTAAGTAGATTATATATATAACAGAAAAATGAAGATGGTATATAATTCAAACTCGCAAATTAGATATGCAACATTTGCTTGTAGCCTTGGTTATATGATCAAGCACTCGATCAAGTCCTTGATTCAAAAAAGAAAAAAAGGCATCCAGTTTTCTTTTTCTTTTTTTTTTAACACTAAAGTTTGCTCCTTTGAGTTATACTTCCTAGCATAAATTGAAATGGTTCTGCTTTTTTTCCCTTTTCTTTTACTTAAAATGGTATAAAAAAAAGTTAACCAATTAGCTTGAATGAAGTGGCCCAAGTCTTACAAACGAAGTGGCAAAGGCTTTTGCTGGAAGGAGAAGATCCTTCATGCTAAGGAAGAGGAAAAGAAGGGGACAAAAAAAATGAAATTTGATGTCTTTGTGAATAAACTTGTTTCATATATATACATATAATCCAAAGTTATGTACCTTCCCTAGCTCACAAGAAACCTACAGCCTCCTTTGCGAAAAGATTGTGTAACTTCTCTTTTCTATGTTTCAAGGTTTCAAAGATTTGCTCACCATCCCAATGGTATGCTGCCGTTTGATGTCGGCAATGGATGCCAATATACTTGGTCTCATTCCATAGTTGACCCTTTTAATTGTATTTTCTGATAGCAAAGGTTAAATTAGTCCGTTAATTTCATTATACTCAGTTTTTAATTTTTAGACTCTCACGTATCGGTAATGTATTGTTTTCAACCAAAAAAAAAAAGGGCGTGCCTTGTCATGAATGATAAAGTCTGTTGTGATATCTTAACAAAGTTAAAGGTTTAAATTTTAAAAGATGACATTTAATTGGGATATTTTTCGGTTTTTAAAAGACATCAATATTTACATTTTTTTTTCTTTTTGAACTTATTTACAAACTTAAAAACTGTGTAAAATTTTATATCGGGGTTTTTAAAATTGATTTAAAAGTCACATGCATGTACTTTAATTTAGATATCTTATATACCATATCTTAAGTATAACTTGTATCTAGAAATTTAGGAGTTCTAAGTGTACAAGGTACCTTCGGAAGAAAGAGAGAAAGAAATTAGTGAATACTATTAGATCTTATATGTTTCCAAAAGTTGCTTAATTTTGATGACATTACTATCAAATTCCAAATCATTCTACATATAAAAGCTTAATTAAGCTCCATGAGAGGTTCAAGAATACATTTCGTTAATATCTATCATGTCTTCCATCACATGAAAGTTCTTTATGCCTTAAGCCTACATACGAAATATTCCCCCCCCCCCCAAAAAAAAAATCCTTGGGGTGAAATTTGATTAGTTTAATTAAAAAAAAAGATGTAACATAGATCAAATTCTTTCTATGTAATTGAAAAGGTTTAATTAGATATATGTCAATAGGACCATTAATAATCAAGCATTTCAAAAATCATAAATTATTTCGATATTAAAATTTCATCTACAAGTCTATTACTTTTTTTCTGTCTAAAATCCATGTATAGGATCAAGTCAAAATATGTGTATGAAAAAACGCAACCTTTGATTCTCAAACTAGCTGGATATTAATTTATGAATATGTACAAATAAAGCTATCTCTATTTTATGAAGTTTTATTTTACACAAAGTCCATAAATAACACTTTTTTTTTTCAGATTTCTCATTTTGCCAAAATAGAAATGCTTACAGTTCAACAATCAGCACGAAAAATTCGTGTTCTAGGGGAAGTAATTAATTATACAGTATTGTGTGAGAGACAAATCTGGAAAAATTACATTTGATATTTACAAGTAGAATTAATACTTCCATTTTCATTAAAGTATTAATAAATATCAAATGCGCACGATGTAAAGTTACACAAGTTCAGGCTACTAACTAGAGTTGATAGAATTTGACCACTTAGTAGTGAATATTGACTAAATCTTCGTACATTGACACTTTAACTAAAATAATTGAGCCATTTTTGTTTGGGTATAGAGTTTAAATTAGTATTTGAAGGAAGTAATATAAATATAACGATTTTTTTATTTTTGTAATTATTTTTTATTTTAATCTCTTTTTTAACATTATGTGATATGAGAAAATCCAAATTTGTGTATGATACACATGATTCATAAGGGTTTACTAAATAAAAATAATATTTTTATTAATTGTCAACCCCATCACTCATTTATGAATAAATCTAAAAATAACGTGGTAAATTTCGTGCACTTAAGAAAAATCCAACAAGTATATGTTGTGGATATTTGTTATCATTTTTCTTATTATATATTTGTTGCAAATTAATAAGCAACTTATCATTGAAGTACTCATGCCGATGGCCAAAAAGGCTTCTTTAGATGCAAAAGAAGATATTGCACCAGTTATTTTAGACACTTTAAAATCTTAGAACGAAACATGATCCAGAAATCATTACAGAGACACTAGAAAAAGGTAAAGGGAATTGACCCCACTGATTGTATTCTTTTTAGGGTTCATTAATGCTCTAAAGCATTCAAAATGTTGATACTTTTCAAAGGCAATGCAACTTTTGTTTCCTTTTTTCTTCCTTTGAATAATGTTGCAGTTCTGTATCCATGAAGTTCAAGACTTCCCCACAATAACACCTCAAACTTTTAAGAGAAGGTGTGAGAGAATATAGTGCATATGCTAAAGGAATGGCATGGAGACAAAGTTTCCACACCTTGAGCTTTTGCAGTCTTTTGGAAAGAGAGAACAAAAAAATTGTTAGGCCTAACTTAGTTATGATCACATCGTATGTATATATGATCACTGGTAGAGTATATTTTGAACTTTGTTCCAATTATTCTCTTTAAAAAAATTTTAGAGACGCACTTCTTCACATTAAAGATTTGAATTCATGGGAGCGATATATTCAAAAAATTGTCTATATCTTTTTATTTGTAACAGATATAAATACAATTTAATATGGTCATTAACTCTTTTAATTTAGATTTAATTTTAGAGAAACATGTCTTTGTGATATAATACAATGATTTTATATAACGTATAAAATTTTTAAAAAATATTTGCTTTTTTAATAAAAATATAATATATAAAAAAATTTTTAAAAAATCCTATCAAAAGTTGTAAAAAAATTACTTATTATATTATTTTTTAATAGTTTGATAATGAATATTTAGAAATTGGATTTAAATTTTGATCGTATATAGACTTGATCAATAAATTACCGTTATGTTTTTAAAATCCGTTCTTCCCAATCTCTCTCTTATGTTGTGTGATAAAGAGTCTGAGAACAAAGTTATATTTGTTGATGTTTGATTGATGATTTATTTATTATTAATATAAAACCATAAAGGAAAATAAAGCGAGAAGGGCTGTTTTACATGTAGAAGGTCACCATATCTTTTTCTATTTTCCCTTTTCTTTCCATTAGAAGTGAATTTTTGCAAGAAAGTAAGGGATTTCTCGGATCTCAAACTCCCAATAATCAGTGTATAATTGAAGCATCTCTTTCTCTCTCTCAAACAAATCCAAAGAATCACCTGTTCACAGACCTTGGATCCTTCAACTATACAGGGACACAAACACAGATGCATGCATCCTTCAACTGTTATATATTATTGGAAAGAAAGAGAGAGAGAGTAGTGTAGGGATACCCTACGATCTAAAGACAAGGACATTGGAGATGACCAGTCAAAAAGGGAAGGGGCCATGAAAATCAACGAGAATGTGTGGAAAAGAAAGAAGATAAGGATATTAATATATCTAGAACTAACGAGTTTTGTCTTAAATTTAACAATATGTAAGTTAGTATATAAGAATTAAATAATAATATAAAAAATTAATGCAAAAGAAGACTTATATAATTAGACAAAAAATAAACAAATACTTAATTATATATATAAATAAAATATTAAAATAAATATGCTTAACATATTATTATCGTATAACATAAATTCTGATTATTACTATTTAACGTAATTGCAAGTTCTAAAATATCAAACTAATAAGTATTAATTTTTATAAAAAGATGAATTCTTAAGTCAATCTCAACAGAAAGTAATTTATCTATTTTGTAGTATTAGTTAGCTTACCAATCTTGTCACAAGTTAAAATTTTTAGACCTTTTCTATTCTTTTACACTATACAGCAACATATAAAATTGACCATGGGTAAAGATAAGTTTGAAAATATATAATTCAACATGAGATAAAGAGATTGACCCTGACTCCTATTGATTGTCATGGCAAAATAAACCATCAAGGAATTTTGTCTTCTTTAAAGCTTGAAAGATAAATGTAAAATAGAAGGCATTTAATATTTAAATTATGGATCAGAACTACTATTTTGCCTACTTGCAGAAGGTTAATGGGTGAGAAGAAGAAAAATTGGGTTGATCTTAAGAAGAGATGCATTTTCTTTCTCGTTCTTACTATGAATTTCATAGCCAGTTACCATCCATGCACGTAAAAGTATAGTCACCAAAATGACAAGTTTGATGCGTGCCATTATTTAACTTTTCTTTCCTTTTTTTTTTAAAGGAAAAATGATAGTGTTAAATTCTAATTAATACTGCCAGTTAGGATATTAGTGACATCCCTTTTCAACTTCCAAGACACACCTATCAATATCCCATGTGACACTTATGTCTAACACTTTTAGCATAGGGATTAATGTAGAGACACAGTTTATCGAAAGGCAAACAAAGACTTCTTAGAGGTTGGATACTAGGGGATTTACTTGAGAAGAAATGATCGTTAACACAAACTCCTAATATAAAGGAGATTCAAACCCAAACATTATGGGTACTTAGAAAGGTTTTATCAATTTTCTTTTACCAGCTGAACCAACTTGTATTGACTTCTTTTCGTTTTTGTTTCCAGTGTTCAAGGTTTTCTTACACACACACACATACACCTTAAGTTTAAGGAAAGTTTCTAATTTTTAGAAGTAAGGATGATTTACAAATGACATAAAATTAGAAGTTTGAATTTATTTATTTATTTATTTTGGTCTTATAACTTACACTGGTAAAGGAATGAGCTCCTATGCCATTAAATAATCGGGGTTGCCATTTAGCTAATTTGGGTTGCCATTATATATGAGGAAAAAATAGTTTGACTTTTGACATAATCTGTAATTTTTTGGGTTGGACCTTCTGCATATCATTAGTATCTTGATAATGTTGAAGTAATTTATCCTTATTAATGTTTTATGCACTGACAAAAACTTTATATCCACTAATTTGCATTTAAAATCTTGAGTTAGGGCAATTTATAATCAAACTGAATTCCATTAAGTTAACCAGAATTTAATAATTGCAGTAGGAAAATCTCACAACGACTTTTAAATTCTAGTGAACCGGTTTTTTTCGACAAACTTTTTTTTTCAATATTTGACAAAGAGCCATGTTACACGGCCCAACCCAGGAACAAGTCCAACATAAACTCCACGAAATAAGCATAATTTTTTTTTCCTTTTTCCTTTTCAACAAGACTAGGCCAGGGTTGGGGTTTGTAAAGTTGATTTTTGTTATTTTTTTATATTAAATTATATAGTTCTTCTTTAAATTAAAATTATATAAATATTTTTTATATTTTTAAAATATATACACAGACAGTCTCTAAAATAAAAAATTATCTTTTAATTTAATTTAATTTTTTATTAAAATATTTTTTAATTAAAATAATATAGTGAACCGAATTTATGATAACTTTTATCTCAAGAAAAGTATACATATATTTTGAAAATAAAAAAATTCTATATAATTTTAATAAAACTCATAGGATATTTATGTAATTTATTTTACTTTTTTAAAAAAATTACATTCAGAAACCCAAGTTTTTTAAATTTACAATAAAAGATATTAAAAAATAAAATTATTTTCAAAAATCAAAGTTATTAAGACTTATTGCTAGGATTTAGAAAAATTATTATAAGATTTTAAAAAAAGTACAATTTAAATAAATTTTGTAATAATTTTTTTAAAATTTGATAATAAATTTCTTAAATTTTAATAATAAGTTTTCTAAAATTTGATAATAACTTAAATCTTTTAAGGTAATTTTACTTTTTAAGATCTTTTGTTATAAATTTTATAATATTCAAGTCTTTAAATATAACTTTCTTTTAATTTTTTTATGGATTGGAGTCTAAATATTACGAGTTTGGATCAGAAAGCATCTAATAGCAAATCCTTCTCTTCGAGTAAAAGATGAAATTTCAATAGTACAAGACTCTTCAAAAAAAAAATTTCTTTGCCTTCAAGCATCCCCACGGCCTATCAGAAGGAGGAAAGCAATAACGTTTTCTTTCTCTTTGGGCCTTGCACTGATATTGGGTCGTTCCAAAATTACTTGGGCCGTTTGTAACACTAAAGTTTGATGAACTTTTATGTAAAATAAAATTTGAATCTCGACTCACAATTAAGTTCAATCTCACATGAAAAGAAGCAATTGGAGCATATATAATAGGAAATAATATGAAAGATCTTAAGTTTCCTGCTTCATAAGGAAACCATGGAATATGTGCAATAACTATGAGTCCTGTATCACATTCCTTTCTCTTTATTTATATATTTTTTATATGTGGTATTCACCATGGCAGTGGAATGGAAACCTCAACTGCTCCCATCTAAAAACCTTTTGTTTCTACCAAAATTTAAGAATAGGATTGAGGCCTAGATTTTTTATTCCTTTCGTCATTTTAGATTTTGATCTGAAATTATTTAGGATATCAGTAGAAAACAAACCCATAAGGTTTTGTCTGAAATATAATATCTCAAAAACATTTTAATAGTTTTTTTCCCACACAGAAAATGAGAACAAAGATACAGATTATACTAACATTCTGCAATATCCTATTATATTTATACAAATAAACTCTCTCTCTATATATATATATATGAGTGCAGATTTAAATTTATGATTCATACTAATTTAATCTTTTACAGAATTATGAAATATGAGAACTCTCAAAAACTCCCATATCTCTATAGGAAATGAAGATGAAAAAAACTTTGGCCCTCACAATAAGGACTATACAAGAAGACAAAAGAGTCACAAAAGCAAGAAGCCAAAAAGGACTTATTGTCTCTATAACTAAAGTGAACGTGCATGAGATAGGTACTTTTTGGGGCAGGTGAGTTCTTGGGCTGACAAGTCCATACAACAAAGTGGCCTATAAACAAACCCACCATCAAATTCAACACATGTCCACAAAATTTATAACACGGTGTAGATATTTTTCATTTTAGTATTAATCACATTTTAATTTTTTTAATTAGTAAAAAATGTTTTTTCTTTTTGTGTGGTTCTCTAATAAATGAAGGGGATTTAAAATTTAAAATATCTTTGTTTCACGGGAGACATAAAAGGCAAAAGAGGGGTGATCCAATTAATGTTCTTCCTGCTCACCAACCGAACAACTCATCCCAAATTGAGCGGTGGCCCAATCCTTCATATTTAATTCCTCATGTATAAAACAACCTCCCACCGCTCCAGCAAGCTTATTAATACGAATCGGCAAGTGTTTTTGCTGCAGGGGGGTAATTTATTTTTAGGGTTTTTTTATATTAAAAAAATTTAATTGAATATCTAAAAATTATAATTTAGATAATAAAACTTTTAATTATAAGAAAAAATTAAACTTTAAAAATTTTAACTGTGTTGCATAATTAAAAATTTTAAAATATAATTTTTTTCTCACAGTTAAAATTTTTTATCCTTTCAATTATAATTTTTGGATACTTAGTTAAATTTTTTAATCCCTTAGGATCAATTATTGCATGGGATGCAATAAAAAATGTTATTACATACGATCCGAGCACTATATGTACACAATCATAAGAATATATATATATATATATATATCAAGGTATTTTTTACTGAGAGATCTACTGTTTAAGAGACTTTTTTTTTTCTTTTTGTTTAACCATTAGGTCAAAACTAAAATGATATTTTAGTCTTTGGAAAAAATATATATATTGTTTCAACTTAATTTCTCAAAGTTTAAATGTTTTTATTTTAATTTTTAAAAAATATTTTATTTGTAATATCATTATCTAAAGTTATGTTTGTGAGTTTGATAAGAAATAAAATAAAATAACTCATAATGAAATAGAATGGAAAGTCATATATCATTCAATTGTTTGAGAGTTTAATAAGGGAAAACATACAGAATCTTTTTATCATTATTTGAAAGTTACAATAAAAATTAATAGAATAGAAAGACTTCTAAATTATTATTTTTTTCAACATTACTCTTATAACAATTGAAAATGATAGGCTAAAGAGGATATAATTGTATTTGTATTATACTTTGTTTAAAATATTTTGATTTATCTTACAAACAAAGGTTTTAACTAAATTGGTCATTTTACTCTTTGCATCCCACTACTTGCCATCAATCCAAACATAAAAGTCCGCTAGCAAATAATTAATGTAAATGAGTAATGTGACCAAATGTAGAGTTGATATAGCCATAGTTGCTATCAAAACTTACAATGATAGAGCATCAAAATGAGATGGTGCCAAGACCATTTTGTTTGTTATGGTGCTCTAATATGACATATTTCAATGCTAATTGAGCACTTTATAATAACAGTGGTAGAGTTTGACATGGTCCTTTTTGTAAATTTATTTTTTATATATTATTTTGATTACTAAGATAATATGCTAAATTTTTAATTCTTTCTTTTAGGGGTCTGATAGCAGATTTTTCTAAATTAATTTCATTTTATTGTTGTTGAAAATTATATTCACTAGCTCTATATTAAGATTGTTGTTTTAATATCAATTTTTTTTCAAAAATTTCATATTCTATTAAAAATTTATATTTTTATAGTATATTCATGAATTAGCAATTTAATATTCAAAATTAAAGTGACCCAATTAAATTTTCAAATTTCAAATTGAGTTTAGAGATTATTTCAAAAAGCAAAAATTAGAAACTTAAAAGTGTGAGTATTACAATTTAGAAGTCCACATTCAAAGAGAAAAAAAAATTATAGAGAGAAAACAAAATAAAGAAAAAGAAAAGAAGATAAGAGAAGGAGAGAAGTAATAATAATAATAATAATAACAATAATAATAAATTTTGTTTTTGGTGAAAGTTACATAATACATATATAAATTTATTATAATCAATTAAAATATCAAATAAAAAAATTACATAAAACATGAATGCATCTAATGGATTCACATTTTTAAGAAACTTGAGAATATAACATCTAAACTCAATATTATATATATACAAATTTGGAAAATTTGAAAGGGGGCAATGTGGCCCTGCCATTGGTAATAACATTAGCTTTACATTAAGTAACATCATCTATCTTTGTTAATTATATGTAACAAGTTTAACGTGAAGATGATATTAAAAATATAATACACTTTGCATATTAAAATAAAATGTTTAAACTTTGACACACCGAATTAAGAAAGGGTGTATTTTTAGAGGACCAAAATATGGCAAAAGTACCTTTTTTATATTCAAGTTTTTTTTATCAATTTCAATTTTGTCCCAAATGTGTTTTTGTGTGTCAATTTTATCTATATGATTATAAAAAGTCTCATTATCTTTCTAATTACTAAATTCATCCAAATTAACTAG
Organism: Erythrophleum ivorense; assembly: GCA_026724425.1. Classification (NCBI taxonomy): domain Eukaryota; kingdom Viridiplantae; phylum Streptophyta; class Magnoliopsida; order Fabales; family Fabaceae; genus Erythrophleum; species Erythrophleum ivorense. The sequence goes on from JAIUCV010000174.1 coordinate 1,055,226, forward strand.
CCTGTCAAACACAAAGCATTGGCCATTAAATGATGCCAAACACAAACATTTGGCATAATATCTCACTTAATAATCTTAAAACGACGTTGTTTTGTATTTTTTTTATCTCTAACCTTTCTCTTTAGATCATTAGGTAAGATATTAAGTCAGATATAAACGTTGACTATTGATTTAAATTTTTAATCCTAGCAACAATAATATAACATATATTTTAATATTATCTAGACGAGGTTGATATGATATATAATATATACATACATATATATATATATATATAGTGTTAAATTTTAGATTTATTTCAAATTAAATTATAAAGTCAAATCTTTACAATTATATAAAGTAAATTACACTAAATTTTCTTAAAGTTTAGTTGAGTTAGACTTAATATTTATATTGTTTTGAAAATTACATTTAACTCTTTTTTAATTTATTTTTTATTAATAAAGTTAACTTTTTGCATAATATATATGTATTTCTAAAATAAAATTACTTAATTATAGTTGTGGTTATATTAAAATTAAAACCACATTCTTATATTAAAATTTAATATTAATTTAGCTGTCTTTAGTATTTTATTAAAAATAAAATTACAATCTTATGTTATGTAAAAATTATCTTTTTTATAACAAATAAATTGAAAAGAGAGTTTTTACAGTATATATTAAAATGTCAGGAAGCTAAATGTAATTTAATAAATAAATAAATATATATATAAAAAGCATATTTTAACTAAATCTAAAAAAAACCTTAATTTACTCAAATATATCAATATCCCATTGGCCACAAAGATCATTTCTTATGGCAGCCATTGGCCTAATGGACAATGCTCATTCCCTTAAGTCAAGGTGGGGAGGAATCACATTTTATTTTTCTTATGATGAAAAGCTGTATTAAGTGCTCATAAAAGTCAGATAAAACATTGTAGCCTTAATAAATTTCACATAATTGATTGTGAATTTCCAGTAATTAGCGCATTTATTACAGAGTCTCATCTGTCTTAGATTCTTCACAGTTGAAATATATATATATATATATATATATATATATATATATATATATGTATGTATGTATCCCACATCAGTCACGTGCAAAAGATAAATTCTTTTAAATATTCACCCGCAAATTGGAACCCATGTATTTCAAGTTAAAATACACATATCTTTAACCATTAAACTAACTCGAGTTTGACAATACATAATCATATATTAACAACAAGATTACTATTAAAATATTCTTTTAAAGAATTCAATATTTTTAACTATTTGCTTCATGTACAAAAAGAAATTATCTAATAATATCAGAAATGAAACTGATTAGTATTACTATCACACCTTTCTTGAAATTTCTCTTTTTAAATAATTACAGATTAATTTTCTTAATAATTCTTTTCCTTTTTATGGAAGGGACTAGAAATCTGGGGACAACACTCCTTGGGATTGCAATTTGCATCTCTTCTGTGTTTCAAATTTTACTGTGAATTTTTTTAAATATATCTTTTTTTTTTAAATTACAATCCCGTATCTTTAAATTTTGTTTTGATTAAATTCTTTTTTCAAATAATTTTACGGCACACTTCCTATGTCAACCAAATATATTTAAAATTTTATACTTAGAATATTTTTTAAAGAATCAAACTGCAGTCAGTAAAGTAAGATAATATCTTCTTATATCAAGGGAAGTAACTATTTTGGATGAATAGTTTATCTTTAATGAAATGAAGAAACAGTTGAATAAATTAACTGGTAAATTATTCTAATCTCTCAAAAAAATTAGCTAAATTTCACCTTTATTATTTTTAAAAAAATTTGTTTAGCTCTCATTAACATTTAATGTATATCACAATTCTCTCTAATTTATTTCCTATCAATAAAACTAATCTTTTATACAACATAATAATACAATTTTATTCTTAATATAACATTAAAAAGCAAGAAAATTGATAATAAATTTTAACATAAAATTTTGATTTTTGATATGACAATAACAAATCAAATATATATGTTAGCACAAAAAATAATATATATATATATATATATATATATATATAAAGGATACAGTAGAATGTTTTTCACTCTTTACATATATTCTCATCATCACTTTTACTATCTGTCTAGCTAGAGGTAGCCGGAAGATATTTGGGAAAATCAGAGTAATTTACCGGAATGTTAAGGAATTAATACAATTTAGAAAGCACTTGATGAAAATGAAGAGAAAAATTACAAAACCTGTCACTAATTATCTTTTAATCTACAAAATATACACAAATTACAGCCTAAAAGACTAAAATTTAGCCGTTACTGTATTTTCTTCATGCTCATCATCATCATCAACAACATCTACAATCTCATTCAGACCCTGAGAATGAGATACGAACAATGGAGAAGAGGACGAGAGAGAAGGAACAGCAGAAGAATAAGAGGTAGAAAAAGTAGAGTCTGAACGAGAAATGTGATCATTACCTAAACTCACGAGTAAATCCACAAAAGCCCCCACTATAAACCCATGATTGTTCTTCCCATTCACCTTCAAGTACCAACTCAAGAGTTCTTCCAATCCCTCCCAATCTGTAACCCCATGAGATTCCACCATCTCCTCCATCGATCTCCTGAAATCACTGTACGGATCCTCCGACTCCATAGCCAGAACCTCGCTCTCCTTGAACGGAAACCCACTACTGGCCTTCGCCTTCTCCAAGATCGACCTCGTGTCGTCCGGATCGAAGAACAGCCTCTCCGACTCCGTCGACGACCTCACACCGCGAACCACCATCTCCAGCGACTCGTTGTCCCCGTCGCCGCAGTCGATGTCGGACTCCGTCGTGAAGCTTGCCGCAGATTCCGACGAGGTCGTGAACCATGTGTCGGGGGTGTCGCTTGGGTCAAAGAAAACGGAGTTTACGGTCTTGAAAATGTCGTCGCCGGCGCGAAAGGAGAGGGTCTTCGGGGAGAAAGCACAAGGTAAGAGCTGCCATGGTTGCTTTCTGGATGGTGCTTTGAAGAGAGATGGGAGGCTGAGAGACTTCTTGCCCATTGAGTGTAGATGGACAGTTTGTTTCTGTGACTGTGAGTGTTGTGTGACGGTGCGTGCAATAATAATTCTGATCAGAAGGAGGAGGATGGAGTGGAGGGTATTTAAAGAAGAGGAAGTGGGGGTGGAGAGAAGGAGCAGGGAGAATATGGCAAGAAAATGGGAATTGGTGGGTGTTTCATGGGTGAATTTAATTGTTAGGTTTGTAAAATTCAATGTCATTCAATGCACCCTTCAACAGCTGAATGTAACAGCACTTTTTCAGTAACATCAGTCTCTTTTTTTTTAAATATCTTTGACCTTTTCATTACGTTTAAAAGGGAAAAGCCGAGGACAATATGTGCCAAGGTTAGAAACATTAAAATTTAGGATTATGCTTGGATGTATCTTATATTTTTATTATTAAACTTTTTAAATAAAATATAATAATATGTAATTCCCTAATAATATTATATAATTATCTTATTATGGTGTTATTAAAGAATTATACACTTATTATAATTTAATTAAAGAATTTGATAATAAAAATATAAAAAAATTATATATAATTTTTTTCTAAAATTTAATGTAACTACAATTTAGTAATAGATAGATCAATTTAATTATAAAACAAGATTTAAACAACATTTTTCAAATATTTAATATTGAGTTCTTTTAATAAAAATATTATCAATAAAAATTTTTGTAATTCAATAGTCTATTATTTATTACTGCACCAAAAAAATTTACTCGCTGTAGTTTTATTGAAAAACTATATAACAAATGATTAAGAATTATATATTATTTTTTTAATCATAAATAAATTTATAAATATAGCCATACATAATACATTTTAGTAAGCTTTATCTTTGACATATTTATATACTAATTTAGTTTATCTAAATAAGTTGGAAGAAAAATGTAAATAATTGAATAAATAATTTCTTATTCAGTCATATACTTTTTTGATACAGAGACTCTTGTGTGTGTGTGTGTGTGTGTGTGTGTAAACATGGCTCCAACGAACAAAAAAGAAATTTAAGGAAAGAAAATCAAATTAGCAAGTATCTACTAATAATTGTGATTTAATTTGACCCCATCCATCAACACTACACGTTTGTTGAAATTTGGTTGCAATGTTATGAGACCATCTTGTGATTCTTCTCTTGGTTCTTGATTTGTTGTTGGAATTGAGACAATAATTGAGATGTTGACAATTGGGTTCCTTACAACCCTTCACAAGGTTGGCAGTGACAGAAAGTGAACCCAAGCTTGTAAAGTAAACGAATCTTTTGGTAATGCTTCAGTGAATACATCTGCAATTTATTGAGCAGTGAACAGGTAGCGAAGTTGGAGATCACTAGTAGTAACTTCAATATCAAGTAATAATCAGTAGCCGCGTATTTGGCGCAAGCATGGAAGACCGGATTGTGAGGAAAATGAATGGCACTTTGGTTGTCAATGAGTGGACAATGTTCAAGTTGGATGCCAATGTCATGGAGTAAATATTGAAGCCATCTAAGTTAAACAACTATAGTTACAAAAGAAGATTATATATAATTTTTTATATTTTTATTATAAAGTTGTCTGATTAAAACTTGACAAATGTATTATAACAAATATATGACTTTTATAGACAATTATATAATTCTTTAATCAAATTATATATTTATCATTATATTATTGAAAAATTACGAATAACAAAGATATAAAAAAATTATATCTAAGTCTAACCTTTATAATTACTAGTGTTCTATATTCAGTTTTAGTGCTTGAACAGGATGCGATGGATTGTTTCTTTCAAAGTCATGATACATAGTTTGGTCCAAAGAAGATTTAAAAAATGGTGGTTCTTCTCCCAGTGGTTAGACAACCTACCCAATCAGCACAATAAAAAGCACTGAGAGTAAGAGAGCTTGAAGAGAAATAACCAAGACCATGTGTTAAGGTTCCTTTTAGGTAATGCAAAATGAGTTCGATGAAGTGAAGCTCTTTTTAGGTTGGTTTTTGAAAATGTTGGCACACAAAATTGACAACATAGTTAAATCAAGTGAAGGTGAGACAAGGGAGATAACCACACAAAAATATTCAATGGGGTCAACTGGCTTATCATCATTTGGAAGTTGGTTAGGTTTTGGAGCAATGTTTCAAGCATGTGTGCTTTGGCTAGGAGGTCATGGGCGTGCATTGTGCTAGGAAAGGGCGATACCACTAGAGAAGTATTTGACTTAAATGCCTAGAAAATAATGGAGTTGGCCAAAATCTTTTAAGGCAAATTTTTTCGCTGAGTTGTTGAGTAAGATGAGAAATAAAGGAAGGATTATTGCCAGTGATGATAACGTCATCTAAACAAGTAGCAAAGTGAAGTTAGTGCCATGATGATAAATAAAGATAGAAGAGTTAGTTTTACTGCAAATAAAACCAAGAGAAATGAGATGAGTGGACAAAATTTTCAAACCAAGCTCGCAGTGCTTGTTTAAAACCATAGAAAGATTTGTGAAGAAGGCAAATGCAACATGAAAGTTGTGGACGCATGCACAAAGCCTAGTGGTTGTCCATGCAAACTTATTAATTCAATGTTCCATGCAAGAATGTATTTTCCAAGTTCAATTATTTGAGAGGCCATTTGAAATGCATTGCTAGAGAAAAGATGACTCGTATGGTAAGGACCTTGACAACAGGGCTACAATATTTCTCCAAAGTCAAGGCTAGAAATTTACATGCATCCTTTGGCAACCGGGTGAGTTTTAAATCTATCAATGTTGCCATCTTCTTTAATTTTGGTCCGAAAATCCACTTGGAATCTACAAACGTTTGCATCTGATGGGCACTTAACGAGAGACCATGTGTTGCTAAATTGGAGGGCATCAATTTCATCTTGCATGGCTATCTTCCAATTTATGTATTTGATAGGAATATTGTAGGTTTTGAGCTCTTTAATGGAGATAATAAAAGCATCATGGGATGGTGAAGGGTTTTGAATAGATAAACGTAGTCTTCTAGGTATAATGGAGGGCATTTGTCTCGAATGAGTCGAGTGGGGGGAGGGATGGGTAGGGTAACAGTGTCACTGGTGAGGAAGATTAGGTATTAATGTAGAGGGAGAAGAAGATGAGTAGGAATGGACTAAATTAAGTGCAGGTATATCTGGTGGATTTAAGAATAATTGTTGAGGAGGGATATCTGTAGGTCCTCATGGGTCGAGACATCCTTCTTTCTTTTTTAAAATTTTCTTCAAAATTAGGAAATGCAGTGATAATTAATGAATCATGAGGGGACGTACGTAGTCATGGAATTTTTATGACGCAAATAAGGAAAAGTACTTTTCATAAATGTTACATGTTGCAAAATATACACATGGTGAGCATGTGGATCTAGGCATGGATAACCTTTATGAAGAGAACTATATCCTAAAAAAACACAAGGAATAGTTTTTTTGAAAAATTTATGTAATCCACGTGTTTTCAAATACCTTGAGAGCCAAAAATTCGTATTCTAAAATAATTAGGATTCTTATAAAAAAAAAAGTTTACAGTATGGAATTTTCTTAACTTTTCACTGGTGGAATCTAGGATTTTCACATAAAGAAATTTGAAGTAAATAATTTGATATTATTCCATGATTTTTTTATTGCTTGACTGTTCTTGATTTGTTGTTGGAATCAAATCATTAATTGAGTTATTGACATTGGGATTCTTTACATGTCTCAATAATAAAAAATTAATTCTTGGAATATAGATCAAATTTCATGGCACTGAGTTAATTCTATTGACTGTCAATAATATTTTAAAAATTAAGTGCGATTAACTATGAACCCTAACAAAAAAATCTGGTAAGAGTCCTATATAAGGACTTACATAAACTGTTATGCATTACATCTGTGGAAGGTAATTTGCCCTTAAGTAGGGTTACTCTACTGGTGAATAATAGTGAGACAAAAATGCCGAAAACAGAGGAAATTTTTTACCCTTTATGTTAAGATATTAGATAGTGTAGTACGGTTTGAAAGGACGAATCAAATGCGTGATCGATAAAGAAGAAAATTGAAATAGCGGAAATAAGGGAAAGAAGGAAACAGGGAAATTCATGTGAAGATTATTAAGAAGGAACGGTTGCATCACGCATTATTCTTGTCCTTCCCCAAAATATTTATTAGGAGAGGAAGATTGTGACCAAAACCTAGGCTCTCTATTTATTAGGGACTTTGTTCTGGATTTTTACCCCTATATATTCCCCCCACATCATATATCATAATAAAGAACTTGTCTTGTACCTCTGATTGAGTCCAGACACTCTGAAATTTTCTTATAAAATTATAAAAAAAATAGATACGAAGTGTGAAATCTATACACTTTCACTCTCTCTCTCTCTCTCTCTTTTTCTTCTTTAATGCGTGGCCCCACACTTTAAGTTTTTCTCTCTTTAACTTTATAACAAAATTTGCAAGCCGAAATCTAAAAGATTCATATACTTTCCAACTACGTTTATCACCCTGTCACAATTCGAAGAGATCTTCAAGAGAGACTAAGGGCGTAGGAGATACATAGGCGAATTTCACTAAATTCCATGTCCTTGGTATTTTACAAAACTCCTCTAGCATTAAAGGGGATCCAAACTCACCCCAATACTTATTATACTTGTTGCCTCTATTAAAAAAAATTATCTATATATATATATATATATGTTGCCTCCCATGTCCAGATTGAACTTTTTTTTTCTCATTTTATTTTTTAAAATAATTATATATTGTTTCACGTCAATAAAAGTTTATTAACTTAGAAAAATTAAGTTGAGTTGACACAAAAAAAAAATCGGTTTAATTCTTGTTCAAAATTTTTTTTAACCTGTTATATGCCTCCAACCACGTCTATCACGCTGCCATAACTCACCCTAATAATTGTGTTTGATGCTTCTACGATTCAAATTGAACTTGTCCTCATCCTTTTTTTTTTTTTGAATAATTAGTTTCATTGTCAATTAATATAAGAGTTGATTTTTGGGTAAACAAACGATAGTGGTAATGAAATTGAAAATAAATTACTTTAACATTATAGATTTTAACATTAGTAGCATGCACGGATCCTTTTCTAGTCTTACATAAGAGTCAATTTAATTAGGTAGAGTTTATATACAGATTTTTTTATTCAATTTTTGTTAGTAATTATTTATTAATAGAAATTTACTAAGTACCATACACCATGTTTTGAAAATAAAATTACGCTGTTTGGTGCAATAAAAATTTAGGAGACGAATAAATTATTTCAACTCTAAATTAAGATATGGAGTTACTCAGAGCCAATTCCCTGTACCAATGGGGGCAAAAAAAAAATTTAGAAATTTTTATATTCTATTTTTTTAATTACACTTTTATAGTATATTATTTAAATAAAATGTTTTATTTTAAACTTTTAGATTAAGCTAATTAATTGACTAATAATATCCTGACTTTCTGTTAAATCTAAAAACAAGTTTAAATTCAAATGAATAATATACTGAAAATTACTTCTCATATTAATATCAACAATTATATATATATATGAATATATAATTTTGTTTCTACTTAATACTCATATAATACATAATAAAAATATACTAAGAGAATTCACCATCACTCAACAATATTATAATCATTCAATGAATAGCTCAAAGCATTTCGAGGGGGAAAAAATTATTTAATGAAACATAAAAATTTATGATTGTTAATTTGCAAAAAAACTATATGCTACTTAGTATTGCAAATACTATTTTATCTAACAACATATAAAAAAGTTTTGTAGTGTTTTCAAAAGATTATATTTATAGTGTGATTTGAATTTGAAGAATCAGAGCAAGATGAGAAGAATGTGAACAATGAAGAACTTGAAAACTTAATATATATATATATATATATATATATATATATATATATATTGGGTATATAAGAGGGCAGTAGGGAGAGAGAAAAGAAGCATGGTGTAAAATCTAAGGATAATTTGGAAAAAAAAAGAACAAAATGAGAAAAGTAGAAAAAAGGTGGAGAGAAAATAAAAAAAGAACAATATATATATACACCTGTGTGCATGGACTTAGTGAATTTAATAAGTTTAGATTCAAAATTTTAAGAAATATAAAAATAATAATATTATATATATATATATATATATATATTGTAAAAAATAGAAGAAAGGCATTTGCCTACCCTCAACATAAAGTAGCTCCGCCTACGGAGTTACTGATTTGGTAGGAAGAAGAATTATCCTACCTTATAAATTTAAGCTTGATTCATCTGAGGAATACTCTGTAAATAAACTTCTCAATGCGCCTTGTGTAAACACTATCTACCTAATTGAATCAATTAATTTATCCGCCTCTCTAATTTTTCAAAAAAAAAACAAAAGATAAATCAATTGTTAATAATCATTGGACCAAAATATTTAAATTCACTTAGTATTAATTAGACAAAGTATCGAAAAATTGTGAGTACTCAGAAGGAAAAAAAAAAAAGATCCCACAATTTTTATTTAATTTTCTTTTTTGTTCTTTTAAGAGCATCTGAATCAGCAGCTTCAATTGAGAAAATTGTAGTGGTCAACTACAATAGAGGGTGACCTTTAAAAGTGAGCAATGCTGGTTGACCCATAAGAATTAGAACAATATAATGAGATATGCATGAATGTGTGTTATCCCACATATAATAAATAAAAGTTGTAGCACTTTGTTGTACCATAGTGGCTATTTATAATGCAAACTACTTAAGTTCTGTAAGTTATGCTACGGACATGCCTCACAGTTGACCAATAGATGCATTATAAATATGTTAAATGGTGTTATTAATTCCTATTCAAAAGAATAAGTTCGCATTTCAGGTTTTTAATTAATTAATTTACATAAAACAGAACGTTGTTGGTCACTTTTCTTCACGTGGGTAACTAGGAATTAATCAGTCATCAATATTATTTTTTTAGTTTATTTTTCAGTTTCTTGTAGTGCTACTAACATATTTATGCAGTTCTTTTTTGTGTAAGTTTCAAAATTTTTTCTCTCAATTTTTTTTTCTATTCTTATAGAATTTTTTGGGGGGCCCAAAGTCATATAGATGTATTGGAAATGCAAAATTTTGCATTCAGTTCAAAAAATTAGATTAACCAAAAAAAATTTAAGTAGATTGGTTTTGAAAGGTAAATAGATTAAATTAATTATAAATAAATGTGTAATTAATTATATTAGAGAGGAAAATTTTAATAAAAAATTATGATATATTTATATATTTATATATAATTAACTTTTCCATTTTTATAAATTGTGTCAAATTAAAATTTTTCTCTCAAGTAATTAAAATAACTAACACCTCATATTAACAAATTATCAATCATAGTGTCTAATTCTGAAAATGATTGAGAGAAAATGGATATATCATTAATAATAAACTCCAATTTTAGAAATTAAAATTAGTGTCATGTGCACTATGTGTTGATCATTAAATTAATTTAGTTTAATTTTCATCCGAGTTATTTAATATTCTAATATAAAATTTTTATGTCGTTGGCATGAGATGTAGAATATATCCTCTTATATTTCCCAAGTTCTTGTAGACATTGAAACAGAAGTTTGTAGTATTCTTTTGGATCATTCAGAGATATAATTAATTTCAAGTCATGGAGACATTTCTTTTTTTGGTCCCGTAAGTCATGAAGACATTGATAATTGGCACAGATGCTACTACCCTTTTATCAGACGGTCTCCGTCAACCAATCAAGTTGACTCCATTGGCATCATCTTCTGTTACTGCTAATTATATAACTGGAAAAAAAAAAAAGTAAACACTCCCTCAATTTTCAAAATTAAAAAATATCCTTATGAACTATCATTTTTTAAAATTGGGATATTTCTGTCATATTTTTCGTTACTATTGTTGACTAATTATAATGCTATTTGAGGTTTTTTTTTTAATTATCATATAACATATTCTCATTAATCTGCATATCAAGTTCCATGTCTCAGAAGTTTCGTTTAGCTTTCAAATCAATAAGTGATATTGGGTTGAAGGTTTTTCTTTTTTTAATACTATAAGAGTGATTTGAGGTGCAAATTTTCGTCAGATTCATTTTGTGATTATCAAATTATGTTTAGGTTTCGTATTTTGGGAATTTAAGGATTTAGAACTAAGCATTTCGTTGTTGTGTAACCCTTCATCTAATATTTTAACTACTAATATTTAGCTGTTGACTTATGGGAGGGTACCATTTGAAAGAGTTTGGAATAACACCTAAATTAACAACATTAATGTAAACTAGTAGAAGAATCTAAATCTTAAGAGATGGTAATTGAGCGAGGCTCGTTTTTTTTTAATTTTAAAAATTAATAGGACTATTTGTAAATGACTAAAAATTGAAAAGGAGTATTTATAATTTTTTTAACTTTTTAATTAAAAACATGATAACAAACACATAAAATTTTATTAATTTTAAAAAGGGGCTCTTGTGCCATTGTTAAGAGATGCATGTGTTTGTACAAATGCTTGTACAATTAATATGCATGTGCATGAGTCATTAATAATAATAATAATAATAATAATAGTCCTTGATGAAAACTTCTTTCAGATTCAAGAAAACTAAACACTTACACCTCATTTAATATACAAAAAGTTAAATATAAAAATAAAAATAAATAATTTTATAAAAAAAATAATTTAAATATCTTTACTTTTAATGATTAATAAATAAATAAATATTAATTAAAAATAATATTAAAAATAATTATAAAATAAAATTAATATCTTATTTAATTTTTATTTTCATTTCCCTTTTCCTTTTTCACCCCATACTCCATTTCCATTTTCTTTCTCACCCCATACCATACAAGTTAGCGAAACGAGGGGAATCATAGCTGAGGTACCACCATACTGCTCATCATATATGTACAGTGTTGAAGCCGTAGAAGAGAAAGATTCCAAAGACTTGGCCTCTCAGGAATTATTAGAGGAATCATAACCATATCACTCTTTTTGGCGAATCAACAAGTACTTTCTGGTTAATGACTCCACGGATGCCTTCAATATGGAGACAAGACTCCAACTTAATTATTATATTCAATAATTGCCATTATTGAGGTTCTTGAATTTCTACGTTATATATATATATATATATAATAACTTGATTATTTTTCGCTTATTAAGAGATATTTAAATTATATTATTTTTTGAAATATACATTTTTCTTCTTTAAAACTAATTAAAAGATATATCACATTTATCTCTCTTATAATAAAAAAACTAAATTTATAGTTATTTTGATAAGAAATACTGCTATATATATTATTTATATAATATAAAAATATCAAATATATATTTGATCAATATAAAATATTCAAATTTTAAATTTAGAAAATTATAAAATTTTTTATACAAAAATATAAGCAAAGTAATTTTTAAATTTAACTGAACCATATATAATAATTTAATTTTGATAATAGTATTTGTATTGAGTATATTATAATAAAAACAAGCATTGTCATAAAGTTAATAAAATTTTAGAATAAATTAAATTTATGATTTTTAACATAAACTGAATACTGTTAAAAATAAATTTAAAAATAAATTTTAAAAAAATAAATATTATTTTTTAGAATATTTTGATCATATTTTAATTTCAAGTGAACATATGCTTTTAAAATTTTAAAAAAAAGTTTATGTAATTTAGACATCTTTAAAAAAATTATTAATTTAAATTACATATACATATATATGAGGATATACATGTTGTTTATTTTATTGTTTATGAACTATTTGGGCTACATAAGTTTTATTAAAGAGTAGAAAAAAATCACAAATTTTAATTTCTCCAAAGTTTAGGTTTGAAATCAAGCTCATAAATAATTAAATTTGAGCATATTAAAACTCGGCTTCACTACTATCAAAAAAAAAAAAAGACGCGGCTTCACTAATAATAACTACTTATGCGATGCTAACTTCATTCGTCAAAAATGATTTGAGAACTTGTATCAATGGGTTTAATCCTGTTCATTTTTTTTCTCCTCACTCTCAAAGTCTTATAACTTTCTTGTTTAAGAAAAAAGTGAGATTTTTTTTTTAATTATTGTCTCACTTATATGATCGATCATTGAGATGAGAATCTGCATAAAGTATATAAGATTATTTTTCCTTGCAATTTCCTGCTATTACAAGCTTGTTAATGATTGACTATCCATGGGCAGCCAAACGTTGCCCTTATTAAGTTAGTAATCTTAATTAAATCCCACATCAATATAGAAAATTGAGAGGGGAAGAAATGGAATCTGCCTAGAATGTGAATTTCTTCATTATTTAGTTACACTTAGGTTGTCTTTTTCCTAGCTAGCCTTCTTAATTTTCATATAAATAAAAAAAGAAAAGAAAAGAAAATTTTCAACATATTATACATGTTGTCTCCATATCATTGGGAAAATAATTTATTAAAAAAAAATCTATTGTCCAAATGGCTGCAGAGAGATTCTTGATCTCAAAGGAAGACGAATGTAGTTATTAAGATGTCATCACAAGATGCATATATTATATTTACATTTGTGTAGGACATGTGGCTCAGTTTTAGCCAACCCACAAGTCAAGTATTTAGTCATATATATATATATATATATATATTCTCATATATGTATCAACTTGCCACCCACAACGCTAGCCTTATATGATCATGTTCAAAAATTAATTGATGATATTAATTGGAGCAAATGATTTTGAATCTAGCCACATTTTTTAATTAATATAATTATTAAAATATCTAATGTCAGATATTAGACAGTCTAAAATTATTTATGAACTTCTATTTATTTTTTAATTATTGAGATAATTTAATTTTTATGTAATATTTAAGTTCTTATAATTAAATTAATGATAAGCATAAAATATAGGTAATCGATTTATTTGTGGGTAAGTGTAGAAACAACAGTATGTTAAAACTACCGTCCTTGAACTTAATCGTTGACAAGAGGATTATCCCCCGTCATTTTCCTTCTTGAATTCTTAGGGCATAAAACTTGTTTACAACTCAAAAAAGATTTTTTTTTTTTAGTAATTCATTAGGGCTGTTATACACTGAATATAAGACACACACAAAACAAAGATGAAGAGGCAATATATCTCTTAAATTATTACACAGAAAAAAATTTACAACTCAAGCTCAGCAAAAATAATATTTATATGAATTACAAGAAGTCAATGAAGTTAGCTTAATCGATGAGAAGATATATATCATGCTTTATCAACCCTGGGTTTCATTCTTTTAAGCAGCATTCTAAGAAATCCAAAATGTAAAAAATTAAATTAAACTTTTAAAATTGTTCGAGAAAGAGATTCAATCTCAATGCAAAATCTGAAAATATCCTTGCTGTAATTAAAAAGAAAAACCTAGAAGAAATGTTGAAGTTGGATTGAATTGAATTTGTCTGGTATTGTTTAGTAACATATAGGAGTGATGACTTTGGTGGAATCTTTTAGGTAAGTATTGTGCGTTGAGGGTAATGGGCATCTGAATAGAAACAAGTTGGAAGTGAACTGGAATGTCTCCTAACGACATTCCATTATAGGGTTAATTAGGGCATCTTCCATTGATGCACATGCTATTTTGACCTCTATCATTCTGCCTCATCCTTGTGTTTCAATTAATTAATCTGTCAAAGCATAAGCTTCCATTATCATTGAGATTTTGTAGCACAACTACCACTCATTGCAAGATTTTCTTATGCTTTCAACTTTTTGTTTATATATATATATATATATATATATATTTGCAACTCGCACTGTTAAAGATTGAAATGAGAGATCTCATTGGAGAAATTACCATATTCAAGCCAATTTGGAAACTCTTCTTTCCACAAAATACTGTAGACTATTGTGCAAATCTACACAAATAAACAAGCAATGGATCGTATATTTGATTCCTTTCTTGTAAGAGCGGTTAACAGGGGTTTATAAGTTTCAACTAAAAGAACAGATAAAGTTTAGATAAAAAATTTTTAACAAAAAAAGGATTCGTTAAAAATGTTTTCTTTTTTAATACCTAATAATGTAATACTGAAGGGTAAAATTGTCTATTTATTATGTTATCACTAGAAAGGTTATCTTTAAAATTTTATCTTTTTTTGAAAAAATAAAGTCAGCCCAATGTTAATTAGTCTTTAGAATTGAATTGGTCAGGATACACTAGATCCTTAGGGCCAAATAAGAATAAAACTAATGATCAAGTAAAGTCAGAACAGGTCAAGTTCTCATGGCCGAAGAATTTTTTTTTAAATAATCGACTATTTTATATTATTATTTCGATTTAAAATTATATATATAATTATATTTTCTGTGAAATCGTACCATTTGTATTATAAATTTGGAACTAAGTCATAAGGACCAGCCCACAACTCTCACGAGTATTGGCCGAAGCTAACATTTGATAGCTCAAAAATGAGTTCAACCACTTGACATCTTAATATTCTGATTTACGGCTATTTAGTTTTGTGTAAGATAGAGAGATTTTTTTTTACATAGTCATGTATGATATTAATTATATAAATTTTTATAATTATTACTTAATAATATTTATCCCTTTTTAAATTTAAATTAAAATAAAGACACAAAAGTCTTTTCTTATCTATATAATTACCTCTTTCCTTTCTATTCTATATACCAAATGAGCTATCAGATGAGAATTGCCAACATATATGGATACAAGTTTGATTGAACCAAATTTTCCAAGAGAGTCTAGCCTTTGAAATTTAGGCTTCTATACCTTCCAATTTGTTTGTGTTAGTTCATTTGGGTTTGTGACTCATTTCGGTCAAAACTGAGCCCATACCAAAGCTGACATTCCATGTTGTTTGGTAATTTTTGAGCATATAATTAATTTTTGGTGATTTCATTCAAGAAATCATCCAAATTGACTTCAATTCTTGTCTAGCATAAAGGATAACATGGAAAATATCTAATATTTTGTAATGAGACTAATCATAATGGAAGAAGGACATATCAAAATATGAAAGAACTCTAAATCTCCCAAAAATGTTAAGAAATAAAGACATATCAAGATTATAATCAGACCTTAATTTTCAAGCTTATATTTGGTTTTGTCAAATTAGGTAGATTTTGTGGCCCATAATCAAGTCTATGTATTATAATGTCATAAATAATTTTAACTAAAAAATTTAAATACTTAATTTTATTAATATCTCTAAAAACCCTCAATCCTCAAAAGGAAGTCAATAAATTGGCCCATTTCTTGAAAGTTGAAACCATATTTTCAATATTTTATCAACCCAGGTTCATGAATCAATTTAAATTAAATTAAATTAAATTGGACCTGATTGAAGATGCTTGATAAACCGCGGGCCCATCATCCAAAATTCAAAGAAACAAGATAATTTGGAAGCCAACCCCCCTTGTCCTTCTACATAATAGCATGCTAAACAACACTCAATATCTACCATCGGGTATGCAACATGACTGTTATGTATTGTGACATAACAAAGATAAACTACGAAGTGTAAAGAACAAAAAATATGCCAAGAATCCATGTTATTCTCAAACGTATAATAAACTATACTTGACCATAGCAGGGCAAATGAAGGTCCAAACCGTGATAAGAATTATTCTGAAATCAACAAGCAATGGAAAGTCCAAGCTAAACACAAACCAGAACTTAAGTCCAAGATGGATTCATAGCTAACCTGCTTTATATTATGCATATAACAAGCACCTTTCGAAATAGAGCACCACCCTCCTTCAAGAAAACATTTATGAGTGATAATTCAAGATTTTAATTAGTGATTAAGAACTGAAAACCTATGATCAAGGTGTAAGAATTCTTTAAAATTTGTTATTGTAAAGTTCTTGTAAATTTTGGAGAAAGAATGACATAACATGTAAAAAAATGTGTCAACTTTTTGGGGTTGCAATGGAGTCATAAACACAAAATTAATGTTAAGAATTTAATTGGTAATAGAATAAAAAACACATAAGATAAGATTTTGAACCGTGTGCTAACTACATATTATAGAGTTAAGGCAAATTCGCGAATTATCAAAAGCACACAAGAAAGCTACACTCAACAAATGGTGAAACTCTCTTCTTCTAGAGTGTTTGTAAAGGTTACAAATAATATGGAATGTAGAGATTATTTTTTATTCTCTTTTTTTTCTATATTCTTATAATCAATTTTTATAAAATTAATTATAAACTATCATATCTTTTTATTTGAATTTAAAATTTAAATTTTAATCATGTTGGTTGAGTATCTTTTCAAAATTCATACTCTTTTCAACAGTCATTAAATTGTTATATAATAAAATTTTATGATTACTTACTTTAACAAGTACCCAATTTGTTAGAAGAGATAAGTTTTTTATTTTCTTATTTTCAACTAGTTAATTAGTCTATCTCGAGATGCTTCCAAGAATCCCCCTGCATCATACTAGTCGATTGGCATCTTGGACCAATTAATTAATCTTCTAAACCAGTCAATTGATGTATTCTAGATATGATCTTTGATGCTTTTGTTCTTTAATTTAAAACAAAAAATGACTAGTCCACTAATCTCTAATGAACTTAAATTTATTATAATTTTTAAATTATTTTCAATAATGTGTATAATGTCTACTTTCTCTTTTTTTTCTTACTCCTTCTTTTCTCTCTTTGTTTTATCTAAACTCTATAAAAATTTTATAATAAAAAATTTTAGAGAATCTATGCTCAGGCTTTAAATTAGACCATTCCCAATTCATAAAAGAGAGGGCATATATTTAAGAGAGCCTAATAGTAAATGTCAAAGCAATCCCAATAAAGAGAGCATCTCATTTATAGGAAGACAAACTTAAAATCAAGTTTAGAATTGTAAACCCACTGAAATTTATGAATTAGATATGATCTAACCCTTACAATCAAAACTCAAGTTTATGTACTGGGAGGATCCATTCTTGGAGATGCAACTTGTTTGTGAAAACGTACTTGCAAAACTTGAAGAGAATTTGGGTAGAAAGAAATGGAGACGAGATTAGGTTTAAAATATAATTGCCTCAGGATCCCTTCTTTTTCCTTACCAATGAGCATTGAGTAAAATTTTATTAATTAAAATAACTTAATATTCTTAAAATTTTTGAAATTTATTAATATAAATAAGTAAATCATTCTCATAATTCTCAAAGTTTCATTTGATCTTTAGTTTAAAACTTCATAGTTGGATTCCTATCATTTTATTAATTTGGTTTCATATCATTAAACTTTTATTAATATATTGTTAAATTCAATTAAACTTATAATTTTTTAATCTATTATTAAATTCAATTGACATAACTAACCATGTGTTGTGATCTCTTAGCATTTTAAATATACATGCTTAATGCCAACAACACACACAGGTATGATAGATAACAGAGAGAAATCCAATCATGAGTGGCATATGAAGCCACCTACCTCAGAATAAATTATGCATATTTAATGTATTAAGATGATATATAATTAGTTATGTCAATAAAATTTGAAAAAATACTAATGCAAGTTTAATAGTTAGTATTAAATTATTTTTTATAAAATTATAAATATTCAATTGCAAATTTTTTAATTTAATTTTTATCAATAGAGTTAACTTTCTACATAACATAACACTACAATATACTCTTAATATGATAACAAAGATAAATAAATAATTATATTTTTGGCTAGAAGGCATATTATACAAAAAGTAAACTTCGTTGACTAAAAAAAATTGAAATGAAAATTTTTACAATGTATATTAAATGTCAAGGAATTGGATATTAATTTTGAAATAAAAAGCATATCAAGCATAATTTAATCAATTTAAAAAAAACTAATATATTTTACTCTTTTATTTGTCTTTTAATTTTTTTTACATTCTAATTATGTCTCATATTTCTAAATATGTAAGAGAGACATGGAGTTTGTTCTTCGCATCAAAGAACTTCTCTCTCTCTCTCTTCCCTACAAAACCCTGAGAACAGTATACGACAAGGGATGATGTTCTTTTGTATCATCTTCAGCTACACAAATTCTAAAACAACATAGAAAACATTTTAGTTGCCATCTGTACGTTGGATGAGAACATATAGACTACGGTGATGGAGGAAATTTGGCCACAGAACGAGGATAGAGAGATTGAAAATTGGCTTGTTTGGCAGTGCTGTGTATTTTTGCATATTTTAAAA
The DNA here is from genome assembly GCA_026724425.1 of Erythrophleum ivorense. Classification (NCBI taxonomy): domain Eukaryota; kingdom Viridiplantae; phylum Streptophyta; class Magnoliopsida; order Fabales; family Fabaceae; genus Erythrophleum; species Erythrophleum ivorense. The sequence continues at coordinate 1,074,405 of JAIUCV010000174.1, forward strand.
TAGTTTTATTGCAAATAGAGTTTTGTGAGAAATGCCAAGAGAGAGAGAGAAGTAATTTGTATTTGAGAAAATATTGATAAACACTTTTATCAATATTTGAAAAATAGTTTGTTTGGTAAATCTTTAGAAAATATGCTTTTAACTGTCAAAGTATGAAAAGGGCATATACATGTTTGACTTTATAATAGAGATTTGGTAAAAATTAATTAAGAATAATTATAATAAATAATTATTTTGAGTCAGTATGATTGTCTTTCAAAAAAAAACTCTTCTTTTGCTGCTCCTCTTAAAGAAAAGCTCTAATTTTTTTACTTTCTTCTTGTAATTAAATTTAAAAAAAAATTGTTTCTATTATCACTTTGAAGCAACTCTTTTTTTTTCATTGGGCGGGCGTAGAAGCTAGATCAAGCACCTCTAGATCTCAAAATAAGTGTTTTTTTTTTTTGAAAAAATAAACAACTTCATCCTCCCAAGTAGCATGCCTAAATATACTGGTTTAATGAGACCTAACTCATAGAATTAAATTGGTCAAGTCTAACCCATTTTAAGTAGAGCTTTGACTATAGGTTTGAACAAAAATTTAGACCCCATTGTTGAGACTAAGCTTTGATCTTATGGGTTGGCTTGATTATATATAATATAACATTTAATTTTAATTTTTAGCATTTTATTTGAAAATTTATAACAACCTTAGCTTTAAGCTTTTTTATATGTTATTAAATTCGGTTATGCTATATTATGTTGAATTTGGAATAATTAAGTAGATAATATATTATTTAAATCTTATTAAATTTTATTTTTAAATTATGCAAATAGGGTGGTGGGTTGGACTAGGATTTTAATATTAAAAATAAGGCCAACTTAGGCCCATACTTTAAATTTCAAATAGAGTCAAGGTTAAGTTTGCACTTTAACCGTTAGTGTTATTAATAGATCTAGGCCTAACTCAAGTTTGTCCAACCTTGAGTATGTTTTATCCTAATGGTAACAAAAATATTAAAGATTGAAAGAGACGATAAAGAAAGATCCAACTAAAAAGGGAGAGAGTTATCATTAAAGAGGAAGAAGAAAACTTTTTTTTTATTACAATAACAATCATATGAGTCCAACTTTGTGATGTGAACTTAGAGGTACTAGCAAGCTCACTAATCAACAAGTAATAAAATGGTTAATTGAGTAATAAGTTTTTGATCCAATGAGAAATGTAATTGTGATTAAATGAACCTTAAGGACTTTTTTCTAATATAAACCAATGTTCATTACTCCCATGTTATATGCAAATTATTTATATTAAATTACACCCCTAGTCTAGTTGTTTCTACTTAGAGGAATTGATGGTTATGAAGATAAGTATTTTTATGGTTTTCTTTTTAAGTTAGTTTGTGGATCCAAGACTCAAAAGAAAAAGGATTCAATAATCTCAATAGACTGATGATTAAAACTTATAATTAACTTAAATTATTCTTCTTGTTCAATATAATGTACCTTAATTGTTATAGTTTGGTTAGCCAACACATCATTATAATTCTTAAGTTACCTATATAATCCTTCATCAACCAATACATTAGATTGTGATGCATGTTATGTGTATATTATCCTTTACCTAATTTTATCAACCAATACATCATTAGAATTAAGATTCAATTAGCAAAAAATTAAGTAGAAATTAATCACAATGTCATCAACTAATACATGATTCCAATCAATTCTACTTATCAATTAAGTAATTGCATAAAAGTTTATTAAAAAAATAAAATAAAATGAATTGATTGATAAATAGTTCAATTCATACTAAGATCACAACTAAAAGATTCGAAATAAAATAAAAGATAAAAGAAGAAAAAAAAAAGAATTGATAAAGGACATCATCTATCACTGAATAAAAAGAAGGCTTTAGATTACATAAGAGAGTTCTTGGCCTCACTAAAGCAAGTTGTCCCCCTAGTCCAACATAAATCCTAACTAATTGGAAAAGATGATTATTTATAGAACATAGCTAAGCAAATGCAAAGTTGGTACTAGAATTTACAATTAGTGGAAAGGGTAGGTGACTGGAATAGCAAATGAGAGAATTTTTTTTTTAATGCACAATTTGATTTTTGTAATTTTTAACAAAGTTGTAAGATTTTCTCTCATATTTCCATTTTTGTTGTTTTTGTCTAATTTGGACTTTTGGATCACGGGTTATATTAAAATTACCAAAATATGTTAGGCAAACTAAATTCATTCAACTTGAGCTTGTTGCATTATCATTTTGACTTATTTCCTTTGTAAGTTAGGCTTTGAGTTAAACTAAAGAGTTATAGGCTTTGTCTTATCCTTTCATGAATTCAAGAACTAATCTAACTCAAGGTTTTTAGGGCAAGTGTGCCTAATTTACTACATTATAATCCATAAGTTTGTATATAGTTTGGTTTTTTTTTTAAATACTTTGGCCTAAATCTTTTCATTTAAGCTCAAATCTTCGTGATACTAGACTCCAAATTTGATTTTTGGACTTCCTTTCAAGCCTATTTAGGTGCTTTGCTTGCATTCTTGGGCTCCTTGAACTCTTATTTTCATTTGAAACAATAAAACAAGGCCCAGGCTAAGTGAAATTCGAGTAACATTAAAAGCTCATGTCTAATATTCTAACAATTAGTGATGGCTCATAAAAATTATGTCACTGGAGGATATTTTAATGAAATAAACTTTGACAAGTCTCTAAAATATTATAAAATTTATGCACAAAAAGGGATTTCTCCCTTTGAGGAAAATATAAGTATTATGATATACAAGATCCATGTAGGATTGATATATTTGTGATGTTAACAAAATTAGTAATTATATTAAATTTCAAAATTAATGACATAGGAATTAAAAAAAAACAAAGGATTATTACAGCAAAATAGAGTGTAAAGTTCAAGGAAGAATTTTTTTTTGTATTTAAAAATAAATATTAAATAAAAGAAATTAATTATATGTATTTACAAATTTTATTTTTAATTATAATGACTTAGTTTATTGACATTATGATTAAAAAATGATATAATAATCCAAATGAAAAAATGTTCATTCTTCTCCCTTTGTTATGAAATCTCTTAAAATGAGACAAATATACAATAAAACATTTTATTCTTTTTCTCTTTTTTCATGACTCTGAATCCAAATCTACCTTCTGATGGGCGAAACCAGTTGAGTCTTTAATGGATTTTGATATTTTTTCAGTAACTACACGTTGTATTGTTAAAAAGAGAGAGTAAAATAAGGGTGTGGGCCCATAGAAATAAAACCAACTCTCTGATCGTCTCTCTCCTGTACAGAGCAACACATGGATCTCACCTGTCTTTAATGTTGGAATCCCTCTCCTTTTATTAAAAAAAGAAAAAATAGATAGCCATTAAATTCGCTTTTATACTAAAATTGTCTGTTAGCCAGTATTTTACGCTAAAAGTGTCCGTTAGTCCAGTGGACCATTTTTCATGGGTTGTTTTTAATTGTCAGTTAGCCAGGCAATTTTATATACTAAAATAACATTTTTCAATAAAATTCAACAACTTCATGACTTGCTCATTTCCAAAAAAGTTACTCTTGCTTTCCAGTATAAATTGGGGAAGTCCCACAACAAAATTATTGAATAGAATGAATGCTTCAAAAATGATGTATTAATGTTGTTATCTTTTGCATATCATAATAAATTATATCTACAAAACATTAATAACGTTTTACGAGACATTTGATTATACAGTAATGATTAATATTCTCATATCTTGACCATCTAAAACACACTTATATTTGGCGTACAAGTATTCAAATTATTTGGTGTCATTCATGGTATCAAAGAATTATAAAATGATATCATCTTAGAAGATAAGAATCCTCTGTAATAATGCATCATGAATTTAAGAAAAATTTGACATAAAAAATGTAAATATATATAAATTTATTTTTTTCTTTTTCTATTTACCTCATTTTCTCTTGCTCTCTCTAAATGCACATTGTATATTTACTTATTAATTATGAAGAATTCAAATCTTTATTTAAGGTGGTATCTCATTCCTCCTGCATTTTAAGCATTCAAATCTTCATTTTAAGAGGTACAAATCCTCTATAATAATGTACCGTAAATTTAGGAGAGAAAATGATATAAAGGAATATAAATATGTATAATTTTTTTGTTATTCACTTCATTTTTTCTCTTTATTTCTCTCTCTAAATGCATATTATATATTTATTTATTAATTACAAAGAATCCAAATCTCATTTAAGGTGGTATCTCATTCCTCCCATATTTAACTTGCAATTCAGTCACAAAGCTTTAGTGACATTTGTTGAAAGCAGTATGTACAAAATAAATTGGTTAGTATTCAGAAATGTTTAACAATACATTATCTTTAAGGTGTTATTTGCTTCCATTAGCTTATTATTGGGTTCTAACGAACCACCTCCAGGATTTATTCCAAGCACCAGAGATAGCTGTCAGCAACTATAGATATCTCCCTATATGCAGAACAAAAATGAAGAGCATTTGACAAAGAAATATAATGTTTTGTATGTTGTGCCTTTGGTATGACTCCTTTATATAGCTGAAGAGTATGAAATCAAATTTTGATTGTGATTAAAGAAAAATGTGCACTTAAACTGAAATCAAATTCTAATTTTGAAGATAAAAACACACATATATATATTAAATTGAAATCAATTTTTTTTCTTCAAAACTAGACCAAATACATACCATTAGATCTATTTTGATCCAACGCTCATGAACGTGCTAAGTGTTTAAATATTAATTATTAATTAAATAATTAATATTTAAATCCACCTTATCCTTTAAAACATCATTTGACATGTGTTATATCTCCCTTCTTATAAAGGTTTTGGGATTGTTGTCTTTATTTAATCGTGGGATTTTGTTCCTTTAGTTTTTCAAACTACTCCAACATCATTTTAACTTAGGAGGTTATACAAAAATTGACATAAACAGTAACGGGTGCAAAGTAAAATTTTAAATCAGATGGGTATTAAGCAATATTTCTTTAAATCTTGAGGGGTGATTATAATTTACCTAATTAACCAAGAGAAAACACTAAGAGTAAGATCCGAACATGGAAAAGAAAGTAAATTCATGCATTGATCACAAAAAATAATACCAAGGTAAAAGAGCAAATTCGCATTTATAATAAAGATAACAATAGATAGCACACAACTAAAAAGAAAAAATGTAAAGCATTGCGAGTTCTCATGATAGTTTTAAGAGATATATTGATGTCTAAAAGAAAACTAAGGACGGATCAGTTTGGGCTTGTCCTGGATCTCTTAGCAAGATTTTCAGCAACGTCAAGCAGATTAGGGTTCTTGCATTTAGGACATTTTTTATCAGATTTTGACACCATCACATATAGGAAGCAACGAGTACACCCCATCAAAATCAATGGAGGCAGTTCATCTTTTGAAGTCCACCCCAGATTCTCATCAGAGTCCAGATTGTTGGATGATATGCAAGTCCCTTGGGATGATGGTGATGAAGCAGACAGTGAAATCCAAGAAGATGAAGATTTCAGAGGATTTGATATGTTCTCAGAAACATTTAATCCTGGTGGGGATAACTTTAGTTCTAGATCAAGACCTAGACGAGTTTCATTCTCATTCTCAGTTGTCTCTGAAATGCTTCTTTTCTTTGTTTCCTTAGTAGTTGCTTCAATCTTTGAAGAAACAAATAGCCAAATATTAAAAAAAATTGAATGAAAATTAGATAACAAGACCAAAAAAATGAAACTTGTTATCATTAATGTTTTGAAATTCAGCTTTGATAGTGACTCAAAAACACTATTAGATCCATTAGTTTAACTAACTAGATTGCTCATGCATGGGCTTGACTTGTATCAATTTTTTAAGCATCAAAGCCCAAAGCTTGCAACAAAATTTATATAAAATAAGACTCAAGACTCGCCCAATAATCAAGCCAAGTAAAAATAGATCCAAAAAACGAACTTTATTAAAATAAATCAATAATGATGTAAAAATATAATTTATAAAATATTACCCCAAAACAAGTAACTACAAATCATAAAGACTTGAATTTTAATTATTAATTTCTCAACACATTCTGAGTTGTTCTAGTTTTTTAATTATAAACTGAATATTATTAAATTTTCATAAGTAAAAATGTAAAATCCAACAAAATATAAGATTGCAATAAAAGTTGCATTGTATCAAAATCTAACTAGAATTCGAAAACTCAACTCTAGGTTCGCTTGTTTTCTTTTCTTCGAGTTGCTAAAATTTAATCGATTATGAATAGATCTGCCTAAGTTAATCCATAAAATAATTCTAGGGTTAAACTCAGTCTAATCCACCATTAGAATGGATCAATGTAGTCAAATGTTAAAACAATAATTATTAAACTATGGAAAAAAAATTACATTTGACCAACGTCAATCCATGTTTTTATTTTAGTGAATTTCATAATAAACATAATAAGATAAGAATATAATATATGGCCTTTTATGCAAACTAAGCAAAAGAATTTAAGCTAGAAAACTAAAAGTATAACAAAAGAATATAAGAATTCACCTCATAATTAACTTGATAGTCTATTGAAAGACATGACTGATCATTCAATTCAAGCTGAGTTGAATGATTAATGTCAAGAGATTTGTGAAATTTCTTACGAAGTTGATCCATTTCAATGTTTGGCTTCTCATCGCCAGTAATAGAATCATTCCTCGTAATATCATCCCTTTCTCCTTTTTCAATCAAAGCACCTTGAACTTGTTGAAGATTTTTAAAGGGTGTGGCCATGATTGAAGATTGAATCAAAATGTTTACCCTTTAGAAAACGAGGGCGTGTATATATACTCCATGAACATGGTTTCAGAGCACACTGATTAAGAAAGGAAGGTTTCAATTTTTCACCAATTCCAAATTCAAAATAGCAGTTACAAATTATAGTGATAAAATTTAATTGATTTAAAAATAATAAAAACAAAGATAATATTAAAGTAATTAGAATTACAGTTTTTTGTACCAAATTTGAGAATTCCAAAGAAAGGAAGAAAATAAATTTAATTTAACAGATAGTAATATTTTTTTCAATGACAAAGTAACAGTTGGATATTTCAAAAAAAAATTAAAATGTAAAAAAAAGGAAACCAAAAAACATGTGAGGCCAATGGTGGGAGAAGCAAGCAATTCAAATTTTGAATTGTTTGGTCAAATGGTAAGTGAAATCCTATCGCATGTTTCTAATAATAAAAGGTGTTGTTATGGAAAGCTTGATCAATTTAAAAGTTTTTATGTTTTATCTATAAAGATATTCACTATTTTATTTGACAAATGATAATATCTACATAAAGACGAAAATTGAATGGTGAAAAAAAAAACCATCTTAAGAGGTTAAGCTTTTAATTTGGATTCTTTTAACTTTTTTATGAAACTGACATGGTCAATTTTAGAGAGAGACACAGAATGTGTGAAACCACTTGAGTGATGAATTCCAATTGAGTAGTTGACTCCACACACTCTGTATTTATCTCTCTTTGAAATTTACACTATCAATTTTAAAGAGAAATTAACAAAATCCATTTTATCAAACTTTCAATGGCAACATTCTATAATAAATAACTTTCTTTTTTAATATTGAGTTTTAGTAACTATTGTAATTATGAAAACAAACAAAATACAACAAATTCTAATGTGTAAATTGAGGACATCCATTACATCTTTTGATTATTTGAATAAATAAAGAAAACCAATTAAGTTTTGCTAGTCTATTATTTTTTTAAAGTTTTGTCACATTAATTTTAGTGTTTCTCCTTCATTTCATTTTCTTCTTCAACCACTCTTTTTTTTTATTTTTAGTTATTATGGCTAGAGTTTCCTTAATCTTTTTTTAGACTATTCTTTTAGAGCAATCTTAAAGATGCATTCTCTCACATTGGCATGATGCATTTAGGATTTTAATCCTAAAATGCTTATTGATACATTATCTCTAACTATTAACAAATGCATGATCAATTAATAATATATTGCTTTGTAAGTATAAGTGTCAACCTCACACAAATGTGTAACTACTATCTAAGTCATTTCAAATATTTTCTTAACATTCAAAACTATCTACATGTATATACAAGTACAAACATATTTACAAGTTAGCATATACACATATGTACAAACTAATATCTTAGGTTACTCTAGTTATTAATAACTAAAAATACTTAAATACATAAAAGACTAAAACTTTTATAAATTATTAGTTCAAGTTAACTTTACAAATTAGCAAGTATATGGTAGCAAAATCTTTAAACCCTCATTATCCCAATAGATTACTATTGAATCACTTAATTTTAATTAGACCCTAAATATCCCAATTGGTTACTACTTACATCATATTAGCCTTTAGTATGTTATGTTTTGTGAAATTTATCTCAAACTCCTAACTAGTTACATTCTTAATAAGCTACATAGTTATGAGTCCTAACTGATTACTCTAATATAAGTTAAATTGTACTTAAGATTGTTAAGTTGTAACTAGTTACCGTAACTCATTTAAGATTTCTCACTATAAGAGAAATGACATATAGCTATAGTCATTTTTAAAGATGGACAAAAACACTAGAGGTATAACTAGTTTATACCTAAAGATAATCTAAAACACTGTTGGTATAAATATTTTTTATTTAAGACTACCTTTACCCATGGCTATTGAATATGGGTAAAAGCTTTAATTATAAATTCTTTTTCCTTTATTCGTGACTACTAATTGTAGGTAAAAGCCTTAATTAAAATTTCCTCTTTTTGGAGCCCATGTAGATTTTCACTTTCTCACATCCTAAATCTCTCGTCATAGGTTCCCTCTTTCATCCCAAATCTTCTTAATCTCTCATCCATTTTCTTAGAGCATTTTTAACTCATTCTCTTGGACCACCTCTCCCATTTTCACTATCTCACTTTCTACCATGCTATTTTCATTACCCACTAGCTCTTTAATTCATTTGCATTAATTTGATGCTAAGTAAGTTTTGCCCCTTAACCAGTTCATGTTCATTTTTTCTTTTTGTGACATCGATTTTGATAACATCTTGCTTGCTTTTTGGTGAATTTCTTCATTTTGCTTTGCTTCCAATTCTATCTCTTCATATATATGAGAAATGTAGACCAAATTTAGATATCCAAAATTCTTCAATTGCCTATGATTATATTGGTAATCTTACTTTATTTTTTTTAAGTTTAGGTTTGTTTGTAGTGTATTAATTTGAGCCTAGTTTATGGGTAAATTAACAATTTTGCCAATCATGGTTTGTATGTGATAGAATTTGCATATTATGTCTTCATAGTTGATTCTTTTTTAAGGTAAGTATATATAATTATTTTAATAAACATTTTTCTCACAACTAACTAGTTTCCTTTCTTATAATAATGCAACTTTTTAGTTTTAACTACAAAAAATAAGAAACCTACTCGAACAATTTTCTTTTTCTAAACTAGAAATCTTAGTTAACATTTAAAAAAAAGGTTTTTTGTGTGTGTCTATATATGTAATATTATGCAAAGATAAGTGTTGCATTAGGTCAATCAAAAACAAATTGGCAAAAAGTACTTTCACAAACATTATGCAATCAAAATTATCACAGGATTACTAGCGTAGTTTGTTTTATATATTATGTCATAGTTTTGCAAAGGGTGAAGATGAAGATGTTATTGTAATAAAATATGGTGTCTTTTGGATTTTTGAAGTGTTTATGACTTTTTTTTTTATGTGAAGTATCTCACAAATGATTTAACTATTAGTGTTGATAAATTCTTGTATGCACCTAGTAAATTATTTAAAGTGCATTGCTATGATATAACTATGAATTTGATTTTAATCTTGCATATTTGTAGTTTTATTTAGTGGATCATAGAAGGTGGATGAGTGATCCCTTAAAAAGCAGTGAAGCTTACATTCAAAGTGTACTTGAATTTTTGGACCTTGCATTTTAAAAATTTGCAATTAAATGGAAAAATCTTATGTCCTTGAGCTATATGTGTCTATCTTCATCATTACTCTAGATCAAGTGTTTACAAGCATCATATTGAAGATAATTTGAAAAAAAAAAACATATCTATAATCAATTAGTCAACTAGTGTATAGTTGCTAGTTGACTAATTCAACACTAAGAAGAAAGGATTATAATTAGAGAACCAATTGTTGACTGATTGAATGGAACAACTAACTTATGTATTTTTAGAAGGCATCATTCGACTATTCTAGGTTCATTAGTTAATTGATGGGTTACTAAAAACAATTATAGAGAATTTTAGAAGACATTAGTCAACTATTTTAAAAGAACTAGTCAATTGGTTGAAACTAGAATTATCAGAAAACCTCAAAACTTTAACTGTTAAAATAACCACTAGCTTTTTGGATCATATTATTTTACTAACAACAGTTAAATGACTATTGAGCTAATTCAAAAATCCTCTAAATATACCAAAAAAATATGATAAACATTTAAAACTGAGTTTCAAAACCAAGCTTTTAATGAAAAGGCATGATTATTCAAATTTTGTCTATAAAATAGATTTTATGAATACTTGAATAAATGATGGAGGAAAATAAATAGATAGAAAAACTATCTTTCATAATTCTAATTCCTTAAACCTTTTACAAGTGTTCATAAAAAAAAGATTTTATAATTGTTAACTACAATCTTCTAGCTATAGTGTTTTGGTTTATTTCTATAAGTGATTTGCCTTAATTCTACAACAATTAGTCGAGGTTAAGATCACTTTAAGTATAGTATGTTTAACACATGTTTCAGAGCCTTCTATTATGATTTTATTATTCCATTGTTGCGTAATTTTCTTAACATTTGTTTTATGATTTTATGACTTTATTACAACCCCATATTTCTTAACACACCTATTTGATCCATGCTGTGGGTTTCTTGAAAAGATAGGATTCTTCATGGAAAGGCATATGAAGTTTCTTCAATAATGAATACACAACAAATAGAGTTAAAGCATGATATGCATGTGCTACTTCATAGAATTTTTAGAATGCTTAAATAGGTAGGTGAAGAAAATCTTAATGACGTCATTAGAGAAAATTTTAAGAGAAGTGACAAAGAAAATTTGTGAATGACAATTTGAAGAAGAGAATATCTTTGATAAATTTCAATTAAAGAGGATAAATAAAAGTTCTACTTGAATTGTGTAAAATACATTAAGTTATCGTTTACTATATTTCTCTATCACATTAAGTGTTTTTATAGTGGAGTGATTTTTTTACATTATTAGAGTCATTAAGAGATGTTTTACCAAAAGGAAATATTTTGCTAAAGTCATACTATAATACAAAAAAGATAAATTTTGGATTAGGCTTAGGGTATGGCAAAATCCATGTTTGTCCTAGTGATTGCATGTTTTATTAGAAAGATGAAAACAAAGATGCGGTTTGTTCAAAGTGTGATGTCTCATGGTGGAAAACTCCTATTTTTTAGAGAATAACAAAGTTAACACATTTGAAAAGAAAAATAACAAAGTTAACATAGATCAAGAGAGAGAAAAATATACCACCAAAGATTTTGCAATGGTTTCCTTTAACACTTAGGCTAAAGTAGCTTTTCATATTTTATAAAACTGTTTCATTCATAAGATGGTATGAAAAAGGTTGCAAAAAAGATGGCTTTTTAAGGCATCAGTAAACTCTCTTAATTAGAAGGAATTTAACTCTAGGTATCCTAATTTTTTCGAGTGACCCTCGTAATATTAAGCTTGGATTAGCTTCAAATGGCTTTAATCCATTCAAGATTATGAGTGTTACTTATAATACTCAATCTATTATTCTAATTCCTTATGACTTTTCTCCTTGGATGTGCATGAAACAACATTTTTTTTCATGTTGTTACTACTTTTTCCAACCTTAAAGGTCCTAGTAACAATATAGATGTTAAAGAGTTAAAAGAATTGTCAAAAACTAGGTTTAAAACCTTTTATGCTCATAAGAAAGAGTCATTTTAAATGTATACTATAGTATTTTGGACTATTAATGATTATTCAACATATGTAAACTTGATCAAATAAAGTATAAAGGGCAATATGCTTGTCCATGTTATGCTTTTAAAATGACTTTACAAAAGTTATACTGTAATACAAAGTTTCATTCTATATGTCATTGACAATGGTTAAAGCTCAACCCTAATTGAAAGTATAATCATAGTTCTTTTAATGAAACCTAAGAGTTTAGGTGCCAGCTTGTATGATGTGATGGGGATACAATCTTAAGACAATTGGAAGATTTTGAAGATGATGGTGCAATTGAAGATGGGTCAAAACTTGGGAAGAAAAAAAGTATTTTGTTCACTTTACCGTATTGGAAATTTAATCCATTACATCACAATTTTGAAGTGATGTACATTGAAACAAGTATTTGTGATGACATCGTTGGTACCTACTTGAATTAAGCAGGGAAATTTAAAAACAATTATAAGGCTAGAGCAAACCTTAAGGAGATGAACATAACTTTTTTACTTAGAGCATATTACCAAATAACTAAAAAGGAGAAAGAAGCTTTTCTTGTAGTTTTGAAAAATACAAAAGCACTATATGAATACAAAAACTAGTAGATTAATACTTCTCTATATTAATAGAAATAAGTTAGGATTGAACTTCTGTTTTTTTTGTCTTTCACCATGGCTTTAATTGAACAACTTCATATTTGATGAGGTTTAAATGTCACATGTAAAAACTTATTTGGGTCATTATGTGGCTTTGTTTTTTTTTTCTTTATTGAGGCTTTGTATGATATTAATATAAAATTTTTCTAACTTTATTTATAAAATGTTTAAATGGTTTTAGAAAATAAATGTGTGGAGGTCCATGAGGGAGAAGGTATGAATCACGTACTATTCATTTTTTTAAAATACAAATTATAACTTGAATCTTGTAACATGGTGTAGTAAGTCATGCTAATACTAAAGGTTTTAAAAGAATACTAAATGTAGGAGACATGGATGATAAGTTTATTATTGTTGAATTAGATTCACTTCTACAACCAATTAGTGAGGAAGGAAGAACTTTAACTTAATTCATTAGTAACTTGTAGGGGTGTTTTATAGGGCAAGTGAAAAAAAAAAGACAAGACTAAACACTATGTCAACTATACTAGCCAATTTGGCCAAGCTAAGAGGTATATAATATATATGGAAAAAAGATTAAAGTGAAAAGAAAATCTTTTTAAAATATCATTATATATATTTTTAAAAATATTTAGACACTTTTTACAAATTAGAAATAGTCAATTGGTCAAAACTCTTATCAAGCCTCTCTTAAGTATAATTATTACATCCATATAATAGAAAATGAAATAAAAAAATTTATTTTTTTAAGTTAAAAGTAAAAATTTTAAAAATTAATATCCTAAATCTGCATTTATGAAAAAAAAATAAATGGGATAAATGACCTATAAGTTATTGAGGAATTGGAATTTCCTATTAAGACTTCTCATATTTTTATTCACAAACTTCATATTTTTTAATAAAAATAAATTTTCTATTTCTATTTGTATTTTTTTCTACCTTTCTACGAAGTTGACTTTTCCAATCTTAGCTAGGTCAGGAGCTTTTTCTTAGTGTCATCTTTTAATGAGTTAGGGTTCCATGTGACATCTTGGGCTTGGACTCTTTAAATTGGGTGCTTAATTATGAATTCAATTTCTCTCTAATTTGGTCTTTTCCCAATTCGTTCAATCTCAAATATTAAGTTTTTTTCACTTATTTTAAAAAAAAAAAATAAAACAAAAAAGGAAAGCCAATTATACTGACTGCACAATTAGACAGAGAGAGAAAAAATTGAAAACAGCCAAAAGTCTTATTTACAAGAGCCTTTTATACATATTTTAAGAGTCTAACATAAGGATTTAGATTTTTTGTTTTTAGAGTCCTTCCTTTAAACTCATCATATAAGGGTTTCAAACTTTAGTATTTGGACATTATGATCCAAATTAGAGGTTCTCACAAGGAGTCATGTAAATTTTATAATGTAACATTAAAAATTGAAGCTCATCGTATAAGGCTTTCAAATTTTAGTATATTTGGTACATGCTGTTTAAGAAATTTGAAAAGGACTTGTCTGAGACAAGCTCCCTCAAATTTGAAAATTTTTATCAATTCAATCCTAACAAACCTTCTTAACTTAGCCCTTCAAATAAGCTACTTAAGCTTTCTCAAGTTCTATTGTCTCATCATTTGCCAATCTGCTCTTTGTCAGAACCTTAAGCAAGATCAAGTAATTACTCCCTCTCTTCAGGCTTCCCTCTCCTTCCTTCTTCTTCAATTCTCTTTGTTTAGTTTTACCTCTCACACACGAGGGTTAAAGTGCTTCCATCTTTAATCATCTATCATATGAGCATAAATCTTAGTTTAAGTATTAGAAATAGTCAATTTTTTAATATATAATAAATTTAATTTATAATTTTTAATACAAAATAAATAATATTAAAATAAAATTTTAAAAATTATTTTTAACAAATTATATTTTAATAAAAATAATATTACTCTTAAGAATATTTTAATCATATTAAAATTTTAAAATAGTTTTTGTATATTTTTATAATAAAAAAATAACGATATATTTTATTATGACTATAATAAAATATATTTAGAGGAATAAAATGAAATTTTTACAAAAAAGAAATACGATTGGAGGAGTATAAGATGATGCCGCTCCCTCTGCTATCGTCTCCTTCCCCCATTAGGGTTTTGCGTCCTGCGAGTTGCCGGCTGCACCAGTCACACCAGCAGGCCAAAATAGTTCCTTTGTAGTTCCTTCACACTTTCGTTTCGGTAGCTGGCGGAATCGTATAATATCTACCACTCGTGGCGACAAGGTACGATAGTTTGGTCCTTGTAGAAATGGTCTGTCTCTCGTTCTCTGTATTCTTTCTTCCAATTTGCTAATATTGACTTGGTTCCTCTATTTCGAAGAATCCCTTGCCTTGCTGCTTTAGAATTAGAAGAAACAGAAAATGGTGAAGAAGAGCAAGAGTAAGAGAACTTGTTTTCCACATTTTACTTTGCTACGTATTACCTGGATCATTATGTTTACTTTTGTATTACTTGTTTTGCTGAATTGTTGTCAGAGAGTAAGAGTAAAAGGATTCCATTGAAGAAAAAATACAAGATCATAAGAAAGGTTAAGGAGCACCACAAGAAAAAAGCCAAAGAGGCCAAAAAGCTTAACTTGAATCGGAAAAGAAAGGTTGAGAAGGATCCTGGTATACCCAATGATTGGCCCTTCAAGGAACAGGAGCTTAAGGCCCTTGAAGCCCGACGAGCTCGTGCTATCGAGGAATTGGAGCAAAAGAAAGCTGAGCGGAAGGAGAGGGTATTGCTTCATTTTTGCTTGACTATGCTTGTTTGAAATTAAAGTTTTTATGCATTTCTTAAAAGGAAGGACGTGTGAATTGGAAATATATCTGAAGTTTTGAACTGATATACAGACACACACACACACACACACCTTCATTTGGTCTTTGAAGAATAAAATTCTAGAGACAACTTTCGATGGACCGTAGTTTTGGCAACAACATTAGACGGTCATAAGTCTTCTATTTATTGCACGCCTCTCATTATAGGAACTCTCCAATGGTCTGATTGCTTATAATTTTTCTTCTGCGTTCTTCTTTGTCAAGTGTCACCTCAAGTGTCAACATAATATGGTTGCTTCAGATGTATTATTAATTTACATGATTTTTAGGTATATAAATTTATATATAGGCATAGACAAACACAACCTATTCTTTTTCTGCTTGCAGGGTTAAGTGAACACTGCTTTGTTATGCCTGCATTTAATAGACTGATCACATTGGAACTTTTAACTTTACTTGTTATGCAGTTATGATAATTTTTATTTTTATTAAATAATTAATAATTTTAATTTGTACTGTGGCTAACACTTGTTTCAGGCTAGAAAGAGGAAGTTGGGCTTGGTAGAGGATGATGGTGTCTCAAAATTGGCCGAAACAGCTTCTGTGACAGAGCAAAGTTTCACTGTAGCTGGGAAGAGTCGAGGTATTTTGGTTTTTAATTGCTTGAAGTTTCACTTTAGGTCAAATATATAATTCTCTCCCTTCTCTACTTTATTTGTATTGATTATATTTTATTATGTCTTATTTTTCCATAGACAACACAGATAGGGCCTTTTACAAGGAGTTGGTCAAGGTTATTGAAGCCTCTGATGTCATTTTGGAAGTCCTTGATGCCCGTGATCCCCTAGGGACCCGTTGCATTGATATGGAAAAGTTGGTGATGAAATCGGGACCTGATAAGCATCTAGTATTGCTTTTAAATAAAATTGGTAAGTTTCATTTTATGTTTTTGTTGCCCTTTGCTTGTGTGGAAAATTTATGTTTTGTGTCTGGTCTTAGTGTTTTACCTTGGCTAATTACTTGTGCTCTTAACTCAGATCTTGTGCCTCGAGAAGCTGTAGAGAAGTGGCTTAAATACCTTAGAGAAGAATTGCCTGCTGTGGCCTTCAAATGTAGCACTCAAGAGCAGAGGTCAAACTTAGGATGGAAATCTTCAAAAAAAGCCAAATCAAACAATCTTTTGCAAACAAGTGATTGTCTTGGAGCCGAAACTCTGATTAAATTGTTGAAGAATTACTCTAGAAGCCATGAGGTAACACAATTATTTGGAACAAGGATAACTTTTCACCAAAAATTGGAGTTTTGCCTTTGAATTTGCTCTTAGATGTTTAATGCAAATCAGAGTTTAGGCTCAGGCTTCTCTTGTTCCTGCTGTTTATTTTTCGTTTACATGTGTTTGTACATCTTATGTGTGTCGCCTAAATCTGTATTCTGCTTTTTATAACCTGGAAGTACTTTCTGGATGTGCATGAATTATGGTTCACGTACTTTTGGAAAATGAGGGCTATGTTGAAAATTTGTGTTGCATTTGAAGTACATTCAATTAAGCACAGAAATGTGGCCTTCCAACTACTGAGATTAGACTAAAACAAAAGGGTAAGCAAACGGTTGAGATTGTAACAATACCATTCTTATCTAGTAATTTGCATTATCATATACCAAATTTTGTCTTTCAATCGCATCAGCAATTTGATTTTTTTCTTTTTCTTTCTTGAAAGAAAAAACTGAAGAGGAGAAATTGATGTGAACATTGAAAAACATGGAATTTTTTTTTAGATGCCAAACTCTTTGGATTTTCCTATTTCTAGAAAAGCCATGTTTTTCAATGTTCACATCAGTTTGTTCTCTTTAGTTTTATTTTTCAAGGGAAAAAAACTCAAATCTCAAAATTTTTCAAGAAAAAAGACTGGCATAAAGGTAACAATATGTCCATTTAGATGTGGAGTGTGGACTTTTGAATTTGTTATCATATGGTTAAACATGTATGCTTGGTTGTAAGTAGTTGGGTTAGCTAGTTTTAATGTTAAGGTAGATAGATGGATAGATAGATGGCAAGGTTTGGAGAATGCTATTTTCCTGTTGCTGTTATTTGACCTGTTGCATTTGGCAGTGAATTGCTTGTTTTTAAGAGAAATGTTTTCATGGGCCTTCATGTAGTATAAAGATGAGTATTGGGGCATTCTCTTAATAATCTGTCTCCGACATAATGTCTGATGTTAGTTATGTCAACTTGGTGTACATCTCTGGTTATTATGATAACGACATAACCTTGGAATCTTTTTCTCTTTTATGCCTTATTATGTACTATTACTACTGGTTAGTGGTGGGGGTTTAGAAATCTAAGCTGTCATGATTTCTTAAATCACCATTGTTTATGTATACGTAGACATGGATCTGATACCATTACACAGTTACAGTTTAAACCAGTTATAAATTTTGAAGTTTTTATTTGATAAAAAAGAAATTATACTAGGAAGGAAGAAGAACACATGAGAGGAGGATGAAATCTCATCCTAAGAATCAAGACAAGACCAGAAAATAAAAGAGAAAAACTTAAGCCACGTATGGTACGCAGGAGAGTTGTTTATGGGAATGGAAATGGGAAAGAGAGTAAGAATGGAATGAAAAGGTGTAGCCTAGAGTATGTTTGGTATGTAACTCATGGAATTGGAATGAGCCTACCCTCCAATGTTTGGTTTGAGGGAAATAATACTGGAATGGAAAAGATCAGAAAACAAATTACCATAAAACAATAACTTATTGAATTTATTTTATTTTGTCTGTAAACCATGTTTAACCCTTGTTTGGCTCATAAAGAGACCAGATCTGCCATTGATAAGCTAGTCGAGCTTCCTCCAAATCTGCCTTTTTTTTATTGGTGGGAAAATAATCCTTTTCCCCCATTCCTGGGCTCCCTGCTTTCTGACACAACCATAGAAGCTGCTGAAGAGGGAGACGCAGTGGAAGCTGCTGTGTGAGATCTGTAAGCAAGGGGTCTGCTATTTGAGATCCTCCAACACCATCTTGCAGAAAGGATGACCCTCCACCTCTTAGAACCTCCGTCCCACTCTTATCGCTGAGTGCCTCGTTGGTGACGAGACCAGTGTGATCCTTTTTCACTGCTTGCAACAAACAAGATCCAAGCTTGGCTCTTTCTTTAAAAAAAAAAGACTTATCTCATCGGTTGCCTTTTGATTGTTCAAATGTTTCGTTTCTTATTTGGGATTTTGTTCACCGGATCTATGTTATTGTGGATTCTATGATACTGCAAGTCTGTCTCTGTGGGACTCTTTCATTTTTAATGATGTTCTGATTATGGAAATTAGAAAGTGGGGCTTCGGAGGTGTTTTGCAGAGGGTGAGATCATGGCAATATGCCAAGGGTAGGAAGGTAAATTTTTTTGAATCTCCTAGAAGAATTTTGGTTTCTCTCCACTTCTCACTGCCTTTGACCTTGCCTTAGAGCTTGACGTCTCCATAGCTTGGGAGAAGTGACTAATTCACCAAACATAGGCTAGCTGGATTCCACCTCTCTTCCATTCCTAACCTCTGTTGCCCATGTACCAAACATGGCCTTAATCATGCAGCAAAGCTGTTCAATCCCTCTGCATATCAAATAAAGTAACTCCCTTGTAAAAACCATGAACTGAACACCAAAGAGAGGTTGCAGACGTTATTCTATCCCATCAGGCATCTCAAGACATAGAGACACCCTTGGGGATACATGCATTTCATTTTATTGGAGATCATGTTATCTAAATGTGATTTTACTTTTTGATTAGTGTTATTAATTTAAATTTTATATTTTTAGTTGTTCTCTATATTTTAGCCAGTTTGTTTAGGCTGATTTTATTTGTTTTTTAAGTAGTTTTCTAGATATTGCCTTAATCATTTTAGTTTGGGTTTATCTCCCTGTTTATTTTATTTTGTTTAGTAGGGCTTTATTACTTGGTTACTTGAGAGCTTGGCTCTCTCTCTTATCTTCTATAAATGTATATTGTTGCTATTTAATAAAACAAGTTTAGAGGATCAATAAAACCCTAAATTTTTACATGGTATCAGAGCCTTCAAGGCCTGATCACCTTATATGACCAAATAGGTAAGCAATGGTGATAGATGTCGAACAGGGTGATTTTGTCCACAAAATTGCCACCCCAAACAGCCATGGGGTGAGCAAAATAACTCCAATCCTCATCATCATAGGCAAACCATGGCATTGAATGTCAAGAAGAAAGAAACCACTAAAATTCTCAATGAGCAAAACTGGCCCAACTCTCATCACACAAATGTGAGGCGAAGACGTCTAAAACCAAGACCCTCGTTATAAAGTGGGGTGAAGATATCCAAAACCAAGACTCTAATAGCAAAATTAGGTGAGGAAGGGAAAAAAAAAAAAATATATATATATATATATTGCACCTTGCAACAAATTAGGGTGAAGAAGACCTACAAAGGGAGGTGAGGATGACAAAAACTGCACTCACTACTAAGAGGGATGAGAATACAAAACAAGCTTGCACCTCCCGACAAAGCAATGTGATGAAGATCAAGAAGGGGGGAAAATTATGGATCCATAGCAAGGAGTAAATAAGAAGACAGAGTAGAAACCAAACTTAAAAATGAATTTTTTTGAGGACAACCTCCAAATGCCGAGAAAGAAGAAAAATGATAATGCTAAATCCAAGTTGTATCTATCTTAAGGGGGAGTGTTGGAGATGACGTTATCTAAACGTGATTTTACTTTGTAATTAGTGTTAGTTATTAATTTGAATTTTATATTTTTGTTGTTCCCAATATTTTAGCTGGTTTGTTTAGGCTGTTATTACTTGTTTTTTAAATTGTTTTCTAGATAATGCTTTAGGCATTTTAGTTTTCTTCCTGTTTATATTATTTTGTTTAGATAGGCTTTTTCACTTAGTTACTTGAGAACTTAGCTCTCTCTCTCTCTCTCTCTCTCTCCATCTATAGGTGCATTTGGTTACTATTCTATAGAATAAGATTAGAGGATCAATAAAACCGTAGATTTCTACAGGTTCCAACCAAATGTTCCAAATCACTGCAGAAACTGTTGCCAAAATGTTTTGCCTTCATTTTTCTGTTCAAAACCTCTGAACTGCATAAGGAGAAACCTCTCTAAATCCCGTGGACATACCCAAATCTCACAAAAGACCCTGAAAAATTTATCCCACAAGTAAACAGCCACTCTGCTGTGTAAAAATATAAAACCTGAAGCTTTTGAAAATAGTTATACAGCAGTCATCACTATCTGTGTTAAGCATCCCCAAGTAGCATATTTAGTCACTTGTGAGGGGGCCCACGTGATTGGAATGAAATTCTTGATTCTGTACTCATTTCAGTCAGAAGAAACCTTGGTAGATGTTTATTGGGCTTATGGCTTATCATTTCCATTATGCGTTCCAACAGCTTTGTACTTAACCTTAAGTATGTGGGGTTGGCTAGTTGTATGCTATCAACTCTAGTTGGGATCTGCTGTTTGAAACCTCTGTTGTTTATTATTATTATTTTTTTCATCATGTTCTCGACATTGCAGATACCTTTTTCTCATCTTCAGCTCTGTTTTTATCTAAGTTCTTGGTTTTCCTCAACTTTTAATTCAGTATCATAATATTTTTTTTCCTATTGTGTAATTTTTGTGTTGGAAGTGAACTAACCATTATAAAAAAATTTTCTTGATTATATAGTATATACTAAATTATAGTGTTGACTCTATTCATCCATCTAGAACTATATCTTTGTTACCCAGTTTGTCCTCCTTTATGTGTAACTTTTTTCATCAACACATGCCAGTGTGTATCTGTGACATCATTAAGAGGTTTAGGTATTCTAGTTTTATGTTTGATATTCTACCACATCTGAACATGTAAAACTAGTTCAGATTACAAATTGGCGGGGTATGCAATAGTGTGCTTGCCTCTTTATGGGTTCTTATTGCTGTCTTTTGGGGACTCTGCATTTAATTTCCTCTGTCCTTCCCCTTTATATTATAATTTTCTTTCCTTTATCATGTGGTTTATGCTGCTTATATGATCTTTTTTTTTGGGGGGGGGGGGTGGTGGGAGTCATTTCTATGATCTTCTGTTAGATTTTAGATCATCCATTATTCCTTTTTTGAGGGGTCAATATTAATTCTTCACTCTTCTTTTGACAGATCAAGAAGTCAATCACTGTGGGTGTCATTGGCCTGCCCAATGTTGGCAAGAGTAGTCTCATTAATAGCTTGAAGAGATGCCATGTTGTCAATGTTGGTGCTACTCCTGGGTTAACAAGATCAATGCAAGAGGTGCAATTAGACAAAAATGTTAAGTTGTTGGACTGCCCCGGTGTTGTTATGCTAAAGTCTCAAGAAAATGATGCTTCCATAGCTTTGCGAAATTGCACGAGGATTGAGAAGCTAGAAGATCCGATTAGCCCAGGTATGTGGAGGCATTTCTTTCTCTTAACAATTTAATCTGCCTAGCTATGTGTTTATAGTGGAGTGATGGAGTTTGAAGTGGCTGGTTGGAACTTTATAAGAATACAATTTATGACTATAAATTAATGGAGCGGAAAACTCACAACATTGGGATTTGTTTTTGAAGTCTAGCTTACTTTATAGGCCCGTTATAAATTTGTGCCTGAAAATAGAAATGCCTAGAAATTTAGTCTACTAAGAATAGCTTTTAAAATTTCAAATGCAAAAGTACTAGTGCTTTATTTTTTATTTTTTTAAAATTTAAGGAGAAAATTACAAAAAGAAAACAATTAAGCTATGAAGGACGGACACTTCAAAAAAGGATCTGCATCCATGTAAGACATGTTGGACTACACGACCTAGCACATTAAATCACATATACACACATCAGATTTTGTCATGCTTTGTCCATGTTAGTATCCATGCTTCCTAGCAATGAAAACTACATACGACCCAAAGAGCACACCAATGAAACACGCAGCAAGGTACCTAATTTCTCTACAATCCAAAATAGGACCATCCTCCAAGAAAAAAACCATAAAAACTATCATTTCCCACAGATATCTTGAAACAAAGATACATCCTTAAAAATATGAGCGTTCCTCTCCTGCCACATGCACCATAACACTGCAAAAACTGCACATTGCCACAATAATCGGCCTCCTTTTTCCCTCCAAACTCTTTAGACCTTAAAAAAGAAACCCCTCCATTGTTGGAGGACACACCCATTGTTCACTAAAGACTCCAAATAGATCACTCCTCAAAGATACAGGCATCCGTCATCCAACAATGTATGAAAAGGTGTGCAGCTGATTCAAGCTATCCTAAGTATCCATACTGTGACATCAGTTTTTTATTTTTATTAAAGACTTTATTGTCATATGGGAGTTGGATTTGTACTGTGCATTTTTGCTTGAGGCAAGTGAAC
This sequence comes from Erythrophleum ivorense, assembly GCA_026724425.1. Lineage (NCBI taxonomy): Eukaryota > Viridiplantae > Streptophyta > Magnoliopsida > Fabales > Fabaceae > Erythrophleum > Erythrophleum ivorense. The sequence continues at coordinate 1,097,192 of JAIUCV010000174.1, forward strand.
TTGCATCCCTTGAGTCTTGGCTAGTCAGTGTCATGTTACCTATCCTTTCTTTCCCTCTCTCCATCTTTTGCTTTATGTTATTTTAGTCGGAGGGGAGATTATTTGGTTGCATATTGCTTTTTCTAGTTATGAAACAAAGTTCTATTTGAGGAAGTGAACTGACAATTCAAAAATTTTCTTAACAAGTGATTTGCAGTTTACACCAAACAGTTCCTACTTCTTGTATATATGAGAAAGGTGTTATGATGAGTTCTTGATTTTCAGTATATACTATAGTGACTCTTTATTTCTCCGAATTAAGTAGAAATACTAATTCATCTTTCTTTTTTCCCTGTATAAAACAGTAAAGGAAATTCTCAAGCTTTGTCCAGCTACACTGTTGGTAACACTTTACAAGATTCCAAGCTTTGATTCAGTTGATGACTTTATACACAAGGTTGCTACGGTTAGGGGCAAACTCAAGAAGGGTGGAATAGTTGATGTTGAAGCTGCTGCAAGAATCATTCTTCATGACTGGAATGAAGGTAATACATATATGTAGCTCATAAAAGCGCAAACCAAGAGAAACTGATGCATGTTTTCTTTTGACATTAATAAAAAGTAAGTACTTGTTGATTTATCAAATCAAGAGAAATTTCTGCCTGTGTTTCAGGTAAAATTCCATATTATACCATGCCCCCAGTTAGGAATCAAGGGGAGCCTTCAGAAGCCAAGATAGTTTCCGAGTTTGCAAAAGAGTTTAACATTGATGAAGTTTACAATAGTGAATCTTCGTTCATAGGAAGCCTTAAATCTGCTGATGACTTCAATCCTGTTGAAGTTCTTTCAAGTCTTCCTCTCAACTTTGACAAGACAATGTTAGAGGTCTGTTACTACATTGGAGTCTTATCCATGATATCATGTTGTTTTAACTTTTTAAGCATTTAAAACAGAATGAGAAAAGTTCTTTTATCGAATAAATTTTCCATTTGGGTCCTTGAAAGATGCAGGTTCTAACAATTTAATCTTCAGAAGATAATCACCATCATTACACACTAATAATTTCTAAAACCCATCAATATGATCCTGCTTTAAGCTTTGTTAACCATCAATTTAGTCAATGGCAGGACCAAGATGGGTTTTCAAAAATCTTCGGAGTCAAATGATGGTAATGATTTCTGGAGACTAAATTGATTGAATATGAATCTTTCAGAAACCCAAAGTGGTAGTTTACTCTATTTTGTATTATGTTGATTTATTTTAAAATTAATTTGCTTATGAAGGTTCCTTCAAGATGCTGTGCTTGTTACTTCATCCTAGTCATGAACTCACGTTTTCAATATCATCAGTTTCATTAATAAAATCATCTTATCCTCCTTCGAACTGTGTATTTTAGGACGATATGCAACCTCAACCAATAGATCAAGGTGAAGGTCCTGAAAACACGGCAGAAAGCAATGTTGACCAGTGTATGGAATGTGAAGATGATGGCAAAAACAAGGAGAAAACTGCTGCTAGTAAGCAAAATGAGAAACTATATGCAGAGGACGGAATGCTTAATACAAAGCTTAGGAGAGCAGAGAAGAAGAAAAGAAAAAAGGCTAACAAAGCCTTGTCCGATGCTACGGATGGCGATTATGACTTCAGAGTTGATTACTTCCAAAAGGGAACTGCAATGGATGCTGATGGGGGCCAGAGCGAGGATGATGATAATCAACTCAACTCTGAGGAAGTGCCTATGTCCGGTATTCAGACTGATGAATAATGGGGGAGTGGACATGCCTTCAATTTAGTGATTTAGTGTTGGGCTTGAAACTCTTTACTTCAGGTTTTGAGTAGTTTTGTATTGATTCAGTTTTTAATATATATTTGGGGCAAGATAGCGTATGAGAGTCAAGAATTTTGTGTCCAGTTGAGGCTTCCGGGAATGAAATTTTTTTTCCCAGCTCCAATTCCCGCGATCTATTTTTGTCCATTTTTTTCTTCCCTAATCATCATTAATCATACTACTTCTGGCAATGGATGGCGTCTTGTGCGTGTTTTGATTCTCTGCCAAAGAGAAGGGGAACGTAATAAAATATTTTTTCTCATCTTTGGCAAAAGGGTGACAAAGTTGGATACTAGTTAACATTAGCGTTATTAAGGGGGGAAAGGGCAGATAGAATTCTCTCCACTTGTCTGCTTCTGCGTCAACCAAACTTCCATGAAATCAGTACTGAAAGAATAGGGAAAAAGAGGATTTCTACGTGACTAATTCATTTGACCTCTTAGTCAACTTTAATCTTTTATGAGTTCTTGTCCCTCTTTGTTGCATAGGCATAAGGAACCTAGACCACAACTTTTGCTTTAAACCGAATTTGTGATGACTTCTCAATATGGCAAGCTTTGTGAGCACAGCCATAGCAATGGAGCTCCAATGTGCAATTGTGGAGAGGGAGCTCAACTAAGTGGTTGCAAGCATAGCAGCAACACTATACAAATAAGGGTTGGGATTATTTTAATATAATTTATCTATAATATTTATTATATCTTTGTAATCATTATTTCAGTATTTTTTATTTTTAATTATTATTTTTTTCCTTACGTAACCTTTGTTTTTTTAACATTCCAGGTATCAAACAATTAACAAATTTTATATAGTCAAAACCTAGACAAACAAAAAATTACATATATGTTTAAATACATAAATATATAATCATAGAATATTTCAAATACATTGATTGAGATTTTTAATATACTTACATAAATATTAAGTTATTTGAACTCGAGTAACTTTTTTTAAGAAAAAAAATAGTATTACACGTGGTCAAATTGAGCCATTTTTAAGTTAAAAAATAGCATTGGATTTAGACATGTTTTCAATTTTAAATGAGGTTAAGATAAAAGACCGTCAAAGGAGAAATCATGGTTTCTATCTCTCATTGTAGGAATAATTTTCTTTCCTTCGAAGTTTTTGCCACCTCAAAGTAAGGGCTTCAGATTTTGGGGTAGATTTTGCAACTTTGTCTATCAAATTTACCACTTTACAACTATATGTGCCATAAGATGATTTACGGGTTAGTTGATACATAAAATTTTTCAATATAAAAATGGAAAGAGAATAAAAATGTGAATAGAATGGATAGATAATAATTTTCATATCCTTACTTAAAAAAATTAATATAAATAAATAAATAATATTAAATAATAATAATAAAGATATAATAAATATTATTTTTCTTTTTCTTTTTTTATCATGAAACCAAACAAGCCATTAATCTTTAAGAGAGAGTTAAGGATATATTGTCTCTCAATGTATATCTACTTGCAAATTCATGTTCTAAAATTTTTAGGTTTTAGGTAGGAGTGTTCATCTGCTCATTAGGCTTCAAGCGTTCGCTCTAAACTGATCTAATCGGGTCAGGTTGGGTCAGAAAAAAAAATATAAATAGGCATAACTTTAAACACAATTATATCGAGTCGGGCCGGGGTAACGAGTGAAGATATGTTTTGCCCAACCTATCCTAATAGTTATTTTTTGTTTAGTTATCAATATCTTATCATCTTATATATGTGTATATATATATATATATATTATATTTTTATTTCATCTAATTTTCTTTGCATGTTGCAACTTTTATTACCTATCTAGACTCTCCCTACTTCTTAATTATTTTTATCATTGATGTGCATGCTTACTGATATTTCTTTTGTTGAATAATGAAAATACACATATTTACCTGAAATTAATTATATTAGTATAGCTTATATTTTGCTTGATAATACCAAACTATTTTTTTATTATTGATAAAAATATGAGAATTCTAAAAGCTAATTATTTTGAACTATATGTATATGAGTTTATAAAAAATTATTTTTATATTACAAATATCAATTCATAAAAAAAAAAAGGCTTGGGCAGTCCTAATCCACTTTAACCCAACATAAAATTGGATTTGTTCGAGTCAAGTGGAGTCATGAATATAAAAACAAACTCGATATCTTAGTCAAATCAAACATAAAACAAATTAGATATCTGGTCCGGCGTTACCACGAAGAACCCTAGTTTTAGGTAAGTGCTCGAGATATCTCTGGTCATAGATCTAGACGTGCACTGTGGGGTTCAGGCAAATTTGTTGTAAACTTGGACGTTAAAGTTAGATCCAACGTGAACCCGGCCCGGTCATCATTAACCGGATCCGAACCCGTCCTAGTAGATAGAGTGAACATTCATTTTCCCCCGAATTTGAATTCGAAGACGCGCAAAGCCCGTCTTTACCGTTCATCCAAAACGAAGACCCTGAGCTCTCTGATTCTCTCTCTCCACCACGACGGTGCCTGTGCTTTCATGAAGATCCTCTGAACAATGTCAGCGATAGAGAAGCTGTTCGTTCAAGTCTTCGAGAAGAAGAAGCGGATCATCGATCAGGCCCATCGCCAGTGCCATCTCTTCGACCAGCACCTTGTCTCTAAACTCCTTATCGACGGAATCGTCCCTCCTCCATGGCTGTCCAACCCTGTGCTTCCCTCCCTCACCTCAGATCCCAAAGGTAATGCTTCATCTCCTTCTGTAGAAACCCTTTTCCTCTCCGTCTACTTGATTTAGGCTTATTACACCTGACATCTGTGGATTAGTTTCTACTCTCGAGAGTGATAATCCATTCATATGTTGACTCTCACTGGAACAATGTGCTTCCAATGTTTCCTTGTTTTATGGTTTTGGCTTTCGTTATGGAAATTAGTGGGGGATTGGGGGGGGGGGGGGGAAGATTGCAAATTTTTTGTATTTGAATTTTTTTTGGGGGCTAAATTTCAAGAAATGTGTTTTCTTTTGCTCCTTTTTGTTTGATTGTAGTGCTAGAAAAATTCACGATGGTTTTATTTTTCATATGTTTTCTTTTGCAATAGAGTGAGTGTTGTCCACGAAATTTCTGGACGTTTTACTGTCATAGGTAGGAGGAAAAATTGAAGAAAATTATTTTTGTCAACTTGAGGCTTTCTAATTTAGTAAACCAAAATTTCCTACATTTCATATTCCTAATGCTTGGTTATGTTTCGATTGTTCCTGTCTGCTATAGCGACTTCTTGTTGTTGATTTATTTTTAATAACTTTTTTCCCACACAATTTTACTTTTGTAACAATATTGATTACTTGCATCGCCAACAGCTTTTATCATTCATAACGGCAACTGCAATGCATTGCTTCTTTTCTAATTTCTTGACATGTAGATTATTTTAAGAAATGCTGTAAAGGGTGCAAATAGATTACGTAAGTATGCAAGAAGCACCTTGATCTGAAAAGGAACGAAAATAAAGAAAAATGTTTTTTGTGTCAAAGACATTAGTTTGCCGGAAAGTCGGGGTTTAAGTGAAGTTTATACTTACAGGTAATGTCTCTCGTATTTTTAAGTAATTAACGTGGGCTATAATGATAGGGAAGATCCAGTATCTTTTTGGTTAATGGGACAAGAGGTAAACCCTAAATGGTACCAGTTCACTCTAGTTGTTATCCTTTATTTTGTTTTATGTAATGTCAAATCCATGATTTCTCTAGGTTGATAGCCTTAAAGCTCCATAATAATTTCATAGCTTTGAAAAGAGGAGCATAATTATTTTGAGGTGTTGCTGAATCTGATTATATTTCCAATGTTCAGTCATACTTCAATTTTCTGTTACAGAACGCTACTCCAGTTTTCTTTTCTCTCTTTCTTGTTTTATCTGTAAAATATGGAAGTAGCCAGGGGTATTGAATTTACTTCAAAAAAATAATTTTACGTTATATGCTCCTACTTAACCTTGAATCGAATTCAAGTTGTACTTCTCATCTGGTTATATTTGTGCCACTATGTCTCAGCCACTTTAGTTTTGGGAAATTTAATCTTGATTCATTCAAACTTTTTTCTGTCCCTGCAGATTTGAATAAAGATGGTCTTATATTTGAAGCTCTATTCTCACGACCCCAATCTACAATTCCTTTCTCTGGTCATCATTGCAGTCTGCTGGGCGATCTGGTTGCCACAATTGATGATGGTCAGCCTCGAAGTGGTTTACATAGTGAATTTCATGCTTTAAAAAAAGACAGTGATGTAGGAGATGGGCTTTCAAATTTGCCAGATTGCTCTGTCAATAATGTTGGACGTACCTCAACTAGTGCTCCAGATATGGATTCTGGTGCTATATCTCCTCACATTCAGATGGAATCAAGAATCTCACACAATTACAACGACCCAGCTCTGTCACTGGCAAAGTTGCAAAGATCAAAGTCAAGGCAGAGGGCTCTGGAGCTCCGTCATAGTGCAAAGGCAGCTAAAAGCTGTTCAGGAGATGATAATAATGCTATTGTTTGTGCTGGCAGAAAAACAGGTTTTGCAACTTCCCTACACTTGGACCATATTCAAGGGCCAGACATGGTCAAAGCTTCTGATACCAATATCCAAAGTTGTGCCGCGGAAGAAGTGAAGAGAGGTGAGTGTCTGACTCAAAAAAATGATCAGTCTAATTATTGTGGTCGTATTACAAGATCTAGAAACTTAGCACGGAAACTCAACTCTTTGAATGTGGTTAGTTCTTCCGTAGTGAAGGAAGATGGTCCTGAGTCTAATAATGCGATTGAACGATTGGAGCGAATTGATCCCCCTTGTTTTACAAATGGAAGTTGCGAAGCTAAGGAGACAGAAAAAGGAGATTATCAGAGGGAAATAGAAAGCAATGCTGATAGTAAGATATTAACAAGATCTAGAAGTACCAGCCGAGCAAACTGTGACAATGAATTGTTGAAGCTTGAAAGTACCTTGGTTGGAGGCAATGAAGTTGAACTCCATGATTCTGTGCAACCATTAGCTAACGTTGAATTAACAGTTTTAAGCAAAACCTCTGATCATGGCAATGAAAGTCGGAGGAAGACAACCAAAGATGGCGACTGCTGGAGTGACAAACAAGAAAGCAATGCTCACTGTAAGAGAAGAAGATTGCCTGGAAGTTTCTGCCAGTCACCTAATGAAGATGTCTTGATGACTGGTGGTTCTTTAAAGTCAATCTGTAAATCAACTCAACCACCTCAACCTTCAGTTTCACAGCATTCACAGGCTCCTGCTGTGCCTGTTGTTGGTTCCTTCCGTAGTCAGAAGGATCCAGACTCATGTGCAGTAAAAGCAAGAGAAGTGAAGAACAATGAAGGAATATCAAAGTCTGTCAGCTACATTTTTTGCGATAAAAGTTCTACCCGCTCTAAATCTGCTGCTTCTAACAAGTCTCAGAATTTAGAGGGTACTGAAATGACTGCTGGAAGATCCTCTTCAAGTGAAAAAGATTGCAAATTAGATACAGAAATGGCAGTGGATTCTGCAGATGTTGCAGCAGCAGCTTCTTGTAGAAATATAAGGGCTGTGACTACTTGCACAACTGAAGGGTCATTGAGGCCTGTGAATTCTTCCAATTTAGATGGAAGGGATTCAAAATATACACATTCTACTTTGAATAAGTCTTTCCTTGTGAAATCATTACACGCTGTTGTGGCTCAGAAATCGTTAGATAATCAAGAAAATATAATATCAGGTGCCAATGTCACTGATAATATTGATGACAGATCTGCTGCAACTGTTGCCAAAGTTGATGCACATTTTGATGTTTTAGTTGAAAAGTATAGTGCTTATTTAGGGTCTTCCCCTAAGGTTGGGTTGGATGTTTCAGTCTTGAGGCCGCCCTCTAATTTTGTTATGTCTGTGAAGCCCCGGCAACTCGATTTTGTTGATGTTGAAGAATTGAGTATGAATGGAATTTCTACCTCTGATTTAAAAGTGGGAGCACAGGACGTACCACTAGAAAAAGGACCTTTGACCTTGTTGGAACCAGCAAATTTACATGACAAAGTAACATCTCTTGCATGCCCGGAGAAATGCAATTTTTCCCTGGAGACGAAATTGCTGGAGAGGCAGGAAGTTACGATCGGAGAAGACGGACCTCAAATGAAATCTTGTGAAAGCCATTTCGAGGAGGGTGATGCAGCCAGGAAAGCACTAAATGCCATGTCATCCAAATCAGAGTTATTTGTGGCTCAGAAGGAGTTGCGTACTCATACTTCCATCGAAAGTCAGGACTTACCTATAGAGGAATCTTCCTCAATGAACCACTTAATCCAATCGAAAGTTGCTTGTGAAAATTCATCTGCAAATTTTCCAAAGGAAGTTATGGCGTCCACATTTGTTTCAGAAAACATTTATGTGGGAAACGATGAATGTAGTTCTAAAACATCGAAGGATGCTTTTTCTACGGCAGTTGCTGGCAATGATCTGCTAGGAAATGCAGTTCAAACTGTTGCAGATCTTTCAGTTGGGTTATCTTCGGCTGCTGCTGCCATGGATGAATCGAACATTTCTTTGACACACCTGGTCCCAAGTTCTGGCATTTGCTTACATCAAAATAATAACTTATCGAGGGGGAAGCGGCTCATTGGTGAAAAAGATGCTGGTTTTTCAAGTGAGTTCCAGATAGCGAAAAGTTCCATAGGGAATTTTGCCTCTGATATGGACTACTCTTGCCCTCAGCATAAGAAAAGAAAGACTGAAAGTCAGGCAGAGATATCTCTACCTGCCTCTCCAAGCCTGCTGGAAAAGCCACATGAATCTAGTAACCAAAGGTTGGTGAGTGGAAACTTGAATATCAAAGAAGATAACCGAGATGCTGTCTTAGAAGTTCAACATTTGACATCTCATCACGAGGATATAGAAAATTCGTATGTCAGTAACAGCCCAGCTGAAGAAATGCAAAATACCAAGGGATCCCACATAATGGAAGGGTCTTCCCTTGAAGTGAGACCGGACCAGGTACCTAATTTTCTGTTTTACATTCTAAATTATTGAGATTGGACTGTCTAGGATTTTCTTTTCCAAAGATCAGTGTTGAATCTGAATTTTCTGTGTATGTTGCATTGGTGGAGGTTGATGTTAATGCACATTATACGGCATGTAACATCTTTCAACTTTTAGACTATAATTATCACGCAGCGTGCTTTGGCATAGATATGAATAGATCTATTTTGATGGACGATCACAGTTTTTTAGGAAATTATATTAATGATAGTTTTGTGTTCAGAATGTCATGGGACATATAAGGGAGTGTGATTTTCAGTTTTCCAACAAGTTTTCCAGCGTTGTTGTATGTGATGTTTTTTCAGAAAGCAAGTAAAGTTCAGAAATAATCGAACTGTTAGTTGTAGGTTATTAGAAATTGAAGCTACCTGAGTGAATTTCCGATTGTTGAGAAAATCTGAGGTTGCAAAAGTTTGTTTTTAGAATCAGTTTAGCACTTGAGCTAGAATAGGGATTAAAGAAATAGGAGAGAAAGAGCAGGGAAGAGAAAGCTCAATAACCAAAGAGTCAAAGATTAAAATTCAATCTACATAGTAGGATAGCCTTCTTTTTTAAGCAAAGACACATAAGTTTAATTGTAGTTGAAAGATGGGTTTCAAGTAATCCTTAATCAAATAGGAATGAACTACCTTTAAAATTTAAAGCATTCTATTCCCAAATTTTTTTTTAAAAAAGAAAAACTAAGTCAAGTAAAACTTGAAGAAGAAATCTCTAGAGCAAATGAAAACTTTAAACGAACAATAATTCTAGAAATCAAGATCCATACAATCTAGTAAGTTCGCTATCTTAATATATATTTTTGAATTCCCTTATTCTTGTCTCTATCAATGTTGTTAATTTGTTCCAAATTGTTTTCTTCTGGCTGGCCATTTGATGATGGTGATGCTACAACTTGTACTTTTGATTTTTGAGCCTTCATGTCTTTGGTTTATGGAAATTAGCTGACAGTAGATGAAATGCATTTCAAGGCAGATGGGCTCATGGGCATGTGGACAAATACAGTTTAGGCATTTACTTCGTTTCCAAGAAGTTCAGTTTCCTATTGTTGGCTTGTATAACAAAAAATGATAGCTTTAACTGCAATCCTGTATAAGAGGCATTTACTTCGTTTCCAAGAAGTTCAGTTTCCTATTATTGGCTTGTATAACAAAAAATGATAGCTTTAACCGCAATCTTGTATAATAGGGTTGATCTTAGTCCTGAAATATAAAAAGGTTTAAAAAGGATGATCAGAATACCGATATACCAGGTGGGTATTTATGAAAGTAAGAACTGGATTGTGAATTAGTAGATTTTAATACAAAGCATGTCTGTTGGCTTTAATTAAAGTTTGGCCTATCTGGGTGTTTGCTGGACATGATATCAATCTTTCTATAAGTTAGTTGCTTGTATTTATAAACAAGGCTGCATTGGGCAAGAATGGCATGAGCAACTGAACTCTACAAATTTCTGCAAAAATCTCCTTTCCACTTTCTCTAGAGACTCTGTTTGAAATGATTTTGCTGTCAGCAGAAATTTAATTTGGATGGAAGGGACAGAAGTAGCGACACTCTTCTTACTTTCACTTCAAATGGATTAGGAGAATCCCTTGTATCCTGTTTGACTGAACAGGGTTCTAGCAACTCTTATAATTGTTTGACGGAGCAAATGGTAGTGGCAAATTCTTCTGGCTTTGATATTGGCTCCACAAGGCGGTGCACCATAGACAAGAACCTGGATTCATGGCATGCTGAAAGAAGCAATTCGAGAAGGATTTATCCCGGAGGGACTGCTGAAGTCTTAGAAGGTTCATCTGTTTCTCAAGGGATCCAATGCTCGGATCTGATTGGTACATATGAGACTATACCCGAGATTGAAGGGTTCATTATCCAACCAGATGACGCACGGCCATGCACTGGTGGAGATCAAATTGAATTAGAAAATTTGAATTTTTCAAGTGATACAATTGAATATGCCTCCGTTCTGGAGCGCCTTGGTAATTCTACTTTCATGCATTCTCCGTTATGCTATTCTTCAACCCCATATAGATTGCACAAGGTACCCGATCTTTATCAGTCTTTACCAAATGGGCTTGTCGAAGGCATGATGGGTATGAGGACTTCCCTTCCTGTAAATGGTGAGAGTGGAAAGTCGTTTTCTGATTGCCTACCAAATTGTAAGGATCAATCAACTTGGGACATCAAGAAAACTTGTGCTTCTCCAATTCAAACTCTATGGGATAGAATTAATTCAAAATATGGCAGTTCAGGGAAGCGAGAGAGTTCAAAGCCGGAGCTGCCCTGTATAGATGAAGAAAATGAAGCTAATGATGAAATAGCTAATACTTTCCAAAATGGGATTGGTCCAGAAGTGACAACTAGCTCAATCAGAAGAGAACCACTCGCCGAGATTAGAGATAATCCAAAACCTTTATTAGTTTCTCAAGATGATATATTAGCTGATGGACGTGATCTAGATTCTGTAGCCAGAGAGTTCAGCCTCTGTGGAACTCACAATCAGGTAAAACAGAAGCTTGAAAAAGACAGTGCCGGTAGGAGAAGATTCACCGGTAAAGGGAAGGAGAACCAGAGTATATCTCGAGGAGCAAATCGTGCCAAGAGGACCACTGAATCGGTTTGTAACAGATCCAGTAGGCCCAAGTTATCTGGAAAAAATAGCATGAATAAAGGTCCCACTTATTCCGGTGGGAAGTCTACGTGCAACAATATTGTATCCAACATCACATCCTTTATTCCACTTGTGCAACAGAAACAAGCAGCAGAAGTTATTACAGGTAATTGATCTTATTTAGTTAGTGAACTTGCAAGATGAAGTTTACTTTGTCTATTGCGAGGGTTTCCTTCTTCAGGCTTGAATCTCAGCATGCAGACCTTGCATTAGAAGATAAATATTCTTTATTTCGTAATGCTTCCGAACTTACAGTTTATCCATTTTTTGCCTCATCATACTGTTCCACCAGCTATAGTTCAGATTCATTTTATTGGCTATTTTGTAGTCTACGAAATATTTTTTATTTCTTTGATTGTTTGTTTTAATGCATAACTTTGATTATTTTGTCATATTGAGGTCCTAAGCTTTTGTATGGTCATTTAATTGCATGATTGTTGTAGGCGGCTACTGACCTTCTTAAGGTGATACTACTTGCATAATTATATGTTCCCTCAATCCTCACAACTTCTATGCCAACGTCCCTTTGCATTGTCTTTATCTGATCTGGAAAGAATGGGAATAGGATAATTCCCAAATTTCGTTCATTAGAATTTTGCAAGCTAGGGTCGGGAACACAATCTTGTATCCTTCAAATTATTTAACAATTATGTGATGAACTATAATGTCTATCCGAATAAGGCAATTTTTTTCGCATATGAGGAGTCGATTGCGGAGAGTGTAATTTACCGAGTGTGAACATGTTTTAAGTTAATAGAACTCACAGCAACACCTATTTTATTGAAAATTGTCGATTTCGCCAGTCAAATATGCTTGCATGTATCAGTGCTACGAAGATACCCAGCAACTTTCCTCTTCTGGAATTGAAATTATGAGCATGATGGCAGTGGCTATGTTCTTGAAGATTTATTGTCAATGTTATCATTTATCATGTTACATGCGTATGCTCAATGGTTTGGTATCTTTCTTTTATGATTTTATAATTATCTGTGAACATTTAGGGAAGAGGGATATCAAAGTGAAAGCCCTAGAGGCTGCTGAGGCTGCAAAGCGTATGGCCGAAAAGAAAGAGAATGAACGTAAGATGAAAAAGGAAGCGTTGAGACTAGAGCGGGAAAGATTGGAGCAAAACAACCTAAGGCGGCTGGAGCTGCAGAACAGAAAGAAAGAGGAGGAACGAAAGAAAAAGGAGGCAGAAATGGCAGCTAAGAAGAGACAGAGGGAAGAAGAAGAAAGAAAGGAGAAAGAAAGAAAAAGGAAGCGTGTTGATGAAGCAAAGAGGAAGTACCAAGATCACGAGGAGAAGATATGTGCCAAGAAAGAAGAAAGAGGAACAAAATGCCGTGCTGCTGTAAAATGCTGCTTTCTAATTGAATTTTTCTCTTTCCCTTTATTTTTTGCTGTAAAAATGCTAATACTTTGGCTTTCCGGTCCAGGGTGATGGAAAACATGAAGGCAAGGGATGTATCGATGGAAGGGAAAAATGCAAGTACCTGGAAAATAACAGAGAAAGCAACATGAAAATTCCATTGGCTGAAACTTTGACTATCAAGAACCCAACATCTAATGAAACAAAAGAAAGCCATCTTAAACATTCTGAAGCTGCGAATGATTGTGGTAATACACAAAAGGTAACATTTGTGGTTGTGGCTCTCCTCAAGTCCTCTTCAACCCTTGCATTTTCAGTGATTTCACAGTAGTTAGGTATTAGTCGAGGGCCTCGAAATTCTTTCCCCGTCCAATACAAACACACTGAAAAGAAATGGAGGAAAAGAGTATCTCGGAATCTCTTTGGTCTGAGTACTCCTGAGAATGCATGATATTCTTTTTCTCGAAGTTAAAATGTGTGCCAAAGTCTGAACCTTCTGGAATCTTACCCTGTTGAATAATTGTATGCGTTTATATAACCATCTTGAGATTAAATTTCTGTACAGATAATTGGCAATACGATCAAAGGAACTGAAGATGATGATTTGATCGTCCAAAACACAGTTCAAGAGCAATCATACGACATTTCTCCATATAAAGGCTCAGATGATGAAGATGAAGACGAGGATGACAAAATAGATAATAATAAATTTGTCCCTTCATGGGCAAGGTTTGTCCTCTTTCTCCCTTCTCCATTAAGGAACTTATTAATTACCTAATGTCACTTCTTGATAACTTACTCGGGTTTGAAACCCTCATGGTGAATGTGACATTCATAATGCAAATTGAAAATAGCAAAATAAATTGAGCTTCAATCACATGTAAAGCATGCGTATGCCATTTTCAGTTGTAGAATTTGCGCAGTAGGTGAGATGATTGCAAATGTTTATAATCTTATTTTTTGATGTTTTGGCCTATCTACATTCCCAATCACACTTGTGAGTCTTTCTGCAGTAAACATCGCCTGTCCTTGGCTGTTTCTTCACAGAAATTGGTAGACCCGGAAACCGTCTTTCCTCTGCAAAGCTTTTGTAATATTGCTGAAGGTAACTCTTCCTAGATGTTAAAAATTTATGGAATAACCACTGTGTCACTATTCTGAGCAATAATTGCATTCTTTTGTAGTTCTCCTGCCTCGAAAGCTCCAGGTTAAGTAGGGATTTCAGAAAGCATTGATTCTTTACTTCTTGATCTCCAAGGAGGCTCAGATAGATGTATAGAAAGAGAAGCAGATTGAGGTGAGTGAGAAAGATAGAGAATGAGGAAACACGTGAAAAGTGTTTTGTTCTCTTTCTAGCTACTCGTGGAAGGAAAGGAAGGCATGAAGTTGCCGCGGCCACGGGTACTCCATGCAGGACCCTTTGTTATGTGGAGGTTTCTTGTTTCTCAACAATTCATAGCAATGGTGGTTGGGTGTGACCTACAATGTGCCAACATAAAGGTTGTAATGTCATTGAACAGAGTTTTTGGGTTTTGGTGTATTGTTAAAACTTGAAATCAGCGTGAGGTCAGATGCATATTAAAGACTTTATTTTTATGCAAAGAAAATGACAGAAGGTAGCGATGTATAAATAGTAGATTATATAAATAAAAATTTTCTATTTGCATAAAAATGTTTAAATTTATTTTATTTCATTAGTTTCTTTTATGAAATAGTTGAATTTTTGTGTAAACATATTTTAATTATGAAGATTATAAAAAAAAGTGTGCAACTAACATTATTTAAGATAGATACCATGTATACATTCTATATCTCCCGATAGACACTGTATTTTATTGGATTAATATGCAAAAAATTCTGAAGATAGAGAAAATTTAGCTGATACGAAATCAAAGCACTTTAAAAAATATTCCAGTCTGGATTCTCTGTTAGGCTATATTTAGTGTGATCTAATGTTAAGTATGTTTGAAGAGAGAGAGAAAGAGAGAGAATAAAAGAAGTGAATAAAATGAATAAAAAGTAATTTTTATATTCTTATTTAAAAAATGATAAAAAATAAATATTATTAAATAATGATTATAAAAATATAATAAACATTCTAAAAAATATTATATTACAAATTACATTGTATTTGGCATATCAAACATAGCCTAATAAATAAAGAGAAGGATGTTGGTAAGTTGCCATTCATTGCCGAAAAGAAATTGTGTGCGGATTCTTTGCTCCTACAAAATAAGAGTACTGTAAGAGCATCTGGATCTTTCAGATTTTAATTTGAAGGGTCCAGATTTTATTTTAAATTTTTTTAATTTTTTTTAATTTTAAAAGAATAAAAATAAAAAATAAATAAAATCTTTTAACTATCAACTTATAAAAAAAATAATGTTTAATAATAAAAAAATTAAAACAAATTAAAATAAAATATGAACCGTCCAGATGTTCCTATAAAACAGGAGTATCGCCTGCTCCTATTTTGCAGGAGCAGAGAATTCACACACAAAGAAATTACTTGCTGCTACAAGGGAGCTTTTGAAGGCACAAAAACAGTTTGGAAAAGGAGCTTTTCTTGCTATCAAAAATTAAAAAAGGAACTTTTCTTTTATTATTTTTTGGGAAGGGGTAGTAGTAACCATGCCTGGTTCTAATTTTGTGAGCTATGGCCAACTATATTAGCTTTGTAGTTCAAAATTGTCAGTCTTCAGTTCAAAGTGGATTAAAGAAGAGATTATCAATTTAAAGCTGGTGATTTGTAAATTGTTTCTTTAAAGATTTGTTGGGCTGAATTGGGGGATCTGAAGCTGATTCAAAACGCAGCGTTTAGTGAGGGGAGGGAAATTGATTCAAACAGCTGCGTTTCAGCGTGCGTTTTGAGATGGCGGGGTGACGTGGCTACGTGGCTTCTGTCGGATGACTTCAGTGGCCTAGATCTTGCAAAAATGATGCTTTCATTTTCCTTTCAGAAAATGAGAGGACCTTCAAACATTATTTTTGTCTAAAGATTTTCAATTATCATATAAAATATTACATATGTTTAGATAAAAAAATATGTACATATATTTTATAGATAAAAAAAAGTTTAGGGGGAAAAAGCTGTACCAAAAATTTCTAAATGCTAAAAAATAAAAGTTTAGGGGATATTTCATTTTTCTCTTAAAAATTTCCTTATCAGCCTCTCGACTAGGTTTATGTCATTACAAGATAAAATCAAAATATCAGTTCAATTTCACATAATTAATTGATTTTAGACCTAAAAGTATGATTCCCCTTTAGCCCATAGCATATTCCTTCAAAAAAGCAACCCTCTTTCAATGAATCCATCAGTTGACATTCCATGCCTTCAAACGAAGCTTAGTGGTGCCTTTCATAATGAACCCCTTTTTTTACTATAAAAATTGTACTTTAATATATGAAAAAAAAAATGAGAGAAAAAGAAACCACCCCCACCTTCTATAAATTAAGAATCATAGGTGTTAACAAAATATATATTATTGAAATACAATTCCAAGCGTTGTATTGTATTTAATACTAATATTTAACAAGTATTGAAAACAAACATGAATCCTTTTCAAAGTGTGCATACTTGATGAATTATAAAATATGGATATAAATAAGAGAAGTTGGCTTTGTCCTCACCTCACAAATGAAAATCTCCATTTCTGCAAATTGACATGGATAATCTAAGCACAACCAATGAAGCAGATTCTTTATGCACCCACTGGCAACAGAAAAGAAACTGGGGCATGAATCAATCTGCAGTTCACAAGAATACAAAGACATAATGTGTGGACCAACCAAAAATTGTCCTTTCTGAGATTGAGTAGACAAATGAACCAACCCATTCTTTGTCATATTCAAGTTTTCAACTCCCACTTTTGAAGTTGTCTTTTTGATTCAAGTATCGCACAAATTGCTTTGAATTGTATTGAGGAAGGATCTTCCTATACGATTCAATCATATCTTAACTAACCAAAAGCTGAAACAAAGAAACAAAGCAGATACCCAACCCCATCATTCACTCACCCATAAAAACATATGAATATAACAACCTCATCTCATTTTTCTATACATCCCTTTTTAGGATGTACTTTCAGAAATGCAATAAATAATAAATTAGACAAATGGGTTACATCTTGGTGTGGAAATTAAAAAGATATATATTTCTGCCAGTAAATATTGAGTTAATTAATAAAAATAATTTGTGCTAATAAAGAGTTTTTAGTTCAATCTTTGTCAATAATTTTTAGTTGATAGACGGTTATCAAGATAATGCGCTGTGTCTTAAAAGTTTAAATAACTTATTTAACTTCATACATATACATATACATATATATATATATATATATATATACTTCTTGTCTTGGCATGCTCGATGAGAAAAGAAAGAAATCTTGTGCAAGTAATGACATAAAAAGGGAAGAAGAGTAGAAGTATGAGAATGAACATAAGAAGAATAAGAGAAAGCTCAGCAAGATATAAGAAACGTGGAACCTAATATTGAATATAGATGACCTTCTCACATCAAGAAGAAAAGAACCTGAATTAGACACGTTAGCTAGCTAGGTTAAGCAAAAGATGCATGTTAAAAATACCAATAACTGTGTACTAAAGTGCTCTAAAGAATATTAGAAGGTACAAGAATATTATGAATAAATACCATTTTTGCTTTAATATTTGTTGATTGAAGGTTAAAAAGGAGGGTGCGACTGACTTTCGGCATTCGAATTCTCGATTTGCTCCTTTGCTTTTGACTTGGAAGCCTAGTAGATAGTTCATTCACTGTTCCTGATGCTTTCAACATGTGTTTATAATTTTACTATCAAGTTGTTTAATTAAAATATAATAAATATATAATTTTTTATTAATAACAGAATAAATATATGCACAGCTTTTATAACTAATCATCATGTGATTGAATTTCTTAAAAAATTTCACATATATTATAATTTTATTATAAAAATTTGAACTGGTATCTTTATTTTGTTTTCTTCATCGATTATTCACTCGTACTTACTCCCTAAAATATAGGTCCCTTTAATGAATCTATTTACATAAGCCAAAACTAAAACCGAGCACCTTTAATATGCAAAGCAATACTTTTTATGCTAAATGAAAAGACCAATGCCTACCATAGCACGTTGTTATTAACGGCTACTAGACTAAGAAAGGAATAAAGAATTAATTTAAGGATATGTTTGGTTAAAGAAAAAAAAAGTTCATTAAAAGTTAACAATTAAATTTTCAAAACTCTTGAACAATTTTTCTTTCAGTACAATCAAAGATATTTTCAAATTTGGTTTAAATTAAATCTTATTTACAAATGATTTTAATTTTTCTCTTATTTTCCCTCCTCTCTCCCTCTTTTCTTCTACTTTGATTGAGTGAATAAATACTCAGGTCCATCAACTTAGGTAGATCTAAAGAATATTTATCTATTAATTTAGTTTTCATCGTAGTTCTGTTTTTGGGTCATCCTTTGATCTCGTCTTCCAAGTTTCCGTTCATGGAAGATCCAAGTGTTTCATAATATTTAATCTTTTATTGACAGTTTGAAATGCTTTTTTTTTTTTTTCTCTTTTAATCCCATTGGTGATGTCTACATCCCTTTGTGGTCGGTTGCTTTAGTGTGCCTTTAATAATAAAGTTTAGCACTCTTTATATTGTTGAAGAATCTGATGATGCAGATATGTAAAGAAAATAGATGTAATATCATTGTTGCAGCACCAAGAATAATGAAGAGTTTTCTTCCCCAAAAAATAGATTAGTAGAGCTTCAAATCACGTTTTAAATTAATAAAAAAATTACATCTATTCACTCTTAATCAATATTTTAAAAACTAAGCTAGATATTGAACTAAAAGAAAAAATAGTTCACGATTTAATAATTTTATTTAAATTAGAGTCAAATTATTTTTAAATATATATAAAAGTATAAATATATGATATTTTATAATTAAATTAAAATATTAGTACATTTGACACGATGATTTGAATTAAAAAATGAAGAAGAAAACAAAGATAAGAGTCTTTATATGCACAAACCTAACACTTTCACTTCAGCAGTATTCGCATGGAACTCAAAAGTCTCCTTTGAATATTTATTAACATGAATGGAGTATCCAGGTGGATTAGACTATAGACTAATCCCTTATTCTTTTTATGCAGAATTCAATTCAGAAATTTATATGGAATCTTTCCCTTTTTCTGATTAAGTTACTATATGATGGAATAAAGGCAGTTCCAGAATAAAATATTCTTAAGCAGATTTGATTCATAAAAAAATAAAGATAAAGTTAATTTTATACACACACAAGAATTAGTTAATATTATAAGAGAAAATAATATTTTTATTATTTTAATTTTTTAAAAAAATTTGAAAACAAAAATTTTCATGCATAAGGCCCCGATCTAAATATATTTAAATGTTTATACAAAATTAAAAGATGCCACCGGCCAACTAATATAAATTAAACTATGGAAAGAGAAAGGGGAAAATGTGGTAGAAGAAAAAGTTACTAGGAAAAATAAAAATAAAAAAGAACAAGAAAGGGGACAAGGAAACTAAGAAAAACACAAATGGTGCAGGAGACAAAAAGGATAAAAAAGAAGACATGGTGCCAACATCTTGGCCCATGAATTTTTGTTTTTACCCCTACTTGTGTTTTGTCAATTAGAGGCCACTATCCTTCAACTAGCAATCTTTGACAAGGCGTGCCCTCATGATTTGGTTGATTTCTGTTGCTCTTTTCTTTAATTATTCCTATCTTTTCACTAAATTATTATCACATTAGTTTTTTCTTTCTTTTAATAGCTTTGGGTAAACTTGAAAAAGCTAATATTAAAGATATACAAATTATACTTAAATTTTATTTTAATATAATTGTCAATAAATATGTAAATATTCAAGTACATTTTTAAATAAGATATTTTTGTATAAATTTATTCACAATTAATTTCATCCTGTGAAAAGCTTATATTTGAAGTCAACCAAAGTTGATTGGAAAGAAGTGAAGTCGCGTGATTAGTGACAAATTCATGTGTAGAAGTTACCTGATGTAGAATTATTGATAGTGGGTGTGGAATAACTGGACACACTAAGCATTAATTAGTGGATCATTTAGTGAATGAAATCAGCAATGCCAATGACTCATCTTGTAAATGATGTACGTGCATGCACTGATTCAACTTTCCTTCTTGTTTTCCTCCTTTCATATTCTGCCAGATTTTGGTTTAATGTCATTAACTATATTAATTATATCAGAAAGAGTTAATCCCACTATCACGAGTGATACAAAGAGTTCGGATACATCTGTGTCAACCAAGCTTAAATTACAGTCTTCAGAATACTGGATTGCTTCTTTGAATCAATTTTATATCACTACATGTTTTGTGTATAATAAATCCCTTTTCTAAAACTCACCCAAAAAACACATAAGAATTAAGTTTTAATGTTTATTGCCAGATTACAAAAATCTTCGTGCATTTTGGCATGGTTAACTTTTATTTATTAAAAATTACATCATTTCTTCAAGTATGTTTAATAAGATTTGCATCCCATATTAGTTAATGTCATATTGTACCAATCCAGTATTCAAGTTTATTGATTATGAATTTAAATCAAATTTAAAAAAATAATTGAGACATATTATATCTAAATAAGGACAAATTCTATTTGCACATAGGTTTTTGGCAACTACATGGGTTCTGCTTAAATTAGTTTAAACCAAAGTCATATTTAAATAATTGGAAGCATCACATTATTTATAATGTTTAACAATAAATAAAGCATTACAACAACAACAACAACAAAGTTTTTTTTCATTAAATGGTAAATAAAACATTATAAAAGAGAAATTAAATTTTATGCTATTTAACTTCAATTCACTGCAATATTGTAAAACTAAAAGTTACAATTTAACAATTATTATATTTGTATCTCACAAGTTGGATTTATGGATGTTTGCCATTATCTACAGGCTGACAACTCAAAAGAAGATAAATGAACTGCATATCCTCCTTTATCCATTAGTTACGGCATGTCAATATTTAATTTATCCAATTTTTTAGTTCATTTTTATAACCTATATGGGCTAACACGGGAAATTTTTAATTATCGTATAGTGTGCCTACATACAATAATTAAAATTTAGTATCCACAACTTAACATATAAGTTTTTAATTGTTCAGACACACTATATGATACTTGAATTTTTTTAAAAACAGTATTAACACATCCCTTATGATAAATTTTCAAACAGATACAGTTTACCTAATAGACAAACCAAAGTAAATAATAAAAGAAACATAAATTTATCAAGAATAGATCGCTTGACATGCTTATATAGGAGCTAATTTAACTACTTATATAACTATGTATATCGAGTTTTTCTTCTTTCATATTTTTTTTGGAGAATAACATCATGTCCACTTGGTGCCACATTTGATGCCTTCACTATCAGTAGATCCATTAACAGCACACTTTGTACACACAGATAATTCCAAATTCCATGATGACTTAGATGCCATTCATATCTCTAATCATGTTAACAACAGTTCACAAATATCACAGAAAAAGCTTCCTTCAGGAGTCAATCTAGCATCACAACCTCATAAAGCAAAAGTTACAACTCTAAAAGCATGTGCTCCACTGGGTTTATTTGGCACAATCCTTTTCACTTACCCATGTTTTCTTTCATTTTAGCTGTTAGAACTTACAAGTCAACAAAGTAGATAAGAGAATTTTTTTTTTTTTGGGGGGATAACATAAGCCAAGAATTTACAAAAGGGGTCACAGCCCAAGCCGCCTTTTAACTATACAATTCGCCACTTCTGCAAAAGTTGCACCCTATTCTATGTATTCCATATAATCTCTCTCTCTCACCCACTTCTAAGTGACCATCAACCATAGAAAAAGTTGAAGTCACCTTGATATTCCTGACTTGGAGAAACAAAAGGATAAGTAAAGACTAAAGTCACTAAACTACCATTCGGATGCTTCAAAAATGCATGTTTTATCAATTTAGTCATTAGAAAATAATTATCATCATTTAACTCTAAACAATTTTAAAAATCAAACCAACAACTAGATCATATTGATGGGTTTTAAAAACTTCTAGAGTCAAATTATGATAATTATTTTCTAAAAGCTAAATTGATAAAACATATATTTTTCAAAGCTCAAATGATAGTCTACTTAAGGAAATTAAGTTATCATCTACAACTTGAAAAATTGGTCCTCCCTTTCTTTGGATTCCCCTTGAACTTGACCACTCTTTTGAGTGAGAGAACCGTCTCCTTCGGCATCAAAGCTAGCATGAACGCTGTAAAAAACATAGACAAGTATTGCAAAAGCCGAGAAGTATCCGAACCGAACATAGGACGGCCGGTCCAGCGAACCCAGCAGGAACACATTCAAAAAAATTGATACAGATGGAATCCATGGCATGAGAGGTACACCCCAGAATTCTGGCTTCCGTGCTTGGTGGACCATGCAATGGAAAATGTTCAAAATTGCAATGGCAATCACACCACATGCACTGAGCATCCCTGCCTTGGCCCTTCCAGTGGGTACAAATTTCCAAATAAGGGTGAACATGAGAGAAGTGAAGGACAAGGAACAGAGGAAGGACAATGTAGGCCATGGATTGGTTGTCCCAGCAGCCACATAACGTCTATAGATCACAGCATTTGCCACCATGTAAAATACAAATAGTGTTCCAATGGACACTAAGTTGAGAAGGACATTGAGATCAGTGAAAAGGGCAATTGCAGCTGTTAAGATCCCTGAAAAGGAGATTATGTGCGAATATGAGAAAATTGTGACTCCAGAATGCTCAATTATGTATTCAAACTATACCACTCAATGGCCTAGGGAGAGAAAGAAAAGGAATTTTTAGCTAAGGGCTTGGGGGAAGTCAAAATGTCCAAAGAGCATAAAGATCATGAGAAAAACACATCATTCGAGGCCAACTTTAGTAGCTAGATGAAGAGCTAAGATCATCATCAGTCAATGATTCCAAATTCCAATCAAGAGGAATATTTAACTCACACAAAAGTGGTGGTAGAACCAATACAAACCACAAATTCCTTCATGAGAGATTCTTTATTGTTCTTCTAAAGAGAATTAAAAGTAATATAGGGTGACATATTCGACAGACTACTTTTCCATCCATAAGCGATTAACGTCTTTCCTTGGTAAGCTACACAGCTATACATCTAATCTAGTTGTCACCGTCCCTGCATCTATATCTAGAAGGGGGGGAAAAAAGTTCGAGTGTTTTTATTAGGTGTTTACAATCAATTTTTTAAATAAGATTATGACATACAGTAAAGACTCTTGTAAAAACTCAGATCTACACGCTTAATTTAATTTTCCCGTCCTTCCTTCTATAATTAGTAAAGACACTATTGCTGAATATGATATTACGGAGCCCATATTAAGTACGAGAAAGGCTTTTGAGGGGACCATCCTACAAAGCATTGGCATAGCTGTAATGGCTCCTTGAAAGCATGTGACATCCATCCATATGAGATAAGCTTTTACATCAGGTTCCAGCAAATTAAGTGAACTAGGGCTAAGATAAGTGGCCTTGTAAAAAATTCTCCGTGTTGCATCCATTTTCATATTTAATTATTAACCAAAGAACAGATTGATTAGATAAGGTAACCTATGCAATTATATGTATTATAAATGTAAAGTTTTGTAAGCCAAGTTACTCTTTCACAACCTTCATCTCTTGCCTCTACCAAATTGAAGAAGAGCTTCTATATTCAACCCCCAGGACTAACCATCAGAAATCACAGAATGCTAATGACATGAATGATATTTGCGCATTTACAACTGAGAAATGAGCAGATAACCACAAATAAGTGATAAGCATCAATATCATTATCAATTTGATACCTATTGACATTAATGACGAAACCTTGGTCTTATCGCGACCAACAAACTAAACCAAACTACTTCCATAATCACACATTGAGATCATTCAAGTGGGTCCCATTTGATTACAATCTCAAATAAACATCTCCAACCATCAATGGCCACTAAGCATAATTGCCAAGCACAAAGCTTCTAATACGATCACAAAGGAAAGCACATATAATTATAAGCATATTTGAAAAGTGTATAGTATAAATATACAAGTAACTTGCGAGCAACGTACCAAGAAAAGCGGAGGCGTTGACAGGCGTCGATGTCTTTGGGTGGACCTTAGCGAACCAAGGAGGGACCACGTTGGATCGTCCGATCACACACATGTATCGAGCCTGACCCAACATCGCCACCAACAACGACGTTAGGATCCCGAAGCTGGCTCCCACTCCTATCACCTTCGACACCCATCCCCATCCGTCCGATTTCCCACTGAACGCCGCCGAAAACGGCGCTTCTGCATCGATCTGCGTGACCCACCCACACACCCACACGGTTCCGATCAGACCAGACCGTATTTCGAGTCATCCATGAAAATTTTTAAAGCAAATGTATTTTTTTTTTAAATCTCTCAATTTTATTTTTACATGATTCAATCTGGAAAAATGTTCTCATCATTACTCGCTAAAAATTAAGGCAAATGCTCCTGCTCTAAAACTGACAAATAGCTGAATTAAAATTTTTTAAGAACTAAATCTGATAAAGCTAAGATTCCGTAGCCAAATACTCAAAGGTATGAATATTTCAAGAACAAAATACTTTTCTTCAAAATTTTATTCGAGATTGAATATAAAGAATTCGAATCTTTAAAATAAGACTTGAAAATTCGTATATAATTTTAAAAATACTATTTTATATAGAGAATTTAAACTGGGCAACTCCATTTCATAAAGGATCATAACAAATAATAATATATTTGTAATAGCCAAAAAAATTAGATTAAGATATATTTTTAAAAATAAGAGAGAATTTGTAATTCACTCTAGAATTTAGTAGTTACCGCATCGTAAGGGAGGAGCTTGGACATCGAAGCGGCCATTAGACAGTAGAAAATTGTGACGATGATGACAGATCCTGATACGCCGATTGGGATATCCTTAACGGGGTCTCGGACTTCTTCGGCCATGGTGGAAACGGCGTCGTATCCGATGTAACTGAGATAAACCATGGCTGCCCCATGGAACACGCCCGAGGCTCCGTATGGAAAAAACCCGGACGGGTTATACGGGTTAGCCGGCTCCGTGAAATTCTTCCAGCTTCCTCTCCAAAAGCCCATTAGTATCACAAATGCTATGAACAGAATGTGCAGCGCCGTCAATACCAAGTTCACCATTGAACTCTCCCTCGTGCTGAACAAACAAGGATCACAAAATTAAAATCAAAATTTTACATGAAAAATGATGAACGAAGGAGCTTCATTGTGCTTAAATTGTATTTAAGCCCTATATTTATTGTTGTGTCGTGTTTCCTGTTAGTGTTAAAACGTAATAATATCTGGGGGAGAGGAAACACCTGTAGCAGATAATGAGGGTGATGAGTAAAACTACGGCCACTGCGACGATGTCGATCTCGTTGAAGCCGTCGGGAAGAGAAAGAACGGTGATCCTCCATTTCGCGGTGGAGACGCCGATTGCGGTGCCCAAGTAGGCTGTGAAGCCTCTGGAAACAGCGGCATTTGACAACACATAGTCCATCACGAGGTTCGCACCAGCAATAAATGCAGCGAACTCACCTGTCCAAAAAATTGATCCGAAATAGTTAAACCAGAGGATCGTATCTTATCATATATATGGATTAGTTTAAGAATTAAATAAGAGGAATGAGCGCGAAGGTAATGATGATGATGATTGATGAACGAACCGAAGGTGACGCGGAGGTAGCTGAAGGCGCCGCCGGCGACTGGCATGTCGACGGCGAACTCGGTGTAGCAGACGGCAGAGAGGAGGGAACATAGGCCGGCAATGGCGTAAGAGAGGACGACGGCGGGACCGGAGTAGAGACGGCTGGCGTGGCCGGAGGTGACGAACACTCCGGCTCCGACCATCCCGCCGATTCCGAGGCCGACCAAGTCGTACCATCGGAGGGTCTTGCGCATGTCGGAGCCGGAGCGAGCTCGTACCCGGCTCATCTCTTCGTAGGAAGTTGAGGGGGAGACGGCTCGGCGCGCGAGTCGAGTTGGGGTGTGAGAGAGAGCTCGGAGGTAGGCTCGGAAGCTGGAGAATGATGAACCATAGTTCGCCATTACGCCACTGACTCGCTCACTGCGACGTTTATGGAGGAAGAAGAAGAAGAAGAAGTTGAAGAAGATGGAGCGTCTCTAGCTTCAGTTATAAAGGCTGCGTATGAAATGAAGCTCTCCGGATATGAACTTTTTTTATTTATTTATATTTCTTTTTAATTTCATCAGTTCTAAATTAATTTTTCTGATAAAATTAACACCTCTTAATGCACATGGCTTCGATCAAATTCCACTCCTCTTCATTCTTTACTTTTTACGGCTTTGTGCTTTTTCCTTTAAAAAAAAAACTCTATTATTAAGATGATGAATTTTTTTTATGGGCTAATCAAATATTAAATAAAATTGTAATTTGATGATTAGACAAAACAATGGCCAATTAAGATTTAGACGTTCAAATGTGAAAATAAAGGAAATGAAATCAACATTATCAGAAAAGTGTATTCTTATACACTTTTTGTTTTTCTATTTTTGAATATAAATCTAAATATCACAATCCTCAAATATATAATATGCGTATGAAGACACGAAATGGAGAAGAAGACATTTATTACAAGCACTTTAATTTTCAGAAAAAGTTTAAATTCTTTTCCAACCAAAAAAAGTAAAATGTCACGCATGGAACCTTACGTGGATGCACAAAAGATGTAATTAGGTATTTTCTTCTCGAATAAAATTACCGGCAAATTCTTGAGAGAAATAGGATGACAATCTTTAATTACTTTTGTAGTCCTCGTAATTTTGTTTTAAAACTATTATAAATTTTTACATAGATTGATATTATTTATACATCTTTCATAGGTTTTCGATGATAACAATTTAACTCAATGATTAGTTGACAATTATTTTTTTAAAAAAATTTAACTATGAATCATGTGATATATAGTTTAGATCCTATGAAATGTAGAATTTGTCGTCAAATCTCAAGTATTAATACATTGTATGTATTAATAGTACAACTTCAACAATCACAAAAAACTTTGAATAAAAAGTCTAGTTATACCAATTTAGTTGAAGTCACAATTAATTTATTATTTTCCTTAATCATAATACAAATTTCTTCTAATATAAATATATATATTCGTAGAAGTCGTATTTTTTACGAGTCATTTATTGTATGACTTTTACTGTCAATGCATTTTTATGCACTATTCATGTTATATATATATATATATATATTACTTTTTTTTAATTTTTTTTCTGTAAAACCTACCGGACATTTTTTAAATTTTCTACAAAATGCAGAAATATATTCTAATTTATATTAATACTCCCACTGCTTACTCCAACTATCACACTCTTCCCATAGCATATTTATCTTTGAATAAAATTTTTCCTCTTTTTCAAAGCCACCTTCTCTTTGTCTATAGTCAATCTCCATCTACAATAATATTTTTTTATTTTAAAAATAATAAAAAGAAGTTCTAACATAAATTTTAACTTTTCTTTCTTACATTATAGTAATTTATATATGTGCTAGCACATGACCTTGGGACCAAAGACACTATATATAGGTGTTGAAGTCATACAAATTAGTACATATAATTCGATTTAATTTATAAAGATTTTTTTTTAAAACGTAATAATTTAAGAGGATGAAAATTAAGAAGTCAACAAAGTAATAAAGCATTCAACATTGTATTTTTCTTAAAAATCAGAAGCCACACAAAAGGTCTTAAAGAGTGGAAGAAGAAGACAATTAAGAAAGGAAAGAGGGAGTGAAGAAGAGTATAGGGAATGGAGGGGATGGGTTGAAAGGGGCGTTACGTTTGAAATTGGAACCCAAAACGCACATTCTCCGCACATATTGCATTGGGTTCAGAGACTGAAGCCATGTGCGAACCCAGACAAAAGCTTCTTAAAGTCCCTCATAGTTTGGTCTTCTCAGTCTCGGAAATCAAACCAAAACAAGAAACCGAGGGAGACATGGTGACATTGTCACACACATTCAGATAATTAAATATATATATATTTTGTAAGAAAATATATATTTTAATTTTAAAATAAATTTATTTTAACTATTTGATCGTTGAACTTTTCTTGTACATGGCATGGTTACTGAAAGTTTTGCGTTTAATACTTGTTAGCCTTTGAAGTATGTATGTTTGCTCTGTTTTGTATTAACCAGTGAGAAAAACAAACAAATAGTGAATTAAAATTTTATAAATCATGTAAAGATAAATTCAATGACCAATAGTTGTCACACCCTTAGAAAAATAAGAGATTTCATAAGCATGAAATATAGGACTAATCTCAATCTTGTAAGACTATAGACTGAGACCTATATTTACATGCACATGTAAAATACTTAGAAAATTTCAATTTATAGTTTAATAATTTTTCAAAATTTTGACAACCAATCAATTTCTTATAACACAGCCTATGAGAGCTTCACTTTTAGTTTCTAACATCCACAACATAAATATTCAAAATAGTCTATATAAGGAAAGCAGCGATCCTACCTATGGTTTAGTGGAATGAAGACCTAAATTATAATAACATTTCCAACCCAACAAGAGAATAGAAGAGCATCATACGTCTCTCATTAACAAAGTGTGGGGCTCACCATATTAACATGGCACGAACTAAGCTGTAAACAATGATTTGAGCTCTATAATTCTATATGTAACATGTAAAATAAATGAGTTTTGGAAACTCATTGGGTAAATAATATATATCACAAGAGGAGAATGAGACAAGTAGAGGTACAAGTGTTTTGGTGTCAACAATTTTAAATGAAAGATTGCATTATTGAAGAAAGTAAAAGGGAACTTACTATATAATATGTGAAGTTATAATGCTAGAAAGTAGTTAAATCATTTGACAAAAATAAAAAAGAAATTATAATAAGCATTAAAATCAAATAAATACATTAACAATTTGAAAACATAATACAAAAGGAAGCTCAAGAGAGATTAAAGAAGTCAATATAAACTTTCGAATCAAATCTTTCTTATATATTAAAAGTTGTGGTTCGTCAACGTCGTGTCCCTATCCTATTTATTTACTGTGTTATTCTTTTTTTTTTATGGTTGGTGAGCCACCATCCGGTATTCGAGGCTGACAGCCCGACTAATCCGGATTCGACCAATGTTGGGTCCGATTGACGGGTGTCAATCTCCCAAACACGCCTTTTCTATTTTCATTGTCACTAGGAATCGAACCCTGGAGTGAATGGTTAAGGGACTCACACCCCTTACCATGTGAGCCAACGTGCGTTGGTATTTATTGTGTTATTCTATTCATTGTATTGTGCTACACTTTTCATCCACACTTTAAAAAAGAATAATTATTTTTCCTTCTTATAAAACCCTTTTTTTTTAAACCCTTGAATCTACAGGGGTTATTGCTAGTTAACATTTTATAAAGACTAAACAAATATACAAGAAAAGTCCAAAAATATATTTAATAGGAGGACTTTGAACATAATTGATAACACATAATCACATAGCTTATGAGGACAAGTAACAAAACTTGAACACACACGTCATAAGAGCAATATTTATATGCAAGCATATAATTCACAAAGTAACTAACCATTATTTGTAACATGTTCAATTTAATTCTACAATACAACCCAACTGATCTAAATGTGTTAGCCTTCATATGGGGCTTGCACAACCTTTACTCTTTACTAACTTATATTTATATCAATGTAAATCTATGGCTAACTGTTACTGTTATTAGCCATAATGTTCTAAAACAAAGTTTCTCTTAATAGAAAATAATTAAATACAATTGTAATTATATCAATATAATGGTGCAAATGTAGTTAAAGAAAAAAAAAGTAAAAGACATATATAGCCAAAAGCCCTCCAAGCCATACAATCTTTCCTCAAAATTCATTTTTAATAATGTAATATTATAACTCATGCAATGACAACTGATATTACAATTCTAATAGAATTTCCATCAAAGTCTATAATGTCAATACTATCAATAACTTTATCAATACTAATCATATAGGAACTAAAAATATTTTTTTAAAATCATCTAAAGTATTCAATAGTTTGCAAATTATAGTTCAATCTCAAGTACAAGCTTTTTTCAAGTAATAAGTTAAAGCCAAATTCAATTCCTGATCTCATAACTTCAAATAAAGAGCGCTTTTCAAAGCTTGTCCCATGGAGATAATCAACTCCAAATTAGATAGTTTGACATAAAGAGATAATTCAAAAATATTCATGAAATGATTAATTAGTGAAATCCAATAACAATATTTTTGAAAATGACAAAAAATGCATTATGGTGATATTATCTACTTACAGACAATAGTAGTCTGCCATGCCACTAGCTCATAGCCAAACTAAAACTATGGGAGTATTCTTGGAGTCCCCTGTAAACACAATTAGCGTACAACCAGCACTTTGATATCTAAATTGACAACCAACATTCTCAATTTAGCTAATTTTACTCCAATACTCAAAGCTTCAATTTTAACTCAATGTTCATTACTTCTATTACAATACCTATAACCTAGTTTTTAGCTATTTGATTTTTCAAAACAAAGATTGTGTGAAGTCCCACATCGGCTGGTGCGGTCCTGGAATCAGCCCATATAAGAGGGGGGTGACTTCCTCCCCTTGCCGAGGCCTTTTCCCAAGGGAAGGAGAGGTAACTCAGAACCGAGGGAAGAATAAAATCCCCCACGTGGTTAGCGTGGCTAAGGGGGGGACAATATCGGCAGGGCTGTGAGAGTTGGTATCAGAGCCTCCAGTGCGAGTGTGCAACTCGAGGACGAGTTGGCCCCAAAAGGGGGGTGGATTGTGAAGTCCCACATCGGCTGGTGCGGTCCTGGAATCAGCCCATATAAGAGGGGGGTGACTTCCTCCCCTTGCCGAGGCCTTTTCCCAAGGGAAGGAGAGGTAACTCAGAACCGAGGGAAGAATAAAATCCCCCACGTGGTTAGCGTGGCTAAGGGGGGGACAATATCGGCAGGGCTGTGAGAGTTGGTATCAGAGCCTCCAGTGCGAGTGTGCAACTCGAGGACGAGTTAGCCCCAAAAGGGGGGTGGATTGTGAAGTCCCACATCGGCTGGTGCGGTCCTGGAATCAGCCCATATAAGAGGGGGGTGACTTCCTCCCCTTGCCGAGGCCTTTTCCCAAGGGAAGGAGAGGTAACTCAGAACCGAGGGAAGAATAAAATCCCCCACGTGGTTAGCGTGGCTAAGGGGGGGACAATATCGGCAGGGCTGTGAGAGTTGGTATCAGAGCCTCCAGTGCGAGTGTGCAACTCGAGGACGAGTTGGCCCCAAAAGGGGGGTGGATTGTGAAGTCCCACATCGGCTGGTGCGGTCCTGGAATCAGCCCATATAAGAGGGGGGTGACTTCCTCCCCTTGCCGAGGCCTTTTCCCAAGGGAAGGAGAGGTAACTCAGAACCGAGGGAAGAATAAAATCCCCCACGTGGTTAGCGTGGCTAAGGGGGGGACAATATCGGCAGGGCTGTGAGAGTTGGTATCAGAGCCTCCAGTGCGAGTGTGCAACTCGAGGACGAGTTGGCCCCAAAAGGGGGGTGGATTGTGAAGTCCCACATCGGCTGGTGCGGTCCTGGAATCAGCCCATATAAGAGGGGGGTGACTTCCTCCCCTTGCCGAGGCCTTTTCCCAAGGGAAGGAGAGGTAACTCAGAACCGAGGGAAGAATAAAATCCCCCACGTGGTTAGCGTGGCTAAGGGGGGGACAATATCGGCAGGGCTGTGAGAGTTGGTATCAGAGCCTCCAGTGCGAGTGTGCAACTCGAGGACGAGTTGGCCCCAAAAGGGGGGTGGATTGTGAAGTCCCACATCGGCTGGTGCGGTCCTGGAATCAGCCCATATAAGAGGGGGGTGACTTCCTCCCCTTGCCGAGGCCTTTTCCCAAGGGAAGGAGAGGTAACTCAGAACCGAGGGAAGAATAAAATCCCCCACGTGGTTAGCGTGGCTAAGGGGGGGACAATATCGGCAGGGCTGTGAGAGTTGGTATCAGAGCCTCCAGTGCGAGTGTGCAACTCGAGGACGAGTTGGCCCCAAAAGGGGGGTGGATTGTGAAGTCCCACATCGGCTGGTGCGGTCCTGGAATCAGCCCATATAAGAGGGGGGTGACTTCCTCCCCTTGCCGAGGCCTTTTCCCAAGGGAAGGAGAGGTAACTCAGAACCGAGGGAAGAATAAAATCCCCCACGTGGTTAGCGTGGCTAAGGGGGGGACAATATCGGCAGGGCTGTGAGAGTTGGTATCAGAGCCTCCAGTGCGAGTGTGCAACTCGAGGACGAGGGGAGGAAGTCACCCCCCTCTTATATGGGCTGATTCCAGGACCGCACCAGCCGATGTGGGACTTCACAATCCACCCCCCTTTTGGGGCCAACTCGTCCTCGAGTTGCACACTCGCACTGGAGGCTCTGATACCAACTCTCACAGCCCTGCCGATATTGTCCCCCCCTTAGCCACGCTAACCACGTGGGGGATTTTATTCTTCCCTCGGTTCTGAGTTACCTCTCCTTCCCTTGGGAAAAGGCCTCGGCAAGGGGAGGAAGTCACCCCCCTCTTATATGGGCTGATTCCAGGACCGCACCAGCCGATGTGGGACTTCACAATCCACCCCCCTTTTGGGGCCAACTCGTCCTCGAGTTGCACACTCGCACTGGAGGCTCTGATACCAACTCTCACAGCCCTGCCGATATTGTCCCCCCCTTAGCCACGCTAACCACGTGGGGGATTTTATTCTTCCCTCGGTTCTGAGTTACCTCTCCTTCCCTTGGGAAAAGGCCTCGGCAAGGGGAGGAAGTCACCCCCCTCTTATATGGGCTGATTCCAGGACCGCACCAGCCGATGTGGGACTTCACAGATTGAGCTTAGAATTGCAATAAGGAAGGAACAAGAACAAAGGAAGGAAAACAAGAGTACGTGTAAATGGATAGCCATTATTTTTCTTTGAGTTAAAAAAGAAATGAAGGAACAAGTGGTTTTACGTAAAGAAGATGAAGAAAAAGTTTGCCTAAAAATTATGCCACTAAGAGTATTTTATTTTAAAACTTTAAAAGACAAAAAAAATATTCAACTGGATAAAATGTGAATATTAAAATAGTTACTGAAATTAACGTTTAAGTCCAAAAATATTTTAAAAAATTTAATAAGACGTAATTATCTTATCTTCTACATTTTTTACTATTAATTGAGTGTTATTTCTTATTGTCATATAAAACCTTGAATTTAGTAGAAAATTAATTAAAGACAAAATATTTAGATTATTTTATAAAAGCATATTTTTCTGTTTTATTGTTATGATAAAGGGAATAAGGATGCTTTCGGACTTTAGTGGAGTATAAATCTTCTTTTTTCTTTTCGAAGGATCATTCGATGGCACATATTATCCGTGGTATCAAAGAATTGCCCTAGAGTTAGACCAAGAATAAAGATTTAGAAGGTGTCAGATTTGGATAAAGTTTTGTTTTTTATGTGTCTATTATTAAATTCTTTAATCAAAATATAATATGTCAATTTTTTTCTGAAAAACTCAATCATACAATCTTATAACACAAAAGACTCATTTATTCTATTTTAGAAAACTTATAATAAATAACTAAAAATTATATCTAATTTTTGTCTAACTTTAAATGTAAGGCGACATAAAAAAAAGTCTGTATTTAACTAGGACATTGCTTTGAATAATATCTTAAGACCCAAAAAAAAAAGAATCTACAAAAATATTATTTGTATTTTCAATTATAAACCTTAAACTTTCTAAAAACCAAAAAATAAAACATTAAGATATTGTATCACGTTACTTTTAATTTTATCAACTTTCATAAAATATTATATGTATTTTTTTATGATGAATAATATTGAATAAAAATATTAAAAATATGTGAGATAAAATGAATCAAACAAGTTATAAATATTAAATGATTAATATTTATAGTGGGCACACGTGCGCCACGTGGTGGGAAGGTTTAGAAGGATGAAGGTGGCTGATAGGAACGGACTTTGTACTGATAAGCGTCAGGGACTTTTGTTTTGAAGTTGGAACTTGGAAGTCCTGAAACTCCAAGCGGTGAAACTACACGTGGCACTGCAAACTCGCCGCTTTTCCTCCACAATCGACGTGCCTAGCCGCTTCGAAAATATATCTTCTAAAAGTTTGTCATTAAGAATAAAAATAAAAGACAATTTTATTATTAAATATTAATTATAAGAATATAATAAATATTATATAATATTTATTTTCATCTATTTCATTTTCTATTTAAATATTAAGCATATCCTTAATTTCTCTCTAAAGTTAACAATATTAATTTTTTAAAAAAATAAGTAGAGAGTACGTGCAGTATATTATTTAAGATTAAATTTAGATGTAAGTGTTTATATTTTTGTTATTAGATTTTTTAATTAAAATATAATAAATGTATAGTCCTTTAATAATAATATAGCAAGTGTATGATTTAATTGAAAAATTATATAATTATTTAAAAAATTATATATTTATTATAATATTAATAAAAAATTATGTACTCCTTATATTTTGATTAAAAAATTTAATAGTAAATATATATTTTTTCTCATTATTTAAGTAGATTCTACATATTCAAATAAGATCAACCACTCAAGTAATGCCAACATATTTTGCATTAATCTATATGTGAAATTGACATGGTCAATTTTAAATAAAATTAAATAAATTATATATATATTTAAATTTAATGAAGGGTATTTTGGTTAAAATATTTTAAATTGAACTAAAATATAGAATCATTTTTTGTTTTAAGAAAGATATTTGTATATTTTAAAAGTAGAGGAGAAATTTATATAATTTCAATAAAATTTTAAAAATGTGTAATTTATTAAATAAAAATCCAGAAGATTCAAACTCTAACTAATTAATTTTCTTCACAACTTGTTGGATAGCTAAGAAATTTTTGAATATGACGAGTGCGTTAGATTTAATTCCATATAATAGGCTTCATATATGTGAATTAAATCTTGATTGTTAGATATATATATACACACACACACACACACATTAATTAGTGTATCTCAAAATTTTTCTTCGATGGCTATGCTTTTCTTTTCTCTTCTTTTACTCTTTTACTTCATTAACTGAAATCTGGTTCTATCTATTTTAATTAATTTACATATCGATTCCTAAACAAATATTGATGATTTATGTTGAAATTTAAAAATTCGTCAATCTGTTTTTATAATATCATTATAAGAAATTAACGAAATTAATAAGTAACCTAAGAAAGCGCGACCTCTTGTATGTCAGTGAACTGTCAAGGACATGTCGCTCATTCTGGGATGCCAAGTGCCAACTGGATATTAAGAAACTCACTTTGATATTTTAATTTTATGGATAAAAAGCAAGTGCTTAGTATTTTTTGTAAATTGTAATATGGCGCATTAATTAATTGAATAATATGCTTTGATTTTTACATTGCATTTTATTATATTTTAGATATGTTGTCAATGTAATTTAAATTAAATGAAAATTAATTTAGTAGGTTAAGCTTTTTTTTTCATGAAAATGGTATACATGATCATATATTTTATTTAAAAAACATTTTTTTAAATGACGCTTAAAATACGCATATTTTTTATTTATTATTAAAACATATACATATATCTTTTAAAATCAAAAGTTGATTAAAATGTTTTAAAAATAATATTGTATTTTATTAAAAATATAACTTAAAAGAAATTAAAATATATTTATTAAATTTTTATTTTAATATTATTTATTATGGTTATAAACTATAAATTTAATTTATTCTAGATAGTAAAAAGTGATTATTTTATATTGATCAAATATATATATATATATAAAGCACTTGTTATATTATATAAATAATAAATATAATAATATTTGGTTAAGATAAATATAATTATAACGTATTTTTTTATAAAAAAAAAAGTTAATCTAATATATCTTTTCATATAAAAAAGTGTAATTTCTTAAATAAAAAAGAACAATGTAATTTAAATGCTTTTCATAGAAATACAGTGTAATTATCCTATTTTATTTTATAACTATTTTTTCAGAACCAAACATTTTTTTAAATTTGACTTATACCTAACAAATTTATAAGCCAAAGATCCTTATTAAGCATTGTAAGCGCTGCTTGTTATGACACATTATAAAATTCCGGTAATTGCCTTTTAGCAAGGGATTCAACATCGTCATACTTATCCCCCAACATGACGTGGCTACAAGTTGAAAAATTTACATATTACAAGTTATTTAAATAGATTTGGATTTTTTTTAACGTCACAATAATAATAAATTAAGTTAGCCCAATCGAGTCAACTTGACTCATTTCTTTCCTCCAATTATATATATTTTATTCCTTTTCTTTTTTTTTTGGTGAAATTATTTCTTCTCTTTTTTATTCAAGCAAGAAGTTTTATTTGGTCATATTGCAATTCTTTTTCTTTTTTAATATTCCTTTACAAATTATTGTAAAAATAAGTATTTCAACATTTGGTTAAAAATAGAAGAATTTATGTTAGTAATACAAAGCGATATTTGTAAATAAAATTAATATTTTTTTATGCATCTGGAAATATCTCTATTTAATTTTAAATAATTACTCTCTAGTTCTACTTCTATTTTATAAAAAGAATCTAATTTTTATTTATTTCTCCTATTCATATATATGTAATTAAAAATAAATTTTTTACACCAAAATAATAATTATTTATGTTGATTAAAAGATAAAAAAATTATTTTATGTCCTCTGGCACCATCGAAAAGACTTGGCCATTATAGTTCGAGTGTAAATATGCCAAGACTTGAGGGTCTAAAAATTAACTCGTTTAATAAATGAGTTATTTAAGTTTGTTTTGCAAACTTAAATGAATTTAAAAATAATATTAAACTCAGATTTATTTTGTTAAATAAAAACTCCAGCTTGGATTATATAAGTTCATTTAAAATTATACATAAATAAGTTATGTAAACTTACTGAGTTAAATGAGTTTTTTAATATCTAAAAAGATATTTATAATTTAGAATATATATATATATATAGTGTATAATTATATATAATATTTAAATATTTATATTATTTGGTTTTAAATGACTTAAATGAATTAAGTATTAAATTTTTAATTCTTACTTATTTAATTTAATTAAATGAACATAATATTATTCCTAAATTCATTTATTTAATTAATAAAAATTGATCTTAAATGTAATACATACTATTTATTTAAAAAATTTGAATTCATTTACGGGTTTATAAGTTTAAATTTTCCATTATAAATTTTGCATAAATTAAAAAAAAGAGACTGACAGAAAAAAAAAATAAAAAATAAATCCAACACATATTTTTTACTTTTTGTGTTATTTTTTTAAATTTAAAAAGATTTGTAATAAAAAAATTTTACACATGATATTAAAAAATGATATAATAGAATTTTTTTAAATAAAAAAATTATAAAATACACAGACACACACACACAAACATATATATATATATATATATATAATATTCACGTGTTAGCCACCTTTCTTTTTGTCTTTTATAAGATGATCTCTCCTACCGAAAAAGATTCAAATCAAAAGATGGGAGAGGTGTCCGTTCTTGGTGAGCTTATCGTGTTGTGTCTCTAGTGGAAAGGGTAGAGAATTGTAAGGTCTATATATCCACAATGGATAAAAAGGTTGACCGTAGATGTAGTTGTCAGGGTGAATGCATGGAGCACCTAAACCTAATATACTTGTAATGGTAGCCAGCCTACACAGCATGGGCTCACACCCACACCACACATACTCTCTCACTCTCTAACTCATATATGATGAATATGGGGCACCATTTTCTTTCTCTCTTTTAGGCCCCCAATGCTACCCTCTTTGCTTTATCTTTGACACTTTCTTAAATACTTCACTGAACTCATCTCTGTAACTTGTGTTAAATTTTGACTTAATAATAATATTTTATCCACAAGTGCCTAATGTACTCTCTAGAAAGAAATGTGTGTGTTGTTTTGTTATGTTTGTCCTCTTTTGGTGGAATTTGGAATTCAAAGTTGAAAGCCCCCTGTTCTTTTGTTTTGCCTTTCTAGCTATCTGATCTCTCTTTCTTTTTGACCAGCTCCTCTTTGTCTCCTTCGTCATTATTATACGTACCAACACTTTATCAATTTGGTCTATATAGTTCGGCAAGTTCAGATTCTCACAATATTACCTGCATGAACTAGGGAAGCAATACTGCCAAGGTATGATGATTCTTTGAATCAAAAGTATGTTGTTTGGATCCCTTCCAAAGAAAATACCATGAAAAACCAATTTTTTGGGCTTCATGTCTAAGGTGTTCACCTATTGGCTTAACTTGGCATTCAATCAAGCTGGTTAGCTCTTTTTTTTTTAATTTTTAGTAGAAATTATAAAATGATCTTATCAAATAAAAAGTTCCTATAATTCTCTATAAAATTATATTTTATTTTTGAAAAATAAAATTTTTATATAAACTCTATAATTTATTTTTTAACATAATATGATTAGGTTAAACCAAACTAAATAAAAGTTTTTTTTTTTTTGCTTGGCTCCATGTGGCTGACTGAACCAAGCTAGCTAGGCCAATTGAACTTTGAGCACCAATATAGAATGAATTAATTTGGATCTTCATCATATTTTACCTTTAAAGAATCCAATTGATGCATTTTTTGGTTAAATTTATTGAGGGTACTTTTAAAAATATATTATATTATAGTATCCTGTTTCACAAGATTGATTTTTTTATAATAATTAAATATTTTCAAAACGATACTTTAGAAAAATCTCATGGAACTGTTAATACGCGTTTTAATTTCTAACATACAAACTATTTAAACGAAGTAAAAACATTTTACGGTCATTGTCGAATAGTTTATCATATGCGAGATTAATGACTTATATTAATTTCCAATTATTTTGATAATTGCACCATTCTAAACTGTCTTAATAATTCATTAAAAATGTTGAAGATTAATTATCTGTGATAACTATGTGACTTTGCTTCCAAACAATAATGGGATTTTCTGCCAATTTTAAAGCTCCTTCTCATTAAAAAAAAAAAAAACCCCACAAAAAATAAGCTATTTAATCTTAATTAGCAAAATTAAAAATAATATTTCTTTAAAAATTAATTTTAAATCATAACTCTTGCCCACATACCGTCAAACTAAATAGTAATTAAATTAGTCTAAACCAAGACACTGATCCCTTTAAAAAAGAGACAAATCCAAATCACAAAGAAAGTCCAGATTTAGTGGGTTTGGGCAAAAAAACAGCTTTGCATTTAGGTGGCATCATGACATAAGCACATTAATTCTCTCTATCTCTATCCCAAACGACAATGACTTGCTTGTTAACATGAAAAATTTTCTGTGCAATAATGCACATACGTATCGCCAAACTCTGTTTCTTCTATATATATATATATATATACACACACACACATAAAGTAATAAATGAGTATATATGAAGCAAATTTTGATTATTGAGTATGTATATACTTGATGCACGCAATAATTTATCTTTGATACATAACAAAGTTCTGTGATTTGAAGTGTCTGGTGGATAAAATACATTGATCACGAGAAATACAAAAGAAGGATTTATCACTGATGAGTCTGTATTCCAACTTTAAATAATCATAATTTTTAATCTGATAGGAATTTTAAAGTCTATTATATGTTAATGAAAAGTTTTTTCTTTTTTAAAGTTTGTCATCATTGGATTGAGGTCAACTTCAAATTTAATTTTTTTTTTATTTCCATATGTTTTGAGCCTATTTTAGTTTTTATCTAATATTTTAATTTATTGTTTAAAAAATTAATTAAGATGAACATGTAAATAGTATTTCTTTAACTCTGATGATAATTTTTTTATTAAATAAAATTGTAAAATCGAAATTTCTAATTTTATGTTTTTCTTGTGTTTCACTTCATTATTATGAGCACGGATTATTGGAGCCTTGATCTCTCTCTTTCTCTTTTTTTTTAACAATATCAGTCATTCATTTTTTTATTTTAATATTTTTTTATTTAAAAGATAAAATATAAAATAAGAATAACCTTTTAACTTTTACAAAACCTTCATCTTGTTTTTTTTTTCTTTTAAAATAAAAAAAATTATGAGAAGTCCAAATCTAGAACTCAACTTGAGCAACACGCAACATATGATCCGTTCGCCATTATTATGGCTTTTTTTAGTTTCACGTG
This sequence comes from Erythrophleum ivorense, assembly GCA_026724425.1. Lineage (NCBI taxonomy): Eukaryota > Viridiplantae > Streptophyta > Magnoliopsida > Fabales > Fabaceae > Erythrophleum > Erythrophleum ivorense. The sequence goes on from JAIUCV010000174.1 coordinate 1,137,392, forward strand.
TTTGCACATTGAAAATTAATTTGACCACTTTTCTCCTATAATCTTTCTAGTTATCTAACAGACAGATTTGCTTCTATCGCATTCTCTGATCAAGCTGGAGTCCATAATAAATCTGCCTTTGAATAATTAGTATTAAATTGCATCTTTCACACAGAAAAAGTCTATTATTTTATTATTTCTCATTCGTGAACAGTGAATTGATTAATATGATCTAAAGTGAGTGAGCGTGATTAGCATTTTTGTTGTATTCTATTATGATACGATCTACATTATTCTCAGTTACGTACACTTGTTTTGGATTCGTGTTGTTAATTGGAGGCTTTTTGCAATTTTACATGTAATTGGACACTTTGTTACAAGTTTTTATTATAATTTTATCATTTTTTCCAAAGACCTTTTTAAAATAAAATAAAATAAAATCAACAAGAAGTACAAAGGTAGGTAGGTAAGAAGCAATTTGAGCACTAAGAAAACACTTTCACACTCGATCAACCAAACAGCTACAATGTTATTTATTTCAAATTAAAGATTAGTTTTAAAGTTCCTTTTCTAATTTTTTCTCAAGTTTAAAAAACAAATATAAATGTAAGGACCAAACTTAAATATAATTTTTTAAATTTTTAAGTAAGTACACAGAATTTTCTTTATTTTTAAAAAATATATAATTTTTTTAAACAAAAAGTTATTTTATATTTTAGTTTAAATTTAAATTTTTTGACTAAAATACTTTTCATTCATTTAAATATATATTTTTTAAACTAAAAAAATTAAATGGAGGATATTTGTGTTACAAAACTTTAAAATTAGATTAAAGTATATGATAATTTTTCATTTTTTAAAAATATTTTTATATTTTTTAAAATAAAATAGAAGTCTGTAATTTTAACAAAATTGAGAGAAAAATTGTGTAATTTACTCTAAATTTTTGTTATCAAGTTGTAAAAAAAATATACATAAAAAATTATTTAAAAGACATGATTTTATAATAATGAATTATAAAAACCATACATTTATTATATTTTTAATTGAAAAAAATATAATAACAAAAATATAGACATTTAACTTCTGTTTTTTCCTTGACTGCTACCAATTGACGAGGTTGTAAGTCAACTTATTTTTGGTCCATCGCTATAAATTAAGTTGAGATAAAGATAACATAGAGCAGAGGAAAAGGACCACAAGGGCCCAAATGACAAGGGCCTTGTACTGTTATTTTATCAATAAAGTGGGCCTACATATAAATAATTAGTTATGACCCAAAATAAAAGCCATACATAATGACAAACTTATTATTTTGGTCCCTATAAAATTATTGTTTCTGTTCTCAAAGATAATACCATTGAATTTGAAAAATAAATTAATTCGAATTTACTGTGAGTCTTTTTGACCCCATATTACTCATTTGAATCAATTTTTTTCCAATTTCAAATGTTAGTGGCTAATGTAAAAGTTAGTTTTACTATATCAACCGTTTACTTCAAAATTTTTAAGTTTGGATGCAGTTATTATGATGAATGAAATCCCTCATTTAAATTAAAAAAAATCATAAGAAAATAATGTTATATCGTTATTGATAACTATATCTTTTAAATAATTACTCTTAAATTATAATTAATTATTTTAAAATAAATAAATAATGGGTTGTTTTGAGGCCAAACATTGTTTTTGTTCAAGATATTCAAATTAAAAAGTACTAAAAGACAAAATATTTTGAATTTTTAAATTATCATCTATCATCCAAAAGTTATAACTTGCTGCTGTTTACGTTAGGCGTCAAAACATTTCAATACCGTGTATATGTGTGTGTGTGTGTGTATATATATATATATATATATATATATATGTGTGAATTTAAAAAATAAAGAATATTCATTAGTTTGGGCATGGACTCGGATGGGCCCATTGAGGTGAAAAAGTTTGGGCACTGGCCCAATGTCTTATACTTCTCACTCATACATGATGGCTACAAAATATTTTTTTTTTAGAGTAAATTACATTAATTATATTTGAAATTTGGATAAATTATACTTGATACTTCTCTTATTTGAAAAATTACACTTAAACCTCCTGACATGTTATATATACTGGAAAAACCTCTCATCTAATTTATTTTCTACTAGTGAAATTAACTTTATTCACAATATAAAACTGTAATTTTATTCTTAATTAATATGATAGTAAAAATTATTAAGTTGATATTAAATTTTAACATAGGATTATAATTTTATTTTTAATATAACAGTAGGAATAACTAATATGTTTATCTTTGAAAAGAACTTATATTGTGCATAAAGTTAATCTGATTAACAAAAAATAAATTGAAAGAATTTTTTTTCAATATATATAAAATGTTAGAGGAGTTAATGTAATTTTTGAAACAAAAAATGCATCAAGTGTAATTTAACCAAACTTCATAAGAACCTAGAATAATTTACTCTATTTCGTATTAATTTTTATGGGTCATCCTATGATACAATTTGTAGTACGTGTCACAATTTAAGTGACAAATTTTGTTCACATAATATGGAAGTTTAGGCAACAGTTTATTGGAAGAGGTACAAAATCGTTGCAAATAAGCTAATTTGCACACTAAGGTAACAATATTGCAACGGCTTATGTTTAATCAAATTTTACTTTGAAAAAACAAAACTTTAATGCAACTGTTATAAAACTGTTGCATAAAGATATAAATAAATATGTCTATCTTAATTTTTTTATTCTTTTGATTTGGAAATAAATACAAAAATTATATGTTCAATAGTATTCTTTTCAATTAAATATGTTGAAGTGAGGCCTTTCCCTTCACCTTGTTGCCAATAATTTAGTATAGTTTGGATTCGCCCCGGTTCGAAAGCATGCACAAGGAAGAAACATATGTAAAGTTAAGCCTCTTCATTTCAGTTTTATTTTTTTAAAATGAGTGAAAGTCATGAAGTAGTTTTCAAAAATAATAAATTTATTGCATATTAATTTTTCTATATTTTAAATCATTTGATTAAAAAAATTAATGTGTAACAAATTTGTTTAAAGACTAATTTATATATTTATTACTTTTCAAAAAATAAAATTGAATAAAATTCAAGAAATAAATTAATAATTTAGTATTGATATATTGGGTAAGTTTATTTATAAAGTAAATGTAATCATTAATGGGTTTTGACATTTCTTTTGCATAAAAATTTGCTTAGGTGTCAACGTTTGGATATTTTGAAAGTTAAAGTTATTAAGTAGATCAATCTATTAAAAACATTAAGTCAATTATAAATAAACATGTAAATATTTTAAACTTATTTGTTTAATAAAAATTTATACTTAACTTGTTTGTATATTTATTTATAATTGATGTAATTTATTATATTTATTAATCAAATTTACTGTAAAATTTTTCTTAAAAAATGGACAAAAAAGTAAACGCTTGGTCTACTTCAAAGCACCAAATTTGAATATGGATGAGCAAAATATCCTAACCTTACAAATACTTGCAAAATTTATCTGTTTGAGCTTGAATATGGAATGAAAAATGGTTTTGAGTTCTAAAAATTTTTAGGGCATTATAAAGAGTTTGGGTCCATTAGGTGGTATAACATCCACCCTATCTCAAACCCATAAATATAAAAATATATATATCATATTTTTATTAGAAAGTCTAATAATATATATAATATTAAAAATAATAAAAAATAAAAAATAATTTATTGGTTCAATAATTTTGACTGAAAATTTATTGTGATATCTAATATATTCGGTCAATTCAATTTTATTTTTCACCATTTTTTCAACAATAACACGATTACAATATTTTTGTCTTATTTTGCATTTTTAAAACTCTACAGTCCTACATAAGTTTAATGTTGACCTAATATTATTTTGTGAAAGCTCTCTTATTTCTTTATAATACTATCTTAACTATACATATGCGTCTGGCATCATTTTTTGAAGGCATTCTTTATAGTATTGTCTCCTTTGGCTTGTTTGGTTTGCCAATGAAAAAAGAAAAAGAAATAAAAAAAGTTTGGTGAAATTCTATTTTTGTCTTTATAATTATTATTTAATATTATCTATTAATTATTATTCAATCATTAAAAGTAAAAATATCATAGATATTTTTTATCTATAAAATTATTTTTTTTAATTTTTATCCCTAACTTTCTGCATATCAAATGAGTGATTAGTCCATATAAATTTTTTTTTCAAATATGATATTTTATTTTGTCCCATTTATATATGCATATATATATTTAAAATAATAATAATTTAAAAATCATTTTATGCGTTTTAAAATAAAAATATAATACCCTATTCTCAATTTGAATCCTTTATGTACCAACCAGCTTAGGTTTGTAAAACTAACTTATCTCCAACTGATTAATAGTATGTTTGGAAACGCGACAACCTCTCCCAAAATCACATTTGATACAAAGCAAGGTATTAATACTTTTACATAAACATAGTTTTTCACCGTAATTCCAATCGAGTCCTAAATAGTGGAATTCTCCGTGTTTAAATGATCCTTGGTCCAATTTATTGTCCGCTGTACAATAGCCTTCTTTTTTGAGTCTTTGATACAGCGTATTGAAAATTCTAATGCAATTAAAATTTTTTAGAATACATTTTTCTCTTATAATTAAAATTTCTGTTTTTTACTTATAATCTTTAATTATTTGATATAATATTTTAGTCCCAGAAAAAGAATTATGTATCATTTACAATAATCATTTTAGATGATTCAAATTTAAATATCTCATATTGTTCCACCAAAAAATAAAATAAAATCTCATTCTAACCATTTCCAAGGCAACACAATTATATTATGAGTGAATTACATAGCTGATTTTTGATTTTGTTAAAGTTACATAGGTATCTTATAACATAATTTTTTATTTAAAAAGAAATTTGTGCATATTTTAAAAATAGAGAATAAGTCTATTAAATTTTAATAAAATTCAAAAAAATTGTATAATTTAATATAATATTAATGTGTCTCATCTCTACTCTTTAAATCCTAGAGGCATACAACCTGAGCCAGTCCATGTCCGCATTTGTGTTCCTTATCCATATTTAAAAATAAAAAAGGTAAAAATAGTCGCATGTTAATTAATTATATTATATAAAAGATACTTTAACTAGACTTAAATCCTCTGAATTGTAAAATGGTGAAATGTCTTTGAAGCATCTCACATTTTTTTCATTTTATTTATTTAACTTTTTTAATATTATTTTTTTAATAGCAAAGACTTCTATGAAATCTCTCGGATTAGGGACAATTTACAGATCTTCACTTCATTTTATTTTGTCCCATATATATATATATATATATATATAATAATTCAAATTCAAAAATCATTTTATGCGTTTTAAAATAAAATTATAATTATAATACCTATCCTTAATGTGAATCCTGTATGTACCCACCAGATCTCCAACCGAGTAAATGGTGGGATCCTCCATGTTTGAACTTGGATAAAAATATCTCCTCCCTCGATCCTTAGCCCAATTTATTGTCCACCGTACAATAGCCTTCCTTTTTTGAGTTTTTGATATAGCGTATTGAACATTCTAATACAATTAAAATTTTTTTAAATATATTTTTCTCTTATAATTAAAATTTCTGTTTTTTGGTTATAATTTTTGAATACTTTATACAATATTTTAGTCCTAAAAAATCTTAAAAGAGACTATTGTACTGTCTACAATTATCATTTTAGATGATTCAAATTCAAATATCTCATATTGTTCCACCAAAAAATAAAATAAAATCTCATTCTGACCATTTCCAAGGCAACACAATTATATTATGAGTAAATTATACAGATTTTTGTTTAATTTTACTGAAATTATATAGGTATCTTATAATATAATTTTCTATTTCAAAAGTAATTTGTGTATATTTTAAAAGTAAACAAAACAAGAAGTATATTAAATTTTTTTGATAAAATTCAAAAAAAAAAATTGTATAATTTAATCTAATATTAATGTGTCTCATCTCCGCGAGTCCTAGAGGCATACAACCTGAGCCAATTGACATAGTCCGTGTCTGCATTTGCGTTACTTATCCATATTAAAAATTAGAAAAAAAAGGTAAAAATAGTCGCATGTTAAATAATTGTTTTTTATAAGAAGTATTCTAGCTACTCTCCAAAGGAATCTAACAATAATATCATGAAGAATTTTACTTTTTAGAATGTTGAGGCTTTTTTTTTTCATGAGATGGTTAATTTCAAAGTTCTTCTAATACCATAAAAAAAATTTATTTTGTTATGATTTGGTCTAAAATTAGTTTGTCATATGATTTATTTTGTTATCACTAGTCACTAACTATCATTTTTTAAAATTTTAACCTAAATAATTAGGTGAAAGATAAACTGATAAACAACATAATTGTTCGAGTTATGCTTAATTTACATCTTCAACAATTTTGATAGCCTTTTAAAGGCTATTTTTATGTCATACCCTTTGAATTGAATAGAGATGTGATCAGTAAAAATTATAAGATGAAGCTCGTGTTCAAATGTCTCACAACCAATATCATGTCATATTTATGTTTGGTTGGAAGTTTTGGTAGTGAAAAAAATATAAAATATGAGTAGATAAAAATAAATGAGATAAAAAATAATTATTTTATTTCTATTTTTAAAAAAAAGTTATTTGATAGATAAAATAATAAATATAAATATATAATAGACATTATACAAATTATATAAAGAGAATACATTCACAATACAACGAACCAAACGGAAGTTAGAGTGCTAACACTAAAGTGTAATGGATTTAGATATTTGAATTTTCCACTTCATTAGAAATTTCATTTAACTTTTGAAAATTAAATACATAATCATTCATCTAAATTTTCTTAAAAATTTTGACAAAATCTTTTCTAGAAGTAGGATATTTTAAAATTTATTGCAAATAGTCAGATTCCAATCAAAACAATGAGAAGAGTTTCACTCTCAATCCAATATATTAATTAACCACAAAAGGGCAAAAGATTGAGCAACATTTAAGGAAATAGATATTATTAATTACAAGTTACAAAATACAATATACCCATGTGAACTAATGTGGGGCTCACCAATGTAAAAGTGAGTCATGCGGTGTAGATATTGGGTCAACATTATTATCTAAAAAATGTAAAAATAATAAAAATAAGCAGAAATGTTTGGTGAATAGATAATATTAATTCCAAGAAAAAATGATATGCTAAAAATATTAGTTTTTTTTTTGGAAAAAACAAGGGATACACAATTATGATCAAAGAAATAGTCAAAATTAATATTATGTATTCACGAACAAAGAAAACTATAAGTAAATAAAAAATCTAAAGGTTAAAGTATGATCAAATCATTATTTATAAATTCATTAAGAAAGTGGCATGAGATAAATGAAATCATTTGTCAAAGTGAATAAAAAAATATGTAAACAAAACCAAGCAGAATATAGATGCAGAACACATATATAAATCTTGAATATATATCAAAAATCATAAAAAGTGCAATATTTTTGCAATTATCAAAGTTCAAGCCACTGGTAATTATACAAATTCTCATTAGAACACTTTTACTTACATATCCACTTGCCAACTACACAATTCAAGAATCAGAAGGATTCAAACTAATTAAACTTTCAATATACTGATAATGTTAAAATCACGAAGCCTTCCCAAGGCAGAGGAGCAATAGTAAACAAAATCATTGGAAATGAAGGAAACAAGTAGAGTATAAAGATTAATTAAGCATAGTTAACATTATCTACTCACAACGCTTAGTAGATGCAGTGTTTCTCCCTACCACAGTTTCCGACCTATCACTGGATGCAAAAATATACTTGAAGTGTTCTCAAATACAAATAACAAATGGTCATCACCTTACTGATCCGTTAAACCTCATATAACTTTCTAGACCCCATTGCATTACACTAACATGACATTCTGAGATTCAACTCCTCTACACTAACACACCATTACCCCTTTTTACTAGTTATTTTACGTTGTGGTCATTCCTGATCTTTACTCAAGTCACACTTTAAGTTACTTTCCCCCAAGCCTCCACTTGCAGGCTTGTCCTACTTAGTTCCCGTGCAAAAGAATGGTCACTTTCGGTCTTAGTGCAAAAAACACCCAAAAAAAAAAAAAAGGATGCAGAGAGAAGTGCTTGACCAATTTGAACTCAGATCGGATCCTCTTTGGTCCCACAGATGACAGAGAGAGTTTAGTTAGCCTTGTTATCTTTTTTTTTTCAAGATAAAAATAAAAATTATAGTTATAAGGTTAAAAACTTTAATTCTAAAAAAATTATAATTTAAAAATTTTAACTAGATAGTACAGTTAAATTTTTTAAAGGTAAGTTTTTCTTAGGGTTAAAATTTTTGACCTTATTATTACCATGTTTTATTTTTATACTTAAAATTTATAATCTAAAAAATAGGTTATATCTAGTTAAAATTTGTCATGTGTACTTTTTTTAGAGTTAAAATTTTTAACATTATTATTACAATTTTTTATTTTAACACTTAAAATTTATAATCTAAAAAAAGGGTTAAAAAGTTTGACTAGACCATCTTTAATTGTTTTTGTATGACTAGAGAGAGTCTATGGTGATTTGAACTCTCAAGCTGAAGAAATGTTAGTATATATAATGACCACTTGAGCCATAGTTGTACTTGGTTTTACTATCTTTTTAAATAAATTTTAGATTAAGTTTTGGATCTAACTTAATTTAATAAGTCAAAATTAATTCTTCCTTATCTCTTTTTTTTTTCAAGTTTAGCCACCAAACGCCTTGAGATATTTCTAACCCAATTTGTTGGTGTTGTGGTTGTTGTTAATTTTTGGCCCATTTGAATATTTCATTACATTTCCTATTTCAATCATGGGTTATTACAATTTATGATAGATGAAGCTCATATTTCAAAGTTGAAACAATCTCCTTAGTTTTAAAAATAACGTTAAAATATCGAGAAAATATTTAAATGCGGATATCTTAATTTTAGCTAATATGTGAATGAGTTTGTGACAGAAATCAAACAATTAACAATAAAAATGTTTATAAATAATTTCAATATTTTAGTAATTATTTATGTTAATATTTTGATGTAAAATAAGGCAAAGTGGTTAAATAATAGGCGAATAAACAATAAGGGTGTTAAATAATATGCTTTAAATTATAAGAGACAAATTAATTTTATACTAACTTACATGCAACTAAACTTATACTCTACGTAAAAAAGTAAAATTTTTTCATGATATAAATAGTTATGTACTTACTGAATTTATTGCAATAATTATCCATTCAAAGACTTTTATAGCCAATGTAAATGTTTGTCAATTTTCTTTATTAGTTCACTTCTTCAAATTTGATTAAGAGAATTAAATTTAAATTCTGTGGATTGTTAGCCTCTGTTCTAATATCTCGCACGTATGGTGCCCCTTAATTGAACTCCTTTTTTCCTTTTAAGAGCAAATAATTCTTACTATTGCAATTAAAACAAAAAACAAAAATGCATGTTCTTCATTTCAATTAACTATGACAATTATTCTCCCATGTTCTTTCATATTTCATACTTAACAGGCGACAATTAATCACCATTAATGCATTGCCCCATCTTCACATGCTCGATCAATTTTGGAAAGTGACAGACTCGGCCACAATGGGTTCGTTTGCATTGGCATAATTACCAAACCTTCTTAATCTTAATTAGTTAAATGCTCAAATTGTAACCCTTAAGAGGCAAAGTAGTTTCATAATTAACCTAAAGCATATATAGTTTTCCAGCTATAGGGTTTGTGAGAGTTAGGTCATCCTCTTACATATATGGTGTTTCTTCCTTGTAGTATTGACAAGGTGCCTTCTGTGATGAGCTAAATGCCTGCCTCCTGTGTGCTTAATTTAATTAGTTAATTAGCATCACTTATATAAAATTTCTTAAATATTCGCTAATAACATTTTAATATGTGATTAATTTTTAAAATTTGACATTACGTTATTGGCTCTTTAAAAATTATTCTCACACATAAATAAATTACGTTGATTTTTATGCCAAAATACTAAACATATAATGCTTTAGATTTGACAATATATGAGCTGTGCACATTAACCAATAATATACGAATATCCTATCCTAATTATTACTATCCTTTCTACCAAAAAATTGCCTGTATATACTCCATTAATCACTTTTATAAAGTGAATGTTCAACAAGTAACAATTTTATGTTTTCAAAAAAAATATAATTCTTTAATTATAGAAAAATTAATTATTAAATATAAAATAATATTTTACTTATTTTAATAGATTTATTACCATAATCATATTTATCAATTATATAAAAATTAAATTAATTCTTTTTAATAACTATTAATTATTAAATAAGCAAATATTTTAAATAATCATTTAACAAAATATTATTCTATATTTGATTATTAATTATGTCATAATTAAGAAATACAAAATTCCGCAACATAACACGCCGCTCATAATTAAACTTTATTGTAACAATATAATTTTTAAATAATATTTATACAATCATTGCCTATTAATTTTAATAAATAATTCTGCATAAAATTTATAACGATTGCATGAATTAAACCTTCAAACAAGCTATTATAGCCATATTACTATTAGAAGAAAAAAAAATAAAGTTTTGTATCTGTGGAAATATATTTCCAAATCTTACATGAAATAAATTAAAAAAATTTTAAACTTATATAAATTTTAATTCACATCACGTTAAATAATGGTGTTAAAATGTTTGATTTGATTTAGTTTTATATTAAAATCAAACTAAATCAAGTAAGTTGATTTTGTAAAATAAAAGATCAATTTAGTTTTGATCTATAGTTAGTTTGATTTAATTTAGCTTATACTATTTTTTATATATTTATTCTTTAAATATATATGTGTACGCGCTTGTGTACATGCGTGTGCGTTTCCATTTTTAACTAAATGCAAAATTTCTTAAATAATAGTATACATTTGGAATTCAAATTTAATTATTTGATAACTAATTCCTGTGAAACAAAAGATATACATTGCTATATGTCATTTGCTTTCTTTTTTCTACTATTTTATGTTTTCCCTTGAGTTGAATAATTTTATATTACATTAAACAGCTTATTTCACCACGTTAGTTGCAATGAGAATTATGAAGGCCCTTACTTCCTAACAAGAGCACTTAGAGTTTTTTTTTTTGGGACATCAAACATATATGCTAGAATTGAAATAATACCATCAGTTTGATTAAATCAAAAATCGAACAAATTAAATCGATTTTTACATGTTAAAAATTAATTTAAACTTACCTTTTTTTTCAATTTTGCTTGGTTTTGATCTATTTAATTCAATCAGGTTAGTCACCCCTTATTGTTAAATAAGTAATTTAAAAGAAAAATCTAAAAATAAAAAAATATAGCTTAAAAAATACACTATATTAATATTTATATTGCAAAAACACTTAGCATGTTTGGATGAATTAAAAGCCATCAATTGGCTCACATTAATATTTAAATTTTATTTTCTAATATAATTTTCTTAAATACTATACTTATTTTGAAAAACAATTAGTATATACAATTCTTCAAAGATAAAAATTATGCTCAAATCTTTATCATAAATAGGAGTTGACTACATATTAAAAAAATAATAGAAAAATGCATCTCTTCTCCCTATAAGTTTTCTTTTTTAAAATATCACTAGGTTCTTTAAGAAAGATTTTAGAATTTATTATCTATAAATCTTAACGTATTTGTGATAAATTTCTGCAATAAATAGTGAGAGTAAGTATCACCTGTTCATTTTATATAGTGTGCTCATTTTATGTGGTGTTTGCTTAACAAGAAGGATTACAAAATACTTGGGACACGGAGTGTAGGTAATTAAGATAACTATAGTAATATAATTTGGATCATTAGAAACATGAATTTAATAAAATACTTTTGAAGTAAAAAATATATATAAGGAGTGATAATATGTATAAACCTAGTTTCATTATCTTTATATATTATTTATTTATTTATTATTAAAAAAATCAATCCGATTAAAATCTGATTAAAAAATATTTTAGAGGTATTTAAAATTGATCCAAACTAATTGAATGGAACTGAACCAAACCAAACTAAATCGATAAAAACCAAACTAAATTGATTGAAAAAAATTAAAATCAATTTTGGACATTTTAAAACAAATTAATTTGGTTTATTTCTCAATTTTGTTAAGTTCAGTTCAACCAAATCAACATATATATATATATATTTGATTTTATTAATTAAATCTAAATCAAACATAAGTCTTTTATCAATAAAAAAATATTAATTTTTTTACTTTACTAACATTTAAATGAGTTTATTAAATAAAATATCTTTAAAATGTTATTATTTTATCATCTTTGCATATGATATTTAATTATAATTTTAAATAATTAAATATAATTATAATTTTTTAAAAAAAATAATATTTAATAATAATTTATTTTAATATTATTATGAATTAAAATGTTAATAGATGTATGATGTTAAAAGTTAAATTTTATATATTACAAAAAATAAATTTTAAAAAAAATCAAATCACTTTTGAATTACAAAAAAAATATGAATTAAATTAAATTAAATTAAAAAAATTAAATTAAATCAATTAAAAATTAAAACTGATAAAATTAAATAAAATACTAAATTGCCAACGTCAACTTGATTTGATTTTGATTCAAAATCTAACCAAGACTGAATGTATACACGAAGAATGCAAAAATGGAAAGTGTGGAACAAGATGGAAATAGCTTTATTTAGTAACAATCTCAGCAGTAAAATCACGCGGGTAGCTCACCGACATCGTCTTAGAAAATTAAAATGAAAAGGACCAAAAATGATGACGTGGCAATTCGATCTTATCCAGAAGACGCCCACGAGGAAAAATCCTAGTGGAAGCCACGTGGGTTTCGTATAACCCTTTTCATACTTTGGTTGTTTCTAAAGAAAAAGACGACGCCAGGTTTATATTAAAAAAATTATAATTATAAACCTCAAATTAAAAATATTTATATAATAAACCTTTAAATTTTAAAATTTTTAACAACAAAAAAATTTAAAAATATAATTTAATATTTTAAATTAAAATTGTAATATAAATATTTTTAATTTAAGATTTTTAGTTATAATTTTCGCTTGTTTTCGACTTCATCCTTTGAACACGTCAAGCATCTACGTAATAGGCTTTGCCGACATCACTCTTACTCTTAAATCTCACACTCTCTCTCCCTACCCTATTCTTATCCTATCACTGTTATTATTATTATTATTATTATTATTATTCCCTATCCACCTATCACTTCCTGCTTTCCCATCAAAAGATGCAAAGCAAGGTGATATTTCTTGTTGAGGTTCACCTCCATGCATTTTGACATTAACATTCCTTTCTTTATTATGAAAATGATTAATTATCAAACTTGTTTTTGTTTTCTTTAATAGTTCACTGAACTCAAATTCATGTGACACAAATTCAAAATCTAATTATAATTCATTCAGCCTTCACCAGTCATCAGTATAATATTTTATAATATACAAATATTACCACTATGAAATGTTTAGTACACAAAATTATTAAAATAAAAAATAATAATTTTAAAGATACAAAATGATACTTACATTTTTATTAAAATTTAAAAAATAAACATGATTGAATAATAATTATAAAAATAAAATAAATATTACACAATTAAAAAAAATCAATTTCCATAAATCATACCCAATCGGTGATAATAGAATAGTAATTCATATTATGTCTCGTGATTGAACAATTCTAACTAACCATATGTGTCATTACACTTTTGACATAACATATCATAATACATGCATCAATCATGTCAATAAGACAAATTAATGAAGATTTAGGAGGAATAAACCCTTATACCCCTTAGGTTTCCACGAGACATATCTCAGCATTTCTTTGTGACATTGTAATTCAATAATACTTGCACGGACTGAAAGAGACATACTATGTACTATGTAGAATGACTTAAAAAATGACGAGAGATACGTATCTGTAGTTAAGATAGTAATATAAATAATAAGAGAGCTTTCATAGAATAATATTAGGTCAACATTAAACTTACGTAGCGCTATAGGGTTTTAAAATGCAAAATAAAAATAAAAAGTAATGTTGTTGTCTTGTTAGTGTTACAAAATGGAGAACAATAAAATTGGGATGAACGAATAAATTAAATATCACAATAAATTTCAGTCAAAATTATTATTACGTCAGATTGATCCATCGAAGGAAAAATAGATGAAATGGTGAAGCAGTTCAAAAATTGATAAACTGTTATTATAATTCGTAAACAGGACCAATTCAAGCAAATTACTTTTCTTAATAATCATTTTTCAACCAAAATTTGTAAGGTACCTGAAATTATAAGAGTCAAAATAATTTCAAATATAAAAGAGATGATACACTATTTCGGGTTAAGTTTTTCTTTTTATTAGTTGAATATTCAATAAGTAAGTAACTATTTAACATGTAAATGTACAAATATATTCTACCCAAAAACAAGTACTAATTCTAGTTGAAAATATAAGCAACCTTTAATCATTCAATGGTCAATACCATACCTACTAGTAGACGAAATGATAGTACATTATATAAGTATACATTATAAATTTTTTTAGTAAATTATAATAAGTCTTAAAGTTTAATTAAATTACATTTTATACTTTTTTATTTAAATAATATCACTCAGATCTTATGGTATTTGATATATATTTGTTCTGTTTGGTTAGAGGATATAATAATAAAGGGAATATAAAATGTGGGTAAGTGAGAGTAGGTGAGATAGGAAATAATTATTTTATCTTTATTTTTAAAAAGATAATTTAATGGATAAAATAATAAATATAAGTGTAGAATAAACATTATACAAGTTATGTAAAAAAAAAATATTTTCATGAAACACCCAACCCAACAGAGCCATTGCTAAAATTTTAGATTGTCTACTTTCTTTAAAGAATTAAATTAACTTTTCACACAATATGAGACATTAATTTCATTTTTGATGTCAAAACATTAATTGATTTTAAGTTTCAGTATAAGACCATGATTTTATTGTTACTATATTTAATAGTAAATATAACTAATTAAGTTATTTCTTTTTTTTAAATATATGAACACATAATGAAAATTTTAATTTTATTGATACAAAGTAAATTTGAGGAGAAATTTTCACAATATATATTAAACGTTGGGAGAGTTGGATAATATTTTTTAAATAAAAAATACTACATATAATTCAACCAAACTTTAAAGAATTCAATGGAATATACTCTAATTTTTTTCATAATAATCTTGTCAATTTGAATATTAAACATGATAAAAAAAATCTTCAATCTAACTTATTGAATTCAAGGTGGATTCAATGATTAACTTTGACTTAACAAAATGTGATATTAATAAATGGGAGATTCATGTTAATATATATTATATTAAAGTGAACGAATTAATGTTAAATTTTAATATAAGATAATAGTTGTATATTTAATAAAGTAGTAAATACATCTAAGTAATTTCTTTTTGTAAGAGAACGGATATTATGGCAAAAGTTAATTTTATTGACAGAAAATAAATTAAATAAGAGATTTTTATAATAAATGTCTAAAAAATTATATGATATTTTTTAGACAAAACAAAATATCACCTATAATTTGGAAAAATTTTAAGAAAATTCAATGTAATATACGCTATTTTTTTCATAATAATCTTGTCCATTCGAATATTAAACATGATAAAAAAATTTTCAATCTAACTTATTGAATTCAAGGTGGATTCAATGATTAACTTTGACCTTAAAAAAAATGTAATACCAACAAATAGGAGATAAATGCTTTTGATGCTAATATCACATTAAAGACAATTAAATTGATAGAGGTAAAACATCAGATGAAAATTTTGGCTTAAAATTGATGTTAAATTTTAATATGAGATAATAATTTTATTTTTATTATAGCATATATAAAAGAATTACTTCTATTATCAGAAAATAAATTAGATGAGAAATTTTTATAGTATATATTAGATGTCAAGAAAATCAAATAATATTTTTCTAGAAAAAATCACATATAATTTATTTAAATCTTAAGAGGAATTAATATGAAATACTCTGATTTTTTTTCACAATAATTTTATCCATTTGAATATTAAACATGGTGAAAAAAAATCAACCGAACTGATTCAGGTAGATTCAATGATTAACTTTGACATTAAAAAAAATGTAATAATACTAATAAACAGAAGATTCATTCTTTTGAAAGGGGAGTTGTTAGATTCTATGTAGGTAACCACTTTATATTAATTTATGAGGTGTCGGTTTGAAAAACACTTTAGCATTGGTTCCATTCTCTTTTCCTTCATCGTGGCGGTTGTGCAAAAGTGGATAAGGTCGTTTAATTTATTTGAAAAGTATGTTACTCTTAGTGACACACTCAAAAGTGAACAGCAAGACCCTTCAAGGAAGTCAAGTGAAATAAAAGTGTAATTCATCATTACATATGAAATTGATGGCCAATCTCAAATTTAAATTTTTTTATTATATTTTAGAATTACTTTATGAAGCGTTCTATCTACGGCGCAAAAATCAAAATGATCTTTATACATAATACAATGGTTATATGAGAAAAAGAGGCAAATATATGCCAACACACCTTCTACTATAGATGGGAAAGGGAAAGAATCAATCTTATATACACATAAAAGCCATGCTTTCGCATGATTCATTATGCATTATTTATATATTATTTATAACGTCGCATTAGTGTTATACTATTTATTTATTATTTATATATTATTTACATATTGTTTATTCATATTATTTTCTTTGTAGGAGTTGCATTTTTTTCTTATGGGCCTCGCATTTTCTATTTTCCTTTTTTCCTATGGGGCCTACAGAAGAAATTTTCTTGTGGGACATGCAAATTTATTATAAAAAAAAAAAAAGAGACATAAGGTGAGATTTCATGAGACCATATGTGTAGATGTTACCCTTATATTTCCATTTTTTTATAGGATCTTTTCTTAAATATGATTGGATTTTGATTTCAATTTCTAATTAAATATATTTTATATTTTCTTTTTTAACATCATCACTAGTCAAATGATATTGTTTTAAATTCCTATCTTATTCTTAACCTTTTATATTCTTGGTGAATCCAAACTCCTTTATCAAATTGATGGTGGTGAAATTGAAATTTGTAAACCTACTCATTCTTAGTTGTTGCAAAGAAAGTAAGAATCTTTTCTTTTTATATATACATCACATAGCCAACATAACCTAAACAAAAATAAATGTACATTATAGGCATGAGGAGAATATATTTGCACATCTTTTAAATATTGCTAGGTCAAACTTTTTCTTTCAAATGAAGCCAAAATTGAGATTTGATAAGCCTTGAAATTTGCTTCTTATCAATGAAAGTGATTCCCCAAAACTTGCAGTTCCAAGTTTGGCTTATAATTCCTTGTTAGCCATCTAAAATGAGAATTAAACAAAACCATGACATTTAACATGTGATATGTGGGAGTAATCACATATTGCTAAGAAATGAAATTTAGAGATGTTCTAGCTGCCTCCAAAAATACTCGATATCTACTTATTTTTAAATGATCCTTCTATCTCCATTTCTTAAATACCAAGCAATTTTAATAGATATAAATAAGAACCTTGTACTTCATGAGCTATGATCTTTTAGGATCTATCCAAATTAATAATGTCCACCTAGTTGGTAAAAATTGACATGTTCCGCAATGCTATCTAATTATTCAACGCTTAAACAAAAAACACTAATTGTACACTCTATTTGTCTAAGCCAATTATGTTTGCAACGACAATTTTCAATAAAAGTGAATGATATATGATGCCTTACTATTATTGAAACCAGCATTCTATTACAACAATACAAAATAGCATAAAGTATGAGCAATATTACTTTGGTGTATTCCTCAAAGTCAATTGTTGCTTTACTAATATTGAAAAACCAAGCTTATAGTTAGAGCTGAATATCTTAATGTTGAAAAAATCAATCCTAGTGAATAAGGAAGATGCAAACCAAACTACTCTCATAAAAGAACATTAGATGAAAAATGATTAAGAGATTTTGTATCATCATGAGGAAATTGGTAACTATTTTCAATCCGTAAATGATAATTAACCAAATTGTTTGTTATAGGTAATGTATTCGTCACTAGCTTCCAAACAAACATAATCACCTTATACAATAATTTTGAATTTCATATTGTTTTCCATTTATGAGATTAAGCACAAATTGGCTTCATATGCTCCTAAACTAATATGCAATAATCGTCCTTAGCAAAATAATTGCTAGAATGATTACTCATCCAAACTAATCCATTATCCTGTCATATAATCAAGAACATCATCTTTGTCATTTGTCTCCCTACCCGAGTGGAGTAAAGAGTTTGGAGTCTGGACAATTCCATTGTCTAGTCTCTTGGAAACAGGATCTTTCACTGTTCTCTTTGAAGTAAAAGAACTTGGCTACATTTGTCACCATAAGTAGTTAGTTAAAGAAATGTTACTACCATCCATAATCTATAGTTTTAGCTTCAAATAAATTAGATTGCTAGCTTTGCATATGCCTTCCACATCAATGACCTATTATAGCGATTGGATAATTGCCCTGAAAATATGTTTTGACAATATTTACTTTGCATAACCTTAACAAAGATAGAAGATTGTGTTAGGCTAAATAACCTTTCAGTATGCTTAGCTAGTAACACCATATTCATATTATGAACCTGTCTTATAACCCTAATTCTTATGATTGCAAAGTGCATCTTAATTCATCAATGACTTATAGGTTTGCTTTAATGATGTCCCAAAAAAAAAATTCAAAAATCACATCATATGATCAATTCTTAAAGAATATTTTTTTAGGAAGTTCAAAGCATGTCAAAAGATAAACCAGGGTAGAATTAACAACCATATTAATCAGGGTCACTTTACCTACTTGCGATAATAACATAACCTTCCATACTTAAAGTTTCCTTTTCACTTTTCCTATAATGCCATTGTTGATCTAAGATTTATTCTTCCCAAGATCAACTTAAGTTCCTAAACTATCTTAAAAAAAATCTATTAATAATATATATCCTTTTATTGGGTATCAAATTTATGGTTTCTGTTGGTGCAAATCTAATCATCTTAATTTGTAATTTTAGATGAGAAAGACTTCCTCATTAGTAGCAAATGCTTATCCATTAAGCAGGGGAAATCCTATTTCAAAATTAAAAAGCGGAAAGATTCTGCCCTTATGTCTTTGCACTCAAGGATCAATCTCTGTTTGGCCTAAGAAAACCTTTGCACGCCTCTATTACCTTTTGGAAGACTTACGCCTCAGAGAAACTATCTACTTAAGATTGTCTCTTGGCCTGTGGGTCCTAACACAAGATTAAAATTCTAGCTCTTCTAGAGTAATATCTCATTGGATCCTTTGTATTCACCTAATAAATGCAAAGGGTAAATTTGGAGAGAGATAGAGAGAAGAAAAGAGAGAGTGAAGAGAAAATGTATAAGGTCCACTCAATTAGTTCCACCTACGTTCTCTCTTTCTGTTTTGATCTTCAAATTTATTTGGTGCATTTATTAGATAAATGCATAGGATTCAAATGAAAGTGCTTAAATATTTTTCTAATATACCTTTGTAACAAACTCCAAGAAAAGCAGATAAATGGTTTTTAAGATTAATCAAAACATTTGGACTAAAGATTATTTTAGATTTAAAAGAATTAATTATTTGACTTCAGAACGAATTGTACTTGTTTAAAAGGTTATTAACCACTGAACATGCTTTCTCTGTAACTTTAAAGAAGAGTATAATATCATTTGCATACATAAAATGCAAGGTTAAAGTCTCGAGTTATTCTAGTAACAAGTTAATCTTGAGTCCACTCTATCTCAATAATCATGCAAGACAAAATATTTGAGCAAGGAATAAATAAAGGGGCAATGAACCTCTCTATTGTATCTCTTTTAAGATCTAAATTGAGGATAAGGGTTACTAATGAATAACACTTGATAGCTTACTTTTGTCATAGATTGTATAATTAGTTAGATGCGATGTTTTAGAAAACCCACTACAACGTACAACTTGTAAAAAAAATTCCAAGATAATTTATTGTATGCCTTAGCTATATTTAATTTATAGGCACACCATCCCTTTTTAGTAAAATGAGTTTGTGATGTAATTTGTGCTTCGATTCCAAGGCCAAGATAATATAGTTCGAAGTAAGAATCTTTTAGGGAATTCTCAAATGTAAATATGTATAAAACAAAATTTTGAACTTTTACTAATTAAAAACATACGTAAGTGATTCACATGGATTTGCATCCTTTCCGATGAGGGAATAATATGATAGTGTCAAGTGAAGATAGTAATAAACATAAAGCTTATTGGATTAACACATTTTGTGAAGTAAATCATTCAAGTAAAATCCACTAAACTTGACTATTGATTCTTTCAACTAGACTAAATGGATCTCTCTTATATTAGTCTTTACTTGATGACATTCGTGAGTTTTTTTTTAAACAAATGTATAAAACTCTATTGCACTTTGTGTTACTTTTAAATAGCCAATTGAACTTTTAAAATTGTCAATTAGATTATTAAACCTTCACCCTCAAGCAAGTAGTCATTTTTTTATAATTTCCTCTTAGTAGCACTAAGTCATTTGTCATCTTAGATTGTCCAATAAGTATCTTTAAATTGCACTTTTCATTAAAGTGGCCTCCCAACTGGCATATTTGAACTAAGAATGACTTAGAGTTCAATAAAATGTTTTCTATTTTTCCTTTTCTTGAGTAGTATTTATTGCTGAGTTACAACAACGCTCCTTGCGTTGCTCAAATTGGTAGGCATATTAGTAATGTCCAATCTTCATTTGGATGGATGCTCTTATAGTTGATGTAATCACTTCTTATTTATATTAATCATGCTTTACCATATATAAGAGCCGACATAATGGGATTACATGCAAAACCATAAGGTAAAGATAGTTCCCTAATTTTAGATGAAAAAAGTTCAAACATATAAAGATACAAATATATGTTTTAATTGAATAATGATGGTCCTTTTTCTCTTCCTCGTAGCCTTTCAACAATGCTTTCTTGGTAGTTTAAGTTCTTTCTCCTTTATTGCCACATCCCTATGTTTTCCAAAGATGGCATGCTAACTTGTAATTCATTAATGATTTAAGTATTTAAGTATAAAATAAGTTTCAAATAAAAGTGAGCACATGTGACTGAATCCAACCTGGCGACCATAAAGGTTTCATCATATGTTTTAATGTTTATAAAATTCAATATTTTAAAATAAAATGTTAAGTCATTTTAATTTGAAGTAATATATTTAAGGAATGAAATTAAATTAAAGATGTATTATCATTCAAATATTGTTTCCTCTCTTTATTGATCTTGTCAAGGCAGATGCATAAATCAAGATCTCCAATCAAAATATTCCATTTCTTCGCAATAATCACAAAGGCAGTAAGTGGCAATGGTAAAGCTTGAAGGAAAAAAGAAACTATTTGAAGTTTAACATGAATGGAATTTGCAATCAAAATTGATTCTTCTCTTCCTAAAATATGTGTTGTCTCTTGTCTCAAAGTATTACCTTTATACATCACTTGGATCCAGATGAAATCACAATTAATAAAGAGGCAACAATCAAGATTATTGATTGCACCTAACAACTATTTGCAAGTTATAGCGAAGTTGCTTTGTTTTCTACATCTTGTGAAATCACAATCAACGAGGAGCCGAAATGAAGATCACATGCTGTATCATTCTAACAGTTATGTTTTGAAAAAACTATATGAGAAGAACTTAAAGAACAGAAGAATACCCAAAAAAGAAAACACTTACAAGAAAAGCCAAAACAACCATATATTATTTTTCTATAAACCCTATACTTAGCCTTTGGTCAATCTAGATAGTGAAGAGCTTGCTTGAGTGAACTTATTTGTAACTCCCTCTTTATAAAAGTCTTAAAAACATTTTCTAAAGTCGTAAATCTTTTCTGGTAAATGGAAAGCTAGTTGAGAATGAGATGTGAGAAAGTCTAATTAAGTTATAGGTAAATTGAAAATTTGTGTATTGTTAGTGAACATAGTATAAACCATCAGTGAGTTCTAAGTGATTTGAAACCTTGGGGTCTAGGTGAACTTAAACCTCAAATATTATTGGTGAGTACTATGTAAAACTATATATTGATTACTCTAATTATAGTAAAGAAAATGTTTTAGATTTTAAGGAGATTAGACATAAAATAAGGGTCTAAACCAGAATAACCAACAATATTAACTTCGTCTTCTTATCTCTCTTTAACTTTTTGCATTTAAATTTTAGTCCCTACAAAATATTTCTAATTAAGTTGCATTTTGTTATGTAACTGAGTTCTCAATTTTACTTAGCTTACTTCCATAACCAAAGTGAATTAATTTTTAATTGAAATGAGTTTAGTTCATCAATATTATAAACACTTATTCATTTCCTTTTAAATGTACTTTCACAACCCATTTCTCGTTTAATTTGACAAGTATTATAACTTAAATGTTAATTTATAAAATAATTTATTATGTCAATAAAAAATAAAAAAAAATTATATAAAATTTTTTTATATCTTTCTTATTAAGTTTTTTTAATTCAAAATATAACAGGTGTATAGGTCTCTAGTTAGAATATTATAAGTGTATACTTTTTAAAACAAAGGTATAATTCTCCAATTAAAATATACACTTATCATATTTTTATTTAAAAATTATATACTTATCATATTTTAATTAAAATAATAATAATAAAAATATAAGAAACTATATCTAAGTTTAATCCTCTAAAAAATCATTTATATCTATTAATTTAACTGTAATTAATAAGAATAATTTAATTTTGCTATAATTGGATATAAATCAAAACGTCTATTAATAAATTAAAAAAATAGTTTCTATTAATCATAAAAGATATTCACTTAAGAATTTTGACTGAAATAGTACATTCCTAAGTTTAAGAAAGAAATATTTACTACATTCCCAGGGTATTGAAAATAGGAAAAATTCATTTATAACTTTTTATATTTTTATTATTAGGTTAACTAATTAAAATATGACAAGTGTATTATTTTTTTAATAATAATAGAACAAGTGTATGGCTTGTTACTTAAATCATATACTTGTTATGTTATTATTAAAAAATTATATGTTTGATATATTTTTATTAAAAATCTAATAGCAAAATTATAAGGAATCACAATAGTTAGGTCTAGTTTTATAATAAAAGAACTTCTATACAATTTCTTGTATCATTGTTAACAGGTCTTAATTAAAATATAACAAGTGTATAATTTTTTAATAATAATATAATAAATATATGATTATCTAATTAAATTATATATTTATTATATTTTAATTAAAAATTTTAATAGCAAAATTATAAAAAATTACACTTTAGTCTAATTCAAAATGAAATCATATAAGAGCTAATTCTAATGCATAAGGACTTAATTTTCTACTTTTCCCCCCATTTCCTGTATAGGTTCTAATTCGAAGCCTTCTTACCTTAAAAAAGAAAAAGAAAAAGACATTGTTATATATTAATTAATAAATGATGGTTTAAATCGTCGTTTTCTTAAGGTTTACATCATCTATAAAAGATACAATGTATAGACTATTAGTTATTTTGACTATGGTAACAAAGTAATTTAGTGTTTTAACTAATATTAATTGTGAATAAATTTATTAAAATAATACTATAAGAATATAAAACAATATCTCTTTATGTTTATATATATATATATATATATATATCAACAACCTCATAACTTTTCAAACGTAAATTTTAAAATTAAATTTAGAGACACAATAAAGTTGTTTTTTGAAAAACAGTAAACATTGTTAATTTTTTTAAAAAAATTAATTTGAAAAATGCCTATCTCTGCTAGAAACTAGGGTTGTAGATTTTTTTTCATTAAAAAAATGGTTTTTGGATCATAAGTCTTAATAATAATTTCAAAAACTAAAAGAAAATTGTTTGAAAAATCTTTTTGAAAAAATTTGAAAAAGTTCTGTTGAATTTAGTTTGAAAATTTTAAACTGAAAGTTCCACTTTTCTTTATTCAAAATTATAATTTAAAATAATAAAATATTAATAAAATAAGAATGATCAATTATATATATAAACCCGTAACTCACATTGTTTGTTATGCACTGTTTAATAATATCACATCAGTTGTAGCATTTATATACTGTTCCTAATTGTTTATGCATTTGTTTTGTTTTTGTGTGGGACTCACATTTTTTCTCTTTTTTCTCTGTGAAACCCACAGAAAATTTTTTGAATCTCTTACCTCTTGTAAAGGTAGGTGCCAGCGATATTATAAAAAAATAAATAATTAAGAAAAAACTAAATAAGTAATTAAATCAGTTTGGTATAATTAAACCGTAAAGTCGAGGCTTCTAACAAGAATTTAGTACCGTGATGGGTAACTTCAGTATGGAGCCCTTTAATAAATACAAGCCAATTGTTCGTTTTCTCTTTATCTTAAAATAAAAAATGGATAAGCAATCATTAATTGTCATATTTTAAGGTCAAGTAACCATTGAAATCAGCATATCTCATGCCCCTTTGACACAAATCAAAACAAAAATGGAAATAAAAATTTTTAAAATTAAAATAATTTTTCATTATTATTTTGAAATTTTATAAAAATAATAAATATTATTAGATAATAATTGTAAAAATATAATAAACATTATATATATATATATATATATATATATTTTCCCCATCTCCTTCCATACAAGCCTACAACTTCTAGATAATTTTTCATCGTCTTTTGTAATCTTTTCTTTAATTTGTTAATACAACTTCGTTATATATATTTGACCATTCTTTAGTTTAGTTGACAGAGAAGCCAAGTCCAGATGACTACTTGTATTTGAAGCATGAACAACTTCAAACAAACTACATCCTATAATCCCGCTCTATTTTCTTTTTAACAAACTTCTCAAATGATTTGTTAAGATTCTATCGACAACCTTCTTTGGAGCATCAATTAATTATCGCATTAATTTTGCGTTATATCATATTATTTATTTTTAATAACTATTTATTAACAGAACATAACATGATTTAAAAAAAAAATAACAAAAGAAAGGCGAAAATTTTTCTTCACAAATCCACTTTATTATAGTCTAAGTAGCTATGTTTTATAAAAATAAAAATTGGAATTTTTATATTTATAAATTATTATTTAATAATTCATTTGAATATAAAAATTAACTATTTTATTTTACTTTTTTTTATTGAATATAACAGGAGATTTACAAGCGAAGGTATAACTACTTTGACCAAAAAATAGGTGAAAATATTTTATTTTATTTTATTTTATTTTCCTTCTAGAAATAGAGTCAATTTTCGTGAATTTATTAATAGTAAATGCAAAACAAAAAGGAAAAATCTAAAATGAATCAACAAACTAAAAGCCCTTAATTTATGTCAACAGATCTTTTCCCGTCGTGTTACACTCTTTAGATTAAGTTGGATTGTTTACGTTTAATATAAACAGTATAAATTTTAATTTCTTTAATTTTTTAACTACTCTCTTTACATTATTATATTGAAAAAACAATATAAAATAAAAATAATTTTTTTTTAATTTCATCAAACAGAAATTTTATTTTATGTTTGTTTCTTTTAAGAATAAAAAATATTAAAGATTTAAAAATTTAAACCTGTAAAATTAGTTTCAAACAGATCAGATGAGGAGAGGAGAGGAGAGCAGGTTCCGCTGGGTTTAAGTTACAGTGTACAGCTTCACAAAATGACAAAAGGAGGTAAAAACTCCAAAACAAGCAAAAACGTGTTGATATCGCCATCTGAGTTGGTCCCACCACAGCTGATTTTCCAAACTCCACTCAACATAAAATAACAAATTCTCAAAATCAAAATTTAAATTAAAAAAAAAATAATTTCTCTTTCTCTCTCCTGCTTTCGTGTGTGTATATATATAAAGCGGGATTTTGCAGTTTTCCCACCAAACCCTTCAGATGCGAGATCTCCTGGATAGCGAGTTTCCTAGTCAGAGAAAGTAACCAACTGTATAACAAGCACCTCTATTTGAATTTCAACTCCAAAACGACAAAACAGATGTTTCAGGACTCCGCCGCCGCCACAACCCCCACCGTCGCCTCCACCGCTGCCGCCGTACCGTGGCCGAGTCAGGTCCAGTCGATGGCGACGACGCAGTGGACTCGCGAGCAAGACAAGCTATTCGAGCGAGCTCTCTTGATGTTCCCGGAGGACTGGCCTGACCGGTGGGAGATGATCGCCCAGATGGTCCCCGGTTCGTCGCCGGAACAGGTCCGGGAGCGATACGAGGAGTTGGTCTACGACGTGACGGAGATTGATGCGGGTCGGGTTCAGATTCCCGCGTACCCTGAGTTTCCGTTGGGCAGTGGACCCTCCAGTTGGGACTCGGCGAATCAAATTTCGTTTACCTCGAAACCTAAGCATAGTGATACCGAGAGAAAGAAGGGTACGCCTTGGTCTGAGGATGAACACAGGTATGTGTATGGAAAAATTTTCAATTCAATTGGATTTTGTTTTGTTCTTTTTCTTCTTTCTTTTGGGGGTTTTTGATTTTTGGGTTTCTTGTGAACCTGTTTGGGTGCCGATAAATTGAAGGAAAGAAGATAATTGGGAGGGAAAAACTTTTCGAGTACGGCAACTGATTTAGGAAATCAAAATTTTGGTTTCTAAGGAATTAGATGGAAATACGAAACAGATATATTTTTTTTTTCAAGATTTTTTTTGTTTACTCTGATTCTTCATGCTTTTGCTATTCTTGAAGGATTTTTGCTGAAACAGCACTTAATGGGAGTATCTTATGAATATTACAAGTTTATTTTCCGCAATTCTCACGCTTTATCGACTTTCTTAGAACCCAATTTATATGCCTCTCTTTTAAATCCCAAGGAACATTTTTCACAGTAAAAGTACTTCGTTATCCCAAAACAAGAAATTGGATTGCAATTCTTCAATTGTTCCTTTCACTATCTAGAATACATGGATTTATTGAGAATGAAACGGAGGATGTAGTTGCTCATGTAGGTTCACTGATTAGAGATGGTAACACATGATTCCGGACCCTTATCATATTATCTGTTGTTTCGCATTCATTTTAGTGGAGTCAATGGGTGATGATGGATATTGCCACAATTCAGGGGCCTTCACCATATTATAATTGTAATTCTATTTTTATTGTTGACTCTCGATCATCGAGTGTCTGGACTACACAGTATCCTGATCTTACGTAAGGAAAATCCCTTGAGCTGAAGGCCAGACCAATCAATGACTGCTATACATGATTGAGGAGGCCTTCACTATATTGTAGTCGTAATTATTTATTGTTGACTCACTTATTTGTAGCTGGAGCTAAGAAGCACCATACTGATACAAAACGGGACAAGACACAGTACTGTCAAGATATAGTGTTTTAAAAGAATTTGAAGTATCGTGTCATATTTGATATGAATGTCAGATATGCAAGGATATGATATAACTTTCTTTTTGTAGTACTTCATAGGATTAGAGTCTATAAATGATGCGGTAGGTTGAGCCAGCTCAAGGTAACGCTAATTTGAATTGTCTTTGTCATATATCTTCTACTATTTTGGTTGCTTTAACTTTTCAAGAACTCCTAGATCTATTGGGAATGAAAATGAAACCTTATCCTTTTAATGTTCCTTCTGGATTATCATTTTGATTGCTGATCATGTCCTCCTATGCTTTCTCTAACAGGCTATTCCTCAAAGGACTGAAGCAATATGGCAAGGGAGATTGGAGGAGCATTTCAAGAAACGTTGTGGTGACAAGAACACCAACTCAGGTAGCTAGCCACGCCCAGAAATACTTTCTTCGCCAAACCGCAGGAGGGAAGAAAGAGAGGAAAAGATCAAGCATCCATGATATCACCTCTGTGGATAGCAACCTCGTACCCATGGATCAAAACCGGCTTGTTCCTCCAGGTCTTCCAGTGCAGCAGTCGCTGCCAATTCATCAGTTCAACCCACAAGATCACTTTATTGATCAATCCGGTGGGTTTGGGTACCCAGACTATGGCTTTCAAATCTAGAGATTGCTAAGAAAGCTAAACATTTTGTATATAGATGCAGAGTAGGCTTCATTCATCCTTCCCTACTTGTAAAGTCTTGGGGTTTTGGTGGCTAACTTAATAGTGTCCGTTTTCCATAAGTATTAGGCGTATTGCAAATGGTATTTTTTGCTACATATTTTGTTTAGGTTTCTTTGTGGATCACAGGTATCAACTGGTAACCAGTGGAAACAAACAGATGGAACTTTTAGGAATGCAATCAAATAACAATGAAAATTCTTTATCTTGTGATTTGTCATGTCATCCTTGTTTACTTTATGTATTCTTGGTGAGGTGATACAAATTTTTAAATGTCCTGGATGCATTTGAATGTTGAATTGATGTTATTATCAGAAACAGTGAGTTTGTGGAATATTGTGATAGAGTGCTCTATTAGGAATTATTAGAAACAAGAGGCCATAACATTTCCATCACATTACCAAAGACTATCTGACCAAGATAACAGAGATGTTGGAATGTAGGAAAGTGATGAGAATTATGGTAATGTTTTCTTTTTACTGAGATTTTTAAAATAATTGATATAAATGTGCAAAATTATAGTCAAAATTTGTATATAAATACAATTTGATCGATTTTTCTGATAAACATATATGCTCTATCTTTTAACTTAATTACTACTTATTCTATTTTTTTTTTTAAATAACTAATTTTTACCTGTTTTTACTTTTCTTTTCACTTGATTGATTGTAGTTTATGAACCTATAGCTTAACCCTCCTCATTTTGATGAATTTTTAGGTTGAAATGATCTCCAGAAATACTTAGTAGTTAAATTAATTAGATGTAAATATATAAATATGTTATAATTAAATTTATTAAAAATATTTTAAACAATATATACATATATGTGTGAGTGTGTGTAATTAATGTAATCTATGAAATCTTTCTAGCTTATTTCTCATGGATAATGATTGAACCAATGGGTAGGACCTGCAGAGTATTAAAACAGAGAGAGAGATTGAAAAGACAAATAAGACAAATCTGACAAGAACCTTTGGCATTTAAATAATGTCAGACTCAGAGATGATACACTTGTCTTTTGAGCATTGACCACGATAGAAAACATGAAAAGATGTTGACTCTGCTCTGGAGCAGTAAGAAATCAACGTCTGCAGTGCTTAGTGGCGCAAGCAAACCCCAAGGTTATCCTATCTCTGTCTCCAACCAACAGTTGGCTTTGGGCATTATGGCAAGTTTTACCAATTCGTTTATCACATCCTATCCCTTCAGTAATTATGGAACATTCAAGAGAGTGAGGTAGGGATGGCAATGCCAAAATGAGAGACACCAATACGATGACGCTGAATTTTAGCTCTAGGAGACCTTTGGGTGTCAACATCTCACAATGTTTCAGAGTCTGAAGTCCGATCACTTATTTGAGGGAGGTTTTATGCATTGTACAGTATGATAAGGAGATATATATATATATATATATATATATATATATATATATGAAAAGGCCAAACAAATGTGAATGAACTATAATTCATTTTTGTGATATCATCATACAATAGAAAGTGAAACATTTATATTTGATGTTGGTTGGATTGGAGTTACCAATAGTTTTCAATCACTGTTTTTTCTTTTGATGACACATGCATCATAGTGGAAAAAAAAAAAAAAAGCGAAAATTTTTTTGCTATGTATTTTTTAGTCCATGTCTCTTTTGGTCAATTAAGAAGAGAATTTTCAACACATGTTAAAAATTTTTGTACGTTATGTTTTTTGTCAATATTTCTTTTATTTTGTAGCCCCCTTTTAAAACAGAAAAGTGATTATTATTTTAAGATTCAAATTAACTAGTTTAAATACTTATTAATTGATTGAATTGGATTTATATTATAGAGTTATAAGTTAGTCTATCCGACTCAAATTTTAATAAAAAAGAAGAGACATTTTTTCCCTTATTTGGTTTTATAATATATATATATATACGAGGCCAAGTTATTTTATTATTTTTATTTAATTAAATATATTTATTATAAATATAATATATTTTGTCTTTATTTATTTCTATTGACATAAATATGCATTTTTATTTATCTTATTTTTTATTTGTTTATCTATACTTCATTACAATAATTCTTATATGATTAATTTATTATATTTTTATTGTATTGGCAATATAAGGCTTGACAACATATTCAATGTATGAATGTGTAACAACTAAAATGGAACCTTTATTTTTCTTTTAGAAGAATTACAGTTAAAAACTCAAAATTAAAAATATTTATTATAAAGAACTTATTACTACTCCCTTTGGTCTTGATTACAAGGGGAAAAAAAACTACTTCACATATCTTAAGAAATTTGGTTAATGATAGTTAAAAGCTTTAAATTTGTCTCAAACTAAAAAATTTTTCCATAATAACCCCTCATTTACTTTTTACATTTCAAATTATTGGTATAAGATGTTTTTTAATGGGTATTGATGCAAAAGCATTTATAACAATTCAGATTTAAAAAGTTGAAGAGACCATTTGATTGAAAAATAAATAAATTCCCACCAAAATTTTAGAATCATTTGGCGGGTCACAAATCTATTCCTTTTGTAAAGCAAAAAATTTAAAACTTTGCTTCACACACTAGAATTCGTACTATCAGAGAGGTTGGAAATTTGTTTGGTCAAAATATTCCTCCCAAGCTTCATTCCTCATACAGACTCAAAATATGACCCATCCATAATTCCTTGCATGCATGATAACGCGTATTGTTCTGCTGGAGATTATGCTTCGCATTCATCAGAGAAGACCCACTGTCATTTAGACTCAAAATAAGACCCGTCAGAACTTGTGGTTCGGGAAGCTAGAGTGAACAATGTCAAAGGAGCACCCACTTCAGCCAGAAATTGATGGTCATCTGAAGTCTATAAACTGAACTCGTATTCGGTCCATGTTTTAGGCGAAGACTTCGTACTTGAATGTGGGTTTCTGTCATTTCGGTAGTGATGTCGAAGATGAACTAGCTATGGAGATGAATATCGGTGCTACGTCTCACTTGTCCGAAAATAGGCAGCTTCCATTTCAGTTTGATTTAAATGAGCCCCCATGCATTGAAACTGAAGACCATTCCAACATAATCAACACCACGGGATGTATCGAGGAGGAGACAAATTCGATTGACCCCTGTTTGGATGAAGGGGAGGCAGAGATGACTGGTATTATGTTCCATAAATTCTTTCATATATTTAATTGCTATTTGTATGCTCCATCCACATTATTTATGCATTAGAGAATACCGCAAATGAGGATGATAAGATATACCCCCGTAAAAGAAGTGTAGAATGTTATAAAACATTATATACTCCCTTGAATGCAATGAACCCGCTAAAGCTGTCTTGCTTATTTGACAAAGACGCTTCCTTGAATACACGGTGAGCAATGCACCATGGAGAAGCAATATTTGTTTTCCTCTCTCACATGTACACATATCAAGAACCTTCTATTAAAACTTTAATGGCTATTTGGAATGACATAACTATAGCGTTGTGATTTTTCATGATACTCTATTTTGGGTTTGCATAAATGATGTTTATCTTTTGGTTGTTATGAAAATTAACCATGAAGAGTAGTTTTTAATTGTATTTAATAGATTATTTATTTATTTATTTCAATTTACAGAATAGTGATGTTAAACAAGGATATATAGTTCGTGGCAAACTTGCGTCTGTAATGAATTGATTGAACACTGTTATGTTCTCTATAGATTGGTGTATTTAGAATTTTTGAGTTTTTTTTCATTTATAATTTCTGGTTTTTGTTGTCTTTTTTTTCCCTTTAAATTTATGCATAATTTTCTTATTATGTTATCTTTTCTTATCTATTTGTTACTTATATTCTGTTCCATAGCAATGTATGAAATTAATTTATTTTAGATTTTCTAAAATATTTTTTATGTAAATTTTACAAGCAAATTTGGTTAAAGTTGAATCAGAGTCAACTTATAAGAAAAGATCCTTTTTAACAAATGAACAACAAAAGGCAACATCTCACCTGTTATTACACTCTAGTAGTAATGGAAAATTGAGACCAGGTACAGTAAGACGGGTATGTTCACTATACTTAGCTCCTAAAAGTGTCATTTATCGAATTTGGGATCAACTTAAGAAAATGGGCGATGCATCTCATAGGAAAACAGAAAATTGTGGTAGGAAAAGAGCTCAATTGGACGTTGTGTTATTCCGTGAAGTCCCTTTATCAAAGCGAACTACTCTTCGATCTCTTGCTTATGCTTTGAATATTAGCAAAACTGCATTGATAAGATTTGAAAAAGATGGAGCTATTCGACGACATACAAATGCAATTAAGCCGTACTTGAAAGATCAGAATATGATAGCTCGTCTCAGGTTTTGCTTGTCTATGCTTGAAGAAAGTAGCATACCTCATGATCCTCAATTTAAAACCATGCATAATATTGTTCACATAGATGAAAAGTGGTTTTATATGACGAAAAAATTCATGAATTATTACTTGCTTGCAGATGAAGATGAGCCACATCGTACATGTAAAAGCAAAAATTTTATTGGTAAGGTTATGTTTTTAGTTGTTGTAGCTCGACCTAGATTTGATGATGAAGGGAATGAAACTTTTTCTGGAAAAATTGGTGTGTTTCCTATAGTGAAGAAAGTGCCAGCGCAAAGGACAAGTGTGAACAGAGCTGCAGGGACATTAGAAACAAAACCAATCACTTCTATCACCAAAGAGGTTAGTAAAGCATTCTTGATTAATGTAGTTTTACCAGCAATCAAAGAAAAATGGCCAAGAGAATATATAGGGGACACAATATTCATACAACAGGATAATGTAAGATGTCATGTTGATAAAGATGATGAAGAATTTCGTCAAGCAGCTTTTAAAGATGGGTTTGACATTCGTTTAACATGTCAACCCCTAAATTCCCCTGATTTGAATGTACTGGATTTAGGCTTTTTTAGTGCCATTCAGTCACTACAGCATAAAGAAGCACCAAATACAGTTGATGAACTAATTGAGGCTGTGGTTAAATCGTTTGATACTTTTTCAACAAAAGAATCAAACAAAATTTTCCTTACACTTCAAAGTTGCATGGTTGAAATCATGAAAATCAAAGGATCCAACAAGTACAAAATTCCTCGTACGAAGAAAGACATGCTACTTAGCCACAATGCACTTCCACTTCAACTGAAATGTGATCATTCACTAGTTCATGAAGTTATTGAATACTTACAAAATGTTGAAGGTTCATAAGATTGAGAAGGTGCATTATTTTTTGGATTTTTTTTTGTTAAATTAATTCACACAATATTTTATTGGTAATGTGGTTCACTTATTTTGCATCATTTAGTCTCGTTTTTAATGTTATTCCTCCTACTTTTATAAGGATTTGTTTAATCATTTGTTTTTGTTTTTATTTTTTTGATTATAAGTTTGATGTCTCATTTTTAATTTTTTTTTTATTTTTCAGGTTGATAAGGAACCAACTATTGGAAGAAATAAGACTAGCTTAAAAGGAAATAGTCCTTCTTCCAAGTTTTCTTCTTGAAGGTGCACATCAATATTGGTAGGAGTATATGACATAAGAACATTGCTTATGTTATAGAAGCAGCATTACAGATTTTACAATTTTTTTTTCACTTTTGTTGGTTACTTTTGTTATTCAAAGCTTTTGGACCACCAACTTTTGCATTGTTTTATTTTTCCTTTTGTTATTTAAAGCTTTATGGACCACCCGCTTTGTAACATTGTAGTCTTTTTCTTCTTTTGTTAATTATTGCCAAAAATACAATTTGATTGCTTCCTAGAAGAGACACAGATTAAGTTAATTGGAATCATCTAAATATTGACGAGACCCATTAGCACAAACATACAATACAATGCATTATGCATGGACAATACATCAATCTCATCGTTATCTTCTTTTTAAGTCTTCACTAAGAGTGAAAAGTGAACGTCACAGTTTTTCTATAAGATGGGTTTATTTTTATGGCCAAAGAAACATTAAAACGCACTATCTGGAAGGCTTGAACCACCAAGCCATATGTGGGAAGACTACCTGAGATTCTTTGTTCCAGGCATTGAGATTGCGTGAGTGAAGAAGCCTTCAGGAGTGTGGTAAGGCCAAGACACGATGCAAATATAGAATGTTTATACACAATATCATCATGAAATGAAATGGATAGTTTTTTTCTTTTAGGCTCCCTTAAAATAATTAGAGGTTGATTATCTGTTTCATAAAAGGAAAAGCTACGTACTCTAATTAACACAGATTACACTAAACCAACATCGTGAACTGATTATGCTCTGTTTTTCAGGTTCAAACACATCAAAGAATATTTATATAGCAGTCGTTCAAAAATCAGATGATTATGGGTAGAAAATTCACAAATATAGGGAATTAAAATGATAAACATATTCAACAAGCAAAAGCAACATCCTTCAAGCAGATTTTGAATCTATAGAACCATGAGTTTTATGCTCTGTTTCTCATGATTAAACCACAAAACACTTATTCTACGATTCGGAAATGACACTATGCTCAGAAGAAGCCTTTCACATAAATCTGGATCATTGTCATAACAACTTTGTTCATGTCGTCATTCTCATAACCGAAGTCGCATCCTTCATCAAGGAAGTTGTTCAAGTCAAACATATACCTGCCAGCGAGTTGTTCGAAATCATGAAGATTGTTCTCAGTAGCAACTACATTGGGTATTTTGTTAAGATCAAAAGGTTGGCTACCCTTATGGCCATTAGTTGTTCCACAAATAATGGTGTTAGGTTTAATCATTTTCTTCCCACTCGACTGCTTTTCATGGTCTGATTGCACTTTGTCGGGAGAATGAACCTCTTCACCGTCGTCGGAATGACCATCCCTCTCAAATGAATCCTCAACGATGGCAAAGGAATCCATAGCAACTTCATATGAAAACTCACCTATCTCCATCGCAAATGGTTTTGCCTGATGAAGTTCCACGACCTTTAAGTTATACGCATTCTACTGATGAAAGACCACGACCAATGAATAATTCATTTTGTTGAAAAAGTTTAACCCATGTGCATTAGAGAAGCAAAACGCCACATCGTGAAAGTACAACGTTTAAATAAGGGTAGATATGGAATAATTATAATTAATGCATCAAACAATATTTTTCTTCCCTTATATTTTGGACCAAGAATACACACACAATGTTCCTTTATAATCAAGACCAGAGGGAGTATTATTTTAAAATAGATTACTATTGATTTTAAATAAAGTCTCTTAAATCTAGTGGTAACAGGTCTTTCAGAATAAATATTTTTATTTTTTGATTATTAACTCTAATTCTCCCTTTTCTTTTCCTTTTTCTCATCCATGAATGAAACTTTAGGGGAATTTTCATATTTTCTTTCCATCCCAATTATTTTCTTTCTTTCCTATATATACATGCCAAACAAAGGAAATGCATCATCTTCTCTCTATTTCTTTTCATTTTATTTCTTTTGAATTACATTACAAGATTATAATTAAAACTGTAATATAAAATATTGATGCTTATCAATACAATTTAAGCCATAAAAAATTTGTCATCAAAATACTAATTTATGGAGAATGCCTTATAATTGACCAATTTAAATATCACTTTAAGCATCTATTTGATACACTATAGAAGACAACACTTGATAATATAAAATTTGATAAAATTTTAAGATTATATAATATTTGGTATAACACTATAAAAAATAATGATTGTATAAAATAAATCATTCTATATTTGGTGATATATTATATAATACTAGATAGAATAATAATTAAAAATTTTGATAAAAATATCTTTAACTTAAATATCTACTATATTTATCTAAATTTATTATATTATATTAATTTTTTTAAAAATAAAAGTTTATCTATAAAAAAAAGAGAAATTAAAACAAAAAAAAATTAGGACCTTATATTATTTGCTTCTTCACTATTCTCATATATTACAACAGCTTTAACCATTATTAGGTCTTCATTCTCATCTAACTATTGTTCATTGATAATTGGACTAGATCAGTGGCGATGAGATAAAAAAATGGCTAAATGTCAATTTGCAAATAAGAAATTGAGCACAAGTGAGTAGGGTTACATCTTATGCCCGGTGGCCTGACTAGCTCGATCATATTAGTCTTATGAATTTTTTTCAAAGGTTATTTTATTATTTTTATAATTTTTTTAAAGGCCTAACTAAGTAACCCTTGCTCAAGCATAGGGTTTAAAAGAAGTAGCTCAATACAAATTAGGGTGTTTAAAAGAAGTAGCTCAATACAAATTAGGGTGGGCACTAAGCAAGTCTTACATATTATTTTTTGATAAAAAATTTATTTTTAAAAGGTTATTTTATAATTTTTATTAAAAACTTTTTTAAAAAGTAATTCGACCAACTTAATATTAAACGAAATTGGCTTAGGTTACCTATCTTATATTATGTTATACATTTTTCTATATATAAGAGAATTTTGAT
Source organism: Erythrophleum ivorense (assembly GCA_026724425.1). Lineage (NCBI taxonomy): Eukaryota > Viridiplantae > Streptophyta > Magnoliopsida > Fabales > Fabaceae > Erythrophleum > Erythrophleum ivorense. The sequence goes on from JAIUCV010000174.1 coordinate 1,174,058, forward strand.
GTATAAACTTATATAACATATTACTTACATCAAATAAGTATTAAGTTTATAATGTATTATATTAATTTATATTATTAAACCTAATATAATATATCAAATGGGTCTTAATTTTTAATTATTGTTCAATGTAAAATATATCAACGTAATCAACAATACAAAAATTAGACATTTTCAAAAGTGATGTCCTTTAAAAAATTTAATGTGCCTTTTTTCTTAATTTGTGTTTAACTCATTTAGTTTTCTCTAATTCAATTATTTTGTCAACTCAAAATAAAAAAACCAAATATGCCATAGAATTTGTTGTCCTCCTCGTCATAGCAAGAGAAATGCCCTGAGTCTTTAAAGAGAGGTTGACAGTGCTTTGAGTGTGAATTCTTTTCAAATATGCCATAGAGTTCAGTACTCTATCTCTAAGTAATTTTGTTTTAGTGATTAGGTTTTCTCTGTTTTGGCATTGTTCTTCATTGGAAATGGCGTGAGATATCATACACTAAAATCCAAAATAGAAATTAGAAACATTGTCAAATTTATTATTGGAGCATGCATAGAGAGGCCTTGGTATTGTGAAAATTAATATGTGGCAATACGCTCTTCTATAATTTTAATTGTAAGCGAATTACTGGGAATGCATGATTCTTGATTTTTTATTTCCTCTTTTGTATATGGTTTTTGTTGGATAATTCAAGGCTCAAAGTTTGTGGGTTCGGGATTCTTTAAGAAGTCTTCCTCCAAATAAAGGTGACACTTTTTGACCAAAAATGAAAGAAGAATGCACTTGGTTGTGTTTGGGTCATTGGTGTACGTGGCCCATTTGGAAAAGGAAAATAAAAAGGGAAAAAATATTTTTATAAACAGAAATTTTTTGTATTTTTAGTTTAATTTAAATTTAGAAAAAATAAATATTATTAAATAATAATTATAAAGACACAATAAATATTATACACAACTATATTAAAAAAATTTCTCTGACTTACATAAAAATAAACATTGTCTTAGTAGATATTTTGATAAAAACTTTTTTTTTAAGAAAAAAGCGAGTGAGAAGTTCTCTTTTTTTAACATATCAATTAACAGATATATATGAATATTTTGTTCACCTATAATAGTAGTTAGGCTAAAAATTGTAATTTAAGTTAACTAACTTAATAAAAATTAATAAGTGAAAATTTACTAGATTGAGAGAAACTAAAATGAAAGACAAATTTGAAAAAGTTTATATTTTCTAAGGATCAAAAAATTTAATTCCCTCTAAATAACTTAAATCACTTTATTCTCTTTTTTTTTTTTCAAATAAAATACTTTGAGTAAAAAATCACAAATACAAATTCCTTAATCACAAAGAAATTTAAATTAGTATTATACTCCCTTAATTTCATAAAAAATTTTAAATAAATCCTTAAATGTGAAATGTATAAAAATAGTCTTCTATATTTTATTTCATTCTATCCTTATTTGTTGCCATTCCAATTGTGGGGGGATGACATTTCACTTTGTTGTTAATCCTATTTGTTGCTTTGTTGATAAATTTAATGATTTTGAACAAATAGGTGTACATTGGTTTTTGGAGGTTCAGTGTGTCTAATTCTTATGCAGTTAAATGGAGTTGGATTAGGCCGGATGTTCCAAAAAAAAAAAATCTAGGCTAGAGTCATAAAATTAGATTAAATCAAGTATTAGACTAGATTTAAAGGTTATATTGACCAGATTTAGTTTAAAATTTAAGTTAAAAAAGTTTAAAATAATTTTTTATGAATATTTATATAAAAATTTTAATTTTTTAATGTAAAATATAATTTTAAAAAAATTATATAAAAATATTTTGATTATTTTATAAATTTTATAATAAATTAAAAAAATAAGTCATATGATATTGTCTAATACTAAATTGGACTAAGTTAAATTTTACCTGAGTTTGAACAATAAATTTTAATTTTTAAACCTATTTAAAATTAAATTAAACACTGAGTTATCAAAATCTGACATGATTTGACTTATGTAGCCTCCTAATTTTGACAAACATCAAAGTTAAAATCTTTAATAAAGTCATGGAAAAGAAATAAAACAATAATTTAACCAAAAAATAAAAAAAATCACGTTTACCTTTCGAAGTCAGTCTCTTAAATGTGAAACTTTGATGATCGCGATATTGAGAAAATCGCAGTGTAAACAAAATCGTCTGGATTGGGAAGAAGGGGAAGCTGCGAGGCTCTGTGCTCCGTGCAGACTGCGGAGATTGAAGCATGTATCATCCTACAAGAGGTGGCGTTCGCGGTGGTCGAGATCGTAAGTCTTTCTTCTTCTCTAGCCCTATAGTAAATTTTTGAAATTAACCTAATCAAGAATTACCCTATTTCTTCTTAATTTCCACAAGGCGTAGCGACTTATTTTGTTCTTGCGATGCATCAATTGGAAAAATTTTCTTCCCAGAAAAATATGTTCTTTGAATTATAAACTAGCTCAAAGGATAGTTGATTTTTTTTTTTTGTCTTTGGGTTTTTTGAATCTGTCAAATTGGCGACTGCAATCTCTTTTGTGTATCGTTAATTGTCGTTCTTCTTGTTGCTGATGTTGTCATGGTCCGTGCCAAGTGGGGTTTTTTTTTGGGTTTTTGCTTTTTAATAACCTCTGGCTTGTAGAAGCAGTTGAATTAGAAGGATTTGACATGAAGAGAAAGGCTTATTGATTAGAAATGCAAAACTGGACAAACTATGAGTGTACTTTAATTCTTGTCCTGAATTTTTACCCTTTTAAATGATCACTTATCATTTAAGGGACTTTTGGCTTATTCTCGTTGTAGTTCCGTAGGCTTCTGTGACCTTGTTGCCAACTTCAGCTTTGTCTTCTCTTCTAGTTTTTCATATTTTGTTTCACAAAGCTTAATTCCTTGTGCCTGGGTTTTAACTTTCTTTTCATGATCTCCAACATATGATCATTTTCCCTTCTCCTTTATTCAAAATTTGAATGGAGTGTAATGCTTTATTGCTTCTTATGTGGAACACCTTATGCTTGTTAGAATCTGAAGGAAAAGTGGAAACTAGCTGTCATACAGCAATGTGATCTAGCATTTTAAGTGACTTCTACAAGGTCATCCACACACGCACAAAAAAGTTGAAGATTCTTACTACTGAAGGTAAAGATTCTTCAACTATGCGATTCCTACTAAAACTAGTACACATTTGAAGGAAACAATTTAGTAATTAAGTTCGCCAGTCAGGAAAAGACACCTGACAGTCCTAAATCCTAAATATAAGCTTTCCTATTAGAGTTATAATAATGTATATTTCATGCATGAACCTTCTCTAAAATTCTAGTTCTGCTTTTGCTTACAAAAACTCTAGATAAAAGATCTTGGATATGCTGTAAAGGCAGTATCCTGACCCTCTTCATCCTGTGGCATAAATTACATGTAGATTATTGGCAGATCATACTCATCTGTGGAAGAAATAACTTGTCAAAGAGGAACATGGCAGCATGTATCTAACTCATGATTACTACCAGTTCCAAGATGGATTTTTTTTTTTCCTAAAATGTATGATGAACGGAACATTAGAGGAAAGGGAGAGGGGCTTGGGGGAGGGAGAAAGAAAGGATGGGAGATTTAGGGAGAGAAAGGAGGAAGGGAGAACAGAGTGACTTAATAATTTTAGTTCTGAATGATAGAGGAAGAAAGAAACCCTCAAAGAGTAGTGCTTTAATAATCCTTACAAGATACATGACTTTAAAGCCTAAACCTCTGTGTATATTTATGTAAATCCATTTAAATTTGGCATTTTGAATCTTTGTCTTTGATAACCTACCTTCTAATCTGGATTAATTTTATTGATTGTCAATGCTTTGCTTGTGATGCCCAGAATTCAGTTGGGATGATGTTAAAGTTGATAAACATCGGGAGAACTATCTTGGTCACAGTATCAAGGCTCCTGTTGGAAGATGGCAGAAAGGTAAAATTGATTGTTCTTTTGAGTTTACAGTTTTCATAAGAATATTGTATATCCAAATATGTTTTTGCATTTTCTTGGAGACAAGTGATCGCTTAGTCTCAACGGCATACATGAATGAAAAGATATTAGTGTTCATGCCTTAAGATGGAATATGGCTGTTGTGGATTTGTGCGATGCTGTTTATTCTTTGACAATTCCAATTGGTGGTTATAATTTTATGCTTTAATTGTTAATATTAGAATAAGGAACTAACCTTTATGAAACAATTAAACTCTATGCAGCTCAAAATGCAGGTTGGTACTTTGACTTGAAGAGCTTACTTTTTCCCCTCCCCAGTTCGTATTATATCAAACTGAAATATCAGTGGCATTAGGAGAATATGTCATTTGCTATGTTCTTTTAGTCCTACCTTTGACTCTTAGCGCTTTATGCAACCCTAGGGCTTTTTAAAGTTTATATTTGTGCCCTTGGGATTTAGGGAGGTGAAAGGAAACCTTTTTTGAGAATTTTTGCTTGATGGTTCTGCTGGATCCAGTACAAGAAAACTCTTAAGATAGGTCTGCAGAGATCTCCGAAATTCCCTTACATTTTTGGTAATTTTGTTATTGCAAGTGTTTTTATAGTCTTGAATTGGGATCCAGATGTTTAATATGAATTTTGTCCTATTTAAGAGTAATTGAGTCAATCTAAATACTGGTTGGTCAGTCTTTGGGTTACATAATGTCTTGGTCTGAAAGTAATGTGAGAGTAGGTGATCTGAAGGCCATTCAACAGTCATTAAAATTGCAACTTAATAATTTACTCAATTCTTAGGACTCAGAAAGCTCTTTTAAATGGGTCATTTAATGTTGGCACAGAATAACCATTTTTGCTTAAATCGAGGGCCAGATTCATATTCTTCAAATCTGTGTGCATGGAGGTGTAATTGTATGCCTAAGCTTCTCTCACCTTATATAATGCCCTTAAACTACAACTTGTGAGTTTTCTGGACTTCATCAGTTTGGGAGATACCACATTTGCAATGTTCATGAGTTGGAATGTCCCCTAGAGACTATGTTACATAGGTTTGGGTGCAGGTATAGGGTATGGTAATTTTTTCAAAACATAGGATACGAGTAAGGTTATATCCTGTGTAAGTAATGTGTATTTTGTAATTTAACAACTTTACATTGATAGAATTTTATAATATATAATCAACCAAAATTGTAATGATTATCTCAAAGTTCATATAACTTAATTAAAAGTAAATCAGATTAATATCTGATATTAGAGTTGTCTATGACTCTGTGTATATAAGTGTTTTTTTTTTGTTTAGTTAGTAAAGTTTACTTTCAGATCTCCATAATCCAGAGTTAATAATTTGTCTGGAGGTGGATAAAAGGCATATTTACAAATTTCACACAACATGCATCCGAACCAAATTTTCAAAAAACTAAAAATGATGGGTACTTGATATGTATTTTGGAGTATCCAAAGAGTACCGGCACCCAATACATAACTGGCAGGGGTACAGCTTGAATATAGCTGTACCCATGGTTTACATTCTTGAGGTCTATTGTGATTTACTAAAATTACCTAAAGAAGAAGAAGGAGAAGAAGAAAAGAGTGCATCTTTCAGTTCTGGAATCTGAATTATGCGAGAAAAATAGAAAATTTTAGCAATCAGACATGGATTGGGAGAATTCTTGTGTGGATTGCGAGGTGGAATTGCAGAAGATGCATCTATGGTTTTCTACAATTACAACACTGATTAAATGTTGTGGAAAGAGCTATATTGATATGGAAAGATACATGAAATTAAGAGGTCACTTGTTGTTTCAAAGTTCACTGGATGGACTTGCATGTAGCAAAAAGACCAGTATCTTAAGAAACCAAGTCAATTTGCAATAATGCAGACTGCAGAGAGTAGGACAAAGGAAAATAAGTCAGAACGATAAAGAATCATTCAAATTCTGTGTTCTGCACAAGCTGCAGGCAGCTTAAAACAATGCTAAATAGGTGAAATTTTCAGCTGCATCTCAGAGTAGGGTGCTACATTAGAGAGGAAGAAGCAAATTTAAAACACAGTGCTGTAACAGCAGAAGAGCAATATTGAGATGTGAACAAGGATCTGAAAATGCTTGAGAACTAGATGGATATGTTTTGAAAGAAGACTAGGGGCAAAAAATTTGTTATGGCAATTTTAATTCTTAGGAAGCAAAAAATTGGTAATTACTTAACATGATTTGGGGCCATAAAGAGTTTACTTTGATAATTTCATCAATTGTATTGCTGGTAGTGTCTTGCGAAAGATCTTTTTGGACCATAAAATTCATCATTCTTGGCTTTCGATAGGTTTTATAGTCTAAAATGTTAATGTGGTTGAGGGCATTGACAATATTGAGAAGCTTAAAGTTTCTCCCCTGGCCATCAATGATGATTGTTGGAAGGTTCTTCTTTCTCTCTGGGTTGTCATGTCACTTTTATTTGGTCTTGTTTGTCGAGTAATCCCTTTTATTATCCTTCTCTCTTTTGGATTCTGGTAGGAGTAGGTTAAAGGTTAAAGAAGACTATCTGGGATTTTCTTTTAGTCTGGTGTGGGAGAGAAGAGAAGATGTTTCCTTTTTAGTTGTTTAGGAGGGGTTCTGTAGGCTGTGGAGTGAGGGGGTTGGGACTGTCCAAGAACATTACTGTGGCAGGTAGTGGTTATAGTGTTTGACTGTTTTCCCCTGGAGATTGTTTTATGTTATGCTATCTGGTTATTCAGAGTATGTTTAAGGGTAGGAATGCCTATCCAGCGCTGACCACTATTTATGCAAGCCCTAGGAAATATTTCTCAGGGATAGGTATCTTTGAAATTACTGGTCTCTTTCATGATAGGAGATGGGATTTATTTCAGGTTTTGGCAGTATAATTGTGTAGGAAATATTCCTTTCTTTTTTTCCTGCCATTTTGGAACTTTATTGTCTCTCCACTTTGTGTAATTCTCCCTTTTTGGGGTTCTTATAGGAATTTCATAAACTAGAATTCCTTCAACTTCTTCTTCACCCTTGGGCCCTTATCCCACTTTGGGCAGGAAAGGTTGGACTCTTGGTTGTTCTTGTGTGTTTGTGTAATAGCTCTTTTTCATTACCTTACCTAGTAGGGAAACTATTCTTCTTGAGAAGTTTATTCCTAAATTTAAAGTCCTTTCAGAGGTTATTGCAATCTCCTCAGAGGGTGCTGCAAAGCAGATGGAGAAAAAATGATTTTAGTAAAGAGAATTTATCAACTTGGTTGTTTGTTTGGACAGCAGTAAGCAATAGGATTGCAAATTTGAAAAAGTTATCATTTCGTTTAATTATATTGATTTAGCTAATTAAGTTTCTATAGCAGGATGCCTACAACATTTTCTACTTAATCTAAGCATATTGTTACATGATATTATTAGGAGGTCGTTAGTTAGTTAGAACTGTTAAGGAATAATAATAATAATAATAATAATAGTAATAATAATAAGTTTGTTAGGAATCCCTAATAGTATTCCTATCAATATAAATAGGGATAGTCAAGATGTATATGGTGTGTCTGTGTATTTCTGTTACCATGTATCGATTGGTATTAGAGCCATTCTTTGGTTCCACGATGGCACCAGAGACCTGATCCCATTTACAAGAACAATCTGTACAAATCCAAAGCTCTCTAACACAAATAGAGGAGCATCTCAAGAAGATAGCAACAGTAACGGAGATTATGAATCTTAAGCAAGAGACCTCTGTTACAGAGTACTAAGAGAAGTTTGAAGAACTACCAGCGGAAGTGGATTTACCAAAGGACATTGCTATAAGATGTTTTGTGGGAGGACTTTGTGGTGACGTTCAAATAGTTGTTCGATTATTCAACTTATCCAACTTAGCCAACCTAGCCTATCTACAAGAAATCTACATCTAAAAGATGCAAGAAAGGCAAACAGAGGATATCGATAGGAGCAACTCTAGCAAAGTACCACAGTCACCATTTCCAATCCCAAAGATTGATGGAAAAGTCAACCATGAAGAAGTTACAGAAGATGACACTAGCGCAAACTTGTTGCACAAGGAGGACATTGAACAAGAATGTCTTAACCAAACTCAGGTTTTGCTAATCAAAGGCGACACGAAACCCATTAATGATAATGAGCTTAGTGAGGATGAACAAATCCAAGATCCATTGCTATCAGAGACTCAGGGATGGGTGAAGGAACAAATTATGAAGGAGTCAATGAGGGTGAAGTTGCATAGGCTGACGTGAAGTTAGAACAGATAGAACTTAATGTTCTTGACGTCACAAAGGCTAATGATAGCAAACTCAATGGGGCATTTGGTGACAAAAATGCCATTGAAATTCATTCCTCTTCAGTTTCCCTTGTTTTGCAAGAATGCAGGATCCTCATCGCCAATTATTTACCTATGAAATCCTTTCATAACAAGAAGACCAAGAAATGGAGTTTTGAATTGGACAATGGTGGTCTCATACTACAGCCCAAAGATGGGTTTCCCTCTGACATTGATCTTCTCTATGTGGGTTCTTGGAAAATCGACATTGATTCATTGGAACAGGACGACGACGGATCTCAGTGGGTACTTCTTGCTGTTCATTGGAAAGAGGCCCATGTTGTGCAAGATAGTTATGATGAAACCGACGATAGCAATGATGATGAGCTTGTCCTTGAAATTGTGCATTGCTTCAATGGCTTAAACCTTCAATGTCTCTCGATTGCAGATGTAGTTTAGCTAAGCTTCGACATCGAACCACCAACACTATTTCCTTTTCCTTTAATTTTTGCAAATTTTAGCCTCTATTTTGATGGGATGTTTGTCGTCAAGATGGGCAAGGCTCTACCTGAGCATCTGGTTGGGAAATTGTTGGTCGTTGACTTACACAAGTGGAACAGCAGAGATGCAGGATAGGATATGCTAGATATTCGAGAGCTCGAGGATTCCATTGCCGATTTTGGAAACTTCAACCTTGATCTTGGAATTGTAATTGCAGATCATGGAGGCATGATACTCATTTCCTCAGCTCTCACCCTTCTGATCAACAAAGACCTTCTCCATCTCTTTGTAGCTCTTGGATTGCTCGGCAAGCTTCACCATATTGACAATCACAAAAAGGGAAAATGGGTTGAGTTACAAAGGACTATGTTTTTGCTTATATGTACCATTGTGGAGCTCATTTTTGTTGTTGTTCACTTTTATTTAACCCTCTTGGTCAAACCACCAAGAAAGAAGGATGAAAGGTCTGCATCTCAAGGGGAGGGTCTTCCATACATGGCTGAGGTTGCTTTGTCCATGTTAGTGGATGGGTCTTCGCAAGTAGCTGAGGTATTCATGGTAATGATCTGCTTCAACCCAGAAGCATTTTGGGTATTTTTAATAGCATGAAATGGGCCTTGGTAATTGGGGCAATTCAACCATTGGGCCGAGGGTCATTGCTAGGCGAATTTCTTTTCAGCTGGTGCATCCTTCAATGAAGCCAATTCCTGTAAATTAGCTACAGTGAAGCATCAGGAAGCCTAATTCAAAAAAGGCATTGCTGCATCAATATATTCTAAGTTCTGAAATAATATTTAAAAAAAAATTATTACCTTTTTGAATTTGTGCATTGTACAAAACCCCTGAGGACAAGGATCATTTGCAAGGGAGGAGTATTGTTACGTGATATTATTAGGAGGTTATTAGTTAGTTAGAACTGTTAGGGAATAATAATAATAAGTTTGTTAGTTTGTTAGGAAGCCTTAATAGTATTCCTATCAATATAAATAGGAATATTCAAGATGTATGTGGTGTGATATGATTTGAATACCAGTGTGTGCGTTTCTGTGTATTTCTGTCACCATGTATCACATATGTTTCGAGTTTTATGGAATTTTTTTTCTTAATGAGTGTTTTAAATCTTCTTTCTTTATAATTCAGGTAAAGATCTATTCTGGTATACAAAGGATAAAAAGGCCTTGAGTGCAGAGATGGAGGCTGCAAAAGAAGAAATCAGAAGAGTTAAGGAAGAGGAAGAGCAGGCGATGAGGGAGGCCCTTGGCTTAGCTCCTAAGCGTGCTAGCCGTCATCGGGGTAACCAGCTTGATAAACATGAGTACTCAGAACTAGTGAAGCGTGGGTCTACAGCCGAGGATGTGGGTGGAGGCCATGCCGAAGCAGCAAGGGTTGATGGTCTTGGTTTTTCAAGGTAAATTAATTGGGCATGGTCAAACATTACAGAAAGCAATCAACTATTCCATTTATTTTCTTCTACTTCTTGGTAATCCTATTTCAGTTGTTTCTGATGTTTTAGCGCATCATATGAAATGAATGATAGGTTTAAAAATTATTCTGTGTATGCCAGTACTTCATGGGCTTGTGTGTTGATAAGGTTAATGCATTCTGTAGAGTTTAGGGTATAAATATAGATGTTTTCATACCAAGTACAATGCAACTTGCTGAGTTCCGGAACTAATATTTCATATGATGCATCCTGCTGGTATGATGTATTAAAAGATTTATCTCGTCAGATTATATGAATTAAAATTCAAAGTTTATTAGTCCAGTTTGAGTTTGAAGTGCCATAGTACAGGATTGCTGTTAGGTCCGATGTTCCAGAAAGTAGTCAATTGTGCCAAGTGGGTTTTCTCAGCAAATGACCAACCCTTAAGTTAAGATGTGTCTAAACAGAAGCAAATTCAGGATCATGTTTCTGTAGCCGCCTTAGGTGTAAGAAAGTTCTCTGCTCCAAGTGTTCACATTCTATATTATCAAAATAAATCCATCTTATTTTGCTGTGAAATTATCCACTGGGGCTTTATTTTGTCTTTGCTGCCCTAACATGGAAGGTAAAGTATATAATATATTCAATCTGGATTGGTGGCAGTTGTGTCTATCAAGCATCATGGTAACCCATAGTCAAACCGGGCAACACCAATCCAACGTATAAGTTTGTTGTTCTTCCCTCTGACAATTTCAAGAATGGTAGATAATGGGCATGCTAGCATATTGATATTCATTATCTTTTTCACTGTGACACTGTTAACATTGCACCTTTTACTAAAGAGCAGGTTAAATGTGTGCTAATTGTATAGTTAAAATTGTGGAGAACAAATTCTTGGTACAAGGAGCTAATGAAAACTCATTAGAGTGAGTGTTGCAGGTGGTGGGATTTAAAGACACACCCACTTTGGTGAATTACTATTGGCTCTTTGCACCACTGGGTTGTGCAAGGAATGTACCTAAGAGTTTATTGTCAGTCATAGGAAAATAGGTAGTCTTAAAAAAAAAACAAAGATTAAGCGAATTATGAAAAGATATGTATATCAGGTATATGTTTTTTAGTAGAATTCACTCCTGACATGTCCTTTTATCATTGACTTGGTTTGTTTATTTTTTGTAAATTAATTACCTACAAATTTTTTTGTTAGTCATATCTATCTACAAACAATCCTATGACAATATTTGAGTAGTTTTTTCTTTTAAATTTTCTAAAGAGCACCTCGCCCTTGGGAGGAATCTAGTTCTTCAATGCCCACAATCAGAGACAGTCCACCTAAAGTGGAAAACGTATCTATGCCAGTTCAATCAGCAAGGAAGACTGAAGCAAGGAAGACTGAAGAAGATGAATCTGAAGACGAAAAAAGCAGAAGAAAGAAAAGAAGGCGTGAGGAGAGGAAGCAAGAGAAGCAAGAGAAACGGGAAAGGCGTGAGAAGAGGCATTCTCGTGATTTGGATGACAGGAAGAAACACAGGAAAGACAAGGAGAGGAGGAGACATGATTCTGACTGATTAATATGTTACTCTTATTCTGCCCTTCTTCTCATCATTTTATGTGAAGTAACGTGTATTGTAGTTTGTTTGCATGATTTCAATATTGCATTTTGGTAAAATTTAATATTGTATTTCATGTTGGTCAAGGCCCAGATATATGGGATGCAAATGGACTCCCCGCACGTCACAAATCTTAAGGGATGTGTACGGGATATTTATTCTGATCTGGGCTATTTACAATTATGTTTATTATTATTTTGAATTTTTTAAGTTTAAAAGAAGCATGATATAAGATAAAAATAGTTTTTTAATGATAAATTTTCTTGAAAAATGATGATTTTGAATTAAAAATTAAAATTTGAATCATTTGTATCATATTTGGACAATTTAAATTTTATTTTGAAAATGTGTACAACATGCACCTCCGTAGAATGTGCAAAAAAATTTGAATGCTTAGTTATTGCCTTATATGAGTTCAGCATTGGAATTCAGTCCCCCAAAAAATAAAAAAGCATCGGAATTCACCATTGGGGATATCTTCTAGACTTAACATCGAACCTTTAAAATATTAAAGTCTTTAATGAATTGTACAAAGACTCACATAATGTGCATAAATGTAAATTGAACCGTTAGTTTTGATTCCCTACCTAGAATTTATATGATTTTGGTATCAATTTATAGTTGAAACATTTGTGTTCAATTTTTAGGTATCTATATTTCTAGAAGATAATAATATGGTGTTAAAAGTATAAAGAATGTTTGTGTTAAATTTTTATTAATGAATTTTATAGTAATGAAAATGAGCTGTTAGAAAAATTGATGGGCTCCATTCAATAAACTCAATTCCAACTTAAATCGTAACTATTTAATAAACTAGCCGAGCTCGAATTTATTGAACTTCAACTTGCGAGCTTCAAGAATAGGTTTCTTTTTTTTTTTTAAAGGCCATCAAGCATAATAATAATAATAATAATAATAATAATAATAATATGATGCACAAGTAACATAAAGAGCACACGCCACTACCCCACGGGGAAAAATTCCGCTATTAGAATGACGTGAGAATAAAGGGAGTGACCACCTACCTTCCCCAAATAGCCAAAGTGGAAAGGACAATATGGTAAATGAAACTAAGTTTTCATTTCCTATTTCATTCCCTAAATTTGGTTGAAATTTCAATTTAGTCCTTTAATTTATTTCAAATATTTGTCAAAAATTGCCAACATGGACCCCATATGTAATTTTTTTAAAAAAAGTTTGACTTGTCGACTCTCTAGTTGGATAATTTCTCTCACTTCGGCTAATATTTTTACTAATGTTCCTACCTTTGTTCTTGTATGGACTATCTATGTTAGTTTTTAGTTGTCCCGAGTTTCTTTCTGTGTTTTTGTTTTTGACTCTTTAATGAAGAGCATCAACCTCATGCTTTTTCTGTTAGTGATAGGCGACTCATGGACAGAGAAGGGAGAACAGAGTAGAGACGGAGAGGAGAAAGAAGGCATTTTGTTGTCTTGTCCAACTAAGCTTACATGAGTCAAATTTAGAGAAAAATGACAAGAAGAATTCATGTTGGCATTTTTAGTTAAATATTTGATGAGCGTAGAAAAAAAAAGATTGAAACATTATTATAAATTAAATTAATAAATTGTAAGGGATTAGATGAAAACTTGGGTCAAATTTGTGGGACAAAAATAAGGTTATTGCCATTCTAAGAGGTGCCCTTTGCTTGCAAGGAACAGAGAGAGAACAGCGAAGAAGAGCCTACTCATTCTGACTCTGTGCTCTCTCTTTCTCTCTCTTGCTTTAGTTTTTTACTTCCAGGCCAGGGGACAAAACTCTCCCTAGGCCTCTTTTCTCTCTCTCTCTCTGAGTCTGTATAATTTCAGAACAAAAGGAAGAAAAAAAAAAAGAAGGAACAACGGAGATCAAGAATTTAAATCTCATGAAGCCTTGAATGCTGTTCATAAGAACTGCGCAAATTATTCAAGCATTCAATCCCTCATCGAAAACGAAATTAGAAAAAAGGGTAAAAATGGTGTCGGCGAACAAGGAGATGGTTGTGTACTGCTTCGACACCCTCGTCGCCCACTACAACAGTGAGGAAGCTCCTCCACCTGCCTTCGATGAGGGTCAACAGTAATAACTCTCCATCTCTTTGTTTTCGTCATATCTTCACTTTTTTTTTTTCCTCCTGTATTTCTGCATGTGGTAATAAATGGGGAGGATTCTTGGATTGACACATGATTTTGATGTCATGGGTCATTGTTTAAATTTTCTGATCTGTTGAAAATGAGAACTTCAGGGGTTATTTATTGGCTTTACTTTTCTAGATAAATTTCTCGTTTTTTCTTTTCTGTAGGTTATTTTTCCCCTAACTTCTAAGCTTGTATAATCCTGCAGTGGGTCATCATGGTCATGGGTGACAGTGATTAAGCATTTCAAGGCCCAGAGAGGAGGATTCTATAATCTTGTCATATTTCTTGGTTAGAAGTTATAACTAACATTATTTGGCAAATGTGATAAATGGAATTCAAAGCTATAGTTTTTAGACGGTTCCCATATTACTGAGTGGTTTAATGTAACAGTTGACTCTAATGAAAATACCACAATGGACAAACGAACTTAATTTGAAAAGTTTCCGCCTTGATGACTAAATTAGCTGTGAGGATGCCTGTAGATTTTGCTATATATTATGCGCTACAATTGTAATGGATGATTATAAGCTTCTTTATCTATGTCTCATGAATTTCTATCCCTTGATTAGATTTTGTTTCATTATCTTTGGACTTTTAGAGTGTTCACCATGCTAGCAACGCTCTATAAACTAGATCTACAAGTCTCTCTTTATGAGCAGGAACAAACTCATTGAGGCACATATACTATAGTGATTTGTGCATGTTGCTTGGTGAAGTTCGTTTCCCTTCAGAAGGAAAATCATGTATTTTCTGGAGAATGGAATTAAATTTTGGCAGAACCCTTGTTGCCAAGAAAATGAATTTTGATTGAAAAATCTACTGCTAGTGACTTTTGTATATCTTTTTAGTGAGATGCCTTAAAGGTGATTTGTAGTTCTTATTGACTTGTTGTCCAAATGGGGTGTCTTTGGTGATGAGTATTTTCAACATGTCAGTATGCATCTGCTGAATCTTAGGATGTCTTAAATTGTCCGTATGTATTGTTATAATAGGCTGTTTTTGTCTATTGTAATGATAGTCACAAAATTGCCGTCTGATTTTCTTTCTATTTAACAATTTTGCCACTGATCTATCATGATTTTGATGTGTTATTCGATCTTGGATATATGATGTCAGAGAATATGGTCATCTGGGCTTTACATCTGGATCACTATTATGTTATTTTAATGATATATTTGTCTTGCATTTTCCTTTTTCTTTAACATTATTTTAATGGCATGTGTTTCATATAAGTGCACTACTGTTAAGGAACGAATTGTTCTTTGCCAACGCAGGACCTGGTTCCTCAGGATCTGTAAACAAGATGATTTTCACCTTTGCCATTTTATTTTAGATTTTGGGGAGGAAAGATATTTACCTCTTAGGCCTGTTTTGTTTCAAGTCCCTTCCCCCTCCACCCCAACCACAAAAGAAAAAAAAAAAAAAACAAATAATGATATTATTTTCTTATTTTGGATTTCATAAAAAGGCTTCCAATAGTTAGTTGAAATTCATGTTTGCATATATATTCATATAATCTGAAATTTTGATTAATTTCACTCTTCAGAAAATAACACTTTCAGAAGATATCCACACTTTTTATAGTGTTAAAATTTTATTTGTAGATTCTACTCAACATCAAAGCATACAATTGAGCTATAATCATGGAAAATAAAATGTTCTATCCATCTTGTGGAAGTGTGGAACATGATGCCTTTCGAATATAATTTAGTTCTTGCTTTACTTGTTGTATTTGGTGGAAAATTTCCTAATTAAACATTGAAATGTTGACCATAGAAGGTTGAAATTTTCCAAAAAAATAAAGTGACAGAACTACTCTAGTTTTTTGTTAATTTGTTTTCTTTTGCTTTAATTCTTTCATTCAAGGAAACTAGTAATTTTTGAAGGAAAATTGATTGTTTTCCTCCTTTTTCCTTCTCTTTTGGTTACTTAAAAATTAAAAAACTCAATGTGGAAGCCACTTCTCTGTGTTTAGTCTCTCTACTCTGTGGAGTGCACTGTTTGATTAAGAAAATATTCTGAGGGTATTGGATATCAGTCCATCAATACTGGTGTCCCTTGTGGGGTCCTGTAGAGCATATGATTTGTGGTTCTGTTAGAAATCTGTTTTAATGTTTTCCTTCAGCCCTAATTCTGTCAATCATAACGTGTTGTTAACTCTATATTTGAACAATAACCATAAGTGTTTCTATGTAAAATGTGATCTTCCCTTTGGAACAACATCTTTGGTATATATGTTTTCTTGTAAATCTGCTATTTTGTTGTATGGATGATTATCTAGAATGTGTTTATCTTATGCTTTGGTAAATAAGGTGGTTTAAGACTTGTTAAGTATATTTTTAAGAAAGAAAATATTTGCATCTCTTGTTGAAGTGGAAATACTTTGGTTCCAGCCCATTGTTTGTTACTTGGAAGAAAGTGGTGAATGGTGGGGAGCCTCGTCTTCGAGGATGTATTGGAACTCTAGAAGCATGCTGCTTGATTAATGGCTTCAGAGATTATGCGCTGAACAGGTCTGCTGATGTAATTATGCATTTTCTTTGATATTTACATAAACTGCACTTCCTTGCATTATAAAACTACCGTTTCTGTTCCTCATGGATTGAGAAGGGAGTTTACTTCTCTTTGGGTGGAATTGTGTTACTTGCATCTATACTTGATTTCTAGTATTCTTCTTTATTGTTATTATTTTTTACATGATTCTTGTTGCATTGGCAGAGAGAATGCAGAATGAAAGCTTGTGTAGACTAGGGTACAGCAAGAGAGATACTTTGATTAGGTGGGACATTTGATGTGAGTCTTATTCTGAGGCTTGGTTGGGTCCGCGTAGATTGGTGTCTGAAAATATGTTGTTGAGAAATGTTTGCGGTATGCTTGTTTAGATATAGATCCTGTTTCACATGGTAAGGTGATAAATGAAGAGCAAAGTCTCCAGCAGAATAGTTAGGATGCAAAGATAGCCTTAAATGTCATTCAAGCAAGTTTTTGGTTTTTTTTTTCTAGCAGATATCCTTCTTTTTTAATTTTTGTGCTCTTTTGACTGGTGTGATATAACTGGTGAAGGCTGTTTCATGTATCAGTAAAGTATATCTGAGCAGTGATGCTCCTTTCCCATTTCCCAATAACCATCTCTTATCTATATTATCCTTCATCTCATAAAGAGCCTATTATCGGATTCTATGCTCTCTGTTTGAACTCTTTTTCAATTATCTTATTGATGATGTATCTCATGTCATGGGTTAATTAATATCTTGAAAAAAGGTTATACAGAATGATTTAGCTCTGGATAGTTGCAGGGTATTCTCATGCAACACGCTAACACACATTGTTAATGGGCTTAGCTTCTGCTATTTTTCCCTGCTAATTGCATTTAGAAAGCTAAGGTTCTTCTAGGTTTAAGCTTTTGTTTTGTTATGCTTAATTTGTAAAATCAATTTTAATTATCTCACAGAAATGTTAACAAGAAATAAGGTATTAATTCTTAAACTATGTGATAAATGTTATCAGAACAGTGGGACCTATTTTATTTCCGCAGTTCATGAATACAGGGTTTTGTTGGAAGAAAAGTTGAAGGATTTGCTTTTATTTCCTTGTTCTACAATTGATTGACCATCAATTCATTCCCCACTCCTTCACATTTGCTCTTTGCAATATCTTGCAGTGCTCTCAGGGATCGCAGATTTCCACCCATACAGGCTAAAGAATTGCCTCATTTGGAGTGTACAGTCTCTATTCTTACTGATTATGAAGCTGCTAACCATTACCTCGATTGGGAGGTATGTGTTGATTTATTTTTTTTATGTAAAGCTGTCAGAAAGAGTCTAAAGTAATATTTAAGCTGTATAGTGATCTACTACGTCTTGTCTAATTTTGGTGTAATAATCTTTTACATAATTATGACATCATCTGGTTTGACCATCAGTTGAACCTGTCCAACTGTGACACTGCAATCTTCTCAGTTCAATTTTTGGTCTGATTTTTTGTAACACTGTATGCTATTGAATTTGGAGATAGCAGTTCTCATTATAGATGCTCTTTATAGCGAAGGCCTAGTTCGTTTTGTTGTTTTGAAAAAGAATAATTGACTGCAAAGCTGATAAGAATTCTTGGTGATCTGTCCTTATCTATCGCTTTCATGATGCTTTGAACATCTAAATCTCACGACAGAAATTAAACCAGTAAAATTAACATATTATGTAATCCATTCATAAATCATACTTTTTTGTGTCCTTATGAGTTTACATTTTACAGTATATGGTTATCCAAACTCTAGCATTACTCAATATTATCTAACTTAAGATGGATGAAAGATTATGTTTTGTTTTGTTTAAGATCTGCTTATATATAATATAAAACTTGATTAAGAAATTCAAAGTGGAGGAAGGGTAAAAATTGTCTTTTGATCAGGGAGAGGAAATTGAGGTTATAAAGCATCTGAGTTGGAACTCTAGGCCAAACTAGGAGATTTTCATGTTGATAAAACACTAATATTGAGTTCATTAGAGTATGCCTTGATGGAAAATTCTATTATTTTTTATTAATGTTCCTCTCCTACACTTTATATGATATCTTAAAAATATAAGATGCTGCACAAATAATGATCCATATGGCAAACTTTTCTTTTATTTCTTTAAGGATTAGTTTGAAGAGGAAAAACAGGGAACAAATTCTATTGCTACATGGTATGCACATTATACATATTTGATGTCCGAGTTTCTGCTGATAATGATATTTTCTCTTTAGTGGCTATACTAACAGTGTAATGTGAATTGTTTATATAAAATTGTGGATGAGGTTGAGTATTTCAAGTATAGAAAATGTTAAGGTGCCTGACAATGTACAATCAATGCAAAATATATTCTTAAATCATGGTTTTGCATTTGTTTTGCTTTTTGCGCGTTTAGATTCTACTGGGTTTTCTTGCAGATAGGAAAGCATGGTATAATTATTGAGTTTATTGATCCCGACCATAACACAAGACGAAGTGCCACATACCTGCCCGAAGTAGCTGCCCATGAAGGTAGCTTAGCTTATGTTCACGAT
Organism: Erythrophleum ivorense; assembly: GCA_026724425.1. Taxonomy (NCBI): domain Eukaryota; kingdom Viridiplantae; phylum Streptophyta; class Magnoliopsida; order Fabales; family Fabaceae; genus Erythrophleum; species Erythrophleum ivorense. The sequence goes on from JAIUCV010000174.1 coordinate 1,192,982, forward strand.
TAAACTTTGTTCTACACGTTGGAAAGTGAGTTGAAGTTGCAGTTAAAAAGATTATGATCCAGCTAATACAAAGATGCCATAACTTGTCAGACTTTTAATACCTTTATTTACAAACTCAACTTTAGTAACCAAAGAAAAGATAGATAAAGAAAAAATAAGAGTGCCCTCGTTTTGGTTTAGTTTTTATTATAACTTTCAAAACCATTGTTAACTTTTAGTAGTTGGTTGAGGAATTATGAAAAAGAAAAGAAGTAGAAAATTAAACTAAGATGGAGTATTCAAGTTTTTGTAATTTGGGCAGGTAAGATGAAGAAACTTCCTCTTTATGTTTTTAACTTACTTACAGGGAGGTTCTAAATAAGTTAATAAAAATAGAAATCCGGTCCATAACTACAATTTATAACAGAATAATTAAGTTTTTTTTTTCCTTCTTTCTTGTTCTTCTATCTACAGACAAAATAATTTTTTTGAGTGGACCAAACTATTAAGCTTTTGATAAAGCTGCCATGTTCGTGTTTACCCATCATTTAATTTTCTGAATTCTGACAACTGCAGAGGTAGTCCTATAATTACTGTCCATGGGAAGTCCTCAACAAGAGTTTTTATGAAATTCTTTGTAAAACGAAATGTCAAGGATTTTACACTCAGCGTTATGAAATCATCTGTTGGTGATCTATTAATATACCTAAGATTTTCCTCTTTGACATAGTTTCAGTTTACCTCTAATTGCTTGATTTATAGTGAAATATGGGTGAAAACCAACAATTCCTTGTGTCTGTATACTTTGGTTTTAGGTTGGACAAAAACAGAGGCCATTGACTCTTTGATACGCAAAGCAGGCTACAATGGCCAAATCACCGAGTCACTCAGGAAGCGGTTACAGCTGACTCGTTACCAAAGCACCTTATTTACCATGCCCTACAGTGAATATGTTTCCTATGTGAAGGAGACAAGAGGTGAGGCTCCTTTTATTCTTGGGGCTAAGCCGCATAACTATTGATTTTACAGACAATCTTTGCTAAAGCTGCATTGCTTGTCTGGACGAAAGAATTCCTATAGAAGATAAAATTGTCTATTGGGTTGGATCTGATTTGTTTCTCTAGCCCAAGCTACTGCAGTAATTGTTGCAACTCTTAATTCTTCAAATTCATTTGATTTTGAAGAAACTTATTATTTAACACTGAACTCAGGTTCTGTGATTGTCTACTATCACCTAATTCAGCAGCTCAGGAAGGCTGCAGAACTCTTGAACTGTTATTTGTAACTCTTATCAATGACTGAAATTTTAACTCTTTTCTTATACTTCCTTCTAGGCTATTTATAGTTTTTTTTTTTTTAAATTTGAGTAAAAATGTCCAAAGTTGTGCAAGCAAAAGGGACAGAGCTTTGTGATGTGGGTTGGAGAGTCTGGAATGTCAAATAGGAACTAGAAGAATCACTTAGAGGCCGATTGGTAGCACAATTCTCTTTCTTTCTTACTTTTTGCAATATCTATTATGCTTTTATTATTATTATTCAACAATATTTATCTTTTAAAATTATTTTCTTAAGTAAAGATATGGGGATTATTTCTTATCTATTTTATTTTATTTTATTTTTAATTTCCATACCTAATATTATGTATACCAAACGAGATACTTTTGCCTCCTTTAGGTTTTTATGTCAGACAGGACTTGCATGAAGCTTTTAAGTGTTTGTTGTTAGGTTTTGTTATAGACATAACACATGGTGGCGTTGAAAAATCCAGTTCTGTGATGTTGAGTTAAAAACAAGAGAGTAAATTAATTATTTAGTTTCTATAAGATTATTCTCATCATAGTTTGGGTTTTTAAAGATAGTCTCTAAGTTTAGTTCCTCAATCAAAATGGTTTTGTACATTAAGCAAAGTCTTAATCACTTAATATATTAGCTGATATGGCATAAACAGAAGTTCACGAGGCCATAATTGATGATTTGGATTTGTCCAGGTATTAATCTTCTTCGAATAGAATTATTTTGCATGATTGCTCAAGCCCACCTAGTCTAATGAGATTATTAAAATCAGGAAAAAAACAATGTTGATTGGGGAAAAAATACACATGAACAATTCTAGATCGTCGGGTAATGGTTATATGAGTTCCTATATATGGTATATTAGTTAGTTTGTTAAGTGATTATGATTTTATCCAACAAGGTGTGAGGGCTTATTTTGATGGGAGAAAAATGATTGGGGATTAAATTAAGATATTTTATAGGACCAAAAGGAGGAAAATTTGATTTTTTATGATCAAGTTATTAATATATTCAAAAAAATCTACTTATGTTTTTATTGAAAAATATAATTGCAAATATTTAAAAAGTGTACCAAAATTATATATATTTTTTAATGTTGAGACTCGTGCCATCTAGTTTTAAATAAGGAAAAATAAAAAAGTTCTTTTATAATTTTGGGTCACTGGCAAAAAAGTTCGAGATTTCAAAATTGAAAAATAAATCTCATAATTTTCACATTTCAAAAAATAAGTTTTTCTATCTTTTTTTTTTTTAAAAAAAGATGTTAACTCAAATGTTATGTCAAGCTTTCCTATAATTGAAGAGGTAAGCTTCAATTTGTTTTTAATGTCAGTATATTCACCAAAAATTACCAAAAAAAGTTATTTTTCAATTTCACTCCAAATCTTTACGATAAATAGATAAAAGAAGATTTATCTTTTGAAATGTTAAAGTTGAAGAAATTAATTTTTCATTTTGAAAGTTCAAGGAATAATTTGTAATTAATTTAAAGAGTTTTTTTTATTTCTTTTAAATATTTCGCTAACTTTTCTTTGTTTAATTCTTCATAATACACTACCCTTCGTGTTAGAAGATATCTTCTTATTCTCAAAATATTCTTTTCCCCTTGTGTTCTGTTGTTGACATAGGAATTGCTGCTTCAATTTTGTCAATTTCTATACAAGGAGTCAAAATATGATAGATTTTAGGTGAAATCTACTAAACCTTTCTTACAAAAGTGAGTTTTAAGATTTGAATACGTACAATTGTATTAGGATATGTTTATAAGGAGGAAGAGGGGGAAAAAAGGTAAATTTTTTATTTTAATACTTTTTAGTTATATGTATTTAAAATATGTTTAAAATGAGAAGATTGAATACGAAGAAAACATATTTAATTAAATACAAATAAAAAAATAAAAATAAAAATTTTTATTTCTTTTTTCTTTTTCTTTGTTCAAACATATTCTCAATCAGAAACATTTTTCTCAAATCATGTGAATTCACATGATTGAAATTTTTTAATAAAATATTACATGCAGCCGTGTGCGTGTTTCTTAATTTTATAAATTAAAAGTACGAAATTAAGTAACTTACATACATATATATATATATATATATTAATGTAAACAAGAAATTCCAATCCAACTGCTAAACAAGTTAAAATTTGCTTGGAACAGGTTAGCCAGGGTGAGACGAAAGAAACCATTTAAATACTTTTCCACAATAGTTTTTTTTTTTCTCTGGGGACAATGCTTAATAGGATCCTTCTATCATGCTACAACACAAGTTAAAAAAAAGAAATTCTGGTTAATTTTTATTTATAAAAAAATAAATAGACTAAATTAATTAATTATATATATATATGTGTGTGTGTGTGTGTGTGTGTGTGTGTATAAACATAACATACCTCTCTCTAACAATTAAGATTCATGTATATTGATATGTTCATATATCAATAATTATCTATATATATATATAATCTCTCCATCACATATATTAATTTTTGTGCATCATTCGTTCCCCTTGATCGTGAGACAATGTTCACGGTTCCAATGTTAAATAGGAGTGCAATATCTGTCCCTCGTACGATAGAAATAGTAGCTTTTAGTTCTATCAAATGAAGAGAGAAAAAGAGTATTAGAAAAATTATGATAGAAAAGAAAAATAGATCCTCTATTGCGATAATACCGTATTGTTATAGTGAAAAATATTTTTTTCAAAAAAAAAAATAGTACTATAATCCCCCACACAATAGAAGATCTCCCCTTGACAAAGAAAAGCATTAACAGACAATTGGATGAGGTGCAAATTCAATTTTAGCCTTTGCATTTATGCATAAAAAGTCGAAGGATATATATATATATATATATTGGCTTTACTTAGTTATATGGCCATCTCAGAATAGAAGAATAAGACCTTCTTGAATCTGCTAGAACAGAAGGGAATCCTGATTCAAAAAAAAGGAGATGGAATAAAAACAAAATTCTCAAAACTTGAGTGACCTACACAATAAAATGGAGGTCATCATCTCACAACCATTGAATCACTTATTACATGGTTAAGATAATGCCACGTACACTGTGCCATCAGATGCCACTTGTGACACAATAGCACCATCCTTCTTAAACATACAGAAAATTACAGTATTGTCAAGTGAATTATTAGATACACGCCACATAAAGGGAGCAAAGTTACTTTAAAAAAGTCGATACCTAGATCATATGGATTGTGAAATTTATTTTTAAAAAGTAGGAAAATAAATTGTGTTTATGTTCTGAGTCTCTTGACTAAAAACTGAGAACAGAAAAAGGGGGTGTCGTACACTGGACAAAGTAACCCCTGCTTTGTTTGTTTCACTGCCAACTAGGGCAAAGCCAACAAAGCATTCTATTAAATTAGAATATAGAAAATTTTACCTTAAAAAAAATTGTGACAATTGAGTGTTATTATGATTGCTCTCAGTCTGCCTGTTTTTTAATATCTCTAATATTCCTATAAATATTCATGTTTATCATTTGGAAAGTAAAAAACATGTAATTTCTTTCCATAGACGATTAACACTATTATTCTTCCAATATAACCAAAATCTCCCAAAACGTCATTACATAGATGGTAGTTCATTACGTACCAAATCCAGTGGTACTTCTCATTTTTCCTCTTGTTTTTTCAACAATCCGAGGAAGACTTCTCAGTCTCCGTCTCACTATAGTATTACTTCATCCTCCCACCCAAAATGGCAGAGAAGGGTTCTCATTATTGTTTCTTCTCAGATAAACTCACACACACACACACACATATATATCTTCATCAAAATTTATTCCCGTACCAATAAACACCCTTCTTAGATGCTGCTTCATCTGGCTCCACATAGATGCACTCTCTTGCTTCCCTCCACAAAGCCTTGTAAAATGGGGTGCCATCAAACTGGTAATACTCTCCCAATATAGGCTTCACTGCTCTAGTTGCCTCCATTGCATGGTAATGAGGCATTGTGGAGAAGAGATGGTGGGTCACATGAGTATCTGTTATGTGATGAAACACCTTGTTTAGTACCCCATAGTCTCTATCCACTGTGGCCAATGCACCTCTCAGCCAATCCCATTCAGATGAGTCATAGTGTGGTAGTGCAGAATGTGTGTGCTGCAAATAAGTGATTGTCACAAGGAAGCCATTCACAATCAGCAACGGCACCCCATAAACACAGAAAAGCCAAGCCAATCCTTTCACAGTTGCCATGTGATAGAGCACATAGGTTACACCAAATACACAAGCATCAGACAGGTAAATTTGCAGCCTCTCGCGGTTGGAATAGATGGGGGCATATGGGTCGTAGTGGCTTGCGAAGCGATCATAGGGCCTGCCAGAAACATTGAAGGCCAAGTACAAAGGCCACCCTAGGGTGAGTGTAATGAGGAGAGTAAGAGCCCTTCCCAGGGGGTTGTTTAGGTATTTGCTGTACCATGGGATTTTGGACTTGGGTTTTGGGACAAACACTTCATCACGATCCAGGGAGCCTGTGTTGGAGTGGTGGCGGCGATGACTGATCTTCCATGAGAAGTAGGGGACGAGAAGTGCAGAGTGAAGGATCAAACCTACCAAATCATCAAGCCATTGGTAGTCACTGAAGGCATGGTGGCCACACTCATGGGCAATCACCCACACACCAGTGAGAATGCAGCCTTGGAAAGCCCAATAGATGGGCCAGAGAAAGTAGGGAAGCGGATGAGGAAGGAGATGGAAGTAAGTAGTGCCGATATAGAGAAGAAAGGCCAAGACAAGGTCATAAGCGAGATAGGAGAATGAGCAGAAGACGGAACGCTCGAAGCAATGTGGAGGAATGGCTTTCTTGAGTTGGCCGAGAGTGAAGGGTGGTTTTGTGTGTGGAACCCTTAAAAGAGGCTTCTGTTCCTCTTCGGACTTTGCTTTAGGTGCGGCAGTGATACGGCCTCCAGCTCCCATTGTTTCTTGCTTTAGGCAGGCTGGTATGAGAATGGAAAAATGGACTTGGGTCAGTTTCTGGACACCTAATTCCAACAGAAGAATCTTTAAAAATACTCCTTAGTCCTTACTAGAAAATAAATGGCAGATGAGTAAAACAAGATCAGAAAACAATAATATTCCAGAATCAGAAGGTGGTCCTCTGTCTGCCATGGCATGACAAGAAATTATATATCAAACAGAGAAGTGGTCCTGCCAAGCTTGTAGGCATATGACCCTTCAGAAAACCCCAAAAGGAACAAAAGAAAGGACAAAAAGGGTGTGTGGGGACATAATCAACATTATAGCCTTCCTCTAAGCTCAGGGCAAAATAAAAATAACAACAACAAACCGTAAGTCTTAAACACATGTAGAGTTCACATACCCCGCAGACACAATTTAACTTCAAGACAGATGAAGGAACTTTTCAAAGAAAACAGGTATCTCTTATGATCTTTTTCTTTTTAAGTCTTCTACTCTCTAAAGTTTGAAAGGTGATAGAAAGATTATCAATATTGATTGGAAAACAAACATGAGGATGTTGCATCAAGGTAAACCACCACATTAAAGCTTCAAAAGCAGGTTGTTATGTCACATGCACGGGACATTAATTTCAACCTATACATGTAAGACCATGGATTTCTGATCCACAGGTTTGTTATATGAGAGAGGTTAACAGCTAACATACAAAACCAAATACCCTGATGAATTTTACAGAACAGTGAAGGCCCAGTGTAGTAATGGCAAAGTCCTATTTGCAAACCTGCCATGAAAGTCCAATTTCCTTTG